>OY743172.1:53519333-54219333 GCA_963555705.1 Ligustrum vulgare
TTGCTGTCTGAAATTGGGTAAATCATTCCTGCTCCCAACAGCTTTAAGATCTCCTTTTTCACCACGTCCATCATTGCCGGATTGAGTCTTCGTTGAGCTTGTCTGGATGGTTGAGCTCCTTCCTCAAGCAATATCCGGTGCATACAGATCGATGGACTGATTCCTTTGATATCTGCAATTGTCCATCCAATTGCTTCTTTATGCTCCCGAAGAACCCGAACCAGCTTATCTTCTTCCAATTTGGTGAGGTTGGAGGAAATGATTACCGGGAGTGTTTCTCCATCACCAAGAAATGCATACTTCAAATGGGCTGGTAGGGTTTTCATTTCCACTACGGGTGCCTGCAAGACAGAGGGTAGCAATTTGTTAGGATAGTCTGTCAATTGGATTATTTTAATAGTGTACCTGTGCGGCACGGGTTCCAACGAGTTAAGTGCAATGATTTCATTTTGCAGTTCCCTGCTCATCCCCACATCATCGTCATCAATTTGACTCAATGATTCAGAAATAGCTGTTTCTAGTTCGTCCCTGCAATTTAGTTCAAACACTTTCTGCACAGTAGGGGTAATTATGTCAATAGAATATGCAGCATAAATATCATTCGGGTGTTTTATTGCATCATAAATGTTAAATTGCACCACCTCCCCATCAAATTCCATAGTTAATACCCCCTTCCTAACATCGATAGTAGTTTGAGAAGTCCATAAAAAGGGTCTTCCTAGCAAAATAGGGGTGGAATTAGGAGAATGGTCGTCGTTCATGTCCAGGACATAAAAGTCTGCAGGAAATACTAGGTTCCCTACTTGCACTAAAACATCTTCAACTACCCCATCCGGATAAGCATTTGAACGGTCGGCTAGTTGAACAATCACATTTGTTTCAGTCATATTAGCAAGTTTTAATGCATTGTAGGTAGACCTAGGCATTACATTTATAGATGCACCTAAATCTATTAATGCACGATCCAGCTTAGTGTTACCTATTTGGCATGGTATAGTGAACATACCTGGGTCCTTGCATTTTGGGGGCAGTTTCCTTTGGAAGAGTGCTGACACATTTTCCCCCATTCTTACCATTTCATTTCCCATCAACTTCCGTTTGTTGGTGCAGAGCTCCTTTAAGAACTTCGCGTAACGGGGCACTTGCTTGATTGCATCCAACAGTGGAATGTTGATTTCCACTTTCCTGAACATTTCCAGAATTTCCTTCTCCTTGCTTTCCTTAGTCGCCTTCGCTAACCTGCTTGGAAAAGGCGGTGGAGTTAGTTTCGCATTCACAACAGGTTCGGTTTTTACCTGAGAGTTTCGTGGAATGCTGTTTTTCTTTTCGACTTCTTTTTCTTCAACCTCCTCCTCTTTACTCGCGGTTGGCTTTGATTGTGGCGCCTCAATTTCTTTTCCACTTCGAAGAGTAATTGCACTTACATTCTTCGGATTCACCTCGGGTTGAGATGGCAATTTTCCTCCTGTTTGTGCTTCCAATCTATTGATAGCTGTGGCCATTTGACTCATTTGATTTTCCAGGTTTTGAATGCTGGATTTGGCATCGTGTTGAAATTGTAGAGTGTTAGTGGCCAAAGTTTTCATCATTTCTTCGAGAGACATACCTGATGATTGTGGCTTTTGCTGATATTGTCCCTGTGGATGGAAATTTCCATGTTGTTGAAAATTCCCTTGAGGCTTGTTGGAGACGAAACCCGGAGGTTTGTTATTTCCGTAGCTCAAGTTCGGGTGGTCCCTCCAGCCAGGATTGTAAGTGTTCGAGTACGGATTGTATTGTTGTTTTTGAAATGGGAAGCCTCCAGCAGCGTTCACTTGTTCACTGTTTTCCTCTTGGAGCACTGGGCACGCATCCGTTGCATGTCCGAAATTAGCACATATCCCGCATGCTTTGACTTGTTGTGCACTTCCTACAGTAAGTTTTTTAACGAGATTTGTTAGTTCAAACAGTTGACTTTCTATATTGGAACTACTTACCTCGTTCACGCGGCGAACTTGCATGTCTCGGGTTGGGTTAAATTGCTGAGTGTTTTCAGCCATGTTGGAAATCAAAGCCTGAGCCTGTTCTGGTGTTTTGTCCATTAAGGCACCTCCACTTGCGGCATCTATCATACTTCTATCCATTGGTAGCAGTCCTTCGTAGAAATATTGCACTAGTAGTTGTTCGCTGATTTGATGATGGGGGCAGCTCGAGATGAGCTTCTTGAAGCGCTCCCAATATTCATACAGCGATTCACCATTGTTTTGACGAACCCCGCAAATTTCCTTCCGGATTGTTCCAGCCCGAGAAGCAGGAAAATATTTTTCCAAAAATAGCCTCTTCATGTCATTCCAGGTGGTGACTGATCCGGATGGTAAACAGTATAGCCAATCAGTAGCGGCATCCTTTAACGAGAATGGAAAGTCCCTCATTTTAATTTGTTCCTCGGTAATACCAGTGGGTCTCATACTGTCACAAACCACGTGGAATTCCTTGAGATGCCTGTAAGGGTCTTCACCAGCATGTCCTCGAAAAGTTGGCAACAAGTGAATGAGTCCAGATTTGAGTTCAAAAGTTTTTCCCTCCTCCACTGTCGGAAAAGTGATACAGAGTGGCTGTTGAGCGACATCTGGGGTGGCCAATTGTTTAAGTGTCCTGTTGTTGAGGTTATTTGCTGCCATTTGTTCTAGTGCTTCCCTTCTTCGCTGTTGAAAAGTTCGCTCGATTTCTGGATCAAATAGAAGATATTCAGGATTAGTGGATCGAGTTTTATGCATATAAATAAATAGATAAATAAATAAAAATTTCGGAATTTCAAAATTTTTTTTTTTTTTTAAACCGAAAATAAAAATAAACAAATAAAAATGCAGAAAATAAAATTCTAATTGATTAAACAGAAAATTGATTAACCGTTCCCCGGCAGCGGCGCCAAAAATTTGATGCGTGTCGTAATGCACCAAAATAATAATTAAATTCCTTGTTCACTATTACTAAGAATATAGCAGTGGAAGCAAGGGTCGATCCCACGAGGAACGGGAACTAATTTAATGCCATGTCAATTAGAATTATAAGGGGGGTTTTTGAGTTGAAAATTGCAATTAATCTAAATGATCAAATAAAGATGTAAAATAGCTGGAATAAAAATCAATTAATAAGAAATCCTAGTTCTCAGGTTCGGTTGTGCCCTATCATAATATTGTCATTCCCCAAGCAACGCATGTACTATTTCTTTTGTTTTATTTATCACCCGGAATGATCAAAAAGCTCTAATTAATCCAATTCTTCCTTAATAATAATCAATTAGAATTAGTTCTCCAATCAATTTAGAGTGAATGAACAACCTAGAATAAGCTCCCTAGATTTAATTCATTAACTATATGAAAACAAGAAGAATTAGGTGAACTAAATTATCAATTTCATATGCTCGAATTGATTAATCTAGATTGGATTTTCATATGGAAATATAAAATTACCAATTGCTACTATGATTTGGATAACAAGACAAATACGAATCCAATTACCCAAATTAGCAAACATCAACACAATAATTAAAAGACAAGGCCTTAATCAATTAATAAATTGTCTTGACGAAATTAATGTTCATGAAAAATCCAATAAATAAAACATTAGAAACAAGAACTACGTTACGAGTTTAAGGAATGAATAATACAATAATATGAACACAACGTCCCCCTTGAACTAGGTTGAGAAGACTAGCCACGCATTGCCATGAAGAATTCCCCAAAAATATTGTCTTGATTCACCTTGATTTTGCCTCGGATTTCTTCTTTTCAAACCTTGATATTGGTGGCTTTTAAAAATAATAATCTCTCCCTTTTCTTGTCATGAACTTCCCTATTTATAACTTCAATTTTCGTGCCCTAGCTTTGGCCTCAAGAAATCCCAAATTATGGAAAGAATTGAAATAAGGAAATTCTTGACTTGAAGATTTACGGCCGTAATTTTCCATTTACGGCCGTAATTGAGTTTCTGCGTATTTTCCAAAGTTGACATTACGGCCGTGACATATCCATTTACGGCCGTGACTAAGTCTCTGCTGATTTCTTTCTTTTAGATGGTTACGGCCGTAACATTACCTTTACGGCCGTAACTAAGTCTCTGCTTAATTTCACTTTGCTTCACGACACTTTCACGGCCGTAACCTTATTTTCTTACGGCCGTAACTTTATTTGCATGAAAGTCCCCAAACTTCAGTTTTGAGTGCATTTTGATCCTTTTTTTCTTCTTTTCTCTTCTTTTATGATCCTATGCAATATAAAACATAAAATGCATTAATAATACTTAAATAGAATCACATTATTGCTTATTTAAGGATATAAGTGCATCAAATAAACGTTAATATAACACTTATCAGCCAGTCTGCGTTTCTGTAGACTGGTAAGTTTTCAAAAAGAAATTTTCAAGAAAACATTTTCCGTTATGTAATTATTAATGAAGATTGCCACTGCCATCATTCGTTCCACCGACTCCGAGGTAAAGAAGTATAAGATGTTTAGAGTTATTTCAGTATTTCGAATACTTATTTTACTGATTTGTGAGAAAGAATGAAGAGTATTTCGATACTTATGATTTATGAGAAGGAGAAAGAAGATTTATGATGTCGTTATGCTTGTCAAAACTTACTTGCTTAAACGCATGAAAAAGAAGTGAAGACTATGAGTACGACTCGGATAAGGCCCCAGCAAGGGAGCCGGGTCGTTACTAAAGAGAAAGAGATTTTATCCGAATAAGAAAGAAAGAGATGAGTTTTGAAGCATAACGAGAAAATTTTTCAGAAAGAAAAGAAAGAGAACGAGTGTTGAGCATAATGGGAATAATATGACTTAAGAATGATTTTATAATAATTTTTGTCCTCGAACTTAGAAATGATGAACCCTAACTGGACTTTGCATAATTTATTTTAGACATGGCACCATTTACGAGAAGTCAAAAGAAAGGATTAGACAATATTTTCGGAATATATCAACGAGAGATAGCAAGCCAATTTTATGAAGATGTGATAAGATGTTGAGATTATGAGTAATATGATTTTATTGAGACTTGTATGAGAAGAATTATGAAATTTGAGATTTAAAGTTTTGATTCTAAATTATTGGGAATTAAGAATTGATATTGTGTTTGAGTAAGTGAATTATGCCTCTATGTTGAAGAGAAATTTATTATGAAGTTTGACCTTGTGAAGAAATTTTGGAAATATTGATTTGTGGCATATATTTTATAAGTCTGATGAATGAGTGGTCATTTGAGCCAATTAATGTATTGAAGAAGTGATATCGTGATATTGGAAAATATGATTTGAGATCGTTATGTTGAGGAATGATGAATTAATTTTCTGGGATATTTTTGGTAGTATTGAAGTATGTTGGAATTGTTGCCAATATTTAATCGTGGTGGTCAGATGTGGAGTATAACTACAGGTTGTTATTGATGGTTATGAAGTATACCCACGGGTTGGATAAGTCCAAATTACAAGGGAGACTTTGTCCAGAATTTTATCATTTTAAGTTAAGAGCAAGGTATGGTAAAGCAACCAACTAAGAGAATTGAGGTTAGACTTGCAAGTTCATTTACACCGCAAGCAAGATTTAGTAAGTGATATAGAGGGATAATGACTTTTGAGATATTTTTGGCTTCTTCGAAGTATGATCATTTTGTAATGGATATAGTTTTATTGAGGTGCTCTCCTTGTCTCAAAATTTCAAACAAGATGGTGTATGCAACTACTGGGATGTCAAAGTACATTTTGAAAGATGAGTGAAGATAAATATTATGGTGTTATTGAGAAGAATCTTGATTATTTTTGAGAACGAATTGAGTACTAGTTGGAGATGATCACTTGTATTGGAGAATATTATAAATGATGAGGATATATGATAATACTGTTGATTTGTTTTGGAAGTTGATTGGTAGATGATGCGTAAGATTTTGTTGTTTACAAGTAATAAGATTATTTGGAAAAGTCAGTTATCATGAATGAGAGATATTGGAAGTATTTTATAGTATGATGCCCTTAAAAGTATCGAGATTTATTACAGTGAGAGATTGGGTACATATGATTCAAATGTTTGGGATTATGTGTGACAATGATGATGGTAATAAGGTCGTTTGAATATTAAGGGTACAATAGATGATTATAAGGAGTAATGTGATGATGAGAACTGAAGGTGACGATGTATTAAGATTATGAAGTAAGTTGACTTTTCATGAATCAGTTATGCTATATTTGGTTCTAAGTAGAATTCGAAGAAAGGTAATTATCAGCCATGGAAATGAATCAGGGTTTCCTCGTAATGCGAATGATTCACCGATGTACACTAAGTTTTCATTTATGATATTAGAAGATCATGAGAGAAAAATTGTTGGATGAAAGTGATGACAGAAATTTTATCAGGTCCTAAATTTGCTCAAGTATTGCAGAAGCAATGCATTTGAACGGAGGAAAGTTTATGATAAGATCCTACCTTGAAATTTTGGAAAGAGTTACTAATGGTATCTTGGTTCGAAAATAAGAAATGAAATTTTATGTAATTGTCCTTGTGGAAATGAGGATCAGACTTCACAGTAATGCCTTATTACGGAGTAGTGTGCAGAAATAGTGACTTATGGCAGAATCCAAGGTTTATTTAGTTTAAGAGATTGATATATAATCTTAGTGAGCAGATTGGCGTATAAGGTTCACGTGATAGAGATGATGGTTATTATATTGAAATCTTAGAGAGATTGATATGATTATTTGAGGTCATATGATGCGACGATAAGTGACATGTTACATGATTACTACAAGATATGGTGAGTAGACGGGTAATAGATGTTATGGTTATCCCGCGAAGGATTGTGTGAATATATGGAGTCAATTGATCTCATTTTGATGGGTTATTGCATTATGGTGAAATATTACTTGTGATTGAGAATTTTCATTTTGAGTCATAAGATATATGGATTTATTTAAGATTTTTGGTTATGCAGTTTCGATTACTTATTACCGGTTGTATTTTTTTGATGTGAGTAAAATATTTTGCAACAATAATGGAAACTTGAGAAGATCAGTTGCGTGACTTTTTCTTATAATGGAATTGTATCTTTGGGTTAAGTAAACTTGATGAAGAATCTTATATGGTTCGCAGAAGTCTTATTTATTGGTGATAGATTTAATCAGAGTATTGTTCATAGTGTGACATGATTTGAAGTTGGAGAAGAGGAGATATTGTATATGGAACTTCAGATTGGGAAGTGAGTGAGGTTTCTTAAGTTGAGAATATCATATCTGATTCTTATGATGATAATTTAAGTAAGTACATTTGTCCTCAGCTAGAATGAGTATGTGATATCAAGTACTTGATACATGATTTAAAAGTATGGACTAAAGGATTTAAGTTTGAATTCCTTCATCTTGAAAGGGAAGTTTCAGTCGAGTTTAGAAATGATTTCGTTTGTAAATCTCTTCAGAAAGATTCTGCCAAGTTTGAGTTTGTACCCAAATGTTTTGGAATTGATACCGCGTTTCTATGTTTTGGGTGATAAGGTATTATTCTTGATCAATCTTCTTGGTTTCTAGTTTAAGCATTTGAATAATTGATGTTTATATCGTGGATTCGATATCAGTATAGATCCTTGAAATGTTGGAAATAGAAGGTCAAGGAATGGGTATTAAAATTGGATAATGTCGGATGATTAATTGAGTTCTACACCATAGCTATCCAATGTATTTTCGCATAGCTTCGTATGAGGTACAGATATATGTTAGAGAAGTTGTCCGATTTCATCGATTTCTAGTGTCCATTTTTCAGATAGAGATCCGAGAATTTTCCCTTGAAATTTGGAAGAGTTTACTTGTGGCAATGGGTACTAAATTTAATTTTAGTACTGCCTACCATCTCCAGATTCAGACATTGGAAGTTATGCTTAAAGCATGTGTTCTAGACCCAAATGGTATTTGAGAGATACATTTTTCTATCAGTAGAGATTGCCTACAACAAATAATTTTTCATTGGTATGGCACCCTATGAAGCTTTGTATGGACGGCGATGTTGATCGCCAATCGAGTGGGATGAAGTTAATGAGGAGAAATCATTGGGTTCAGTATTAATTGAGAAGAACAGTTGATGCTATTGAGAAAGATCAGAGTACGAATTAAAGCTGCCCAAGATAGACAGATAGCTATGCCGATCAAAGAAGAGACTTAATGTTTGAGATCAGAGAGAAAATGTCCTTGAAAGTAACTCCTATGAAGGGTACTTTTGCTTCGGCAAGGAAGAGAAATTTAGGTCTTGTTTTGTCGGACCATTTGAAATACTAGAGAAGTGGATAATGTGGCTTATTATTTGGCTTTGCCACCAGAACTTGCAGTTGTTCACAATATTTTTCATGTTTCTCTGTTGAGAAAGTATGTTCATAATTCTAGTCATGTGGTGAATTATTAGTCTCTTGCAGTTCAGAAAGATTTGACTTATAGAGAGGCACCTATGTGCATAGTAGAGAGAAGAAGTCCATGTCTTAAGAAACAAAGAGATTCATTTAGTCAAAGTCCAGTGAGGTAGACATAATAATGATGAAGTTACTTGGGAAATGAAGAAGAGATCCTTGCCAAGTATCCAGAAAGAGTAGATCAAGTAAGAATTTCGAGGACGAAATTATTTTAAGGGGGTAAGATTGTAGCGACCGAGAAATTTTACGCAATTTAATATTTATTTTAAAGTCTTGAAAATTGTGCCGCTGCAATCTCACTCATTTTAAGTTAACGTCATGACGCGTTCGTCTAGCCACTTCGAGAAATATCGAATTAATTCAATTTTAAAATAAATTCCGAATTTCTAAAATTATATCGTTTTATTTATTTAGTTATTTATTTTAGTTCGTTCAAAATCGTTTTAAATTCCATTTGTGTTAAGCTCATTTTATCATATCCATTTCCCCACCCCAGTTGTTTCACGCGTGTGATTTCCTCGATTTCCGTTTTTTTTGTGTATCATGAACCCCTAAAATTCCCAACATGCTCCACCAACTCCAATTAACTCCACCCCATACCTATCAAACCCCCACTAACCTCAAACCCATTCTTCCACCCACCTAACCCATACTCTTTTGCCCTCACTTCACCCAACACCCTCTTTTATACACTACACCATCCCCATCACCATTTTCCAGCATTCACGACATTGGACTCTGCAAGCTTCAAACTCCTCCCTCAACTCCCTTTCAGCCAACCATCCCTCACCACCTTCATCACCAGCCCATTGCCAAGACCCCAAATCATCAGCACCAGAACCACCACCAATTTCAGTTCAGCCCACTGCACAATCCAAACTCACCCAGCACCACCATCATCACTACAACCACAACCGCAGACCACAACCCAACGGCAACACTCCAACCCCATCTTCACGACAACCCAACTGCAAACCATTCAGTCACCACCTCCATCACGCCACCAAACCCCAGTCACGGCCAGCCACCACCCATTTACACCATCACCATCATGATCCTCACCACCCACTGCACAACCACAATACACAACCGAACCCACCAACAAACCGAATCACCATCACCATCATCATCATCACCATCACCTCGGCCAACCCACACCGAACCACTAACCTCCGTCACTGCCCAACTCAGGAATCAAACCCAAAACTCAAATCAAAACCAAGAAGTCTATGTACTTACCTTGGCCAGCCGGAACGTCGCCGGGAAACCACCTCAATCGCGATCTAAGCCACAACCCAGTCAGGCAGTCACCGAACCCGCACGCCGCCCATTTCCGTTGATCATCCAATCGAACCCCAAATCAAACTCAAAACAAAAAGAGATGAACCCAAACCCAAGAATACCCAGTAACCTACCTCGACCGCCGCCGCCTACTCGCCGGAAAATCGCGATTCAAGACTCGGTGTTGAACCCATTTTTCGCACCCATCTTGCACCTAAACCCCACAAGAACCCAGCCTACCCCACCTTCGCCATTGGCCGCACCTTGCGCCGGCGAACCGCCGGTCCTGAGCCGCTCCTTCCCTCCCCGTCTCTACTCTCTGCCTCCGCTCCCTCTCTATAGTTCTAGTGAGAGGGGGAGATATATTATATGTGTATATATATGTATTTATATATTTTTAAAAATAAAGAGTTTTCAAAAATTACACTTTGGTCCCCAATTTTGGCAAAATGATTTAAATCAGTCACTGTCATTTTAAAACTCATATTTCAGTCCTTAAGTTCTTGAATGATTTTAATAAGCCCTTCATTTTTAAAATCACTTATTTCAAGCCCTACAATTTAATAATCATTTTGAGCTTCGACCCAACTTCTGAAAATTTACATTTTAGTCCCCCAAGTTTGAAAAATATTCATTTTAATCCCTCTACTTTCAATTTCCTCATTTTAGCCCCTTAACTTTCAAAGTATCCATTTTAGCCCCTCAACGTTCAAGGTATTCATTTTAGTCTCTCAAATTTCATCATCAACGATTTTAGTCCCCAAATTGTAATATATCATTTTAAACTATAGATTTCAAAAGACTAATTCGACTTGATTTTCTAATTGGCTAGACGAAGCGTACGGAGATTTAAAGGAGTTAAGTCGTTTCCCGCTCAACTTTACACTCGTCAGATTTAAGGTAGACTCTTATCTACAAATTTGCGTTTTTCAAAAGTGCGCATCAATAATTATTTGATTTATAAGTTTAGCATGTATGATTGTGTTCGTGAGAATTACTTGCTTAAATGCATGAGAACTTGAACTTTATGTTCATGAGAATTACTTGCTTAAATGCATGAGAACTTGAACTTTATGTTCATGAGAATACTGGTGATCGTTAGACACCTGAGACTTGAATATCATGATTATGTGTTTTAATTTATAACGTTAAATGATTATTATGCGCGAGTCTACTGAGTATTTCTATGAAATGCTCAACCCGTTTTTAAAAATCTTTTACAGATTTCGGAGACGGTGGCGAGTGATGGGCAATGACGGAAAATTACAAATTGATATTTTTAAAAGTCGTGAGCTTTGAAATAATTATTTAATTTTATCAAGAATTGTCATTTTTATAAATTTGTACGAATTTACCTATTCCATTTGAATTATCGCTAAACTTTTATTCAATAAATGCGATATTTAATATTTAATCATTTTCCGCAACAAAAGTTTTATTCAAGAATTTAGAACAGTGACGTTCCCGGCTTCTCAGAACTCGGGGCGCTACAGAATCCATGTCTCCGAAAAGCCATAACGAAATATATGAGCCTCAACAGTTTCCAAAGAATCTGTTAGACCATTCAAACATTTGTTGCAAGGACATCTAATTTTTCCCCTATCATTTACAAAAGGTCTCGCTCTATTTATAAATGCTTTCAAACCATTCCAGAACTCTTGAGACTTTGCACGATTTCTAATTTTTGTCCAACTTTTATCAAATTCCATCGAACAAATTTTGTAATAAATAAATAAAAAAGAAAACATGGAAATATTAAGTAACGATTTTGATTGATGTGAATATGTCCTAATTCATCCTTATCACTCCACATATAATTACACGGTAGGGCCCTAACCATTTATCATTGATCCTTACATAACGAATTATGTGTGTCTTCCTATTAACGCCACTATATTTTCAACCGAAAATTTTGGCAGCATCTCCCCCAAGTTCTCCTAAGTATGTGATCTATATTGGATGTAGCCCATACCAAGATAACAAGAAGGAAGTAACATCAAAACATACACACGAATATATAGCCATCAACAAAAAAATATTCATTATATATAGATCAATGATAAACTCTCCAAAAATGGGAAAATTCGAATACAATTTTCGAAATATTAAACTAACCACAAGTTTATGGAAAAATTTTTATTTACAAAACTATATTCAAACGGTTTTCTAAATTTCATGCAAAATGCAACGCAGTGTACAAAGTAATGTGTATGAAGTAAAAATTATATATATAATACTAATATTAACAAAACAATTCGTAAAACTTAAAAATATACAACAATGACAAGTTTAAAGATTCATACCAAATATTTTTGTCTCCAATGCACTATTTCAGATGAAATTGTTGATGAGTTGCTCAACAAAAAAATTAATATAACAAGTCGGTGCAAATGAATCTGTGTGGTAAAAAGTGTTATTATATATAGGGGGGACATTTGTCGCCCCTAGATCACCAATGTCGCCCCTATAAAACGAAAAAAGGCCAAAATTCCCGCCTATACTTGGACCTATAGGGGCAACTTATGTCGCACCTATAGGGTATTCTATAGGGGCGAAAAATGTCGCCTCTATAGTATATAGGACCTATTGGGACAACAGGTTCTCTAGGGGCGACATTAGTCGCCCCTATAGGTGCAAAAAAAAAAGCGCCAACAACCGCACCAAATGTTGACTTGATAAATTCATCTGTACAGGGATGACAAATAATCGCCCCTATAGGTCACCTATAGGGGCGACAAAATTACAGAGTCTATAGGGACGACATTTTTAGTCGCCTTTGTTATGTCGCTACTATATGCACCGGTTCTTGTAGTGATATTATGTACTAAATCTAAAGTTTTAATGTAGAGATATATACATGGCTGATGTAATGTCACATGGTGGTGATGGTGGAGGAGAGTCTCCACACGAAGGTGGAAGCAAGATTTCGGCCCACTGCGAGACTGGTAAGACATATTTGTGACACTTCTCATTTTGTGTATGTAACTTCTATTAAAATGTTATGATGAACATGTAGCACCATCTTCAAGAAGACGGGCCCCGTCGTATGATCTCAATTTGGTTAAGGCATTCGAGTCCAACGGGAAGCAACCGATTCCCGTTGATTTCGACAACATTGAGAAGACATATCAACCTATTGGAAACAACAAAAAATATGTAAGTAGACATGTGGGGAACCAAGTTAGAAACTTTATGTGGTTCCCTGCTATAATAAATGGGATGAAGTTCCGTCGGAGTTGAAAGAACGTGCCATTCGTAGCGTACACATAAGTGAATTAAATATATTTGTAATTTGAATTATTTCATTGAACTTAAGAATTAGTCTTGTTTAATTCGAATTCATGTAGGACTTTTTCAACTTTCAACCAACTAACTATACGGAGAGGGAGTATGACATCATAATAAAGGGTTTGGAACGGATGACGGCCGATCGATATCGTTCTTATAAGAACACAGTAAATAATCACTTCAAGCAACGTGGATCCAATAAGCCTTATCGCTCTATGAATGCCACTGACTAGGAAAAGTGTGTTCAGTTATAACTGATCCAAAATTTGTTGTAAGTACGAGTACTTTAAATTAAATTAATGTACTTTCATTTTGGATTAATTTTGAAATTTTTGTAACTTGAATGTTGTTTTTCAAGGAACAATCGTAGAAAAATAAAGTTAATCGGTCAAAATCTAAATACCCAAGTCTGCAAGGGTTAAAGAGTTTTTCTACTGTACGATATGATATGGTAAGAATTTGGTAGTCAGTCTATATTATTTTTTCAATTTTGAATGCTTAAGTGTGAATGTATAACTTGCTCATATTTTATTAATTATGTAGCGAGACCAGGTGATAAAGGAATGGCCGAATGTCATAGACAGTTTTGAGATATTTCACCGTCGAAGTCAAACAAGAGAGTGGGTGAATGATCGTGTGGCGAGCGATTACGTAAATGAAAGCCAGCATTAAACATTGTAATTATGTTAGTTATTTGAGATTTCATATGTTGACTAATTATTTAAATATAAAATATCAGATCAAATGATTGAGGTGCGAAACACACAGACACAAGAGGCTGCCTCGAGTGGTACGCCAGTAGACGAGCACAATGTTGTTAAATAGGTGCTCGGGGAAAGGAGGGGACATGTTCGTGGAGTTGGACGAATTCTGAAGGGCTTGTCCCAAACCTTGTCATCTGCTGGTAGATCACATGCTTCACCTTATTCCCAGAGTTCGGTTGCAATGAAAGCTCAAATTGATTCGCAAAATGAACATATTCGAGTAATTAATGAATATTTTGAGCATATGAGGAATTATCTTCTAACCTATGTGCCAGGAATCCCGTTGATGCCGCCTCCACCTCCACCTCCACCTCCGCCACCCCCATCGTCGCAACCCCCACCTTCACTCCCCCCACCGTCACAACCCCCGTTGGCTCCCCAATCGAACATGTTTGATATGCACAATGATTCTAGTGATGAGGACATGTCTTTATGATATTTACCAATCATTTAATTTTTATGTGTAAAACGTTGTTAATATTCAAGCTACTACATTTTATTGTCAAAAATTTAAGCTTTAAATTTGTCATGCATTTGTTTATTTTGTAGTATTGTTTATATTAATAATTAATTGAAACATTGAAATATTACGATAAATAAAAAAATGTAGTAAAAAGCTATGGAATACGAAAGTTATTAGAGACGACAAATGAAAATCATGTCGTTCCAATAATGTGGTTGGTTGGGACGACAATAGTCGTCGCTATAGGTATTGGGATGAGAATGAATGAATTTTGATCATTTTATTGGGACAACTTTAGTCGTCCCTATAGATCACCAAATCGTCCCAATAAAGTAAAAAATCTATAGAGACAACCTATAATCGTCCTAATTGACCTATCCCAACGAACCTATTGGGACGATCTATTGAGACTTATAGGTTCTATAGCCAATGTTTCATGTAGTGTCTCAAAAGTTTAAAATTTCTAGGAGTAAAATGTACTATCAACATGCAACAACTTGATTGTATGAACTTAATCGTATGAACAAATGTATCATAATCCAAATCCGGTTATTGTTGTTGTTTTCTAGGTAAAATTTGTGGTTAAAAAGTTGTTTCGAAAAATGTGTGTGGTTAAAAAGTTGTATTGAAAATTGTAATGATTATTTTTATTATAATCAAACTACCGAACGCATGCTAAATTTCAATAAGCACTATATTAAATAAACATTTCATAATACCTTTAGAGTAAATAAAATTTAAATAAGTACATATTTTCTTAAATTGCTTATTCCACCCACATGATACGAGCTATAACTAGGATGGTCGATAGGATTTTCTAACATCCTCTTCACTGCTTGAAATTAGGGTTAATTGCACTCTATACTATATTTTTGGGATCAATTGCAAGCATAACATTTTCAAGAAAAAATCTTAAGAATACATTCATCTATTCGCCACTGCTACCTCTACTACTGTTCTGACTGCCTAAAATCGTATCAACCACTAACCCACCACCCGCATCCACCACCACCAAACAACTTTGGAATCGTCGACCTTCTCGTGAGGCACCGGAACGACATATTTATCCTCCAAATCATCACTTGGCTTCTCCATCGTCGCCAACGAAAGTGGTGACTCTGCCGCTTCTAATTTTGCAGTAACAAGCAGTTGCCATAGGGATGTTAAAAGGGCTGAGCCGGCCGGGCTCGGCCCATGAACCTCGAGATTGGTCTGACCCAAAAGCCGAACAGGTCAAAGCTCGTGTGGGAGATGAGCATAGCCAGGCTGGTTTGTCTCCCACACGGTCATCCCAAGTTCGGCTCATGAGCTCACGAGTCGAACTGACCGGCCCGTGATCGTCAATTTTTTTAAACTTTCCTAATATTAAAAGTTAAATCAAATCTCACAAGCTTGAACTAGCTTCTCACGAGCCTCACGAGCTTTTCACGAGCCTTATGAGCTTCTTATGAGCTTGAACGGGGCCCGTGAGCCAACCCATTATGGCTCGTTAGAACGAGCTGGTCGAGCCGATATGAGCCAGCCCATTTTTGGCCCATTTTGGTATTTGTTAGACTAGTCCACGAGCCGATCCACGAACTTCACGAGCGGAACTTGAACTATCCAACACCAAAATTTTGTGTCCGGTCCAAGCCCAAGTCCCTTTTTTCACGAGCCGAGCAGAACTTTTAATGAACCGAATCGAGTCTAACTCGCGAACTCCCGAACTGTTCAGCCCAGTTGTCACCCCTAAGTTGCCATTTATATACCCTCCAATTGACGCTTGAAACAGGAATTGAGAGATTGTCAAATTGGATGCTTCAGCTCATGCTCATATTGAGAAGCTGACAGAAAGCTTCCAGACGATTTTTTTTACCCGGTTTGGCACTAGAGCTCAAAGAGAGCACACTGATGTAAGTCAATCGTGTGATCACAATTGAAGAAAAATTATAGTGATTGTGTTTGGGTATGATGTCGGTGGTTTTGGATTATATACATGAAAATGTAGTGAATAGTGCATAGAAAGTGTTTGATTTTATGCCTAGAACAAAGATCATAAATATTATGTAAAATATCATTGTGTGATACTAAAAATATGCCCCAAGTATCATAGAATATTGAAAAAGTTTCATATTATGATACCAAAAATTTGAAAGTATCATAAGTATTGTATTGTGATAACTTTACACCTTTAAAGTATCATAATATGATACTTAGATTAAAACAGTATTTTTTCAAAAAAAGAAAAGAAAAGAAAAATGAAGTATTTTTCAATTATTCTTTAACATGAAGAAAATTTCAATTATGATATCAAAAGTTGAGTATTTGTGCAAACGCCCCTTGAAATTATATAATATAAATAATCATACTACCAACTGCTACAACCTCAAAGTTTAAATAAAACTACTAAAGCTTAGAATCTCAATACTTGAACAAAATTCCATAAATGTCGTTAATCAATTGAAGGTAATTCTAATTTCATTTCCCTTCAATAATCTTTAACTGTTGAATTTACCTTCATTTTAGACACTTAGGTAATATTCCATTTTCCATTCTAATAAGAACCAAGAATCATAATTGCTCCAATTAAATTCATATCTTAATCCATGTATCCATTCCTTCAATTAATCATCTCATTAAGACATTGATTTTCAATAATTCTACATACTCAAGAACCCAACTAAAATTATATGGTTTCCAATAATTGGTTTGAAGAAATTGAAAATTAAGGAATCTATCTATTATATTAAAGAAGAATTGTTGCAAAAAAAATTCCCGCTCAAAATTTGGCAAAATCCCGCTCCAATCAATATAATATAATAATCTACTATATTAAAAATAAAAAAAAGTACTACCCAAGTGGGACCCACGAAGTAAGTCTTTTACTGAAATTTTGGGGAAAGCGTTTTCATTTTCAAAATTCAAAACATGCCTTCTCATCGTTTTTCTCTGTCTGTCTGTGTCGAAGATGTTTGAATCTTCGACCAGAACTACAGTTGTTTGCGCAAAAATGGAGTTGACGGTGTCACTGGAGGTAGACCCATATGCAATACCTTGAGATTTTGGGAAAAAGTTTATTAATTTGGTGAAGTGTGGAGTCGAAGCTTATCTTGAAAGAATTGAAGGATGCAGAAAGAACTTCCTACTTCTTCCAATGCTGGCCGACCGGAAGTTCAAAGCGACATCGAGCTTCTGACCATTTTCAAAACCGCCAATCTCCGGCCGGTCAACTGCTGAACAAAGAGAACAGCAGTATCAAAGTGAAGACTCGACCCGAACTTGGTCAGGTTGCGGCGACTGGACGTGCGAGAATCGACTGCAAAATTTCTACAAATCTCCTAAGAAAGCTGCTTCAAATCGATTAACACGTATTTTTACCCTTAAGATTTTAAATTTTGTGCTGTTCTTTTTTTTCCCCTCGATCCTCGATTTTGTAATCTGTCGATTTTTTAGCCGAACCTGCAAATCTTTGAGTGGTTCTGTTGTTCAATCTTTCAGATGCAGATCTTCTTTGAAACCCTAACTGGCAAGACCATCACCCTTGAGGTGGAAAGCTCCGACACCATCGACAATTCTAATCTTTAGGTGCAATTCTTTTTCTTCTTTTCATTTTTTGAATTGGTTTGATCTGGAAATAGATTATCAAATTATGGGTTTGATTTGGAATTTGATATAGATATGTGGATTTTGCTAAAGATTCAGTTTTCTGGATTTTATCGATTTAGTTTCAATCCAAATGATCTATTTCCACTGCTCAATTTTGGCTGACCAGCAATAAGCCTTTTCCAAATCTGGGAATTTGAATGATCCTTATCAGATGGTTACAACATCCACAATCACCAGCTATAAATAGACTTCACATCCGATTATTGAAAACATACTACAATCCAAAACCAAATCGGAAAAGCTTCAAAAGCCTAAGGTAGGTTAGTTTACTTCTATTTCAAATTCATTCAAGGCATGCTAATGTAACCTTGATAAAGCTTTAATCAAGTTTTGTGGAGATTCTGCATCATTGAAATATCAAGAAATATTTAAAATCAGGCCCTGGTAAGAATTTGTTAGAGAAAACAAAGCAGCAAGTATCAATAATATGTATCGATACTTGCAATATGTCAAGAATATGTATCAATACATGTTTAGAATGTATTGACACTTTGAGTAGTATATTTCAAAAATAGTAATCTGATTACACTTATTTTATCATTTTCAGGCACCTGTTAAAGCTTTAAGAACACTTATTCCTATTTATATAAACTTAAATGCTATATTTGCAAGTTGATATCATGTGAATTGTATAAACATGATTTTCTACATGATATTATGTTCATTTATATCTCTCATATTAATTCTCCTAATAGCGCCTATAATTCGTATCACGAAGTTCAGTAACTGGATTATGATGTGCTTACGCCTGTTAATGAATTTTACGGATTTTCCATGCCTATTAAATAATTCATTGGATACTACACCTGTTAAAGAAATTCAAGGAGTCACTACTACAAATTTTCCTAAAAAATAATAGAATATGCATCACTTTTCAGAACAATAGATGCATATAAAAGGACGGTGGCATTTCCATAAATAAGTGTTAAATATATGCATCGGTTACTGACTAAAAACCGACATATAAAGGCTAAATATATTACCACTGTTGTGAATCTATCAAAATTTAATAAATAAAGAACAGATAGAGATGGAGAGAATGAGAGAATTTCTCTTCATTGGGTATATCAAATGAAATAATAGAGGCCCCTATTTATAGGGGTGGATAATGACACAATCGTAATAATGTAAAGTTTACAGGGGTATTATGGTAATGTCATTCAAATATATATATATATATATATATATATATATATATATATATATATATATATATATATATAAAGAGAGAGAGAGAGAGAGAGAGAGAGAGAGAGAGAGAATTTCTCTTCATTGGGTATATCAAATGAAATAATAGAGGCCCCTATTTATAGGGGTGGATAATGACACAATCGTAATAATGTAAAGTTTACAGGGGTATTATGGTAATGTCATTCAAATATATATATATATAATTTATAATACTCCCCCTTGAATGACATATTAAGCAATTGTCTGCCTCATTAAAACATTGTTAAGAAAACCCAGTGGGATAAAACTTGAGCGAAGGAAAAATAGTAAAGCATGATTCTCCCCCTGAAGTGTGCAATCGAGGATTCATGAACTTCTCGAACATTGATATCATCTTTCGTCTGGAATATGTATATATAAAAATCTCTTTGTATAGATGATATCATAACATTCTTCATAAGATGTCTATGATTTTCTTCATTTGTTGATATCATTCCAGTATAACAATGTGTTGCTGAATTATAGTTTGTCGATGGCTATGATAGTGCCTCAAAAACCTTGCTAGGAAAACCGTGTGAGACAAAATCTCAGCTAAGGGAAAAAGAGTGCAACGCGTATTTATTCCTTTCATGGAATATCACAAGTATATTGATGCAATCACGAATCTTTTCATCAAACATATCATTTATGATGAGCTTTATATAAATCGTTCATAGCTTATTTATGATGTCATAACTTGCTATATTAAGCAATGTTGTACTAATTTATCAATTGCATCTTTCACTTCTGGTGAATAATCAATTCTTAAATTCACTTCTGGTGAATAATTAAACATATTCATTTCCATATTCACTTCTAGTGAATAATCAATTTCCCAGATGTCATAAAAAGTACATTCCAATTTCACTTTCAACATATTATATCATGGAGTCATTTGTATCATTCTATAGTGATACTAATCTGGGTATATTGAATCTTTCAATGATTATACATGTATGTTCTTGCATCTCATAAACGACAAATTCTGATTTGTATAAGTATAATCAATCATTGAAATATATATCAATTTCGACATATAATCTACAATCATTTTACTTGAAATCCCAAACGTACCGCGATCAACTGGTACATCAAAGAATACTCTCAAAGTACCGAGATGAGAATCATACATTTTGATCTCATTCATTGGTATATCAAAGAGCTCAAGCTAGTGATTTAGACCATAGTCTATCCACCATATGTCATGCCAGTTCTATGAAAAATTTCACGCGCAACGAGTCGCCTTTTACGACTATGTACTACTTTTCATTTGTACAAATAATTACTGGCTTTGCACATTTAAGCATTTGGACTTCAGATCCTTGAACAATAATCCCTACATTGGGATTTTATATTTAGCCAAAGAATTACAATTTCATCAACCTCATTTTCACAAGAGAGTTGTGTATGTATTCGATTTATTTATCGATTCCATTTCATCTCAATACGACATATAGAGACTTCTTCAATCAACAAGTACATAAATCTCTTATCATTTAACTATGTCCCTTTTACTCACCATGAGTATTTAGCCTAAAAGGGATCATCTTAATTATTCAAGAGATATTTACTTTTGGAATCGATTATCATTATGCTTCAGGCATAAATACGCTTCAGGCGTGTTTTCCTCATAATGTTCACAAATCTTATATTATATCAATAGGCTAAAATGCCATAACACATGTCATCCTTTTAGGGATATAATTTCAATCATATATCTAAGTGCGCTTTGGTGGATTGTATACATATCATACTTTTACAAATCATAAAGCTTCTTGAGCTAATCCCTGTTTGACATAGAATATTGTTGTATGATAAACAATTTCTGAATAAGTTATTCTCATAGAAAATAATTTGAAACTTTTGATAATCTAACCTTTTATTATAGAACTTCTGATTCAATACGGTTTTATTTCATTTCTATGTATGAATATTTGGTTGAATACAATATCGCTGAACTTCTGGTTCAATACAATGTATATTTCACTTATGAACTTCTGGTTCATACTATGTACATATATCACTTTTACATATGAACTTCTGGTTCAATACAATATTTACCTGTTCGAGTTTATAAATCAGTATACCTTGATTTATTATATTTAAAAAGATGATTAGACCGAAATCTCAATAAAATGATCCTTGTCCCCTTCTTTTGATTACAAATCTTTTCCTTTTCTTGGTGGAATCAATGTCACGCGGAGCCACCGTTCTTTTACGTGTTAAATAACGCATTTAAATAGATCACTTTGGGAGAAGATCAGATCCTTCAAAATGGATGTTATATTATCAAATATTCACAAATACTACTCAAATCTTCCGATAAATGTTTTGAAAAAGATTTATCGAGTTTGACTCGAAAGATTGAGGCTGCTGATAGATCAAGGTATCCCAGAAGATGTTCGTTGGTTGATCGAAGCAAATATTCTATTAGCTGGTGAATTACTAGATTTATTTTCTAACCACATGCCTAGCTTAGGTAAGAGTACTTTTGCAAAGAAGCGAAGAGCAAAAAGATTAAATGGTTGCTACAAATGTGCTCGATGGACATGTCATACCCGTTGTAAATCAATAGGATATTCATCTAGAAATCGAGATGATAAAATAGATTTTATTAAGGTGGACTGAGTAAAGAGTCATTGGATGATATCCGATTGACTCTTGAGACGCACCCTTGTGAGTATGTGCAGCGTGAGCTACTATCTTTATGGGCTAAATTCATCAGCGATAAAAACCGATATAGTCTCAAAAATATAATATCAAAAGGTCCTATTTGCCAGGCTGTTATAAACAATGATATTTTGGCTACTAATCATTGATACAAGGTAAATCAGTATAGTGTATATATTTTAACAAAGTATTTTGTATTTTCATTTTTCTCGTATTAACAGATTGTATCTGAGAGATCACCGAAAGATTATCCATTATGGGGCAAAATATATGCTGTCAAAGATATTATCAAAAGTGGTGTTGTTTAGTCAAAAGTAAATAGTAACTTTCAAAAGACGAGTAGTAAATAGTGAATATCTTCAAATTTAAAAGCCAAGTAATTTTTCAATTTAATGCATCCCAAAATAACAATTTTTGTAAGATTTCCTTCCTTATACACTTAAAAGATGGAAGGATCAAAACTTCGACATTGACAGATATAAACTATCTGTGTATTTTGTGGATCAAAAATCGAGGGAGGCTTTGAATATCTAGAAGTATCAGTGCTTTTAGGGAAGAAGTTGGGAGAGAGAGGTATCAATCTAGTATATGGAGGGGTAGTAGTGGATTGATGTGTTGTGTTTCACAATCAGCTCAAGAAGGAAAAGCAAGAGTGATAGGTGTTATACCCATTCCTTTAGCTGATATCACAGGCAAAACACGAGAGCATGAAGTACAGACGTTATCTATCTATGAATGCATAACTTCCATGTTACATGGTTCTGATGCCTTCATTGCCATGCCTGGAGGTTTTGGTACTTTAGAGGAAATCTTTAATATGGGCTCAGCTGGGTCTCCATACTAAGCCTATTGGACTTTTAAATGTTAACAACTTCTTTGATGTTTTACTAACATTTCTTGATTATGCTGTGTAACAGGGATTCATCTCTCCATTTTCTAGGAGGATTCTTATTTCTTCTCCCACTATCGATGAACTGCTGGAAAAGTTACAATCATATGTTCCAATACAAGATCCAGCAGGAGTTAAGATAGATTGGTCGGAAGGAAGGGGTACCAAGCGAAAATGGAGTCTGGTTAATGTAAATTTATCCTTGTGAATCTCAAAATATTATGGGTGGTAGAGTATGGAGTATTCTTTCTCTTGAGACACACCTCTAATGTTGATGAGTATTTGAACTTAATCTTGTGAACCTCAAAAGGATTAGGAGTGGTGGAGTACGGAATATTCTTACTCTTTAGACACACAAAAAAAGATTAGGGGTGGTAGAGTACGGGGTACTATTACTCTTGATACACACCTCTACTTTTGAGGATCATAAAAGTTTTCCCCTTTTTTGTGTTTTGCATGTATGACTCGTTTATGCTTCTTCAGGAGCAATAATAATAATAATAATAATATCATTTCAGTATGTTTAGAAGATAATCTTTACTTCTTCTGGAGTAAATATGTACTTCTTCTGGAGTACATAAGTGCTTGTGCAAGAACTTTGATCAAATCTTTTTATCTCAATCATATAACATTTATCTCATAATAATGATGAGATTATTTTCACATTAGTCGTATCCGTGCTATTCTGTGATATTATCTTATCGTACATCAACATTTTTCTTGTCGAACAATTTATTTCCATCTACCCTTTCAATACAGATATTGGTAACTTCTGTTACCATTTGATAAAATATTTTCATTAAGATCCAACAATCTTTTGGTAATGGTAACTTCTGGTACCATTTGTTGAAATATCAAATAACAATCATATATTAAATTTATATGAGTAGAAATATTTAAAATTAGTAGAACCAACCATATAGGTGGTAACGTAATATGCTTGAAAATTGTAGAACCAACCATATAGGTGGTAACGTGATATGCTTGAAACTTGTAGAACCGACCATATAGGTGGTAACGTGAAATGTATATTTAAAGCTCATAAAACCAACCATATAGGTGGTAACAATATAAAGAAATAATTACATTTCATAAATGAGTAATTCATATCTTCAAATCCAGTCAAGGTATTCATAATAGTCCAGTTCGTTACGATAATGAGTTATACTCAATACATCATGACATGACAACTATTTTGTTACTTTTAAATCTTTTAATTTATCATATTGATCATATAGTAGTGTTAAATGATTTAGAATATATATTCTATTAGCACTTATCATCAGATCAGTAATAATGATTAATCAAATTCGTCAAATTGCAATTAATATACTTTAACGTATCATCAAGGGAAAAATCATCCATGTTTTAATATATTGATCATATGAGTAAATTGAAACTGTCAATAGGTTTGAAATTTAATTTAGAACAAACTTACTTTTGGTCCGAAGTTCAAAATCCCGTCGGAAGTGCTCCAAAAATAGTTTTTAAGAAAATCGCCAGGTTCTGCTACCGGAAAATTTCAAAACTGCACAAAACAAAATAGTAAGAATATAGAAAAATCCAAAGCATCAAGACAAACAAACTGCCTTTTGACATCATCACCGGATTCTGCTTCATGCGCCGTCATGCGATGGTTCGACAGCTGCGTGTGGGGCTCACGTTTCGCCGCCGTCAACACGCGCAGGTGCCGGAGATTCGTCACACCGTCGTGGTTTCAAATCTGGTCTCTGATCGTCGATTGGATATACGATTTTGCGTAGATCGGCTTTGAAAGTTTCGAATTTTTCAATTTTTCTAACTTTTCTTTTTGCACAACATCACGACCATGTTTCTTTCCTCGTACGAAACCTTTTGAATCATGCAAAGTTTCCATCTTTCTTGATGTTTTCAGATCTACAATATGTGGGTTGTTTTCTAAAACAAAAAGTGTTTGATCTGGGAAAGGAAAACATTGATTGATAATAATCAGGTTTCTGATACAGATGCTCATCATTTAGATGCAACTGTAGAACATACTTTCATCATATTACTCAATTAGTTAGAGACTCGTGCTGATAACGTGTTGTGAAACTATCAAAATCTAATAAATAAAGGAGAGATAGAGAATGAGAGAATTTCTCTTCATTGGGTATATCAAATGAAATAATAGAGGCCCCTATTTATAGGGGTGGACAATGGTACAATCGTAATAATGTAAAGTTTACAGGGGTATAGTGTTAATGTCATACACACACACACACACAGATATATATATATATATATATAACAACCACAACGTTTTTTATTTATTACACAAAATTTTATACACACCATAATTAAAAACACATTTTGATAAATACACCAAAAGCAATTTACAAATACAACCTTACCTAATTGAAAATAAGAAAAGAGAAAACTAATGTACATCCCAAATTGCATCCCTTCCAAAAACCTATTCGAGAAAATCAGATTACCACTCACTACAGACAATTTCGATATGGAGAGCAACTTCCACTCTTCCGGACATAGTTACAGCACTAGAGAATTCTCCCCCCAATCTCCTTGTATCTCTACCCTACAATTACAATTTACAACTAAAGGGATTGAAGAAAAGGAAACATGATTGGAGACAAAAAATTGCAGTTTCCTTTAGTGTTTGTAAAAGGACGGATTGGGCTCCAATCCGCCTTGCCCCTCCCTGAAGCTATTTTAGGTGATCTGGATCTACCAATTTTGTTTTTTATTTTTTTCATTTTTTATTTTTTTAAGTTAAATGGAGCGGATCGAGGTCGATTTGCCCCAATCCACAGATCGAGATTTTTTAGATTAGATCGAATCGGGTCGATGGATTGACGGGACGAATCGGGTTTTTTTGCCATCTCTAGCTTCCTTCATAATATGTCACCGTTTCTATTGAATTATTGACCACTAGGATTTCATGTCACCGACACTTGCAGAGATGTTATGATTTTTCAGAATTTCAATTTATTGCTTTTTTTTGGTAGTCATTAATTGTCGGACTGTGAAGGTTCTTCCTTTATAGGTGCTACACATATATGTTCTTTTGGTGTCTATTGTAATTCTGTGTAATTCTTCGAGTGTTAATGGTTATATGTGTAATGCTTCACTTGCGTCTAATGCTGCAATCTTATTACTTTCGAGATCTTATGCTACTGCTATAAGCAAATATTTTCAAGAAACATTTTTTATAGCAAATATTATGAATCAAGAGGAGGAGGAGGAGGGGGAGGAGGTGGTGGTGGTGGTGATGGTGATGGAGATGGTGGTGGAGGTGGAGGTGGAGGTGGAGGTGGAGGTGGAGGTGGAAGAGGGTTGTGGTGTAGATAAAAATTAGTGAGAGATTTTCTCCAAAAATAATTAGCGAGATAAAATTAAAAGGTTGTTTATGTCATTTTATTAATGCCTATTTTTGAAAATATGAAATATTTTTACAAATTTGGTGTAGATAATATGTTTTGGTGTGGTAATATATTCACCCACATATAAATTGAGGAATGAGAAAATGTGTCGATTGTAGTACTAGAACAACCGATAACAAAAACCGACACCTTTTGTTTTAAATATACATTGATTTTTCAAAACAGATACCTATTCCTGCCTAACCCAAGCTATTTTATCACAGTTGCTTTCTCTCCCTCTCAATCTCTCACCTCCCTCTCTCACCTTATGACGCTGGACGGAAGCAAGGAATTCAAACGCAATCCTTAAAAGAAATATAAAACTTGGAATTCACCAAGAAGAATAAGAGAAATCTCAAAAACTTTTATTAATCAATAAATGAATAAAAAAATGAATTAACCCCTATTTATAGTGCCATAAAACAAAGAATCAAACTCAAGAACACGTTGAAATTGAAACTAACTGAAAAATATGTTCATACGCCATCTTCTTCCTCTGCTCTCTGTCCCATGCTTCCATGGTGTCGTCTCCTCCCTCCTAGCGGAATGATCTTCTTCTTCCTCCTAGAGTCACACCAACTCCCCATCACCACCACTGGACCACCACCACCATTCGTTTGAATCATTCACACCAATCTTTTCTTTTTTCATTCACACTCCATTTATTTATTTTGAAGATTCTGCAATCAAACCCATGTTAATGATTCAAATTATTCTCAAGATGATGTCCATTAATGATTCAACGATTCTCATGCTGGCCGCTGGCCACCAAGAATTTGCAGATTTATGATGAAATTTCAAAATCCCGCCCCTGCTCCGACCGTTTCTGACACCGGGATTTCAAGGCACTGTTGCATCGGGTGGTCAACTGGCGGCGACGATGCCTAAATGGTGGTGGTTCGGTGGTGTTTGGCCCTAGGTTTAGGTGGTGGTGGTGTGTCAAATTATTGTGCTTGTGTTTGGGAATGATGGTGGACTAGTGGTGGTTCGTGGATTATATGTGAAAATGTGAGAATAATGCACGAAATGTAACAACTTAAAAATTTAGTACCCTAGATAATTTATTTACAAAGTTAGAATCAAGTTTTTTTTTTTAGAGAAGAGAAAATTTCACGTGTTGTATGACGAGATAATATATAATTTATAAGAAAATGGGAGAAATTGACGTTAATGGTAATTTTGGAGACTAAATTGGCATAAAAGAAAGTTGTATATGATGTTTGAACTCAATCGGATGGAATTTCATAGTTGAGAACTAAGCTGGAAATTTTAGAAAGTCCTATTAATTACAGTTTTGCCATTGTGATGAACTCGACTTTGGGATCATTTTGATCTTCGGCCATTGAAAGTTATACCATTTTATAGTTCATGATGAGATCTAAGTATTGGTATTGAGTTTGACCACATTAAGGTCGAGAAGTGTTTAAAAAATGGAGCTCAAGTGGCATTAGAAGAATAGTTGGAATGCTAAAAATCTTCAAAAATAATTATAAGTGTAAAGTTGTGGTCGAGTAGCCATGTTTGAGAGGATGGTATAAGCAACATGGTAATCCGATGTCTTTACATGTTATACTTCCTTTTAGTACACAATGAGATGTACGTATTGTTATCAAAATTGAGCACAATTGAGGTCGGAAAGTACTTCAAATATCGATTTGAAGTTTTATTCTTGAAATGATAAAAGTGTTGAGAAAATAAAGAAATTTGGCTAAGTATGGAAATCCAGTCGAGCAGTCATTTTTGGACGAACAGTAAGGATGGTGTAATTATCCGTTTTCTTTGCATGTATAATCGTTGTGATGCTTTAAGTGTGAGCTTTACAACGATATGAAGATTGACCAAAATAGAGCTCATCTTGCCCCTCAAGTATTGACCCGAAGGTTGTAACTTGAGATGGAAAAACCTAAAAAAATATTGAATTAAAATAATGGGAAAATAGATACTTGGCATTCCCATATTATTAATTTAAGGGCATGTTCTGCACCCCCAACTTATTTTGGTTATAAGTAATTATTTATCTTAAGTTATAGAGCTTGGATGATAGAAAGAAAGCTTCAAGGACTTAGTTTGCAATTACATAAGGACCAACTTGTACAAAATTGAAAGTATAGGGCTGTTTTGTAAAACCTATCATATATATTTTATATAGAACGACCTAGACCCTTCTTTACTTCATTTTGTGTGTGAAAACAAGAGAAAAGAGGGGGAGAGACCAAAAAGTGAGAGTTAAAGGAGAGAAATCAAATGTGAAAATGGAAAGTGGAAATTCTGTTGATTAATTGATTGTAGGGATAAAGGCTCAAAATCATCATTATAATTTAGAGGCGAGTAAACCTTGGTTTATGTTTTAATTGAGTTAGTTTCTCATATGGTGTAGAAGATTTTTACATGATTTTACTATTTAATGTAATTCTTATAAATGGGTGTTGAATTGATAACCCATATACCAAGATTTATGTTAAAACCAAAAATCACCTTCTAAGTGTTTGTTGAAAGGTGTGAGTGAATGAAATATGTTTTAAAGACTTATTTCGAAATCTGTGGAAAATAAAATTGTTGTTTTTATGATAGAAATGCTTAAATTACCACTTCAAATTAAAGCTATTCATACCTTAAATCCAATTTTTAAGTGGGGATGTTAGATTAGGATTGAGGGTGTTCTATTTTATGATTTAAGCTTTGGTATGAAGCTACATGTATTACAATTCAGATTTAAAGGGAGAATTAAGTTGCGGTTTTTATTTTGAATGCCCTTAGATTGTCACTTTGAGTGAATTTACTAAGATTTGAGACTTAATTTTCATATAGAAGTATTAAACCGTGATTTAAATTGATTTTGTACACTAAATCATGTTCTCTCTTATGGCTTAAGCTTGTTTATGAGCTTCATGTGTAAAAGTCCAGCTTTAAGTTGATTTAAAGACTAAAGATTATAAAGGTTATGGATCTTGTTCTTATAAAAATGTTTGAGGGAAACAACAATGACTTTGTCGAGTTATGTTGATGTTGTACTATATTATATTTGTTGGGAATTATGTTTTAAGGATGATAAAAACCATTAGATATATTTTGAATATGATTATAAGTGAAGAAATGTTTGGATGAAGGTTAGGAAGTAATAGAAGTTGAACTTGGAGAAAAGTTTAAGTACTGATTTTGAAATTTAAATTAAGGTAATTACATGTGTATATGGGAGTTATTGATGTTATAAATCTTAATGTTGATGGCATTATGTGAAAATTATGAGAAAAGAAGATGCGTTTTAAAGACTTATTTCAAAGTTTGGTTGAAACTAAATTGCTGTCCCTATCATAAATGAGCCTAACACACCACTTTAAATTGGAGTTATTCATACCTTAAAGTTGATTTTAAGTTGGGATGTTGATTTAGGCTTTGATGGTGAACACTTGAGGTAGTTTATGCCAGTTTTGGTTGGTGGTGATGATGATGTATAATGATTGAATAAATATTTTGCCAAGACTAAGGTTAGAATTGCAAGTGCTTTTAGGTGTTTGATGAAATGTATAAATGTAGTATGCCTTAGAAAGTCCTTATGGAATTTTATATATAAGTTAGATATTTAACTTAAAGAGTGTGAAGATGCAAAGATGGACTAGCATGAAGTTTTAAGTCGCTGATTTTGTGTAAAGGATCTTAGAATTTAAGTGTCAAGTATAATGGCATATGAAATCCTATTCTAAGTTAGTATATTGGTATAAGAAAGAATTGAAGTTATGGACATTTAGTGATGAAGTTTAATTCTTGACTTATTTCCATGCTTATAAAGTGTAAAATTCAAATTTGAAGATGTTTATTCTTAAGATATGAATCGGATTTTGAAGTTTTGAATATATGATGCTGATATCTTATGGATTAAACATGCTTTTGAGGTTGCATATATGTAAATTCAGATTTAGGACAATTATGTTGAAGTATGAATATGATTTTTTGAGGTTTTAGACATATGATGTTGATATTTTATGGTCTAAACATATTTTTGAAGTTGTATGTATAAGAATTTCAGATTTGAAGATAATAGTTATGGAGATAAGAATATGAAATTATGAAAGCATGTAAAGATGAGATTTGTTGATGTTTTTAGAAATGAATGACAGCTAGATGTTATATCTAAAGCTTCTGAATTGATATGCCCTATGTTCGAATCAATTTTTATGATTTTAATTGTTCAAATATGTATACTAATGGAAAAAAAATCTGTTGGGATTGATTTGGGTTTATGATGATTATAAGGATCTTAGAAATGGATTTTGGAGATTTTAAGTTATGATACTTATGATGAAACCTTGCTACAGGTTTAGAATATATTTTATGTCATTACACAATTGGGAAGTATAGTAAATAGTGAATAAGTGATGTAAAATCTGTTTGAGTTACTTTCTTAAGTTTGTGATCACCTATAAATTAGAATCAAGATTTTGATGAAGCTAAAGACTAAATTCAACATCTAGGAAGTAAATCAAAGGTTGATATTCTATGTATTAAACATTGGAAACTTTATTTTATATTGAAAAACTTGATCTTGATCCTCTATGTGTTAAGCTAAGGCTAAGATATTATGTTTCAATATGTGGTTGAGTGTTATTATGTAAAGTCTTTCACATGATAATTGATGAATAGAATTTCATCTCATCATCACAAGCATGAATGATCATTTCACTTAAAAAAGCAAATTATGTGTTTTCAAAATGTGAAGAAATGATTATGTATAAGATCTTTCAAATGATGCTTTCAAGAAATGATTTTGAAACTTTAAAGAATCCCTATTTAGGTTGTACACCTAGGGAGAAAGTCCATATTTGGGGTTACGGGCTATTAGATACCCTTAGAAGAAAGAAAGATTCATTTAAAATAGGCAACATGACTTTCGGTCTTGGTTACACTTAGGATGTATGGGCGCCTATTTGACTTGGACGCCGAATCGAAAGTACGGGTGTCTGTAACGGGAGTAAGTCCCATATGAGCTAGCATTCTCGTGAGCCAAGTGCTCTAGAAAAGAAAGAAGAAAAATCGAGTTATGAGACTCGTGAGTGTAAAAGAACACTCTTGTGACATTTTGCTATAGAAGCACTTTTGCTCGCAGTGTACGGTCCTAATATGGGAAGGGCCCCTAAAGAGAAAAGAGGAGATCTTTTGAAAATAAAAATATTATATTTCTCATTTATGTAATTTTTCAAAGGAAGAAAGAAAGAAAAAGAGAAAGAAAAGAAAGAAAAGAAAAGAAAAATTATTTTCATATCATTTATGCATATCACACTACGCATTAAATTTATTCCAGAAATATGATATTGTTTATTTGAATATAGTAATATGAAACTAAAGGTTGTGAATGTGATATGAGTTGATTATCATATGATATGTTAATATGATTGTGTGTTCATTCACTTATATGAAATATAATGTCAAAATTAAGAGATAAAGTGTATTTTGAAGAGAAAAGATTTAGAATGAAAGAAGGTTTTATGAATTCATACGCTTTATGTTGAAATCAACTTCTTATTACATTTATCTAGTTTTATTCACTAAACCATGTGGTTCATAGTTGTTTCATATCTCTTTTTATAGGTGATCGGTATTGTTTTCCTGCCTCTTGAAAAAGTAAGGAAAATTCCATGAGCCGGCCTCTTTGCTCGGGCTCTTCCTGTTATCATGTGGTCGGTACTGTGCCAACCTTTCCTCTACTCAAAGGTAATGGGCTTAGAGTTTTTAAGTTCTGAGCCCGGGCATATAAGGTCAGGTTTACCCCGATCACAACACTTCATAATATGATCGATGGATTAGGTCGGCCTTTCCCCGACCTTTTGGTCATACGGATAGGCCTCAAAATCCTTTTTGACAATGGGCCTCATTAATGGGCTATATTTTTGGGCCTCAAGACGATACACATTCCATAAGGAAACATTTCGTTAAAAGGAAACCGAATCCTTATAAGTTCAGAATTCTTCCTAAAAGGTAAGTTTATACCAAAGAGGACTCCTATCTTAATTAAGGAAAGTTATGGATTTTTCAGCCATATAAATACAGCCCCTTTGATCACATATTATTCATTCAATATTCTTTATGTTTCCCAGTAAAATATTGTCTCTCTACTTTTCTTCAGAATACTAAATCTCACATCGGAGGGGCAATGGGGAGAATCCTTCTCGTCTTTTTGCAGGTCATCCAAGGCGAGTTTATTCCTCTTTTCCAGTAATCAAGCATCACCAAATCCAGCCACTTCAAGGTTAGGATTTTTTACAGCATCAATTGGCGTCGTCTGTGGGAAGAGATACAATCAGCCATGGATAATAGACGTCAAGTTCGCCCCTCCACATCCACCGAACCCTCAGTTCTGGCCAATGCCTCAATTGAAGAAGATAATCCACCACCCCTTAAAGATGTTGGGGAAGAACAAAACTCAAAAATTACACCAGATGATGAATCAGTTAGTCGGGAGGATTTCAACGTGCTCCAGCAACAGCTCCGTGAACTCTATCAGGCTCTTCAACAACAGAATAATCGTCAAGCACAACTTGACCCGAACACTCTAGGAACGATTCCCAGGGAAGATCGCAGGCTAGTCAATCACGTAGCTGACAATTCCCCTGGAATCGGGGGTGCCGATCCCATGACTGAGGGATCTGCCAACTTGACACAGCAAGAACTCTCAAGAATCATTCAAGAAGGAATTGCTGATGGAATAAGGCAAAACACACAAGGTCGGACCTCTTTCATAAGAAGAACCCGTTTTACTCCTAAAATAACATCGTTTTCCTTACCAGAAAGATTTAAATATCCTCGGATAAAGGAATATGACAGAACAATAGATCCTAACAACCACTTGAATACCTACACTGATGTCACGGACATGCAGAATGCCCCCGATCAGATTTTGTGTAAGGCCTTCCTACAAATGTTAACAAATTCAGCCCGAGATTGATTTTCTGCAATACCCCCAGGGTCAATCTCTTCCTTCGCTGATCTTACTGAAAAATTCACGGCTTTCTTTGCAAGTAGCAAAAGGGTCAAGAAAACCGCAGCTTCCCTCATGCAGGTAAGGCAAAGACAAAATGAAATACTGTGGGAGTTCATGACTCACTTTAATGCTGAAAGACTTCAGATTCCAGATCTTCACATATCATCAGCCACTTCAGCCCTTACCTTGGCTATTTGGGGTACGAAATTCAGAATGTCCTTATCCAAGAATCCACCTGCGAATGTGACAAAACTTCCCAGAAGGGCCAAAAAATACATAAATATGGAAGAATCGCTATTGTTGGATAGGGCACAAGATTAAGTTCATGGAGCAATATTACAGTCTTCGGAACCCGACAAACAGGGACATAAGAGATCAATGCCAGAAGATGGAAAGAATTCTTCCCGGTTGAGCAGAAAGGGATGCAGTTATGGGCATCAGAGTTTGACTCCATTAAATGCGCCACGATCTCACATTCTCATGGAAATCAAGGGGCGCGAAGATTTGCGTTGGGCAAAGCCTATTAAGGGAAAGATTGACGAAAAGAATCGACATAAGTATTGTGACTTTCACAAGAGCCCGGGTCATACCACGGATGAGTGCAGAACATTAAAATAGGAGATAGAAGCCCTCATAAAAAGAGGCTTCCTGGGACATTACATAAAGAAAGATGATAAAGATTAGGGTGAAGGGGAAGAGAAAAATAGATCCGCTGGCACCATAAACTTTATCGTTGGAGGAATAGCTTCTGGAGGTAATTCAAATAATGCAAGGAAGAATTATGCCCAAGCATTAGGTGATCGAGAAGAAAGGTCGGGATATCATGACCATGGAATTTCAAACAGCACTAGCTTCAGTAACGCTTATATGGAGGGAATATCATATCCCCATGACGATGCCGTTGTGATCAGTACCACAATCACAAATTTTGACGTAAGAAGGGTGCTAGTTGATAATGGAAGTGCAGCCAATGTCCTTTCCTTGGAAGCCTTCAACAAGATCCAACTCCCCAAAGATTGGCTTCGACAGGTCATTACTCCGCTAATTGGCTTCGGTGGGGGAACAATGAAACCCGAAGACCTAATTGACCTTCCTACTTCACTTGGATAAGAACAAAAGCTGGTAACAAAGATGACGCCATTTTAGGTCGTGAAAACCCCTATGGCCTACAATGCTATCTTGGAAAGACCATTCTTGAATAGCTTGAAAGCAATAGTAGCGACATATCACCTAGCAATCAAGTTCTCGACTTCCGCAGGCATAGCAACAGTACAGGAAAACCAGTCAGTGATTAGAAGCAGTTATATCAGCCGTATTGGGGAGAATAAAATGGATTTGATGTCAATTGAACATCCTGTAGAAGAACGCATGTCACTAGTAGAAGAGCTAGAAGAAGTTCGGATTTCAGAAGGGAAGAGTTTCACGATTGGGAAAGAATCCCCCAAATTAATGAAGGAAGAACTGGGAAACTTGGACCTATTTGGGAAGGACCATACGAAGTCATCCGAAAAAGTAGGAAAGGGCAAATATAGCCTCCGCGCAATGGATTCAAGACCTCTTCCTCGGCTATGGAATGTAGAGAATTTGAAGTCATACTATAAGTAGTCACATTCCCTTTAATATCAGAGTCACCTAGTTGTAGAAGAGTCGGGTCTGTGCACTCATTTTATCTTTTTATTTTCGAACTTGCACGTCCATCAATGATTTTCAAGGTCGGGCCTGCGCGCCCATTATTCTTTATTTCAGCGTTAGGGACGAGTACTCTTTTTTCTTATACAGATTTTGTCCCACGGGATTTTTCTGGGTAAGGTTTTAACTATGCCCATCGTTTAGTCCCTTTAATAAAAGTATTTCTTCGGAAGAATGAGTACCAGATGACAAAATCTTGGAATAACTTACAAGGTCATTCAAATGACTTTACAAGTTATTTCCCTACAAATATTTTACAATATTTCATGGTAAGACCTTACAAATTATTATTTCACGAATAATTTACAATGTCTCATGGCAAGGCATTACAAATTATTTCCCTACAAATAATTTACAATGTCTCATGGTAAGACGTTACAAATTATTCTTTCACAAATAATTTACAATGTCCCATGGCAAGGCATTACAAATTATTTCTCTACAAATAATTTACAATGTCTCATGGTAAGACATTACAAATTATTCTTTCACGAATAATTTACAATTTCTCATGGCAAGGCGTTACAAATTATTCTTTCATGAATAATTTACAATGTCCCATGGCAAGGCGTTACGAATTATTTCCCTACAAATAATTTACAATGTCTCATGGTAAGACGTTACAAATTATTCTTTCACGAATAATTTACAATGTCCCATGACAAGGCGTTACAAATTAGTTTCCTATGAATAATTTGCAATGTCCCATGGCAAGACATTACAAATTGCCTCTCATATTCACAAATTCAAGAGTTTAACCTCTTGCCTGTGAATAACTTAAAAGGTCGGCGTTACCCGACCTTCTAAAATAAAGATCCCAATTTTGCAAGACAAATGCCCGTCCTATTATTTGTATAGTTTGACAACAAGGTTCGGACATGCCCGGACTTTTCAATCAATTGTCATCAATCCTAAGTTTTGATTACAAAATTAGGAGCCCGTCCAAAGCCGACCACATATCAAATATGCAACTATAAATACCGCTTGTGAAAATGGCAGTTAGCTTGTAAAAAGAACAAGTAAAAGGGGCGAACACATAAGGGAAATATATAAATTCATTCACAAAAATAAAATTTATAGATAGTCATCAGGGCATACCCCGGGTTGATTACAGGTGTTCAAAAGAGAAAAGGGGTCAGGCTTCAGGCTCGGGATCACTCCCATCCTCTGCGTCCTCGGCACCTTCACCATCTTCTTCCTCCTAGAAAGGAGTAAGGTCGAGCTCATCATCGTCTAAAGCAAATTCAGCCAGTGGGTTGGTGTCAGGGTCGGGAGCGTTCAGCAGACTCCAAGCTCATGCCTGTTTGATAGCTTGAGTATACGACTCAAGTGTATAATTGCCAAGAGGGAGCTTGTACTCTCTCGATCCCTTGAAAGCCTCCACCGTAGAGGCCCCAACTTGGAGTTCCCTCTCCCGAGCCTTCCTTAAATCTTCAACTAAGCGGGCATTTTCTTCCTAGGCTTGCTCGTGCTCTTGAGTCATTGATTCAAGCTCCGCCCGGGTATTTGCAAGGGCCTCCTCTACAGCTGTAGCTCGGGTCGCCTTATGCTGGACAGAATGAACCAGCTAACTTCCAGTCTCACCCTGTTCTATGCTTTAGAGAGAGATACCCCGAGTAATGCTGAGCATCTGCAAGTCGAGATAAAAAGTTATAAAATTCTCGTAATAAAAGAGAATCCGAAAAACCCAAATTCGTATGATTCTTACCTGCAGTGCCGCACTCATAAGATGCTCGACCCCTTGCTCTAGCCTAACCTCGTACTAATATTTTTTCACTAGGCTCGGGTATAAGGAACCCTATATTCTCCTCCTACAGTCAGCAAGAGTGGGGTTCTCCGGCTCGACCTCAGAATCGGAATGTAAAGGAGCCCGTCCCTTTGGTGGCCTCTCCACCCATGACCGTTGAACATCTTCTTGGGCCTGAGAGGTTTGGCCCAGCCCTAAAGGTACAATTTTGGTTCTTTTCTGAGGCCACCTCCTGGTGACCCCCTCTACAACTAACTTGGCCCGAGTACCCTAGGCCTTGGCCATTGCCGCCTCTTTCAATGCTTCCAAGCCAAATGCCATTCCTAAAATTAAAAGAGGTCGGGGAAAGTTAGGTCGCACAAAGATACTGACACTAAGAAGAATAAATACATAAAAAAGTTTCTTTTGTTTACGTAATTGAGGAGGCCGAACCCTACCAGGCTGGAGGTCAAGACCGGCCTGGTCAAGGATATCATCATTCACCAGGTCATTGGCCTCTTCGGCCAGTAATCCGAAGTCACATACCCTCACCACGTTGGCCATGAGCTCAGTTACTGCCTCGTCACTCAAATTACCTATCCTATTGAACTTATCGACATCTAGCCTTCTGAAGGTCGGCCAAAAGAGATTTTCTCCCTCTCTAGGTTTAATAAAGAAAAACTTTTCCTTCCAATATTTGAGAGAGGAAGGGACCCAAGAAACATCAAATCGACCCTTCTCGCACAGGGATACAAAACTATTCCACCGAGGCAAAAACTTAAGCTCTAAAAGGCATTTACACAGGATGACTATTGATTCTATCCCTAGACTCCTGCATAAGACGTAAAAATATACAAGGATTCTCCACCCGTTGGGAGCGAGTTGACCCGACAATATGCTCGCGGTCAATAAGAAGTCAACAAAGAAATGGGGAAGAGGAAATCTTAACCCGGCCATTAAGGCTTCGTGGTACACTACCATCTCGCCTTCTCGGAAATGGTAAGAGTACTCATCCTTATCTGGAACCCTAGCTGTATACCTCTCCTCTAGGTTATACCTTCTCACGTCTACCCCAATCACATGTTCCTTCATTTTATTGTAATAAGTGGGAAGTTCAAGGTCGGCCTGTCTCAGAACCCTACCTACCCGAGGATTGTCATCTATTTCCTCCCCACTTTCAGACTCACATTCCCGAGGACTAGCCGGGGGTTCATAGAAACCTAGAGGCTCGACCTCTAATGGTTCATCTAAGTTTTCCTCCTCCCTAAGATCACCCACTGAGACCTGCCTAGCCATAACTCTATAAAATAAATAATAAAATCAAAAGATAGGTCGGGAATGGTCGAGCTTACCCAAGTACTAAGAAGTTATTGTTGGGGAAGGCGTGATAACCCGAGGAGTTCTCTAATCACTCTTTTTTGCAAAGTAAAAAGAATGAGACTATGAAGGCAACATATATAGGCAGAAAATTGGCGAGAAAAGTTTCAAGAATCCACAGATTGCCTTTGGCCACGTGTAATCCATCTAAGGTGAATCTATTAAGACAAAGCATTAAATCCTATTAGTTGGCAAAGTACATGTAACAGCTGTCATGCGTCTAGAAATCTTGTCCCGATCTCTGACGCACGAGGGCCAATGATCGGTATTGTTTTCCTGCCTCTTGAAAAAGTAAGGAAAATTCCATGACCCGGGCTCTTTGCCCAGGCTCTTCCCATTATCATGTGGTCGGTACTGTACCGACCTTTCCTCTACTCAAAGGTAATGGGCTTAGAGTTTTTATGTTCTGAGCCCGGGCATAAAAGGCTGGGTTTACACTGATCACAACACTTTGTAATATGATCGATGGATTAGGTCGGCCTTTCCCCGACCTTTTGATCATACAGACAGGCCTCAAAATCCTTTTTGACAATGGGCCTCATTAATATGCTATATTTTTGGGCCTCCAGACAATACGCATTCCATAAGGAAACATTTCGTTAAAAGGAAACTGAATCTTTATAAGTTTAGAATTCTTTCTAAAAGGTAAGTTTATACCAAAGATGACTCCTTCCTTAATTAAGGAAAGTTATGGGTTTTTCAGCTCTATAAATACAGCCCATTTGATCACATATTATTCATTCAATATTCTTTACGTTTTTCAGTAAAATATTCTCTCTCTACTTTTCTTCAAAATACAAATTCTCACACCGGAGGGGCGACAGGGAGAATCCTCCTCGCCTTTTTCCAGGTCATCCAAGGCGAATTTATTCCTCTTTTCCAGCAATCAAGTATCACCAGATCCGGCCACGTCAAGGTTAGGATTTTTTACAGCATCAATAGGTAATGGAGCATTTATTTAATGGGCATTTGAATTCCCCATGGAGAATGCGGCTCAGAATAAAAAGTACTTATTGATAACCAAAAGAGAGGAAAAATTAAGCCTTTTTTTTATTTAAACCTATTTTGGAACGAAATTTTATTCTTCTAGTATTTAAAAGATAAATACTGTTTGCGGCTCGATTTTGAGATGTATAAGTAGATTTTTACGTAAATAAATGGGCCTTGTATTTTAAAGTTCCGAATGATGTTTAAATATCATTCTTATGGCATTTTTAAAATGTTTTGACTCAGTTGTTATTAAAATGTTAAAGTCAATGTAAGGATGATGATCCTAAAATGTTTAACAGAGTAAATTTAGAAAGAATTTTTAATAAATGTATTATAGCTGCCCTGTTCCTGAAAGCGCTACTGGTAGCCTCCTGCAGCCACATTTTTAGTTCATCTTGTGCTACTAGCAATCATCAGTAGATTTGGGAAAAAAAATAGACGAAATTTTAGGGTCGCCACACGAAAATTGTTTGATATTATGTTTAAGACGAAGTATCATAAAAATTTGATAAAATTTCAAGTTATGATACCAAAAATTTGAAAGTATCATAAGTATCATGTTATGATACTATAAAAGTATCACAAGATAATTTAAAAGTATCATACATGATACTTGATGAAAATAGTATTTTTCCCAAAAAAAAAAAAAGTATTTTTCAGTTTTTTTTTAATTTTTAAATGAAGTAAATTTAAATTATGATATAAAAAGTTAGATATTTGTGGAAACGCTGCTAAAAAGAATTCGAAATAAATTAAATGACAGAAATATAACTAAAATATTAAAACACTATTTTGTTGTCTAAACAAACACGAATGTCCAAAATTCATTGTAGGTCATAGCAAAGCAGTGAGTTGTATTCGTCTCGTCGAGCTACCCAAAATAGACATATTATAATAAGATTTTGACAATGATACAAATAGTTATAATCGTTTGATCGACACCCCTATTTTCTTGCATAATTTCTTATCCATCTCCTTCTCAAACTCAAACTCCAACGCCAACTATTCTATCACTTTATCCTACCCGGCCGGGCCTCAATCTCCCTCATCTTCTCACTGGCCAACACAGCCAACACCACCACCACCTCCTCCTCATTACCTTCACCCAAGAATTTTCTATAATACACTGATTTTCTCAGCATTTTTACGTAGATATCCACTCTCCTACCATAATCTCATCTTCAACTTTTGTCAAAATCGATTCACTCGACATGGGACATAAAGAGGAACAAAGATAGATGCTACGATTTTGGGATGGATTTCAGCGAGTTTCCGGGATCCCAAGGAATGCTCTTCTTCAAGAAGACTATTTTGAGTGCCTTCACCACTCCAAAGAGGTCTGTTCTATATCTACAATCCCCAAACCCCCAATTTTAATGCTCTTCTTGAAATGAATTTCGTCTCTAATGGTAAGAATTTCATTTTATCGTTTTGTTAAATTCTTATTTATTACATTTTCAATTCGTTGGTATCTCGACTAGTACTTTCAGTTTTTGAAGATCGGCATGTCTGGTTTTTGCTTTGCAATTTTTGTTTTTAACTTTAATAGTTTGATAACGTGAATAGTATGTCAATTTTTGGGACTTCGAATGAATGTATTGATGAATGATGATGACGACGAGGTTAATGTGATTGTTTTGGTGAACTTGCAGCCAGATGATTCATTTTGTGTGTATAATTTGTTTGAAACTTACTGAGTCTTTTAGAAATTGAAGTTCAAAATTTCTTGAAATTTTGGTGGATAATTATGAGTTTTAAGCCCTATGTTTTAATGCTAATGCTCCAATGGGGGTTTTGAAGTTTATAGTTTCCTGTTAATTTCTGCAAGGAAAAGCCTGGGAAGGAAGTTTTGCAGAGGAATTGGAGAACCAACCAATAAAGGGAGATCACAATTCCACGTTTTAGTTTATAATGTTGCCACTGAAGCTTCATTTTTTGGTTGTGTAAAGGGGCTCATATTCAAAAAATGCTACGATGCGTAGGTGAATTTTGTTTGCGTCTTGGTTTAGATGCATGGTGAATTTTGTTTGTGTCTTGGTATAGATTATGTGGAGTGATTATTATTCTTATCATCATCATTATTATTTTTTTTAAATCATGAGATTTGAACAACATTATCCTGCTATGTTCTTTGTGTTTAACTATTCCGGTCTTAAAACATTAGAACTTTCATGAGAATTGATTCCCACATGAATGGAACCCCAACAGAAGAATCTCTATAATAAACTTCAAAAGAGTCATTAATAGAAATGGATGCCTCTTTGGATAAACGTCTGGAAGAGAATTTCTCTTCTAGCCTAATTCTGTCTTACTTCATTGGATGATCTTCTGAGATGCTTCCAGGGATTTTGATTAGATTCTAGGGTTCTTAACAAAGCTTGGAACTTTCTTGAAAGAACTTGAAGAAGAAGAAGAAGAAGGCATATAGAAATATGAGAAGAAATTTCGAGGGGATTTAGTTAAGTAAGATGGAGTAGAAGATTAATTAAAGACTTTGTAGTCGTTATAAAAGTAAGGCTAATTTCCTTTTTGATTTCTGGGGTGGAAATTACTCTGATTTATACATGAGGGATGTGTTGAGAATTAAAATTTTGACCTTGTTTGAGATCCATTTTTACAAAAAATAAGTTTCATGGTAGTGATTTTTGGAGGATGTAGTTAAAAAAATTGATTTCAACCCTTACCTGTCTTTTGTCCTACACATATCCATGCTACCTCATATTGCATTGTCTTTTTTTTTCTCTCTAGTTATTTAAGCCCTGCTTTGAAATTATTTGGCACTTAAAAACTCATTCGACTGAACTAAGGCGACCAGGCGTACCAAATATAGAGGCCTGTTTCTTGTTAGTAGCAATTTTTTTCGATAGACCTTTCTTGTTAATTATATGGTTTTGTCCTCTCTATTTATTCTATAACTATACAAGAAGAAAGATGGAAAGATGGTGAAGGGGGCTCAGAAAAGGCTCAAAGTAAGTGCCTAGTGATGTTGCTCTGCTTAGGACTTCAATTTTACTTGTGAAAAATTGCACTAGCAATTCATTTTGTTGGTGCTTCAAAAATTATGTATCTAGAGCTCTATATTTTTATTTTTATTATCAGGCTAGAAGCATTGATGAATTGCTACTATATCCATGGAAAATGTACTAAAAATTACAATGGCATAGCTACTGAATGCTTGAAGAGTAAGATCTAAAGTCTTGTCTGCATTAAGTGACGTTCACTTCCTCAAGCAAATTCTCACAAGCACTCAACTATTATAGCAAATTCTCTCTGTCATCTGGGTTTTGCAAATTTAAGATTGTAAATGCTTCGTTGTGCAATTCTATTTAAAGTGCATTACTGTCATGGCTCTCAACACTTAGTTAAGAGGAATTGAGGATGTAGAAATAAGATTTTGACCTGTTTGGTTTTCAATTTCCTTTCTTCAATAGGTAACATATTCTTATGATTACTTTTCAGTTATATGTTGATTGGTGGACAACATTGATAAAATTACTCCAAAGAGGTGGTTTTTATTGGACTAAAGATTTGATCTTTCCTAGTTTGAACCGTACTTATATTCACTTATAATGGCCATTGAAGTGTAGTTGATTTGTAAGTTTGTTTGAGGTGGTGTATTAGAACTATCCCAAGTAAATATTAGTCCTTTAACATGTGAATTTAGTGATGAAGAGAAATTATGGTGTTCAACTTTTTTGAGTTGTAGCTCTACTTTCTTTATCAACCAGAAGCTTTATAATTTATGTTTTCTTTACAAAGATAAAGATATTCATAGGTTGTACATTTATGTTTGTAAGTTAAGTTCTTCTATGAAAAAAGAGGAGAGGAAAGGGCAACAAAGGAGGGGGAAAAAAAACCCACTTTAGGCGTCGGTTGTTGAACAACAACCAACGCCTAAAGTTGATGCAACGATGCCTAAAGTCGACTTTACGCATTGGTTGTTGCTCTACAATCAACACCTAAAGTTTGCCTTATGTGTTGTTTTACAACAGACGTGTATTGTTCAATTTTTATGCGTATCCGTCAAATGCGACGCTTTTACAATCAATGTTTATTGTCTTGTACAATCAATGCAAATGAATCTATTTTTACTAGTGAGTTAATCCCCATTTGTTATGTGAGCACTCAGGATAGAAGTTGATTTATAATATGGGCCCAATTAAAAGTCATGATTTTGAAAATACTCAATGTTACTTTATGTTCCTCGCTGAATACTTTGTATTCATATTTCTTATTATTTCAAACTTGTAGATGTTGGACGGACAAATGTTTGAAGCGAGCTCAGGTGTTAGCTTTCTAAGGATGGGAAGAAATGTATGTAAATGTAACTGGGTTATGAAGCTACTTACTAGAGTTTCCTACACTTTACCGTTACGAATACACGCGTATTTGTACTGACTATTACAATGCTGACACATATGAATGTATTTACTATGATAGTCATGCTTTTGACTAGTTACTAGTAGATGTTATGTAATATAACTAATCGTCCTTGGGATCTGTCTTGTTCTAGTTTGTAAGATGCCCGCACCACTTTTATAAATAGCTATACAAATGGTATCTAAAGTTTGTATAGCCTTATTTTATAATTCAATATTTCTTACTACGTATTGATACCTGAGATAGAAGTATCAATTTCTGGAAGTTTCAAACATCAACACTAGTTTTTAGAACTCAAGTATCAATACATGATTGAATGTATGAATACTAGGTATTAATACATATATAACAACAAGGTATCGATCCTTATCTTTAAAATATATAAATGTTGGGTAGTTTCTAAAAATAATTTCTCGCCCATTTTTCATTTCTATAAATAGTAAGTTCTCATAATTAAACGGTGTGAATGCAAGGTGGATTAATGTTAATGCAAAATTTCGATAAATATGAACGTATTTATTGGTTTATATATATATATATATATATATATATATATATTAATCAATTTTAATCTTATTATTAACACTAATACTGAATGAGTTTAATTAATATTTTTAGTTATCAGTATTAAAATTATGATTTTATTTATTTATTTATTATTCTTGATATTATAAATTCTATGTCTAGCCATCAATATAAAAATTATGTTTTAATTATTAATGGTCAAATCATTTGTTATCTTTAATATTAAAAATTATATTTTCTGAAATCACTTCAAAGATTAAATGTAAAAATCTTATTTAGTACATTTTAGTTTTTCCACATGTCGCACTATTTCAAAATTATTTTATTTAAGTAATGACATTTATAATTTCTTAACTAAATTTAATTTGGTCATAAATAATTAATTTCAATTCGAATTGACACCCATATTACTAATTTTGTTCATTTATAAATTTATTTACTCATTTTGTTTATTTATTTAGTTTTATTTATTTATTTTATTTATTTATTTATGTTTAATACTATAGGTTTAAATAATAAAAATATGCAAAATACATAATGCTGACTTTAAGAATTAGTTTAACTAAGTTTTATCAAAATAAAAATAAAGTCATGTTCGCAAACTCATAATATTTCAAAATAGGGTGTGGTGAAATACATTTATTTAAAACGTATAAAAATAGTTATTTTTCGATAGCATAACACTTTGGCTGCTCAAGTGGAAAATGAAAAGTCACGTTCTATTGAAAATTATTGAATATGTTTTGAATATTTTGATAGTTCGTAACTATAATTTTTAAATTTTTTAAAATTCTCTCATTATAGTGGTTTCATGTTGTAAACCGGTTTATACAGAATTTAACTATTTGATTTTGATCATTTTATTTTTCTTTTCCGTTTTATTATAATAGATATATCTTTTTTTTTTTACTTATTACAAATTCTATTTAAATGTAATTTTTTTTTCCATTTTAAGTTTTAAATCAATTCAAGTTACAATATTTGAAGAAATTCCTAGAACAATAAACATACGAACCGTAAAAAAAATTAAGGTATGTGTAATGTACATTTTTGTAATTAAATATTTTCTTTCGTTTCTCATTTTTAAATAAATATTCATTTCATATGTTAACATATAAATTTAATATATGTGAGTAATAAATGACCGTGCATCACACAAGTGTAACACTAGTAGGTATCAGTACATGAGTTTTAGTTTTAAACGCCATAATTATACTAATTACTTGTATTTAAGGATATGATACTGTTTGGCCCCCAATTCTTGTAAGACGGGTTTTTAAAACACTCAATCTCAATTATTCATTTTTGTCAAGTCTACAATATTTGACTTTTCAAACAATTTATAATCACACATTCTCTCAAAAATATTATTTCAAACCACAATTTTCCTAAAAAACTGGGGGTCAAACAAGGGCATAATTTGTGTGGCAATATGATCTTATCATTGCCTTACATAATTGTTAAATGACATATTTATTCGATTGTCAGAAACTAATCTAGCTAGGACGTGTGGAAATGGACATCAAGAAGACCAAAATTAGTAATGAGAATTTTGCTGTCTGCAAAATATTGTTTATGAAGCAGCCCCCAATTAAATACTGCCAGTTTTGCGGACAGCAAAAATTCTTTGGATTATGAAGTAGAAGGAAGTAATAAGTTCATGATAATAGAGGCTAAAAATTATAGCACTTATGAAAATGGAGAAAACTCAAACAATCCTCCTGATGTTACTAGACTGAAATCCAAAAGAGGGAGAATGAGAATATCACTAATTGATGAACGAATTTTTGTGATTCTTCAAACAAATTCCATTTAATTTAACTCATTATTGAAACCGAGAAACATCCAATAAACGAAAAGGGAAAAGAAATTGTGAACTTCTTTAAACCAAGACTATCATAAACTTCATTATATTATAGACTCTCAAAACTTGCTTTGCCTTCACCAATCAGCCGCCCCACGGATACGCCAAAACATAATGGCCATTGATGAATTCATACATTCCATCTTGTCTTACACTCCAAAGGCATCCAACTACAGCACACTCCTTCCTAACTACTTTAGTATAAATAAAAATAGAGGCATTATCCAAACATTCTGTATCTAGTCTGCATAATGAATATGTTGGGTTCCTCGAATCTACTCGAACATGAGCAACACTGCCATTTTTTGGCAGATAATAGTCTGGAATATTTCGCTTATGAATTATGCATTTGAGAGTTAATGGACATTCTAAATTATTCATGATGTTCACGTTAATAAGTTTTGAACATACTAAAGTGTTGCATGTTATGAGAAGCAAGATAAGTGTTGGAAACTGAAATTTGAAAGAATTCATGTTTTCCGTGTGTATGATTTATGGGTTCCCAGTACAAGAGACCTGCTGTAATATATATTCAATTGTTAACATCAATAAATAAGGATATAATAAATAAAATTTATAACATCAATAACTGAGCAAGATTACACGTTACAATAAAGCCTAAGATTACAAGTTGTTGTTATTATTATTAATATTATTATTTATTTTATTTATTTATTTTTTACTGCTATTGATCTTCTCAGGCTTCTTTTGACCATATCCATTTTTGATTTGTAGTATAATATTTGTGGGATTATTTGATTCTTCATCCGACCCATGAAAATAGGTTTTTATTCCGTATTTGCCCATCTCAAATTATAGTCCACACATTATTGATTTTTTTTTTCTCTAATTTCCTAATATACTCTTATTTAATGTGTTTTGCTATTAATAAAAATAAACTTATATACGTTTTGAAATATTGTGTGAAATAACATAAATTTATTATGTATTTAATTAATGTATTGTGGGGGTCAAAATAAATGTTTAACATGCCAATTAGTTTTTCAAATTTCTCATCACTAGAAACCTCATTCTTGTCCAGAAAATGCCTTAAGTAATAAATTAAAGGTACATTAGGGGAAAAAAAGTTTAAGTTAACGGTATATTAGGAATACATTAATTGCCTTATCCTTTCAATGAATTAAAGAATCCGAGAAAAACTATTTGCTACATGTTGAAAAAACATACATTTTAAAGGAGGTTAATGTAAGGAGTAGAAAAATATTGGGGTGTATTAGGAAAGTAATCAACTCTAGATAGTTATATATCTCACTATGTAAATATTGAACAATTGAGCCTAATAAGATTGGACGTTACCATTGAGCCTTATACATTATTGATGTCTTAAACTCATTTTTTGTACTGCTATTGATTTCTCAGGCTTCTTTTTACCACATCCTTTTTGGATTTATAGTATAATGTTCGTGGGATTGCCTCTATTTTTGCCCCCATTATATATATATATACACACACACACACACAGAGAGAGAGAGAGAGACTAGTTTTTCTCATGTGCCCCCATTATATATATATATATATATATATATATAAGACATCATAAGCAACCAGACCTTGTTCAAGTTGAGAATCAAGATTTTTCAGAATCCAAATAAGGTAATGGCTTGAAAGAATCATTGAAAGAAGCATAATCAAGTAATTATGTTTGGTAATAAAAAATTTGCCACGGGTAGAAAAGCGAAGACAAAGATGGCATTGGGCGATCAACTTACATCCAGTTTGACACTCTACCTCGAAAGAATCATTTAAGAATCAAAGAAGAAGCATGGAAGTTTTGAACCAGAAGGTAATAGAAGGTAATACTCTTGCTGAGGTAATCCCACCAACTGAGAAAACACATAATTTGAATGATGATGGGATGACCGATGTAGAAAAGGAACTAGACTTGAAAGCAAAATGCAAAAAGATTGGAATATAATGTGGCAAACTTCTCGAGCAACTTTACCAAGAAGGCAATCCAGTAGTAAGTTTATTGGGTAGATCATTTGGACGATCTTTCAATTATTTGGTTTTATATAGTACTCGCAAGAGAAAGAAGAGGGTACATCGCAATGAAAATAACATGTCATCTCAAAGGATGTTCCCTCCACGTACTGGTTAGGGAGAAATACCAGTCTGTCCCACGCAAGAAAAAAAAATTAATGAAACCTGTGACGAAAGCATGTTACAAGTAGACATATGTACTAGAATTGAATATGAAAAAGGAAAACAAAAAATGGAGCTTTAGCCAAATGAAAATGTGAATGAGGAGAGCATCTTTTGTTCCTTGTGGAGTAGGAAAATCAAGACAATGATTTTGTATTCTATACACCATCTGATCGTGAAGAGTTGCTCCATACGTAACAGTCGATGGAATTGTGACAACAACTAGATCTTGAACTTTCGAAGCAAATAACAATTATTGATTTGATATTGGCATGTTGAATTTTGAAAACATAGTTACAAGAGTACAAATATTTATAGTAATTTCCACTATTCATACATGCATGCTAATAATCCAAAAATCCGATATCTAAGAGGACAATCCTGGAAACTGTTGAAAGCAGACCTTTTCTTCCATGGAGAATGAGTGCAAATCTTACTGCTCCAAAATAGATATGAGTAAAACCCTCAGTAAGATCTATCTTGGAAAGATGTGATGGTAATTCTAAAGTGACAAACGGTTCTTTTTCAATGGCACGTAGAAGATGTTGATCAAATATTGAGGCTTTAACATATTCTTTCATTTGAGACTTGGAAGGAGATATGAGTGCCAATAGACTTAGTAAAGAATTGAATAGGTTTATTACAAGAAAGATATGGATTTACAAAAGTAGATCATTGACACATACTTTAGTTACTTTATTAATTAAGTTATTGATTTAAACATCATATTTGTATTTTAAATTTTTACTACTTTTGAAATGGATGTCACTTAAGTTTTTTTTAATATAAATCTTCAAGTTTTAGAAAGTAATTAAAGTTCAAAAAATGATTTTTTTGGAACCATGCAATTGCTTAGGAAGATCTAATTTAATGGAACTCTGAATTTGAAAAGTGAGGATAATATGCGATAATGATTATCGTTCAAAATATTTATCTACTTGCAACAACAAGATATATCATACATATATATCATAATCATATAAGCATTTCAAACTCATTCATCTACAAAAATCTTAGTATATATAATAATAACGTAAAAATTTGATGCGTGTCGCAATGCACCAAAATAATAAATAATTCCTTACTCGCTAAATATTAATTAATAATGTAGTAGTGAGAGTAAGGGTCGATCCCACGAGGAACGGAAACTAATTTTAGTTGTTCGATCAATTAGAATGGAATGGGGGGTTTTGTTGTTTGGAAATTATTTGAATGAAAATTATGCATAAAATAAATAATTAAATATGACTAGAGAAATAATATGAGAAGAAATCTTGTTCTCGGGTTCGGTTGTGCCCTCAATTAATGTTATACTTTTCCTTGTAACGTGTTTCTATCCCTAATTCAATTATCAATCATAAATAATCAACAAGCTCTGATTATCTAAATTCTTCCTTATGTGTATTGATTCAAAACAAGCTCTTTGAACCAATTCTAACCATGGACAATCCTAAACAAGCTCTTAGGATTTAATGCACGACTAGTATGAAAATTTAGAAGAATAGATTGAATTGGATCGTTAATTACACAAGCTCGAATTAATCAATCCAAGTTGAATTATTACTAAACCTGCACGAGATTTATTTGCTACTAAAGTAAAGATTCAATGACAATTACGGATCAAGAATCTAAACATAGCATATTCATGAATCCAAAGATCAATAATCCAATTGGCCAAATTAAACTATTAATCAAATAAACTCAATGAACATTCAAAACATAATAATCCAACAATTGAAATAAAGGAATAAATTCACGCTACTAATTTGTAGGAAAAAAAAATAACATAATTAAGTTAACACAACTTCCCCTTTGAACAAGATATGAAATTTAGCCTAGCATGATTGTGGTAGATTCTTCAAGTTGCTTCATGAATTCCATTGTTGTTGATATTCTTGCGCTTGAAAATCTCCCAAGAATGCTCTATAATTTGCTCTCAATTTTCCTCAATGTGTAGCCTCTTTCAATAATAATAATAATCTCTTTTCTTGTCATGAAACTCCCTTTTTATAGCTCCAATTTCGTGCCCTAGCTTTGGGAGCAAAAAATCCCAAAATTATGGAAAGAATTAAAATATGAAAATTTTGACTTTGAATAATTACGGCCGTAACTATTCTTTTACGGCCGTAATTGAGCTACTGCATATTTCATCAAATTGGAGTTACGGCCGTAAAGATGTTTCTTACGGCCGTAACTGGGTTTTTGCGTATTTTTATCTTTTGAGGGTTACGGCCGTAACATCTTTTTTGCTTAATTTTGCACAACGATATTAAAACGTTTACGGCCGTAACTATATGTATTACGGCCGTAACGTATTTGCACCAAAGGTCCTCAATCTTCGATTTTAAGCGCATTTTGGTCCTTTTTCCTTCTTTTCTCTTCTTTTAGGATCCTATACAACATGAAACACAACATGCATTAATAATACTTAGATAGAATCCCATTATGATTTATTCAAGGATATAAGTGCATAAAATAAAAGTAAATATCACACTTATCACACACACATTTTCCTGCCAAAAAATCCCTTCCAAAATTGGTATAATAATTAATTAATAATAAAAAACTTTCATTTCCTAGATTTGTCAACTGCATTAATGGAGCAAATCTTCAATGATTTCAATGCTTCTTGGTATTAAAACTTGCAGTAATTCAAGATCTATTACATTAATACACTTAAAAGGTTAATTTAACTACATGATTAAAGTTGAGCATAAGTATTTCTATTTTTTTCTTTTACATTTGTTCATTAATGATGACACGTGTTAGAATTTAAAGGCTAAATGTAGTCTATGTTATCCAATGAATAAGTTATTTAAGTGAAATTGTCAATGTAAAAAAGTGATCCAATATAATAATAGTTGGTAACTTATAGAAATGTCAACATAAGTTTAGTTTTTAATAGATTATTTTTTAACGTACTTGATTTATTTTAATTTAGCGTTGAATAATATTTTACAATGACAACGATATCTTATGTTCAGTTAATTTTTCGGCTTCACAAGCAATACGAACATAATTGACACTTTTAACTTTTTTGTTTATTTCATTTTCATGTAATATTTGTTATTTCATTATGTGAGTTGTCGATTGTTAATTTTATAGAGAAGATACTATGATAATGATAAGTTAATTGCACATTTTTAAACGTAATTGATAAAAAAAGACTCCAAAATTAATATATTTATCATTTGTCATTAATGAATTGATATTCAAAAATATTAATTACAGGGAGATATTTTTTATAGATATTTTTAAGTGACATTGTGACATGTCACACATTCATTGGATGGTGAAAAAGTAAGTGATGGGGGTATTTATTTTCACCATTCAATGAATGTGAGTTATCACAATGTCGATTAAAGATGTGGTGGTTGCTGCGGGATCCATGCAGAGCATCACTTTTATGATTACTCAGCCAGTGGCATCCCGCCGACGACATTCCAGTATGGGTGTGAGTTGTGTGATCGTGAGTGAAAGGGGCGCAGTTGGTGGGTGGTCTGCTGTTGGACTGTAACGAGAGAGAGTGACGGGATGAGATATATAGAGAAATAGAGAGAGAATATAATTAGGGTTTGTAGTTGGTGTTGTGTGACTTGGGTTAAGTTTGAATAATTAATTTAATTTAGATTATTTTGATTTATTAATTAATTCTTGAAATTTTATTATAACCTAAAATTTGAATTTATTTAGGTTTCACCTTATTTTTGAATTTGGTTCCTTAAAAACAGGTGTAGGTGCAATTTTCTCTTAGCTTTATGCTTTTTACACTAATTGGTAATCAATGTGCAGATTAATTTTGAATTTGCATGTCTATTGTTTTTATCATACTTTAATTTTTTTTAAAAATGAAGGTGAAGTACAAGTTACAAACATGTTTCAAACCACGAACTTATTGATCAACGTTTACATCCCTAAGTTTGTTGATTTTTGACATATAAAATGCAAAAAAAAAAAAAAAATAAATTATAAAATAAATTTCGATTTTATTCTAAAATGTATTAATCAAGATTAATTTATTTCAATTATCTTCAATTAATGATTTTTTTCTAAAAATATTCATTCAAGAAGCCTAATGTCGAGGAAAGAGGATAATAGTAATTCTTAAAGAATTAGTCAACTATCAGGTGCATCCACTTTTGCTATTGAAGATGAGTTTGAAAGTGGAGTTTATTAGATGAAGACCGTTAAAGAACTAATTGTTTATGATAATGTATAATAATTTTTTAAATGTATACTAATTTTTAAATATTTGTTATAAAATTAACTGCTTGACTCTTCTAGTAGGAAATCATATGTCGGGTTCGTACGACGATTCTTGCCATTGAATCTAATGAATGGTTGTATTTGTCATACAAAACGTGTAATAAAAAGGCTCACGTGGTTAAAAAGCAGTTTTATTGTGAAATGTGCAAAAAAGGGATACGAATGTCATTCATAGGTAGTACTATTTATTATTTAAAGTTAGCTTTAATATTTAAAAAGAATATATTTTTTTTATGTTATTAATTTTTAATAAACATTTATTTTCAAATCATCAACATCAAGGGTTGATGACAAAACAATCATTCCGCTGCTTTTTTGAGATCGTGAATGTATTTAATTGTTGGGTGAGGCTGCGTTAATTGGATTTGATTGATGGAGCTGAACAAGACTAATTTTTTTATTTTATTTTATTTTACATATTCATAAAATTTTACAAATATTCATAAAAATTTTATTTTATTTTTAAATATTCATACAAAATTTACAAAATATAATTCTCACACATTTTAGTTAATTTATTTTCAATTTCATATTTTTAGGATTCGAACGATGATTATTATCCATCTAAAATTGAAACGTTGGTTATATATTTATTTATTTACTCATTTAGTGTTTGAATAATTAATATTTTCAATTTCTTTTGTTCCATACAACGGGTGCGAATACTAGTTATGTAATATATATCACAATATATTTATCATTATAAAAAATATATATATCTATTTGCAACAACAAGATAATCATACATATTTATCTTAATCAAATAAGTATTTATAACTCATTTATCTATAAAAATATATGTAATCTGTATAACTATATATTGATCATTTGTTTATCAAATCTTGATAATTAAAATTTAAATATTAACTTACCTAAAATTGCATATTGGTCCCTCAACTATGAATCAAATCAAATTTAATGAATCTTTAAACTTTAAACTTGAAGGGTGCGTGCATTACAATTGGCACTACATAGCATTATTCTTCAAACAAATTCCATTTAATTTAACCCATTATTGAAACCGAGAAACATGCAATAAACGAAAAGGGAAAAGAATTGTGAACAACTTTAAACCAAGACTATCATAAGCTTCATTATATTATAGACTCTCAGAACTTGCTTTGCCTTCACCAATCCGGAGACCACACATACGCGAAAACATAATGGCCATTGATGAATTTATACATTCCATCTTGTCTTACACTCCAAAGGCATCCAACTTCAGCACACTCCTTACTAACTACTTTATTATCAATAAAAATATAAATATTATTCAAACATTCTGTATCTAGTCCGCATGACATTGAATCTTCTGGGTTCCTCGAATCTACGTGAAGATGAGCAACACTGCCATTTTTTGGCAGATAATAGTCTGGAATATAACGTTCATGAATTGTGCATACGAGAGTCAATGGACATTCTAAATTATTCATGATGTTCACGTTAATAAGTTTTGAACATACTAAAGTGTTGTATGTTATGAGAAGCAAGATAAGTGTTGGAAACTGAAATTTGAAAGAATTCATGTTTTCCGTGTGTATGATTTATGGGTTCCCAGTACAAGAGACCTGCTGTAATATATATTCAATTGTTAACATCAATAAATAAGGATATAATAAATAAAATTTATAACATCAATAACTGAGCAAGATTACACGTTACAATAAAGCCTAAGATTACAAGTTGTTGTTATTATTATTAATATTATTATTTATTTTATTTATTTATTTTTTACTGCTATTGATCTTCTCAGGCTTCTTTTGACCATATCCATTTTTGATTTGTAGTATAATATTTGTGGGATTATTTGATTCTTCATCCGACCCATGAAAATAGGTTTTTATTCCTTATTTGCCCATCTCAAATTATAGTCCACACATTATTGATTTTTTTTTTTCTCTAATTTCCTAATATACTCTTATTTAATGTGTTTTGCTATTAATAAAAATAAACTTATATACGTTTTGAAATATTGTGTGAAATAACATAAATTTATTATGTATTTAATTAATGTATTGTGGGGGTCAAAATAAATGTTTAACATGCCAATTAGTTTTTCAAATTTCTCATCACTAGAAACCTCATTCTTGTCCAGAAAATGCCTTAAGTAATAAATTAAAGGTACATTAGGGGAAAAAAAGTTTAAGTTAACGGTATATTAGGAATACATTAATTGCCTTATCCTTTCAATGAATTAAAGAATCCGAGAAAAACTATTTGCTACATGTTGAAAAAACATACATTTTAAAGGAGGTTAATGTAAGGAGTAGAAAAATATTGGGGTGTATTAGGAAAGTAATCAACTCTAGATAGTTATATATCTCACTATGTAAATATTGAACAATTGAGCCTAATAAGATTGGACGTTACCATTGAGCCTTATACATTATTGATGTCTTAAACTCATTTTTTGTACTGCTATTGATTTCTCAGGCTTCTTTTTACCACATCCTTTTTGGATTTATAGTATAATGTTCGTGGGATTGCCTCTATTTTTGCCCCCATTATATATATATATACACACACACACACAGAGAGAGAGAGAGACTAGTTTTTCTCATGTGCCCCCATTATATATATATATATATATATATATATATAAGACATCATAAGCAACCAGACCTTGTTCAAGTTGAGAATCAAGATTTTTCAGAATCCAAATAAGGTAATGGCTTGAAAGAATCATTGAAAGAAGCATAATCAAGTAATTATGTTTGGTAATAAAAAATTTGCCACGGGTAGAAAAGCGAAGACAAAGATGGCATTGGGCGATCAACTTACATCCAGTTTGACACTCTACCTCGAAAGAATCATTTAAGAATCAAAGAAGAAGCATGGAAGTTTTGAACCAGAAGGTAATAGAAGGTAATACTCTTGCTGAGGTAATCCCACCAACTGAGAAAACACATAATTTGAATGATGATGGGATGACCGATGTAGAAAAGGAACTAGACTTGAAAGCAAAATGCAAAAAGATTGGAATATAATGTGGCAAACTTCTCGAGCAACTTTACCAAGAAGGCAATCCAGTAGTAAGTTTATTGGGTAGATCATTTGGACGATCTTTCAATTATTTGGTTTTATATAGTACTCGCAAGAGAAAGAAGAGGGTACATCGCAATGAAAATAACATGTCATCTCAAAGGATGTTCCCTCCACGTACTGGTTAGGGAGAAATACCAGTCTGTCCCATGCAAGAAAAAAAAATTAATGAAACCTGTGACGAAAGCATGTTACAAGTAGACATATGTACTAGAATTGAATATGAAAAAGGAAAGCAAAAAATGGAGCTTTAGCCAAATGAAAATGTGAATGAGGAGAGCATCTTTTGTTCCTTGTGGAGTAGGAAAATCAAGACAATGATTTTGTATTCTATACACCATCTGATCGTGAAGAGTTGCTCCATACGTAACAGTCGATGGAATTGTGACAACAACTAGATCTTGAACTTTCGAAGCAAATAACAATTATTGATTTGATATTGGCATGTTGAATTTTGAAAACATAGTTACAAGAGTACAAATATTTATAGTAATTTCCACTATTCATACATGCATGCTAATAATCCAAAAATCCGATATCTAAGAGGACAATCCTGGAAACTGTTGAAAGCAGACCTTTTCTTCCATGGAGAATGAGTGCAAATCTTACTGCTCCAAAATAGATATGAGTAAAACCCTCAGTAAGATCTATCTTGGAAAGATGTGATGGTAATTCTAAAGTGACAAACGGTTCTTTTTCAATGGCACGTAGAAGATGTTGATCAAATATTGAGGCTTTAACATATTCTTTCATTTGAGACTTGGAAGGAGATATGAGTGCCAATAGACTTAGTAAAGAATTGAATAGGTTTATTACAAGAAAGATATGGATTTACAAAAGTAGATCATTGACACATACTTTAGTTACTTTATTAATTAAGTTATTGATTTAAACATCATATTTGTATTTTAAATTTTTACTACTTTTGAAATGGATGTCACTTAAGTTTTTTTTAATATAAATCTTCAAGTTTTAGAAAGTAATTAAAGTTCAAAAAATGATTTTTTTGGAACCATGCAATTGCTTAGGAAGATCTAATTTAATGGAACTCTGAATTTGAAAAGTGAGGATAATATGCGATAATGATTATCGTTCAAAATATTTATCTACTTGCAACAACAAGATATATCATACATATATATCATAATCATATAAGCATTTCAAACTCATTCATCTACAAAAATCTTAGTATATATAATAATAACGTAAAAAATTGATGCGTGTCGCAATGCACCAAAATAATAAATAATTCCTTACTCGCTAAATATTAATTAATAATGTAGTAGTGAGAGTAAGGGTCGATCCCACGAGGAACGGAAACTAATTTTAGTTGTTCGATCAATTAGAATGGAATGGGGGGTTTTGTTGTTTGGAAATTATTTGAATGAAAATTATGCATAAAATAAATAATTAAATATGACTAGAGAAATAATATGAGAAGAAATCTTGTTCTCGGGTTCGGTTGTGCCCTCAATTAATGTTATACTTTTCCTTGTAACGTGTTTCTATCCCTAATTCAATTATCAATCATAAATAATCAACAAGCTCTGATTATCTAAATTCTTCCTTATGTGTATTGATTCAAAACAAGCTCTTTGAACCAATTCTAACCATGGACAATCCTAAACAAGCTCTTAGGATTTAATGCACGACTAGTATGAAAATTTAGAAGAATAGATTGAATTGGATCGTTAATTACACAAGCTCGAATTAATCAATCCAAGTTGAATTATTACTAAACCTGCACGAGATTTATTTGCTACTAAAGTAAAGATTCAATGACAATTACGGATCAAGAATCTAAACATAGCATATTCATGAATCCAAAGATCAATAATCCAATTGGCCAAATTAAACTATTAATCAAATAAACTCAATGAACATTCAAAACATAATAATCCAACAATTGAAATAAAGGAATAAATTCACGCTACTAATTTGTAGGAAAAGAAAATAACATAATTAAGTTAACACAACTTCCCCTTTGAACAAGATATGAAATTTAGCCTAGCATGATTGTGGTAGATTCTTCAAGTTGCTTCATGAATTCCATTGTTGTTGATATTCTTGCGCTTGAAAATCTCCCAAGAATGCTCTATAATTTGCTCTCAATTTTCCTCAATGTGTAGCCTCTTTCAATAATAATAATAATCTCTTTTCTTGTCATGAAACTCCCTTTTTATAGCTCCAATTTCGTGCCCTAACTTTGGGAGCAAAAAATCCCAAAATTATGGAAAGAATTAAAATATGAAAATTTTGACTTTGAATAATTACGGCCGTAACTATTCTTTTACGGCCGTAATTGAGTTACTGCATATTTCATCAAATTGGAGTTACGGCCGTAAAGATGTTTCTTACGGCCGTAACTGGGTTTTTGCGTATTTTTATCTTTTGAGGGTTACGGCCGTAACATCTTTTTTGCTTAATTTTGCACAACGATATTAAAACGTTTACGGCCGTAACTATATGTATTACGGCCGTAACGTATTTGCACCAAAGGTCCTCAATCTTCGATTTTAAGCGCATTTTGGTCCTTTTTCCTTCTTTTCTCTTCTTTTAGGATCCTATACAACATGAAACACAACATGCATTAATAATACTTAGATAGAATCCCATTATGATTTATTCAAGGATATAAGTGCATAAAATAAAAGTAAATATCACACTTATCACACACACATTTTCCTGCCAAAAAATCCCTTCCAAAATTGGTATAATAATTAATTAATAATAAAAAACTTTCATTTCCTAGATTTGTCAACTGCATTAATGGAGCAAATCTTCAATGATTTCAATGCTTCTTGGTATTAAAACTTGCAGTAATTCAAGATCTATTACATTAATACACTTAAAAGGTTAATTTAACTACATGATTAAAGTTGAGCATAAGTATTTCTATTTTTTTCTTTTACATTTGTTCATTAATGATGACACGTGTTAGAATTTAAAGGCTAAATGTAGTCTATGTTATCCAATGAATAAGTTATTTTAAGTGAAATTGTCAATGTAAAAAAGTGATCCAATATAATAATAGTTGGTAACTTATAGAAATGTCAACATAAGTTTAGTTTTTAATAGATTATTTTTTAACGTACTTGATTTATTTTAATTTAGCGTTGAATAATATTTTACAATGACAACGATATCTTATGTTCAGTTAATTTTTCGGCTTCACAAGCAATACGAACATAATTGACACTTTTAACTTTTTTGTTTATTTCATTTTCATGTAATATTTGTTATTTCATTATGTGAGTTGTCGATTGTTAATTTTATAGAGAAGATACTATGATAATGATAAGTTAATTGCACATTTTTAAACGTAATTGATAAAAAAAGACTCCAAAATTAATATATTTATCATTTGTCATTAATGAATTGATATTCAAAAATATTAATTACAGGGAGATATTTTTTATAGATATTTTTAAGTGACATTGTGACATGTCACACATTCATTGGATGGTGAAAAAGTAAGTGATGGGGGTATTTATTTTCACCATTCAATGAATGTGAGTTATCACAATGTCGATTAAAGATGTGGTGGTTGCTGCGGGATCCATGCAGAGCATCACTTTTATGATTACTCAGCCAGTGGCATCCCGCCGACGACATTCCAGTATGGGTGTGAGTTGTGTGATCGTGAGTGAAAGGGGCGCAGTTGGTGGGTGGTCTGCTGTTGGACTGTAACGAGAGAGAGTGACGGGATGAGATATATAGAGAAATAGAGAGAGAATATAATTAGGGTTTGTAGTTGGTGTTGTGTGACTTGGGTTAAGTTTGAATAATTAATTTAATTTAGATTATTTTGATTTATTAATTAATTCTTGAAATTTTATTATAACCTAAAATTTGAATTTATTTAGGTTTCACTTTATTTTTGAATTTGGTTCCTTAAAAACAGGTGTAGGTGCAATTTTCTCTTAGCTTTATGCTTTTTACACTAATTGGTAATCAATGTGCAGATTAATTTTGAATTTGCATGTCTATTGTTTTTATCATACTTTAATTTTTTTTAAAAATGAAGGTGAAGTACAAGTTACAAACATGTTTCAAACCACGAACTTATTGATCAACGTTTACATCCCTAAGTTTGTTGATTTTTGACATATAAAATGCAAAAAAAAAAAAAAAAAATTATAAAATAAATTTCGATTTTATTCTAAAATGTATTAATCAAGATTAATTTATTTCAATTATCTTCAATTAATGATTTTTTTCTAAAAATATTCATTCAAGAAGCCTAATGTCGAGGAAAGAGGATAATAGTAATTCTTAAAGAATTAGTCAACTATCTGGTGCATCCACTTTTGCTATTGAAGATGAGTTTGAAAGTGGAGTTTATTAGATGAAGACCGTTAAAGAACTAATTGTTTATGATAATGTATAATAATTTTTTAAATGTATACTAATTTTTAAATATTTGTTATAAAATTAACTGCTTGACTCTTCTAGTAGGAAATCATATGTCGGGTTCGTACGACGATTCTTGCCATTGAATCTAATGAATGGTTGTATTTGTCATACAAAACGTGTAATAAAAAGGCTCACGTGGTTAAAAAGCAGTTTTATTGTGAAATGTGCAAAAAAGGGATACGAATGTCATTCATAGGTAGTACTATTTATTATTTAAAGTTAGCTTTAATATTTAAAAAGAATATATTTTTTTTATGTTATTAATTTTTAATAAACATGTATTTTCAAATCATCAACATCAAGGGTTGATGACAAAACAATCATTCCGCTGCTTTTTTGAGATCGTGAATGTATTTAATTGTTGGGTGAGGCTGCGTTAATTGGATTTGATTGATGGAGCTGAACAAGACTAATTTTTTTATTTTATTTTATTTTACATATTCATAAAATTTTACAAATATTCATAAAAATTTTATTTTATTTTTAAATATTCATACAAAATTTACAAAATATAATTCTCACACATTTTAGTTAATTTATTTTCAATTTCATATTTTTAGGATTCGAACGATGATTATTATCCATCTAAAATTGAAACGTTGGTTATATATTTATTTATTTACTCATTTAGTGTTTGAATAATTAATATTTTCAATTTCTTTTGTTCCATACAACGGGTGCGAATACTAGTTATGTAATATATATCACAATATATTTATCATTATAAAAAATATATATATCTATTTGCAACAACAAGATAATCATACATATTTATCTTAATCAAATAAGTATTTATAACTCATTTATCTATAAAAATATATGTAATCTGTATAACTATATATTGATCATTTGTTTATCAAATCTTGATAATTAAAATTTAAATATTAACTTACCTAAAATTGCATATTGGTCCCTCAACTATGAATCAAATCAAATTTAATGAATCTTTAAACTTTAAACTTGAAGGGTGCGTGCATTACAATTGGCACTACATAGCATTATTCTTCAAACAAATTCCATTTAATTTAACCCATTATTGAAACCGAGAAACATGCAATAAACGAAAAGGGAAAAGAATTGTGAACAACTTTAAACCAAGACTATCATAAGCTTCATTATATTATAGACTCTCAGAACTTGCTTTGCCTTCACCAATCCGGAGACCACACATACGCGAAAACATAATGGCCATTGATGAATTTATACATTCCATCTTGTCTTACACTCCAAAGGCATCCAACTTCAGCACACTCCTTACTAACTACTTTATTATCAATAAAAATATAAATATTATTCAAACATTCTGTATCTAGTCCGCATGACATTGAATCTTCTGGGTTCCTCGAATCTACGTGAAGATGAGCAACACTGCCATTTTTTGGCAGATAATAGTCTGGAATATAACGTTCATGAATTGTGCATACGAGAGTCAATGGACATTCTAAATTATTCATGATGTTCACGTTAATAAGTTTTGAACATACTAAAGTGTTGTATGTTATGAGAAGCAAGATAAGTGTTGGAAACTGAAATTTGAAAGAATTCATGTTTTCCGTGTGTATGATTTATGGGTTCCCAGTACAAGAGACCTGCTGTAATATATATTCAATTGTTAACATCAATAAATAAGGATATAATAAATAAAATTTATAACATCAATAACTGAGCAAGATTACACGTTACAATAAAGCCTAAGATTACAAGTTGTTGTTATTATTATTAATATTATTATTTATTTTATTTATTTATTTTTTACTGCTATTGATCTTCTCAGGCTTCTTTTGACCATATCCATTTTTGATTTGTAGTATAATATTTGTGGGATTATTTGTTTCTTCATCCGACCCATGAAAATATGTTTTTATTCCTTATTTGTCCACCTCAAATTATAGTCCACACATTATTGATTTTTTTTCTCCAATTTCCTAATATACTCTTATTTAATATGTTTTTCTATTAATAAAAATAAACTTATATACGTTTTGAAATATTGTGTGAAATAACATAAATTTATTATGTATTTAATTAATGTATTGTGGGGGTCAAAATAAATGTTTAACATGCCAATTAGTTTTTCAAATTTCTCATCACTAGAAACTTCAGTCTTGTCCAGAAAATGCCTTAAGTAATAAATTAAAGGTACATTAGGGGAAAAAAAAAGTTTAAGTTAACGGTATATTAGGAATACATTAATTGCCTTATCCTTTCAATGAATTAAAGAATCCGAGAAAAACTATTAGCTACATGTTGAAAAGACATACATTTTAAAGGAGGTTAATGTAAGGAGTAGAAAAATATTGGGGTGTATTAGGAAAGTAATCAACTCTAGAAAGTTATATATCTCACTATGTAAATATTGAACAATTGAGCCTAATAAGATTGCACGTTACCATTGGGCCTATACATTATTGATGTCTTAAACTCATTTTTTGTACTGGTATTGATTTCTCAGGCTTCTTTTTACCGCATCCTTTTTGGATTTATAGTATAATGTTCGTGGGATTGCCTCTATTTTTGCCCCCATTATATATATATATATATATATATATATTTTGTGTCTTCTACGTAATAAAGTGTAAAATGGAATTCCTTAAATTATTGATTTGTATATATATGATTATTATTTAAAACAGATAGTATTATGGCAAATTAAAAAATATTATTGTTAAATCGTATTACGTAAAATCTTTTTTAAATTTTACGATTGTGTAAAATTAAGAAATTATTTTAACTTTAATAAAAATATTTATTTATATGAAAATTAATCATTTACTTATTTATTTATTAACTTGTAAATAAATTTATAATAGGCATTGTCATTTTTTTCCCAAATAACTTTTTGTATGATGTGAAATTTATAAACAAAATTCTTACAGCAAAAGAAACTCGAGAAGATGTTGAAACTATGTTTCAATTATAAAAATAAATTCTTTTTTGGTTAAATTTGAACCACCCAGATGTTCCTTTTTCATTTAATTACGTTCATCATATAATTAATACTAAATACGTATTTATCTATAAATATGTTTCAATAACTTACTATTAATTATATGAAATTGACATTTCCTATTTTTCACGAATGTATAATTTAATAAAACTTGATTTAATTACTAAATACTTGTATTTAGTAATTTATTAAGTTCAATTAAATTATGCATATTTTTATTGAAGAAAATTATCTCTGATTTTTGAGATAAATATTGTTTTATTGAAAAGATAATGATCAAGAAAATATTGATATTTACTTGATCATAATCACGAAAATCTTTGATCATAATTTCGAAAAAATGTTGGTAATATTCTTGATAATATCGTGTGTTCATTCTTGATACTCAAGCCTATCTAAAGTATGGTAAGTATCTTCTTGATATGGTCAAGAATATTTCATTCTTATCTTTGCATATGATAAGATTTGTTGGACGAAAATCTATCTAGGGAAATTTCTTGATAGGGCCGAAAATATGAAGTCCGAGTTTATGTTAATCACGTGATTGATTAACTTATGGTAACATCTTACATGATTTATCTATATCTTGGTTATGGTAAGATTTAGTAAAAATATTTATCTTACCTTTTTACGAATTATCTCTGCCATGTTTTGCAGATAGTATACATCTTGTGCAATAAGGAAACTTGGGAATCAAGAAACCTAATTGCACTATAAAGAGAAGAAAAATGGGCCATTTTTCTTGTGACGTGAAAATCCAAAAATCGTGTGGAGCTCTACAAAAATACACGTCCACTTTAAAAATATTGAAGCTAATTTTCGTGTGTGCACAAATACAAAAGCTTCAATTGTGTTGTGACTTCAATACTTCGAGAGGAGGATTCAATCACTTAGAGAATGAAAGAATTTCAGCATAAAGATCAAACGGGAGGTTTGGATCAAGATCGAACGGGAGTTCGTGTTGCTGAAAAGTGTTGCAGATTCAAAGAAAACTACTGAAGAGTGGTGGGACGCCATCTCGTATTACATGCCACAGAAGGATCAGGGAGTGATCTGTTTCTTGGATGTTTGATAAAGTCTATGCGTAGATTTATCCTATAGTTTAGATTGATCTGTATAAACTCTTTCCTTATATACTGATTTGTTTTTGTTCGCAGGATGCGAACCGTGGATTTTCCCTGTTAGGGTTTTTCCCACATTAAGCTCAAATTATTGTGTTCTTGTCTGTTTACAATTCTGCACAATTTTATTCTAACTGTTTACGTTTTACAATCCAGACGGATCTGCCTTAGCAAAATTCATCTTGTACTGCGCTAAACAAAACGTAACGATTTACTGTTAACTAGTTACTGTTCAGACTTGTCTGTGATAGTCTGTTTTATAAAATTTAGACAACTTCAAATTTTCAATTGGTATTAGAGCGGGTTCACTTCTAGAAAGTGAGATCCGGTTGTCTAAATGGAAAATTCTGCATCTCTTAGGCCACCTTTGTTAACTGGTAGTAACTATGCATATTGGAAAATTCGTATAGAAATTTTTATTCAATCTATTGATGAACGTTGTTGGACTTCTGTTCTTGAAGGTTACACAGTACCCATTGTCACTGATGGAGGTGTTGTTACAACTATAGCTAGAAGTACTTATACTGCAGATGAATTAGCTAATGCAAATTGGAATTCTAAGGCACTTAACGCTATTTGTAATACCGCTTTTCATTTCGTACCCTTTAAAAAATTCCACGTCATATTTATACTAATGTATTTGAAATTTGAGAATTTAATTTAATTTTACGTCAATGATTTGAATTGTTTTGCAGTGGAAGGACTTGGACGCCGTCTCGCTCAATGTGCCAATTAGGAAATTTTAAATTTGTTTACTTGCAATTTATGTGAATAATTGTCTTATTTCCTAAGCATGCCAATTCTTATTTTTGTCAAATTATTATCAGTGGTAAATTTTAGGGTATTTTGTAAATTTACGATAGAAGTGTACTTAAGTATGTCCCTAGAGAGACTTGAAGGACCAATTTGCAATCACCAAAAGTTCATTTCTTAACCTAACCCTCAAGACTCACTCCCTCACTCTCGTTCCATGCCTCTCTCACTCTCAGTTTCGTCTCTCACGCTCGGCTCTCGTTCTCTCCCTCTCCCGACGTTGCTCTCTCTCTGTATCTGCGCTCTCTGTCTCTCGGCACGCCGCCACCCCACCGGAGGTCATTGCCCACCGCCGCGACCACCACCTTAACCACTACGCGCGGTAACGGCCTCTCACCCCGCGCGCACGCACACACTCGCACGGCCACTCACAGTTCACACGATTTTCACACACACACTTGAATATACATTGTGATGTATGTGTATATGTATATACTTTGTATACTTTCAGATTTTGGCTTGCTTGGATTTTTGAATTTCAATTTTTGATTAATTTGTATGTATATATGGAATTATATGTATATATTGTATTTATATATAAATTCAGTTTGAACTATCAAGATATTAGGTGTAGACATACATTACTGTGTATGTATATATGTAAAATTTTCAGATTTTCCAATTTATGTAGATTTCGAATTTTAAAGACTAATTTTGGGAATTTATGTTGATGATGTTAATGTGGGTATATTGATTTATACGTATGTATAGATTTCCTATGCGAATTTCAGATTTTTCAAATGGATGAATGTATGTATAACTTCAGATTTTTGAAAATAATATAGATAGATGTATGTTAGTTTTTAAATTCTAAATTTAAGAATTTGATTGTTTAGTTAACCATTTGAGTTTGTAGTTTGTCTTAAAATGATAATTTTTATATGGGGAAGAATATAAATTGTCATTTATGTGATAAGTTGATAAAAATGTGAAATGAATTGATACGGATATACATGTATATATATTGATTGGTTAATTTACAAATTCGAATTTTGGTGGATTTCAAGTTAGATTAGATTCCTATTAGTTTGACTTCTGTGCAATTTGTTTAGTAAGATTTCAAGATTTACCCTTCGAGTTAACCTCTTATTTGGAATATGGTATGGTCTGTATTTAACTAGCTTAAGATACCATTTGATTTGAATTGTAAGTCACGTGAAAGTCTCAACCTTATTTAGGAGTTTTAAATGTGATTTTTGAACTAAAAACATATTTTATTAATGAATGGATACAACTAGGATTTTGGTACATTGACATCACGGGAAGCCAAGGCTCTTCTACTTGCAAATTCAGATAATGGTAAATGTTAAGGACGACAAGTAAGTAAACTTCCCCCTATTTTCATAGAAGTTGAATGTAAATGTGAAAGTTATGTGTAAATGACTGTCGTGCAACTTACTTGCTTTGATGAATTGCATTTACATTATGAAAGCATATGTTATTGAGAAGAATGTTTAAGCATGCACATTATCATGTCATTGCATCATCACGCATGCATTGACATCGAAATTTGGAAGTCAAAATCTTTTAAATGAAAGAAATGTGTCAAAGTGCAAGTTTGTTCAAAAGTTATGTATCCCAAGTTTTTAAAGAATGAATGGGTGTGCTTCTAGTTCATGAAAGATGCGAGTGGGAAATGGGGCGCGGGGGACCGGCGTACCCGAATGTAATGAACCGCTTTGCGGTGGGAAAGTGAATGTTACACCGCTTCGCGGTGGGAAAGTGAATGTTAAACCGCTTTGCGGTGGAAATGCGCATGTTAATCTGGTTCCAAATAAGTAATTGCCCACTGTATTCTGATTGACTAGAAGTTACATCAAGTGAGCTCACGATGGAATGAAGTGAAAGTTTTGAAATGAAGTGAAAGTTTTGAAATGTTAAGTGAAAGTTTGAAAAGTTTGAAAGTTCTGGAAAGTAAAGTAAATGGGGATACATACATGGAATTTTCGAAAAGCATTCATGTCATAAGCATGCATTCATGCATACAGTTTACTTACTGAGCTTTAACTCACCCCAATCCCTCCCCAACATTTCAGGTGATGAAAGTTAGGTGATCCGAGGAGAACATTTGGCGGCTGACTCAGACAGTACCCGCTGTCGACATTATTAAATAAAGTTAAATTTATTAAAGTTATCATTTGAATTTATTCCTTAATTCATTATTTTGAAAATTGTTTGGTTGAGATTAGTTTAAATTAGTTATGGAATTTCTAATATTGGTTATATTATCACTTATTGTATTTAATTGAAGCTTATTGATGAAAAAAGTTGTGTTGAGGAGTTTGGGGATTGAATTTGAAATAGTGTGGTGATGTGGGAGTTTGAAGTAGAATTGGGCTTGTATGTTGAGTATTGGATTTTTTATTTGAGTTGAGTTTTATGTTGTAAAATGGTTTTTATGTCCCTCTACAGGTTGGTTAAGTCCAATTTATAGAGGAGACTCTGCCGAAATTTTGTAAGAATTTTATAATAGATAAATGAATATTTTGATGTGTAAATGATTTAATTCCGCATATAATGTGAATGGAAGTTAACATGCCTAGGTTTTAGACTTTTGAACTTGGGGTGTTACATTTTTGGTATCAGAGCTAAGAGTTTTAAAAGCGATTCTGTAGACTTTTAAAATTTATTTGAAAATGGTTCGGGTACTGAGTCACGCCTCAAGTGCTTCTCCCTCGATCATCTGGTAAGTTAAATTTTGTTTAAATTCTGAAATGTTATTTGATGTTCCAATTATTGTAAATTCTTGAATGCTAATGTGTAATGTCGGAAAGTGAAAGGTTAAGAATGTTGTCAGTGATTATGAGGAGTATATCTTGGTTATGTAAATGAGGAAGTGAGAAAGTAATGGTTATTAAGAATTTGGGTGCCGTTTATTAGATCTTTTTGTGAAATAAGAAATGGATATGAATGGTGTATCGGCATGAGAGTATATAGTGTCCAAACGAGAAGTTGGGAAGACATCGAACTTAGTATTAAGCACTGATCGTATTTGATCTCGGGACTACCCACTCATTTGATAGTCCAACAGTTATAGGAAAATTGATTTACCCATCTCAGTAGCTGGAGACCAAGTTTATATTTTCAACGCCATTTGAAGAATTGTTGAACTAAAGTTATGTGTTGGGAAATGTCCCAATCATGGTGAATGGGGAGGAGTAGATGATGGATTTCACAACACTGAATACCCACAAACTTGATTTTATACTAGGAATGGAATGATTATTACGGTATAAGGTTTAAATCACTGGATACGTTAAGGTGGTATTTAAACCTCCAAATGAAACCCTTTTTGCTTTGTTGAAGTAAAGGTGAAACTTTCTATTTCGATATTATCAGTGATGAAGGCTCGTCAATTGATGAATAAGAGTTATTAAGCCTACCTGGTTGCAATAATTGAAGTGTCTAAGGTGAATACTTCCCTCGAACAAATTTCTGTTATTCGAGAATGACTAAAGATGTTCTCAGGAGATCTTTGTGATTTACCGCCTAAAATAGAAATTGAATTCGTCATCGATTAAGTGCGCAACTCTAGTACCCAAGGTATACTATCGGATGGTTCCTTCGTAACTTAAAAGAGCTCAAAGTGCAACTATAGAATCTCATGGACAAAGGTTTTGTTCGACCTAGCTTTTTGCCATGGGGTGCTCAGGAGCTATACATGAAGAAGAAAGATGGTTTTATGAGACTTTGCATAATTGAAATTAGACATGGCAAAACCAGTTTTATGAAGTTGTGAAGAGATGTTAAGATTATAAGTGATATGATTTTATTGAGACTTTTATGAGAAGAACTATGAAATTAGAGGTTTAAAGATTTAGATTCTTAGTTATTGGGAATTAAGTAATGGATATTGTGTTGAGTAAGTGAATTATTCCTCTATTTTGAGAGAAATTTATTATGTAATTTGGTCTTGTGATTAAATTTTGGGAAACGATAAGTTATATTTTGAAAAGATGAGTGAAGACAAGTATTATGGCGTTATTGGGAAGAATCTTAATTACTCTTGGGAACAGATTGATCACTAGTAAGGAATGATCACTTGTATTGGAGAATATTATAAATTATGAGGATATTGATTTATTTTGGAATTTGATCGGGAAGATATGTTAAAGATAAGCTGATGATATTATGTTGATTTGTGAATAATATGTTATTGGATATACTACATAGAGAGAATATTCAGGTAATTTCTATCGTTTTAATTATTTTGGTGATATTTGGTGATAAAGAAGTTTTAGAGATGACAAATTATTATGGTTTGATATGTTTTTAAAGAAATAGTAAAGATTTATTGAAATTTGGAGAGAATTTTCCATGGGCTTACAGAGATTAATGAAGAGACGTGATGTCATTTGGGTTATCGAATAATGACTTAAGTAATCGGCAAATATTTCTTTATACAGAGTTTAGAGGCTATGTTGAGAGCTTGCATTTTAGACCTTTGTGATGGTCAGGAAAACCATTTACCGTCTGTTGAATTTACATGTAATATGATTATTGGGATTAGTCAGTTATCATGAATGGGAGATATTGAAAATATTTTATGGTGAGATGCCTTAAAGGAGTAACCATTTATTCAAAGTGAGAAATTGGGGACATGCGATTGAATGTTTGGGATTATGTGAGATAATGATTGTCATAAGGTCAATTGTATATAAAAGGTATAATAGATGATTGTAAGGAATAATGTGATGATGAGAACTAAAGGTGATAATGTATTGAAATTATGAAATAAGTTGACCATCCATGAATAAGTTATGTTGTATTTGGTTCTAAGTGGAAATTCAAAGAATGATGAATCTCAGTCATGGAAAATGAACCAGGATTTCCTCATAATGTGAATGATTCACTGATGTACATTAAGTTTTCAATATTGATAAAAGAAACTTTATCAGGTCCTAGATTTGTACAAGTATTGCAGAAGTAATGCATCTGATCGGAGGAAAGTTTATGATAGTACATATCATGAAATTGTGGAGATTATTATTGAGGGTATCTTGATTTAAAAGTAAGAAATGAAATTTTAGGCAATTGTCCTTGTGGATAGGATTTGTGGAAAATGAGGATAAGACTTCACAATGATTATTTATTATGGAGTAGTGTACAGAAAGAGTGACAATGGCGGAGTCCAAGATTTATTGAGTTGAGAGATGGATATAAAAATCTTAGTGAGTATATTGATGTAAAGGGTTCATGTGAAGGATATGATGGTTATTATGTTGTAATCTTGGAGAGATTGATATGATTATTTGAGATCAGTTGTGTGACTTTTACTTATAATGGGATTGTATTTTTGGGTTAAGTAAACTTGATGAGGAATTCTATATGAATCACAAAAGTTTTATTCATTGGTGATAGGTCAATGATTTATTTATAAAATACTTGGTTAGAGTATTATTATGATGATTTTGAAAGCATGGATTCTTAAATTAGTACCTTGGGCTTTAGTTTTAAGATGAGTGTATGATGCTGAATACTTTATTACAATATGTAAGTATGGGTTACAGGATTTACGTTGATCCTCCGATTTTAAAAGAAATGTCAGCATGTTCAGAAAGGATTTCGTTTGTAAATCTTTCCAGAAAGATTATGTCAAAGTTTTAGTATTTCTACTGTATATTTCGGTATGGACGTCAAATTTCACTAATTCTGGATTACAAAGTTTTATTTTGGTAAATCTTGATTTTAGTTTTAAGAATGTGATCAATCAATATATATATTAAGGTTTAAACGTTAGAATAGATCCTATAAAAGGCTGGAAATGGAAAGTTAGTGAATGGATTCATAAGTGGGATAATGTCGGTTGATGGTCTCCTACAACAATAACTATCAAACTTCGATCCGTATTGAGTACTATACGATAGGAAATGTAGATTGCCAGTTCATTGGGATGAAGTAGGAGAAAGAAGATTATTGGGTCCAGAAATAGTACAGCAGACAATTGAAGTTGTTGTAAAGAGTCGCCAGTGGATGAAAATTGCACAAAGTAGACAAAAAAAAACTATGCGGACAAAAGAAGGAAATCTTTGGAATTCGCCGCGGGCGATATAATCTTTTTTGAGGATAGCTCCAATGAAATGAATTATGAGTTTCTGGTAGAAAAGAAGGTTGAGCCCTTTTGTTGGCCCCTTGAGAGGCTAAAAATGATGAGTGACCTAATTTATCCGATTGCATTGCTACCAAAACCATTTGGGATACAAAAGGTGTTTTACGTCTTATTGCTGAGGAAGTATTATCCAGATTCATCTCATATTCTCAGCTATGAGTAATTAGATCTTCGTGAGAAATTGATATATGAATAGTCACATGCGAGAACTTTAGAAAAGGCTACTTGGGAACGCAATGATAAAATGAGTACCAATGATCCACATTTTTGGTAAGTTTTAATTTCGAGGACGAAATTTCTTTAAGGGGGTAAGGAACTGTAATACCGCTTTTCATTTCGTACCCTTTAAAAAATTCCACGTCATATTTATACTAATGTATTTGAAATTTGAGAATTTAATTTAATTTTACGTCAATGATTTGAATTGTTTTGCAGTGGAAGGACTTGGACGCCGTCTCGCTCAATGTGCCAATTAGGAAATTTTAAATTTGTTTACTTGCAAATTATGTGAATAATTGTCTTATTTCCTAAGCATGCCAATTCTTATTTTTGTCAAATTATTATCAGTGGTAAATTTTAGGGTATTTTGTAAATTTACGATAGAAGTGTACTTAAGTATGTCCCTAGAGAGACTTGAAGGACCAATTTGCAATCACCAAAAGTTCATTTCTTAACCTAACCCTCAAGACTCACTCCCTCACTCTCGTTCCATGCCTCTCTCACTCTCAGTTTCGTCTCTCACGCTCGGCTCTCGTTCTCTCCCTCTCCCGACGTTGCTCTCTCTCTGTATCTGCGCTCTCTATCTCTCGGCACGCCGCCACCCCACCGGAGGTCATTGCCCACCGCCGCGACCACCACCTTAACCACTACGCGCGGTAACGGCCTCTCACCCCGCGCGCACGCACACACTCGCACGGCCACTCACAGTTCACACGATTTTCACACACACACTTGAATATACATTGTGATGTATGTGTATATGTATATACTTTGTATACTTTCAGATTTTGGCTTGCTTGGATTTTTGAATTTCAATTTTTGATTAATTTGTATGTATATATGGAATTATATGTATATATTGTATTTATATATAAATTCAGTTTGAACTATCAAGATATTAGGTGTAGACATACATTACTGTGTATGTATATATGTAAAATTTTCAGATTTTCCAATTTATGTAGATTTCGAATTTTAAAGACTAATTTTGGGAATATATGTTGACGATGTTAATGTGGGTATATTGATTTATACGTATGTATAGATTTCCTATGCGAATTTCAGATTTTTCAAATGGATGAATGTATGTATAACTTCAGATTTTTGAAAATAATATAGATAGATGTATGTTAGTTTTTAAATTCTAAATTTAAGAATTTGATTGTTTAGTTAACCATTTGAGTTTGTAGTTTGTCTTAAAATGATAATTTTTATATGGGGAAGAATATAAATTGTCATTTATGTGATAAGTTGATAAAAATGTGAAATGAATTGATACGGATATACATGTATATATATTGATTGGTTAATTCACAAATTCGAATTTTGGTGGATTTCAAGTTAGATTAGATTCCTATTAGTTTGACTTCTGTGCAATTTGTTTAGTAAGATTTCAAGATTTACCCTTCGAGTTAACCTCTTATTTGGAATATGGTATGGTCTGTATTTAACTAGCTTAAGATACCATTTGATTTGAATTGTAAGTCACGTGAAAGTCTCAACCTTATTTAGGAGTTTTAAATGTGATTTTTGAACTAAAAACGTATTTTATTAATGAATGGATACAACTAGGATTTTGGTACATTGACATCACGGGAAGCCAAGGCTCTTCTACTTGCAAATTCAGATAATGGTAAATGTTAAGGACGACAAGTAAGTAAACTTCCCCCTATTTTCATAGAAGTTGAATGTAAATGTGAAAGTTATGTGTAAATGACTGTCGTGCAACTTACTTGCTTTGATGAATTGCATTTACATTATGAAAGCATATGTTATTGAGAAGAATGTTTAAGCATGCACATTATCATGTCATTGCATCATCAAGCATGCATTGACATCGAAATTTGGAAGTCAAAATCTTTTAAATGAAAGAAATGTGTCAAAGTGCAAGTTTGTTCAAAAGTTATGTATCCCAAGTTTTTAAAGAATGAATGGGTGTGCTTCTAGTTCATGAAAGATGCGAGTGGGAAATGGGGCGCGGGGGACCGGCGTACCCGAATGTAATGAATCGCTTTGCGGTGGGAAAGTGAATGTTACACCGCTTTGCGGTGGGAAAGTGAATGTTACACCGCTTCGCGGTGGGAAAGTGAATGTTAAACCGCTTTGCGGTGGAAATGCGCATGTTAATCTGGTTCCAAATAAGTAATTGCCCACTGTATTCTGATTGACTAGAAGTTACATCAAGTGAGCTCACGATGGAATGAAGTGAAAGTTTTGAAATGAAGTGAAAGTTTTGAAATGTTAAGTGAAAGTTTGAAAAGTTTGAAAGTTCTGGAAAGTAAAGTAAATGGGGATACATACATGGAATTTTCGAAAAGCATTCATGTCATAAGCATGCATTCATGCATACAGTTTACTTACTGGGCTTTAACTCACCCCAATCCCTCCCCAACATTTCAGGTGATGAAAGTTAGGTGATCCGAGGAGAACATTTGGCGGCTGACTCAGACAGTACCCGCTGTCGACATTATTAAATAAAGTTAAATTTATTAAAGTTATCATTTGAATTTATTCCTTAATTCATTATTTTGAAAATTGTTTGGTTGAGATTAGTTTAAATTAGTTATGGAATTTCTAATATTGGTTATATTATCACTTATTGTATTTAATTGAAGCTTATTGATGAAAAATGTTGTGTTGAGGAGTTTGGGGATTGAATTTGAAATAGTGTGGTGATGTGGGAGTTTGAAGTAGAATTGGGCTTGTATGTTGAGTATTGGATTTTTTATTTGAGTTGAGTTTTATGTTGTAAAATGGTTTTTATGTCCCTCTACAGGTTGGTTAAGTCCAATTTATAGAGGAGACTCTGCCGAAATTTTGTAAGAATTTTATAATAGATAAATGAATATTTTGATGTGTAAATGATTTAATTCCGCATATAATGTGAATGGAAGTTAACATGCCTAGGTTTTAGACTTTTGAACTTGGGGTGTTACACTATTGTTTCTTTGGTTGATCCATATCAATTCAGACTCATCTCCTCTTTAAGGACTGCCAAGGAAGCATGGGATGCTTTGAGAATCACGAACGAAGGAACCAATACTGTGAAAACCTCCAAGCTGCAGATGATCACTTTGGAATTTGAACAACTTTCTATGGATGAGAAAGAAGACTTCAAAAGCTTCTATGCCAGATTAAGTGATCTCACCAACTCAGCTGAAGCACTTGGGAAAACCTACTCAAATGAGTAGATTATACAAAAGATCCTTAGATTTTTACCAGACAGGTTCCATGCAAAAGTGACGGCAATTGAAGAAAGTAAGGATCTTTCAACCATGCGAGTTGAGGAACTTGTAGGGTCATTGATGACCTATGAGTTAAATCTGGCCTGAAGAAAGAAGGACAAATCACCAGGGATTAACTTCAAGACAAACTGTGCGAATCCAAACGATTCTGGCGAGATAGACGAAGATGAGAATTTCATACTTCTCACTAGAAAATTTAAAAGGTTCCTTAAGGGCAAAAAAAAAGAAAGATCCACAAATCTTCAAGGCCAGAATCAAAAACAATGGAAGAAAAATAATTTCTATCCAAAGAATAATGCCAACACGTCTGAAAGGAAGCCTAGGAGTCGAATCCAATGCAGAGAATGTGAAGGATATGGACACATTGCAGCTGATTGTCCTAATACTCAAAAGAAGGCCAAGGAAAGGAAGGTCATGAATGTTACATGGAGTGATGGAGACTCAGATAGATCTGAATCAGAATCAGATAGCAGCAATTCTAAAAAATAGGTAACTACCCTTACTGCTTTACAATTGTATGGCACTGAATCTGGTAACTCTTCTTATGCAGATAAATCCGGACTAAATACTGAAAACTTGAGGAAGGAACTTCAAGATGTAGAAGAGAAGATTCAGCTGTTACAGGCCTTCGCTGAGCACAGCAGGGAACGACAACTGGACGACGTTTCTGCAGTCTTAGATGATGAACAAAATGAGGTAAGCAGGATAAGTTCAGAACTTGCTAAAGCACAAGACATAATCAAGAAGTTGGCACGTGGATCCGTCCAGCTTGATGAAATCCTGAACAGTGGCAGACCTGTCAGCCTAAAAACAGGTCTTGGATATGAAGGTAAAGGTAAAAATCATGACCATAAAATAAACTTTGTAAGAGAATCTGGATACAGGTGCATGGAATAGAAAAGAAATCATATAGATGCATCCACCTCTCATCAATACAAAATGGCTGGGACTCAAAACTTACATCCAGCCGGGAACTATATAAGAAGACAAACTCAGCCGATCTGTACAAGCCAGGTGAGTCTGTCCATCAGAACGGCAGGAAATTTCAACCTCGACAGAGTCGGCAGGATACACTTGTTTTCCAGGTATTCTGTAATTTTTGTGCTAAATCTGGTCATGATGTATTTAGGTGTCATGAGTACTTGAAATTAATCAATTCACACAAAAGGAGACTTATTCCTAGACAAGATAAGAAAATTCGAACTAATGTTTATGTAGTTCAATTGTCTTTGAGTGCCTTGATTCCTAACACATGGTATTTTGATAGTGGATGTTCTAGACACATGACAGGTGATCTCTCTCTACTAACACATTTTGAAAAAGGTGAAACAAGTGCTGTTACATTTGATGATGGCCAAAAGGGAAAGATAGATGGATCTGGTGTCATCAACATCAAGGGACTGCCTACATTAACAAATGACTTCTATGTTATAGGACTTAAGGCAAATTTGATCAGTGTAGGACAACTATGTGATGATAACTTGCTTGTCGTGTTTTCAAAAGAATATTGCAAGGTTTTGAATTGTGACAATAAGTCTAACCCGTTAAATAGTGTGTTGTTTAAGGGAGTTAGATCTAGAGACAAATGCTATACACTTGAGAGTCACGAAACTTGCAATTCTGTTAAGACAAAAAATGAGAAACTATGGCATAACAGATTAGGGCATCTAAACTACCATGATCTTATGAAGCTAGCCAGACTACAAGCTGTGAGAGGCTTACCCAGCATAAAAAATATTCCAGATGAAATATGTGGTGATTGTCAAAAGGGTAAGCAAATCAAAAGTCAACACAAATTAGGTACATCTGTTAATACCTCTCATATACTTGAACTAATTCACATGGATTTGATGGGTCCTATCCAAAAGGAAAGTATTGGTGGCAAGAGGTATATTTATGTGTGTGTTGATGATTTCTCCAGATACATCTGGGTCATGTTTATTTGGGATAAATCTGATACATTTGACAATTTTGTTAATCTTTTTCAGAAACTGAGCAATGAAAAGGAAGACGAACAGGTAAGAGTCAAAAGGATCAGAAGTGATCATGGAAGAGAGTTTGAAAACTCCGTGTTTACTGATTTTTGTATCCAATATGGGATCAAGCATGAGTACTCGTCCCCAAAGACTCCTCAACAGAATGGAGTGGTGGAAAGGAAAAATGAACTCTACAAGAGATGGCTCGAGTCATGCTAAATAGCAACAAATTGCCTACGAAATTTTGGGCAGAAGTCATAAACACTGCTTGTTATATTATCAATAGAGTCATGCTTAGATCTGGAACAAACCAAACTGCATATGAAATTTGGAAGGGTAGAAAACCTAGGGTTGATTACTTTCATGCCTTTGGAAGTAAATGCTACATTTTGAAAGATAGAGAACACCTAAGAAAATTTGACTCAAAATCGGATGATGGAATATTTTTGGGTTATGCTGAAAATTGTAGGGCCTATAGAGTTTACAATCTAAGAACCTAAACTGTTCTTGAGTCAATTAATGTGAAACTGGATGATACTAATTGTGTAAAATCGGATTTGCAGGTAGCAGATGGTGATCAACTGGAAATTCCACCACAAGAAGAAGCTGGAACTGAAAAAATAGAAGAAGAACAGCATCAAGCTGAAAGTCTCAATGATACTGAGGAATCCGATCAGGATGAGTCTGGACACCCAGTAATATCTGTAGATCGAGACGAATCTGATGACCCAGATACACCTGATATTGCTGAATCAGAAGCATCGAGACTACCACCTGCTAGGATCCAAAAGGCACATCCACTTGATAACATTATCACTGATATGTCTAAGAAAAATGTGACCAGAAGAAAATTTGCTGAGATGGGTAACATCTGTCATATGTCTCAAATCGAGTCAAAAAATGTCAAAGAAGCTTTGACAGATGAACACTGGGTACAGGCTATGCAGGAGGAACTTAACCAATTTAAAAGAAACAATGTCTGGGAGCTAGTTCCACGTCCTAAAGAAGGAAATGTAATTGGAACCAAATGGATCTTCAAGAATAAGTCAAATGAACAAGGAAATGTGGTAAGAAATAAAGACAGGCTTTTTGCTCAAGGTTATACCCAGATTGAAGGGATAGACTTTGACGAGACATTTGCTCCGGTAGCCAAACTGGAATCCATCAGGCTGTTGCTAGCTGTGTCCTGCTACATCAACTTCAGACTATTTCAGATGGATGTCAAAAGTGCCTTTCTGAATGGTGTGCTTAATGAGGAAGCCTATGTGGAGCAGCCTCAAGGCTTCACAGATCCATCTCACCTGGATTATGCCTTTAGACTCAAAAAGGCATTATATGGGTTGAAACAAGCCCCCAGAGCTTGGTATGAAAGGCTCACATCATTCTTGCTAAGCAACGGATACAAAAGGGGAGGAACTGATAAAACTCTTTTCATTAAGCATCTAAATCCTGGACTAACTGTAGCTCAAATATATGTTGATGATATAGTATTTGGGTCTACATCTAAGTCCAAAATTAATGAATTTATAAATACAATGAAAAGAGAATTTGAAATGAGTATGGTTGGTGAGCTAACATTTTTTCTTGGTTTGCAGGTACAGTAGGATGAATCTGGCATATTCATATCTCAAGCAAAGTACGCAAAAAATCTGGTGAAGAAACTTGGACTTGAAGATGCAAAGGCAATGAGAACCCCCATGGCGACTACTCTAAAACTTTCAAAGGATGACAGTGGTAAGGATGTAGATCCATCCCTTTACAGAAGCATGATTGGAAGTCTTCTGTACCTTACTACCAGTAGGCCAGATATATCCTTCAGTGTTGGAGTTTGTGCAAGATATCAAGCCAAACCTAAGGAATCTCATGTTGCTGCTGTGAAAAGAATGATCAGATATGTAAGTGGTACGTTGAATTACGGAATCTGGTTTACAAGAGATACCACTGCCAATCTTGCAGGTTTTTCAGACGCAGACTGGGCTGGGAATGTGGATGATCGAAAGAGTACATCTGGAGGATGTTTCTACATTGGGAACAATTTGGTGGCATGGCTAAGTAGAAAGCAAAATTCAGTGTCGCTATCCACAGCCAAAGCTGAATATATAGCAGCTGGGAGTTGCTGTACACAACTCCTTTGGATGAAACAAATGTTGGAGGAGTATGGAATCTCTACAGAACAAGCCACTATGTATTGTGACAACACCAATGCCATCAATATCTCAAAGAATCCAGTCCAGCACTCCAGAACAAAACATATTGACATCAGACACCACTTCATCATAGAATTGGTGGAACAAAAGATTATCAATCTGGAGCACATACAAACTGATCAACAGCTAGCAGATTTGTTTACTAAGGCCCTCGATGCTGTCAAATTTGAAAGCCTTAGGAAACAAATTGGATTATCACCTCCTTCTGAATAGGATATGCATATTTCATTAAAAAAATTGTTTTTTTTCTTTTATTGCATGTACTTAAGTTATCCCATTCTTATACTAAGTAGATCATGTTTTTTCCTACAGATATATCTGAGTACTTGTGGCTGATAATGAGACAGATACGTCTGGCTAATAGCAGTCAACATGTCTCTGGATGAATCTAACTAGCACTCAAATCTGGACAATCCTAAGGATAAGTCACTGCTGTCTATGTCATATGGTTGTTACTGGATGAGATTTCATATTTTGTGTGTAGACCTATGATCTAAATCTTGCTTATAGCATTGCACGCATTTTTCTTGTTATCCAAGGGCAGGGCTAGTGGAAAAAAAGGCTGCCTATCCAAGTCAAGTTCATACCCTTTAGCCTTTAAATACGTTGAATTGATATAAATGTGGTAATATTGTAGAAGTAAGGGGAAAACCTAGTAAGATAACTTCTGGGGATTGTGTGAATCTACAAATCCAAGCCAAGTTCATACCCTTCTTCTAAACTAAAGGGGAACATACTGTAAGATAACTTCTGGGGATTGTGTGAAGTTGTTTCCACCTCCAAAAGACATTGCCATTATATAGAAAAAGTCGGCAAGTTGGATTTGAGAAAATGTACTTTCTATAGATTTTGATCAGTCTTATTGTGCATTACGGTGAAAAATCGATAAGTCAGGGCAATCATATGATTTGTGGCAGTACGTGGATAACTAAGGATTGCTCGGATCATACACGCACATTAATCAACATAATCATGCTCGTGGTGGACTATCTACTGCCATATATATCTGACTCAACAGATGCCAACAAGTGCTCAGACATGTCTCAGGATACATATGCATTTAGATTATTCTAATTTACGACTTTTAGACTTTATTCTGAAAATCTTTATTTTTAAGGCATTATATCATGGGCTAATAAGTGCAAATCTTGCAGAATAAGTCGGTTGATTGTGGAGCCCAATTTTTGGTAATTTATTTGTTTCCTAATTCTTAACATATTTTTTTCTATACTTATCTATTTTTTTTAAGGAAAGAAGTTGACAAGAATTAGGACTCTCCAGTTACCATAATAAACACCAATTCTATTTATATGAGAAGCCTCCTTAAACCAAAAAACCTCACACGTCTTCATAATCCACAAGTCCCAAGTTCCAAAAACCCCAATAATCTCTCAACAAAATCCCTAAGTTCCATCTTCCTCTCTCAAAATTCCACACCCATTCCAAGACATGGCTCGAAGCAAGCAAACCGGAAGGAGGAGAATCACCAGAGGCAGCGGTGGCATTGTTGAATCACCTCAACCAGACCCATCGGGGATGGAAACTCTGAGCGGCGCCATTTTTCCTGCACCGCCCTCCGGCACCAGTCCAACGCCGACCTCACTCTCTACCGTCAGTACTACTCCCACACCTGCTCTTCTCATGGCCCAAATTGGCCGGAACACGCCTGTTATCCCACAAACCATGGGCGTAAGTTTGACACCCATATCTGGTAATCTTGGGTCCAGCCATATCTCTCCCTTAGATATTCGGAGTGAACTGCAGGGAGCACGAAAACTTGCTGCCATGAAAAGTGCAAGAGATGCAAAAATTGGGGATGAAGAAGGTGGTGATGAATCGGGTGAGACGAAATCTGGAATTCTATCTCACCCGAGAATTTGCTAGAACCCTTTTTATGCTGGGGACCAAAAGGAATATTGACCTTGCTACCCGACTCTGGATTTCTATCATTGGAGGAGTATCGGGAAGTGGTCCTAGACAAGGTAACACTTATCTGTTGGTTTATCCGTGGATTATTTCACAATTTTTGAATGATCAGGGTATCCCAACATTGGAGGATGATGTGGTGGTCACCCCCAAGGTGTTAAATAGGGCGAGATGCAGAAAAACCTTGGAGACGTAGATGGGTCAAAAGAAGCAGGTTCTGGATGAGACGACTGAGAGTCAGTTATCAGCTGATACAGATGCTAGTCTAAGTCAGCTGGAAGCAGAAAATGCTGGGATGAAAGCTGATATATCTGCACTTGGTGTACGGGTTAAGCGTATTCAAGACACGCTTGATCAGTTACTTGGAGGTTCTTTGACAAATGTGCCTCCTGTGGAAGTCAAAGAAAAGAGGAAGGTTGCAGCCAAGAAACTCCCTGCTCTAAGTAGCAAAGGAAGACTCCAGACTGATCTCAACCCTGCCAGTCTCATCTACTGATTTTCAATGATTTAAACAACATTGTTATCATGTTTTGACTTAACACTTTTATTCTCCAGTTCAACTTTAGGTTGTGAACTTTTTAAATGCAGGAACTTATGGCTTCTTCTCTTTAACCGAAAAGGGGGAGTAGCTGGGATATCATCTTTTTAATTTATACTCTCTATGTGTTGATTTCCTTATTTATCTTGATGCATATCTTGAGGGGGAGAATTTTGATAGGGGGAGCTAATTGATTTTTTGTGTGATCATAAAAAGATGATTGATTTCGGAAAAATAGAAAAAACCAAAGGGGGAGATTTTTAATTTTATGATATTGGCATTTTCTATTTTTCACGAATGTATAATTTAATAAAACTTGATTTAATTACTAAATACGTGTATTTAGTAATTTATTAAGTTCAATTAAATTATGCATATTTTTACTGAAGAAAAATATCTCTGATTTTCGAGATAAATATTGTTTTATTGAAAAGATAATGATCAAGAAAATATTGATATTTACTTGATCATAATCACGAAAATCTTTGATCATAATTTCGAAAAAATGTTGGTAATATTCTTGATAATATCTTGTGTTCATTCTTGATACTCAAGCCTATCTAAAGTATGGTAAGTATCTTCTTGATATGGTCAAGAATATTTCATTCTTATCTTTACATATGGTAAGATTTGTTGGATGAAAATCTATCTAGGGAAAATTCTTGATAGGGCCAAAAATATGAAGTCCAAGTTTATGTTAATCACGTGATTGATTAACTTATGATAAGATCTTACATGATTTATCTATATCTTGGTTATGGTAAGATTTAGTAAGAATATTTATCTTACCTTTTTACTAATTATCTCTACGATGTTTTGCAGGTAATAGAGATCTTGTGCAATAAGGAAACATTGGAATCAAGAAACCAAATTGCACTATAAAGAGAAGAAAAACGAGACATTTTTCTTGTGACGTGAAAATCCAAAAATCGTGTGGAGCTCTACAAAAATAAACGTCCACTTTAAAAATATTGAAGCTAATTTTCGTGTGTGCACAAATACAAAAAGCTTCAATTGTGTTGTGACTTCAATACTCCGGGAGGAGGATTCAATCACTTAGAGAAGGAAAGAATTTCAGCATAAAGATCAAACAGGAGGTTTGGATCAAGATCGAACGGGAGTTCGTGTTGCTGAAAAGTGTTGATGATTCAAAGAAAACTACTGAAGAGTGGTGGGACGCCATCTCGCATTACATGCCACAGAAGGATCGGGGAGTGATCTATTTCTTGAATGTTTGATAAAGTCTATGCGTAGATTTATCATGTAGTTTAGATTGATTTGTATAAACTCTTTCCTTATATAGTGATTTGTTTTTGTTTGCAGGATGCGAACCATGGGTTTTCCTTGTTAGGGTTTTTCCCACGTTAAGCTCAAATTATTGTGTTCTTGTCTATTTACAATTCTGCACAATTTTATTCTGACTGTTTACGTTTTACAATCCAGACTTGTCTGTGATAGTCTGTTTTATAAAATTTAGACAACTTCAAATTTTCACTTACCTATTATCGCGCTTGTGTAAAAAAATGAAAAATTTCTTTAAAGTAACTCTACATGTTGAAAAAACATACATTTTAAAGGAGGTTAATGTAACGAGTAGAAAAATATTGGGCTATATTAGTGTTGACAAAAATACCCAAAAATACAAGAGGCCTAAACCTTGGCCCAAACCAAAAGAGGCCCAACGTTAAAGACTCCTTATAGGCAAAAAGCTGGACGATTGGGCGAATGTGCGATAACTAGGATATTTGGGCGACAGGGCAAGCGCTGAAGCAGTTGGGCGATTAAAGCAAGTAGAAGCAGTTTTGACACTTGTCTTCTGATCACACAACCAATTGTTGATGAAGGCGGAAGTTGAAATAACGAATTGTGGAGGTTACTTGGAGCGACGTGGCAACCAGATGTTACAAGGACGTGGGCGACGGTTATGCAACGTGGAAGAAGCAAATGAATCCATGCGATTGTTACAAATACAAATCAAGGCGGCAAACCAAAGATTTAAATATTGGCAGCAGTTGAAGGAAGTTCGTGCATTTGTATATATTGTAAAAGCTTAGTCATTTAGAGGGACGAATCAATCAAATCTCTGCAAGAGAATATGTAATTTCCTTTATCTTTACTTTTATTGTCAAACTCCTAGTGTAATTTGTGTGCTTGAATGCCCTTAGAGGTGTTTTGTCTTCACCGTAATCTTCATCAATATAGCACCCCTCGTTGGGACTTTGTCTCGAGAGGTTTGTTCCTTACACATTCGTCTGATCCCCCTTTTTGGTAATTGTTAGCGAGGTGACCTCCATGAGAAACAGTTTGGCACGCCCAGTGGGACAATTTGGTGTGTTTTTGAAGATACGAAGTGAACCATCATGCCTCACAAGAATTCCGATAAGGAAACAACAAGCCATCATCTCCCATCTATAATTGAAAGATACGAGGAGGAACAAAGCCCTCCAGGAACAGAGGGAGAGAGTCATAGCCGTTATGAACCCATGATGGATTTGAATCCTCGAACCATGCACGCCCTGTTTGGTGAACTCGCTCAAGACGTGGTTGAATAGGTAAATCTACAATATGTCCACAATATTGAAAACTTCATTCAAAGAGAGAAGGAACAATTTGATAATATGGCCAAAAAACTAAAAATATTGCATGATAATATGAATGAGTTGACATGTCAAGTTGTTCAATCAACCTTTCCAAATATAGGACATCATTTTCAATCCAAGACGATTGCAAGAAATAGTTCCCCAACCTCAAGTCCAAATCTGGGGACAGAATGACCTTTTGGATCGTCCACTTCAAACGTGGGGGGGAATTTAGTGCCAAACCTGGGGGGTAACCCAACTTCAAACTTGGGGGGAAATCCAGTGCCAAACCTGGGGGGTAACCCAACTTCAAACATGGTGAGTAATCCAATGCCAAGCTTGGGGGATAACCCAATTTCGAACTCGGGGGGTAATCCAGTGCCAAACTTGGGGGGTGACCCAGTTTCGAACTTGAGGAGTAACCCAGTAATTCGGAATAATGTCCAAAACAATGGACAAAATGTTCCGAATCTTAACGATGGAGGGAGCAGTAACCACGTTGGGCCTAATAATGGCAACTTCACCAATGATAATTGCACTCCAACTCCTTGCCAAACGTTAGGCCCCAAGCACCACCAAGGGGAAATCAACCTATAGGACTCCCTTATGATCCCAACGCCTTGTTAAGGGATCAAGTCATTGAGATGGTACGAGATCAAATGGCAGTGGGGATGCGTCCTTATGTTAGGCCGACTTACACTAAGCCATACCCAAATTGGGTGGATCAAGCTTATCCATGGCATAGGGGTACAAAGTGCCAAAATTCTCTCTATTCACTGGTTTGGGGGAGGTCTCCACGCTAGAGCACATAGGGTGATTCACATTGCAGTGTGGAGAGGTGACCGATTATCATAAGATTAGACTTTTCCCAAGTTCCTTAACAGGGATGACTTTCTCTTGGTTCATTAACCTGGCAGTGAATTCTGTGCAAACGTGGCAACAATTAGAACAACTGTCCCACGCCCAATTCTATAAAACGAAATCCGAGGTAACTCTGGCCGATTTGGCCAATCTAAGGCAAATGCCCAACGAGTGGGCAAAAAGCTTTCTCCAACGATTTAAACCGACTAGAAGTAAATGCTTTGTACCTCTGCCAGAAAAAGAATTCGTTAGAATCGCTCAGATTTGCCTGAGTTTTGACCTCAAGAAGAAATTCCAGGATAGGGAGTTCCCTGACTTATTTAAGTTGAGCGCTAACATAATACGATATGAAAGTTTGCTGAGAGAAGAAAAGCAAATGAAAAATTCTAGTAAAGGGACTTTTTATAGAGGCCCAAATTTTGACATACTCACGGTAGGTGAAAGATATGTCAACCAGACCGAAGTATGCTTGGCCGAGTTAGTAAAAGGGGACCCGTATGCTTGTCCCTTGGCTGCAAAACCTGGCGTGATAATAAAAAATGAGCCTGTAGAAGAGAAAAATAAGAAGGCTAAGATATTTTCGTTCGACATTAATATGGCCGACCTTATATTCGACAAGTTATATAAGGATACGCAAATCAAGTTGAGCGATAAGCATAAGTTTCCAAACCCTGAACAAACTAAGGGTAAAAGATACTGTAAATGGCATAATGCATGGTCCCACGCGACTAACAATTGTTTGGTTTTTAGGTACGTGTTGCAGGAAGACATCGAGTCAGGAAGGATCACGCTTGAGCCTAAGAAAAAGATGGAGGTGGACGAGAAGAAGATGAACAACAACGTCCCAAAGTGTTTGAACGACTCAAAGGAAAAGAATACCCAGGAGATGGGAGTGTCTTATGTGATAGGTGCAAAGGAGAAGTGGGTAAGTCTGTGGAAGGAACCAAAGTGCAAGGGTTTCACGCTCATCCCAGAGTTATGTCGAGTTTCCAGCCCAATAGAGGACGAGGCCCAGATACACATGGAACACCGTCTCAAGAAAGGCAGTTATGGCCAACAAATCACAGGAAAACATTTAGGCCACGGCCATGCCAATCAAATGTCTGGCATTCATTACAGTACAATGCTGGGCGAGTCATGCCCTTCAATGAAATGACAAGGACACATCAAAGGCGTTTTCAGAGGAACTACAGCAAAATGATGAGCGACGATAGGGAATGCTACCTCTAGACGCGCCAAGGCTAACTCGGGAAGCTGACCAAAGTGAATTTAATGGTGACAAAGGAAATAGCACAGAGGGATTGGTGAAGAAGCATCTGGAAGTCCCATCGGGAAATCGAAGTTCGAGCGTAGCAAAGAAGAAAGAGATGAAAAAGAACCAGAGCGAACCACCACCATTCAGTTCGGGACATTACCTCCAGTTATGGCCAACAACTATATACTGGCCAATGAGTTTTGGAACGAAGAGGATATAGAAGAAGAAGGTGGAAAAAATGAAAAAAACAGCTTACGAATTGATATGTGAAGAGGGCCAAACGTCCCACGAGGTAGATTATGAAGAAGAGGACGATGACATGACAGACATTGAAGAAGAAATTGATTTGGAGGTGGAAGGTAGGAAAAGAGGGGTGTCGCGCAATATGTTGGCAAAGCAGTTGTATCAAGAAGGCATGCGTGAAGTAGATTTATTGGGTGAGCCCTCTGGGAGAGCGTTCAATTTTTACGTACTATACGGAAAGCCCAAGGAGAAAACGAGAGTGCCATTGGTTGAAAAGTACGGGTCCCCTCCCAGGATACTTCCTCCTCCTACTGGGTGGTTCACGGATGGAGAGTTGGGAGGCCAGTGTGAAGGGTAAGAAGTGTTGCGAGCTGAAGTAAAGAAAAGAATCGAAATAAAGGAGGACGGTCAGGAATTAGAGATCGATGCGGTAGAAAAGGTTATCTTTAGGAAGCCCTCCACTAAACTAACCAGGCATCTGAGGCCATCATATGTGAATGCCTAGATTAATGGAATTCTAGTGTCAAAGGTTCTTATAGACAACGGGGCCGCTATAAATACCATCCCGTCCAGAATGATGAGAAGATTTGGGAAAAAGGAGGATGATATGATCCCTATAGAAGTTGTCCTCACAAGCTTCAACGGGGGGGTGACGTCGGCCAAAGGCGTGATGCCATTGGACGTTACCGTGGGGACTACAACAAGGACCACAGTTTTCTTCATGATAGATTGTCCTACCATTTATAACGTACCTTTAGGGAGAGATTGGATCCATGGGAGCCGGTACATACCTTCATCGCTTCACTAGTGTTTAGTATTCTGGAATGATAAAGGAGAAGTATAAGTGATACAGGCATATCATAAACCATTCATAGAGGAAGCGAACTCTATAGAAAGATTCATGTATGAGGGGAATTATGGGCCGGTTAGAGTAGTGCAAGAGGGAGAACAAGGCGGTGACGGCAATTGTAGATGAAAGTGTGAGAAAATGTGAACTTGGGAGAAGCGATGTGATGAAGTGGCGCACCCTTTGAAAACACGAGGGATATGAAGCGTTAAGTCTTTTGCAGAATGCGGAGAGGCACCGTCGCGGCGCCTAATATCAGAATATGGCTTACAATTAATAAAATTGATATTAATTCTGCCATATTGGGGGTAATTGTTGACACCCAAAAAATACCCAAAAATAGAAGAGGCCTAAACCTTGTCTCAAGCCAAAAGTGGCCCAACGTTAAAGACTCCTTATAGGCAAAAAGCTGGACGATTGGGCGAATGTGCGACAACTAGGATATTTGGACGACAGGGTGAGCGATGAAGCAGATGAAATAAAAAATTGTGGAGGTTACTTGGAGCGACATGGCAAGCAGATGTTACAAGGACGTGGGCGACGGTTATGCAACGTGGAAGAAGCAAATTAATCCACGCGAGTGTTACAAATACAAATCAAGGCGGCAAACCAAAGATTCAAATATTGGCAGTAGTTGAAGGAAGTTAGTGCATTTGTATATATTGTAAAAACTTAGCCATTTAGAGGGACAAATCAATCAAAAATCTCAAGAAGAGAATATGTAATATCCTTTATCTTTACTTTTATTGTCAAACTCCTAGTGTAATTTGTGTGCTTGCGCCCCTTGGAGGTGTTTTGTCTTCACCGTAACCTTCATCAATCTAGCACCCCTCGTTGGGACTTTGTCTCGAGAGGTTTGTTCCTTACACATTCGTCTGATCCCCCTTTTTGGTAATTGTTAGCGAGGTATCCTCTGCACGAAACAATTAGGAAAGTAATCAACTCTAGAAAGTATATATCTCACTATGTAAATATTGAACAATTGAGCCTAATAAGATTGCACGTTACCATTGAGCCTATACATTATTGATGTCTTAAACTCATTTTTTGTACTGCTATTGATTTCTCAGGCTTCTTTTTACCACATCCTTTTTGGATTTATAGTATAATGTTCGTGGGATTGCCTCTGTTTTAGCCCCCATTACACACACACACAAACACACACACACAGAGACTAGTTTTTCTCATGTGCTTTGCACATCTTATGTACGCAATAAAATATTTTATATCTTGTGTTTTCTACGTAATAAAGTGTAAAATGGAAATCCTTAAATTATTGATTTGTATATATATGATTATAAGTCATTGATTATAAAGTAGTATATAAATAATACATTATTACTTAAAACAGATAATATTATGGCAAATTAAAAAAAATATTATGTTAAATCGTATTACGTAAAATCTTTTTTAACTTTTACGATTGTGTAAAATTAAGTAATTATTTTAACTTTAATAAAAATATTTATTTATATGAAATTGAATCATTTACTTATTTATTTACTAACTTGTAAATAAATTTATAATAGGCATTTTCATTTTTTTCCCAACTTTTTGTATGATGGGAAATTTATAAAACAAAATTCTTATAGCAAAAGAAACTCGAGAAGATTTTGAAACTATGCTTCAATTATAAAAATAAATTCTTTTTTGGTCAGATTTGAACCACCCAGATGTTCTTTTTTCATTTAAAAACGTTCATCATATAAGTGAATACTAAATACGTACGTATTTATCTATAAATATGTTTCAGTAACTTACCTATTATTGCGCTTGAGTAAAAAAATGAAAAATTTCTTTAAAGTAACTCTACATGTTGAAAAAACATACATTTTAAAGGAGGTTAATGTAACGAGTAGAAAAATATTGGGCTATATTCGGAAAGGAATCAACAATAGAAAGTATATATCTCACTATATAAATATTGAACAAACTAATATTAAGCACTGCTGCAACATCAACACGTATAATAAGGAGGCACGATAGTGAAGATCAGTACATCTCAATCTACAAAAAAAATTGCCTTCGGCATCCATAAAAAAGTTTTATTATATGTTTCGTGCTTCTTCTTCTTAGTCGCTATACAAACATGAAATTAAATCAGCAACAGAAACCAGCATCCCACCCTAGATTGCACGGACACAGACACGCGACACGGATACGCCGACACGTAATTATTCAAAAAATTAGGATACGACACGTTGGGGACATGCAAATAATTTTTTTAATTAATAATATTTGGTCTAATATATAAGCTATACATTTTATATTTGTTACATCAAAATGAGTATATCAAATAAAAACAAACATATAAGTTCGATTTATCATTTTTTACTAGCACCTCTTCCCTTCACTTTTCATTTTGATGCATAAGTTGTAGCTCCGACACATGTCGATAGTGTCCGTGTCCGACACGTGTCGGACACGACACGTTGGCTCGGAGAGAGTGTCGGTGCAACCTAGATCCCACCCACTTCTTTGTTTTTATTTACTAAAATTAATAACATAAAGGAAAAGGGCAATGAGAAAATATTGGTACAGAATTGAAAAATATACTATAACTAGATAACATGCACATAAGAAAGGAGAAGAACATTAAATAAAAATGCAGAATCACGAAAAACCATTAATGGTGGGGAACGGGGCTTCAAGACATGTTTGCACCTTCCTTAAAGTTCACGATTACAAATACAGGTTTTGCATCCATTAACCTGAACGCAAAGGATTAATGATGTGCACCCTCGAGGTCTCTTATCTGGATGCAACTATTCCTAGCTCAGGTGGCTTGAAGTGTCGTGGTACTTTCTTGTTCACCTTTCTTTTGAAATTTAGCGCCGGATTTATTATTTGACAGTGAGAATACACTGGTTTATCTAAATGATCTGTTGAAATGATTAGTCAATCTATTTATGAGATATTGTTATGAGGTGAGTGGTGAAGTAATTGAATTATTTATTAGGCGCTCATCAATATCAGTTGGGTTTGATCTAGCGTAATCACCCAAAAATTAGAACAAGAAATTGAAAAATGTTCGACCTTCAACTCTTGAGAACCAGGTTCTTGATTCATTGCCCTTGTACCCATTTCCACTTCTTTGACTTTATTATTTTTCTTTAATTAACGCACAAAGCTTTTGATTTTGCTTTACCTTTGACTTAAATTTATTCATTTTGTGCAATGCAGTACAACAAAATTCTACTTTCCCTACAAATAATGCAAATACAAAATGAGATTTGTATGTAAAGATTGCTTTCCCCACACGCACACACATATATAGAGGCTCATTTTCAGATTTTGAATTTTATAAGTGATGATGTCAAAATTTCTAATCTTGATGTGGTAAGATCTAGAGTTGCTTGATCACTGAGAAAGATGGATAAATTTGCCTTAGATGACCTGGAAAAAAGGTGAAGAGGATTCTTCTCATCGCCTATCCGGAGTGAATTAGTTTTTTGGAGAAAAATAGAGAAAGAAAATATATAACTGGAAAAAAATGTTGTGAATGAATATTCAATCAGATGAGCTATATTTATAGGGCTCAAAAGCCCGTAACCTTCTTTTACTGTGAGAGAATGAGTCCTCTTTGTGTAAACATACCTTTCGTTTTCTTATGGAGTGCATTTTGTCTTGGGGCCCAAGAATGTGGCCCATTGATGAAACCCATAAACGAAGAATGCTCCGAGTTCTATTTGTATTGGGATTTTTGGTGTAATAAGAGCGGGATGGAAGTACCATCAAATCCATGATATTTCCAGATTAAAGATGAGGTCTCAGGAGGACCCGACCTTAATGATAGGATTCGTCCGGGCTAGTGGGCCAGTTAATGGGAAAATGAAGGGGATGACCTAGTTAGGTCGGGAAATATGCCCAGTTTATATGATTGGTCGGGCGTTCATGCCCGACCCTTTAGTTATTCGATTATCCCTTTTGAAGAGATCAGGCACCTAGGCCCGTCTATTGGTCAAGATGGGCCGACCTGTATACTTCAAAGGCTCATAGCTCATCCTTGGATTTTATGCTGTGAAATCGTACCAATAATTGGCCCCGTGGATCAAGGATCGAGAATGGATCTCTGGATGCATTCATTTTTTGATAGTTATCATATTTATTTCTGACAAATAATAACGCATTTTGCCAACTGTTCTCTCTTCAATGAGGTGAATCGTGTTGAGTCAGATTGTTGACACGTGTCCAAAGTGAAAGGTGGAGAATGAAAAAACTTTCTCGCCATTTTTTTCCTATATTTATGTGGTCCCTATCCTCCCTTTCATTTTACTTTGCAAAATTTTTTGAGAGACCAGAGAACTCCTCAAGCAAGTAGCAAGATCTATCCCTTCAGCAAAAGTAGCACTTTAGGTAAGCTCGACCTTTCCCGACCTCCTTATTTATATAACTTATTTTCAAAAAATATGGTAAGGCAAGTGACTATAGGAGGCCTTAGCGAAGTAGAGGATTTGGATGAGCCTTTAGAGGTCGATTCATTAAGTTTTCATGAGCCTCCACCTCCCCAGGATGGGGAATCGGGCAGTGAGGAGGGTGTTGAGGATAATCCTGACTTGGGCAGGACACCGAATGAGTTCGACCTTGAGCTCCCAACTTTTAATAGCAAGATGAAGGAACATATGGTCAAGGGGGATATGAGGAAATTTAGGTTATCTGATGGGTACACAGCACGAGTTCTGGAAGAGGACGATGTGTCATATCATTGCCGAGAAGGGGAGATGGTGGTATTCCATGATGCCCTTGTGGCCGGGCTTAGGTTCCCTCTCCACCATTTTTTTATTGACTTTCCCCTTACTGGGAGCATAGTCCTGGGTCAGTTCGCCCCCAACGGATGGAGAATCCTGGTGTATTTCTTTATTCTATGTAGGAGTTTAGGAATAGAACCCACTGTAGATTTATGTAAATGTCTCTTAGACTTGAAGTATTTACCTAGGTGCAACTGTTTTGTGTACTTAAATGGAAGGGACGCTTCGAGGTCCCATTGGTTCCTCCTCCTTAAAGTATTGGAAGGAGAGGTTCTTCTTTGTAAAGCCCTGGGAAGGAGAGACAACATTTTTACCGTACTTTAGAAGGCCGGATGTAGATAATTTTAATAGGATGGAGAATAAGAGTGAGGAGGAGATAGCCGACCTTCTTACTAATGCTGTTAGGATATGTGATTTTGGTCTTCTGGCCAAGGTGGCATCTGATTTGATGACCAACGAGCCTTTAAGTCAGTTCGACCTTGACTTGCAGCCCGGTAGGACCCGGCCTTGTAAATTAAGTAATTTGTACCTAACTTCTGTGATCTTTACCTTCTGCTTTTTTGTATTCCGCAGGAATGGCATTTCATGGGGATAAACAGAGGAATGCGGTAGAGGAATGGGCTGGAACGCAGTACAGAAAAGGAAAGATGATGGGATTGTACGATGCCGATACCAAAAAAGGCCTCGTAAGGATCAGTCTGATGTGGGGGAGGCTTCCAGGAGGAATGCAGAGGCTCCCCCTTAAAGGGAAAGTGGTTGAGATGCTCGACGTCCTCCACCTCTAGAAGATCCTGTACATGTTTCTCCTGTACCTGAGGTGGTGCTTCAAGGTCCTACTCTGGCCAACCTTAGGGAAAATATGGAGGAAGGTCTCCACCCTGGGCTGTTGGAGAAGTATTCTGAGGAAATGGCGCTCGAAAAAGGAGCTGACCACTTCATGAACGCGGCTGTGAAGGTATTTTTGTGGCTTCATCTTTGATATCTTTAGTACTATAATTATCTCCCCAAGTTTTTAACCCAATTTCTAGCTGATCAGCATAGGGCGAGGGTTGATCAACCAAGGCATCAAGCGTGGCGAGACGTCGAGCCAGCTCATACACTCTATATAATATGAAGCCATGAAGCCTCGCCTCCTAAGGAGAAGCTTGGTAGGGTCGAATCAGACCTACTGTTGATGACTCAAGAGCGAGATCTCACTCAAGAAGAGAACTCCAAGCTCACAGAAGACCACCATCGCACTTACGAAGAGATAGCTCAAGAAAAGGTCGAGGCTGTTGAGGCCCTTAAGAGGTCGGAGGAGTACGACCTTGCTTTGGGCATTATGCCCTAGAGTTGTATTCCCAGGGAATGAAGCAAGGCGGGGCTTGGATTCAACTCCATGCACCCGGCCTTGATACCACCCCACTCTCTCAATTTCCCCAGGGGACGGAAAGCCTCAATCTAACCCCATTTATGGAGGAGGACGAAGGAGAGGCGACCTTTGAAGGAGAGGCTAGTGATGCGAGTGACCACGACCCTCAGCAGTGAAAAATTGTTAGGAAAATAGTAAATTTTGATGTAAAGCCCGGGGTATGCTCGTGGACCCCCTGTACAATTTTTGACAATGAATGAATTTGTATATTTTTTTGCTGAGTACATGCTTTTTACTTGTGCGTTTTATTATAAAATTATTCGCAAGGTTGAGTATACAAGCTAATCTTGTAAATGTTTATGTATGAAAGGGTCAAGTCTCTGTCCTCATGTCTTGAAGGCAATATTGTCGAGCATTTTGCTTGACCTCTTGAGCTTCTCATAAGAAAGGGGGTCAAGCCTTTGGGTTTTAGGAGTTTGTTTGTAAGGTCGGGCATATAGGCTGACCCTTTAAACTTCTTGTATTGGAATTATTTGTAAGGTCAAGGAAGTCCGACCTTTACAAAAGGGAGATGTCAAACTCTTTGATATTATGGAAAATAATTTGTAAGATCGGGCAAGGTCGATCTTTTAAGTAATTTACACAAAGAAGAGGTTAAACTCTTCACTTTGTGGATTCATGAAAGATAATTTGGAACGTCTTACCATGAGACATTGTAAATTATTCGTAGGGGAATAATTTATAACGTCTTACCATGAGACATTGTAAATTATTCGTAGGGAAATAATTTGTAACATCTTTCCATGAGACATTGTAAATTATTCGTAGGTGAATAATTTGTAACGTCTTACCATGAGACATTGTATATTATTCTAGTGATCGGTGTTCTAGTGCTCATTCTTCGGGAAGAAACCGTTTTATTGAAGGGGACTGAACTGTGGGCCTCGTTCAAACCTTACCCAAAAAAAACCCTTTTGGGAAAAAAAACCTAGATAAGGGAAAAGAGTACTCGTCTCTGATTCAGAAAGTAGATAGAATGGGTGTGCAGGCCCTGACCTAACTGTCACAAATGTGGACGTGCAAGTCCATAAATGAAATTAAAGCAATGGGTTCGCAGACTTGAATTTTCAATAATCTAGATGACTTAGTGACCGACATGAATAACTTGTGGAAGAATGTTGCCTACTTGTAGTAGGGCTTCAAATTTTTAGCGTTCCATGGTTGAGAAAGGGGCTTGGAGTTCATGGTTATTAAACTCTATAAACCCTTCCTGACTTTTAGAATGATTTCCTACGATCCTTCCCAAATAGGTCTAAGCTTCCCAGGTTGGTGATCGGCTACTTCACTTCGATGTAAGACAAAATCGCCCATTCTAAAATCTCTCTTTTTGACTCGGATGTTAAACTTCTTGGGCATGGTCTGTTAATAAGCAGCTATTCTGAGGGCGGCACTTTCCCTGACTTCTTCCAAAAGATCTCGACTTTCTCTTTGTCCCTCAAAATGATCGAGTGATTCTGTAGTCATTGTACAGAAGCTGGGGATCGTCACCTCTACTGGAATAGCAGCTTCCATCCCAAAGGCTAGCATGAATGGATTTTATCCGGTTGTTGTCTTGAATGTTGTTTGGTTCATTCAAAGAATTTTTGGAAGGAGATCGGGCCAATCACCCTTGGCATTGTCAAGGCGAGTTTTAAGATCTTGCAAAATAAGCCCGTTTGTCACCTCAGCCAATCCATTACTTTGCAGGTGTGAAACTGAAGTTAACCTGTGCTCAATCCCCAAATTTTTGCAGAATTGCTTGAAGGCTTGGCACTCAAACTGTCATCCATTGTCAGTGATTAATGTCTTGGGAAGTCCAAAATGGCAGATGATTGACTTCCAAACAAATGACTCCAATTTTTGCTCTTAGATTACGGCAAGAGACTCTGCCTCTACTCATTCTGTGAAGTATTCCACAGCCACTGCTAAAAATTTAACTTCACCACGAGCCAGTGGAAATGGCCCAAGTATGTCAATCCCCCACTTTGCAAACGGGTATGGGAACGAAATCGAAGAGATCTCAAATGCTGGTTGATGTAATCGAGCTGCAAACCTTTGGCATTTATTATAAGTTTTCGCATAGTTCAGTCTCTCTTTCCTCATGGTTGGCAAGTAATAACCATATCTTACCAAATACGTTACCAAAGCACTTGTCCTTGGTGTCCTCTACAAATTCGTTCGTGTACCTAGGCCACAGCAATGGTTGCTTCTCTCAGGATCAGACATCGGAGGTAGGGAAGCGTGAAGGTTTGACGGAATAAAGTGTTTTGCGTGATGGTGTACCTTAGAGCTCTTGATTTGATCATTCTGGCTTTTGCTTTGTCATCTGACAATTTTCCCAATGTCAAGTATTCAATGATTGGATCCGTCCAACTGGGCTCGTGTTCTGAAATATCCATGACATTGGGTTGTTGTGTGATGCTGGGCTCATGAAGTGTTCGCACAAACATAGTCCTTTCGAAGTTATCCAAGTTGGAAAAAGTCAGTCTTGATAGGGCATTAGCTTTGTGGTTGGCGGACCTCGGTATTTTATCTATGTTGCAAGATTTGAACTTCCTTTGCAAGTCCAGAACCACTATTCTGTAAGATGACATCTTTTCATCTTTTGCTTCGAAAAGGCCATTCACTTGCCAATTGTGAATCACTCTTGACCTTGACATGCTCGACCCCAAGATATTCAGCGGCCTGAAGCCCGACCATTATACCCTCATATTCTATATCGTTATTAGTGGCCGGGAAGTCGAATCTGATTGCGCACTGAATTTCCATCGTGCCATCGTCCTTCCTAAGTATGATTTTGGCCCTTGATCCCAGGGCATTCGATGCTCCATCAACTTGCTAAGTCCATGTGTCTTCTTTCCTGCTATGACTTGTTGGCCCCCGAGGTCTTGAAGCAAGTTCAATGACGAAGTCTGCCAGGACCTATACTTTTATGGAAAGTCGTGGCTTAAATTCAATGTCATATTCCCCGAGCTTGATCGACCACTTGAGTAGACCACCAGAGATGTCCCGCTTTTGCAAAATCTATTTCAGATGTTGGTTTGTGAGGACTATTATGGCATGGGCTGAAAGTAAGGTCTCAATTTTCTGGAAGCTGTGACTAGTGCAAGTACGAGCTGTCCAGCCAGTGTGTATCGAGTTATTGCATCTAACATCATCTTGCTAACATAGTAGACTGGTTTTCGGATCTTCCCTTCATCCTTGAAGAAAATGCATTCACTGCATGATTTGAAACCGCTAGATATAAAAGAAGATCATCTCTTGGATTCGGTTTTACCAGTATCAGGGATGTTCCCAAATATTCCTTGAGATTCCTGAAAGAGACTTCGCATTTATCATCCCATTTGAACTCCTTATTTCCTCTGAGAGACTTGAAGAATGAAAAACATTTATCTGCTGTCCTTGACATGAAACGACCCAATGCTACCACTCTATCTGTAAGTTTTTGTACTTCCCAGATATTTTTGAGAGACTCCATAGACGTAAGGGGCATGATTTTATCAAGATTAACTTCAATGCCCCATTGAGTAATCATGAATCCAAAAATTTACCTAAACTTACTCTGAAAGTGCACTTTGCAAGGTTTAACTTCATCTGATGTTGTTGGAGTGTAGAGAAGATGTGTTCAAGGTCGGCTTTATGGTCTTTCTTTCTTGAGCTCTTTACGACCATGTCATCAGCATAAACTTCAATGTTCAGCTCTATGTGTGTTGGAGAAGACCATGTTCACGAGCCTTTGGTAGGTAGTCCTAGCATTCTTCAACCCGAATGGCATGACCTTGTAACAATATATTCCTTTGTCAGCCATGAAGGAGGTTTTCGCTTGGTCTTCCCGTTCAATTTTGATCTGATGATAACCTGAGGCATCAAGGAAACTGTACAGCTCGGAACCTGATGTGGAGTCCACCAACGTGTCAATCCAGGGAAGAGGATAACTATCCTTAGGGCATGCTTTGTTCAGATATGTGAAATCTATACAAACTAGCCATTTACCATTAACTTTCTTTACCAAGACTACGTTGGCACGCCATTTTGGATATTTCACCTCCTTAATGAACCCTGCTTTCAAGAGTTTATCGACCTCCTCCTTGATTATTTGCCTTCTTTCTATGGCAAATTGCCTTCACTATTTTATAGGTTTCTTGTCTGGTTGGAAGTCAAGCATGTGTACAATAAGTGCAGGGTCAATCCAGGGCATGTCCTTTGCACTATATGCGAAATATCAAGATTCCTTCTCCACCATTGTGTCAATTCTTCCTTCATAATCTTGGGAAGTTCTTTTCTAATTGTGAAACTTTTGCTCTCAGAAATTAGAACTTCTTCCAATTCTTCCATAGGCGACATACGTTCTTCCATCATAAGTTCGATTGACATAAGTTTTGCTTTCTCCTTCCCGATACAACTGATATAACAGCTTCTGGCCATCGTTTGATAGCCTCGTACTGTTGCGATGTCTGTGGGAGTAGGGAATTTTATTGCCAAGTGAAATGTTGACACAATTGCTCTGATACTGTTCTAGAATGGTCTTCCCAGGATGGCGTTATAAGATATAGGGGTTTTCATAATTTGAAACGGAGTCATCTTTGTAATTTTCCTTTCTCCCGATCCTAGAGATGTGGCTAGATCTATCAGACCTTCTGCAACGACCCGGATCCCTCATTGAGGCCTTCTCCGAGTCGTACTCATGGTCTTTCCACTCCCCTTGGCTCCCTCACCGGGGCGTTCTCCAGAAGTGGACTTTTGCCTTCCGTAGAATTCGAACCTTGTACCTAGGGGTTTAGTACAAAGATTCATGAAATCCTGCTACCATTAGACCAGTTGATCTTGGGGACATTTTTTCTTGGGGACAAAGAATGTGGCCCATTGGTGAAGCCCATAAATGAAGAATGCTTCGAGTCCTATTTGTATTGGGCTTTTTGGTGTAATAAGACCGGAATGGACCGACCATCAAATCCTTGATATGGCCAGATAAAGATGTGGTCGGGAGGACCCAACCTTAATGATAGGATTCGTCCGGGCTAGTGGGCCTGCCTATGGCCAAATGAAGGGGATAACCTAGTTAGGTATGGAAATATGCCCGGTCTATATGATTGGTCGGGCGTTCATGCCCGACGCTTTAGTTATTCGGCTAACCCTTTTAAAGATATCCGGCATCTGGGCCGGTCTATTGGTCAAGATGGGCCGATCTATATACTTCTAAGGTTCATAGCTCATCCTTGGATTTTATGCAGTGAAATAATACCGATTAATAGGTTTAGTTATTTTAATTGAATTTTAGTTTAAATTTGGAATTTTAATTATTCATTTCAAAATTTGGATGAATATATATTATGCATTTATTTGTTCATTTCGCACCACATTTGTTAGCTCATCCTTGGATTTTAATTGAATTTTAGTTTAATTTGGAATTTTAATTATTCATTTCAAATTTTGGATGAATATATATTATACATTTATTTGTTGATTTAGCACCGCATTTAGTAGCTCATCCTTGGATTTTAATTGAATTTTAGTTTAAATTTGGAATTTTAATTATTCATTTCAAATTTTGGATGAATATATATTATGCATTAATTTGTTGATTTAGCACTGGATTAAGTCTAAAATCAGAACCAGTACCGGTGCTGATCTGGTGATAAAATCAGCCCCAAACTGGGAAGATTTTGAGAGATTTGTTGTTGAGAAGAACAACAAGAAGGTGACATCACAAGGCTCACTAAAAAAGATGTGTATGAATGTTAAATCTTTCATTGTCCATTTGCAAAGTTTCTATGATGCTAATGAAGAAGAAGATGCTACTGGGATGAAGTGAACAACTCTGATAACGAGAACAATTTTTACGAGGATGAATAGCATATCTAATGAGCATGAATAGTTATGTTCTTTTTAGTAGATGCATTATAATAAATAGTTTGCTCTACTTTTTAAGTTTAAATGTAATCAAACCTAGATTTTTATTTGTATTTTGTTACTATATTTTGAGTTCAGTGATATATTGTTCGATACTAAAGGTCTTAATTTTATTTATTATCTTTCTGCATCTTATTTTGAAAAAAGTAAGAAATTATATAATATAAAAATATAAAATATAAATTTAAAACTTAAAAATAATTTAATTTCTCCCTACAAATTATATCATTGTTGGGACAAAAAAATATTTTTGATACAAAAATATTTGTAGGGAAAAGTAAGATTTGATTTGTACTATGTGCTCACAAAATGTGTGTTGTGAGCTAAATTAACTTTAGTAGACAAGTAATTTTGTCGAAAAGAAATCAGATAATGAATTGTATTTGTCACTAAAGAGTTCGTAGGGAAAAGCTTTAGTAGACAAATTTGTCTACTAATACCTTTCCCCTCGATATTTGCCACACAAACGTCCCTACAATTTTTATTTATATTTTTTTGTTTGGAAAGGATTTTGCCCACAAATAAGGATCTTTCCCGACAAATTTATTTTGTATGCGGAATATAAAATTCTTGTAGTAATGCTACAGTTGCCTTTTTTAAAAAAGTTATTGTTCATTCACGCTAAATTTGCTAATCTCTCATTGATATTTAGGATTTATTATATGAGTACTTCTGTATTCTTTTGTTATCCTTTTGTTGATGCTTACTGTTCGTGTCATATTGTCGCAAGTGCACGATATCCTTAACAAGTAATAAAGTGGACTTTTGAGTCCAAATTTTCGATTTCACGAGGACTAGTTAATTCGTTATAAATTTACTTAGATAAAGAGGATTCCTAGACTTAAAAAAAATACACTAAGACAATAAAATTGCAAGAGAATCTATAAACGACAAGAAATATAAATTTAATGAAATAAACAATGCAATTCAAGTAAAAATAGAAATTTGAAACTAAAACTAACTAACAAAAGCAAGGAGTAAAGTGGTGGGTTTTCTAGGAATTAAAATAATATCGGAACTAACGATTTTGAAGAAATGTTCTAACTTCATTTTTCATCTCAAGTTATTTTCTAAAATTGTATTTGATCGAATTCATGCACGTATTTAATTTAGCTCTCATTTTGTCTTCGGTGTAGAGCCATTTTCTTCTAGTGATCGTTAATTTTTGTATTGATTTAACTTCCCATTGGATGATTTTGTTTGTTGAGATTTGTTAATAGTACAAACTCTTATGGGAAATAGTAAACAAACTTAGCTTCCAACAAAAAAAAAAAAGCAAACATTCACAATGTTAAAACTCACAATTTAAGGCGAACCGAATCTGATTAAAAGCATTCCAATTCAGTAAAAAAAAAAAATAAAGAGAGTTACCAAAGCGCATGTGAGTGAAGATGCAAAACATGACTTTGAAAAGTAATGACATGTGTTCGGTAACTCTCAAAAAAGGGTTTAAAAACCAATTTATAAATTACACAATTTTTCAAATCACTTTTTAACTACAAATATTTTCTCTCTCCAATTTTCAAAAATTATTTTTTACCCCAAAATTATAAATAAATCAGTTTATAATAATTCAGTTTATCATAATTAATTAGAAGCCATTCACTAAATGACTGTCACTTGTGATTTGTTTTCAATAAAAGACTTAGGGACCGTTCTATTTGTGTTTCGATTTTGGATTTTAAGTTTTTAATTTTATTTTGAATTTTGGATTTTTGTTTTTGTTTTGGGATTGCTGAAAATATGTTCTCTTTGTAATTTTTAAAAACTGTTTTCAAAAATAGAAAACTAAAAAATGCGTTTACTTTGTAATTTTTTTATATATTTATTTTGTGATATTTTATATGTAAAAAATGGTTGATTTGTTGAATTACATTAATTTTAATGTTAATAAATCAGTTAGTTCTCACTAAATTCATCATTAATATTGTTTCAGCTAAACAAAAATTTAACCACATACCAACAAAATCTTAACATGGATCTATATATAACGGAAAAATAATATAAGAACATCAAGTGAAGGAAGTGTCTCACATTTACCAAAAATAATAATAATAATAATAAAAAAAAAATTAAAAAAAAAAAATCTTAACATGGATCTATATAATGACAAAATAACATAAGAACTTCAAGTGAAGGAAGTGTCTCACTTTTACAGAAAAAAATAATAATAATAAAAAAAAATTACAAAAAAATAAAAATAAATAAATAATCTTAAAATGGATTTATATATAATGGCAAAATAACATAAGAACTTTCAATTCTTAAAATGGATTTATTGTGCAATTAAATATAAATCCATTTAAAAAAAACACCAAAACGCGCGTTTTGATCGTTTTCGACTTTTTAGCACAAAATATCCAAAACGCAATAAACTCGTTTTGGGTTTTCTTTGTATTTTTTTTGGTGTTTTGGAAAACGCGTTTTTGAAAATGGGCAAAGTGAACGCGTGAACGGGTTTTCGATATTTTCAAAAATCGAAAACTCAAAACGGGCTAAAAACAGTAAAGAGAATGGAGCCTTATAGTTGTCCCAAAACTCAAATAGAAATCTTTAAATTGTTCCCCGCCTATTATGAAAATAATTTTACGGGGGTGTCCTCAAAATGGGATTTGAATGATTTTAGAATTTCATAACATACCACATATCTTCAATTTGGAATTTTTATATAATCTGTCAAAATCCAAGATCCACAATATGAATTTTTATTAATTCCACAAGATTGTAGTATCCTCAAAAATATATGAATTTCAGTGGATTTATATTATGAATTGAATTATAAGAATTTTGATGGATTTTTAATCATAAATATGAAGGTAAAATTCCTCAACAAATCTGACCATGACCTCTAGAATTTTCAATTCTTCCATTTTTCCCAATAAAAATAGAAAATAATAATAAAAAAGAAAACAAAACACCACATGATCCATATTATATTTTTTTCATTTTTTTATAAATGAAGATGTTGGGTTTTGCGATCCTTATTAATTTGACAATCATAATCCCCACAACTCTGAAAGGAGATAATTGTATACCAAAGGAAAAAATAATGTCTTATTCATCCACTTTTGATTAATAAAGTTTTGCCAATTTGTTTGTAATAATCTATAAACATTTTTATATAATTGAAAAATTGAGTTTAATTATTTAAATGCAATTGATCGTTTTAATTTATTATTTGTATAAGAAAATATTTCATGTTTTAAATAAAAGGCCTGTTTTTTTTTTAATTAAAACATATATATATATATATATATATATATATATATATATATATATATATATATATATATATTTCATTTTTTAACGGTTCAAATATTCTTGCTTCTCTTTTTATTTTTTTGATGATTAAATAAGAAATTATGTTATTATTATTATTATTATTTTTTATAAACTTTTACCTCAAGTTCACATTCAACTTGCACAATAAAAAATAATAAATAAAGAAAGAAATTACCCGATAAGAGGTAAAAGTGGATGAAATTCTAAAATTCTATCTCGCGTTTCATATTAAGGACAAGTTCAACAAATTTTACTAAAATCTATTGAACGCTAAAATTCGTGGAATAGAATTTCCATTAGAATATGAGAGATTCTATAGAATTCTAAAATCCATAAATTCTACGAAAATTCATGAATCTAAAAAATTCCTCAAATTTCACGTTGGGGACACAAATAGCCATTTCTTCTCTTTCTCCTATTTTAGCATCAGACCAAGAAGATTAGGAGAGGAAATTCTGGCTAGGTGAGAGAAATTTATTGCCAAAACTTTACTTTAAACAAAATGTTATTGTATGTGAAAACCAAAATAAAGATAACAATGAATCGATTGGTTTTAGCAAGGTAAAGAAAATTTTCAACTTACCCTAATTTAATATCAAAACTATTATTATTGGAAGTTATAATAAATAGGGATACATTAGTAAATAAACAAAATAAATATTTTCTAATAAAGAAATAAGTCTATATAATTGGAACAAGAAAGAAAGGAAAGATAGCCTACATAATTGAGATGGAGGAAGTAACGATGAAAACCCCAAGTGATTTACAATTTTAACCAAGCCAACAGCCCAACTGTTTTAATGGCCCATCTTGAGAATGACGCAACTACCCCCATTTGTGTTCATTCTCACATTTTTCAAATGCGAGTTTAGTCCCTTTGGTTACTTCAACAACTGAGATGATGCCGTGTGATTCATCGGTGGCCATTGACTTTAGGTTATCTACCTGTCAGATTTAAAAGGAGCCTTGACGCCTTATTTGATACAGTCTTCTATAGTTTTCTCTTAGCCTCTCTCGTATTGTTCTCTCTGTGAAACCATTTAGGGCTCTTCCTCTGTAATCCAACATTTGTTGAAATTTCTTAGCGAAATCTCTAAATGGGGCGGTGTAAGAGCAATATTAGTGAAGGAGGAAAAATGCAAGGGGAAAACACTCTGGGGAAATCTAGGAAAATTGTGCAGGGGGGAAATCTGGGGAGAAATTTTTGGATATAGGTTTTTAGCTGTACATTAATTGAAATAAAGTGCTAAATTATAAAACTACACACACAGGCACACACACATATAGTTTTGATCTCTTAGGTACCGTGCTTTGTGTTATGCTAAACACGCTGCTTAGGTGGCAATATGTGGTGTATGCCATGTAATTGCCACCTAAGCACGGTACTTTGGATAATATTGTTCTATTTTTTTAATCTATGCTAGTATATATAAATCATACATCCCCTATCTCATATTATCTTCAAACCTTGCCATCCTTCTCATTTTATATCTCATCTAATCCGAAAATCTTATCCTCCTTCTGATCTCGTACCATATATATTCTGAAATCTTATCTTCATCCTAAAAAAAGCATATTTGGTCGTGATGAATTTTCACTGTATCAAAAAATAATTGCAACATTAAGACAACTTGTATATGGTGAAGCTCCAAATATGGGAGACGAGTACCTTCGAATGAGCAAGAGCTTTGCCTTGATTTCTTTGAAGAGATTTTGCCAAGTAGTGAGGAATATCTACAGCTCTCAGTACCTTCGAGCTAGGGATGACACCCGGATTATAATACTCCGAAATTTTGTGCTCGTTTGATTTGCTCATTTATTTTTTTAAGATGATAATTTAACTTTTCAAAATTTTATATGGCCAAAATTATTAATGATTGCCAAGTTTGCATTGTTGGTTTTAAAAGTTTGCCAAGATTAGTTAACTAGGGTTTGGGATAAATTTCAAATTTTACACCTATTTACTATAGATGAGCATTTTTTTATTATTCACTTCGCTGAGAGTGAAGTTTACCTTTGTAGTGATGTAACAAGCAAAGCATGAGGTGTTTAATGTTTAAGCAAGCATGAGGTGTTGAAAGCAAGCAAGAGGTGTTTAATGTTTAGGCAATCATGAGGTGGTTAGTGTTTAAACAAGCATGAGGTGTTGAATTAAAAAATTATTTTCCTTCGAAACTAAAGAAAAATGTAATGTGGTCCTGGGGTCAACAAAACCACGAAAATATCAGAAAAGTAAAAAAGGAATTAAAAAATCTACCAAAATTTGTTATTCCACAAGAAGATGATTTCTTGATCCTTGAAACTAACGCTTTAGACAATTACTGGGGAACAGTACTTAAGATAAAGAAGTATCATAAAGAATATAAATATGTAAAGAATTGTTCTTGTCCTAAAATACTTGCAGGATATACATCGGGAACATTGAAAGAAGTAGAGACCAGATATGAGACAAATAGAAAGGAACTCATTACGTGAAGCGATGAGTACAAAAAAATGAAGATTATTTGTTACCAAAAAAGTTCTTGATAAGAACTGATAATACACAAGTTAAATCATTTATGAAAAATAATGCTGACTCGTCTATTGCAAATGGATATGTTATTAGAATCCAGATATGGTTTTCATATTTCAAGTTTGATATTGAATATATTAAATGAACTTTCTTCTTGATTATCTTAGCAGAGATGGAGTAGGAGGAGTTAAGAACCAAAGTCCAAATACTTGAAATAAAAGTTACTTATTTGGAAATGTAGATACAAAATATCCAACAAAGCCTTTGAGGTAGTTTCAATAAAGCCCCTATGGCTAAAAATAGTTGTACCAAGCCTAGTAACCCTTCACCAGGTTTTGTGAATACTAGTGCTCTTCAATAGGATAAAGGGAAAGACATGATAACATTAGGAACTCGTTCATAGGGAATCACTTTACCTAATATTTGTATTCAAGATATGAAGAACAAAGATATCAAGCCTTTATCTAAGAAGGACACACAAGTACCAAGATGGTTAAGGAAACCTATTCATTGAGGAATGAAATTATTTCTAAAATCTGGATTGAAAAAATAGATTCGAAAAACATGGTAAAGATTTGCCGTGAAAAAATGTTACCCAATAAAAGTAGCTATGAGGAAGTTATCTTCTTTGTTATTGTTTTCATCATATTGTGAGATTGGTATCTTGAAGTAGGGAAGTTGATGAAGACCTAATACTATGGAAAATACAACAAGGTAAATTTCTATTCATTAGTACCAGCAAACTGGGCAATTTTATTTTTATTTTTATTTTTATTTTTTTGAAATAGAGAATATACTATGTATACGACCAAGCAAAGATCTACGAGAACTACCTCCGGAAGTCAAAAAGGCAGTTCGAAGATTTATTGTAATTATTAAAAGTACACACACACACACACACACACAAATATATATATATATATATATATATATATATATATATATATATATATATATATATATATATATATATTCTTCTATGTAATCAAAATAATAATCACAAATCAACATACCAACTAATCAACAGTTTGTTAAGAGTGGATTTCAAGATATAATAAATTAATATGATTCACTACAGAAGAGCCAAAGGCTATAAAGAAATATTTTATCATTTAAGTCAAGTTATTTCAGAAAATAAAAATAATAATCATGTAATCTACTCCAATGCAAGATCACTATCTAAGGAAGGAGATATTTGTGAACTAGACCACATGCTTGAAAAAAATTATCATCAATGGAAGTGAAAATATGCACAAAGAATTATGCAAAATAATGTGGGATCATCCAGACCATAGGTGTGAACACTGTCTTGTTGAAGATATGAGCTATGCATCACTCGATAATACATAATTTCCCGCTGAGTTTCTTTATTCTAGGATGGAAAAGTAATGCAGTCTGAAAGTGACCCTTTATCTACTTTAATAAAGTTTGCTATATTAAAGACAAATTGTTGGTTACTTAGGAGAGCTGTTAACATAATGGAAAGTAATTGGGAAGAGCTGCCAACATAGTGGATAGCAAACAAGATAAAATTGGAGACAGCTAGCAAAATAATCCAAGGACACCTTGCAAGGATAAGATTTCCTTCTCATCGACCTTAATTGAAAAGCCTTTTATGTAAGTAGTTGTGGACCCAAATGATTTCTAAAAACATTTATACATTCATTTGATTTAATTCCAGATATCGTACCCACAAGAATTGTGTAAATTTTAATTTAAATTACGAACCTTAACTGGAACTAGAAAAAGCGCTTTGGTTTTGAGAATTTTGTGTTAAAAAATAAACTAATGATTAAAATAAAAATGACGAGAAAATTTGATTTAAAACTATGAAAAACAAGCATGTCAGGATTATAAAAGCACTATTTAATTGTGTAAACCCATAAACCGCGTAAATTAAATAATGAGTCAAAGCATGGAATCAAATAGTTCAAACTTCATCACAATCCTAACACTAGAAACTTAGCCTAAAAACATAATTGAAAATAAATAACAAGAATAATAAAAGGATATCACACCGTTCATCTTCTTGGAATTGTAACTTCAATCATGATCTTGACCTTGCATGGATCCCCTAACACTTTGACAGCGTTTTGGCTAGAAATATAACAACTGGGAATTTCCAAAAATGTGCCTCAAGTCTTATATATATAGGTGTAGTCGAATCCAAGGTCAAAAGAGGCAAAAATCTATTGAAATCCATGCAAAAAGGCCACAGTCGGCCCAACGGAAACGTATGCGATCGAGAGGTAGTATTTCGTTCGATCATACGGTTACAAGTAATCCGGTACTGTTTGAGTCTGACTTGATCATGCGATCGCTCAACATAAATTCCATGTGATCGCGTAGTGCAGCGGTTGAATGCAATTTCCATATTTTGACTTCGGTTAAGTGGTCCTTGATCTTGTAATGCACAATAGGTCCCCCAACTTTCAATTTCTACAATTAAGTCCCTGAATTTTTTATTTCTTTCAAATCTAATTTCTTCTTTGACTTTTTTTTCCAATTGACACTTCACTTCATCAATTCTTCATTTTCCAAATTTGGTTCTTTTATCATCCAATTGACTTGATTTTGCTCCAATTCCTTTGCATTCTTGACTTTGGGATAATTTTGAAATATAAAGAATTAATAAAGAAATCAATATTAAATTTTCTCAAACGAACATATAAAATCCTACTTTTAGAATAAAAATAAGTGTAAAAAATACACTTATCAATCTACTTCTAATGATTGTGATGTTAAATTATATTTAGATGATAAAGATATTTTGTTTTTGTTACCTATTTCTAAAAAATCTGGAGATATATATTCCGTTGCCCAATTAAAACTAGAAGAAATACATAAAGATATTGATTACGCTTGCATAAATAATATAGGATTTAATTATATAGAAAATTAAGTAGAAACTTCCAAAGAAATAAAAAGAGTTGAAGATATTGTACTCGAATATAAAGACATAGAAAAAGAAGAAGTTTCAGAACGAATAATATTGAGATATAGGATTATCCTACTTGTACACATGAATGTGTACAGATTGGGTTACTCTTCCTCACATGGAGGGGGTCCACGAATATTTTATTGTGTGTGGGTCTCCTCCATGTTAGAGGGAGTAATGCAATATGTAACCTAATATGTACATGTAACATCTCCATGAGATATATCACTAAAGAAGGTCAAATCAAGTCTTTAAAAAATTATCAAAATATAGGGAATATTTAGAACAACTAAAAGGATTACAAAACTATTGTATAGTTAGCAATATTCCTAAAATAAATCAACTCGAGGAAATATTGTACAAAAAAGTATTTTATCTGTTAATTAGTTGAGTTGTCCAATTATAGTTGTTCATATAGCACTGACCACAATTACCCAATCACTCCAATCCCTTTTTGTTGGTATGGTTATTGAGTCAATGGGTCATGTGGGCGGATCTTCAAATTTTTTATGTTCTATTTAAAAGCAGCCAAAAGTCCACAACATGGAAAATAAACGTAGTAGGCTGTGATGAGGCACCCCAATGGTAATGGCCGTGCACTTTAATGTTACGTCTCTAAATCTTAGAATAATTGCATATATCGAAGTAATACATGCCCATGCTATCCTATATACCTTCAATAACTGCACATATCTCCAACAAAAAAGGGAATTGCTCTTTAATACCACAAATATTACTTCGATAAAACATGTAAAAGCTCAATTGTTGTTTTTTATCAAAGGACATGAAACAAAACACAATAACAAACATAAACTTCCAATGTATTAAAAGACGTGGTCATTCATTTCTTCGAATGCTTTCTTCCATTCCTTGTGAATGTCGTAGTGTATTGATCGATGGTACTCTAGTACAGGTGGAACGACGTTTTCTCTTTGTACCAGAATTGTCAACCGCCGCATCCTATGCAATCGTTGAGGGCACATCTTGTGGCTCTACTAAAAAACTGGACCATATATAATATTAACAAAACATAAATTTTATAATTTTTGTTTCCGAGCGATATGCAATTTATCTAACATCAATTTAACATACTTCAATTGGTGTCAAATATGAGCATGAATTCACTCTCCCTCAGCTAATACAAATGAGAAATTCATTTACGAAACAAAACATTAGGGAAATCATTTTCAAAAAATAGAAAATCATTTGCACATCACAAGGATGAGAATCTAGAACTCATCTATCGAGAATAAAGAAAAAGAACCAGATTTTTTTATTTTTCTTTAAATTTTCTCTCATTGAAGTGTCATTCGTAGTTGTGGTATGATTTGACTTATTTCATCCACTTTTTTTCTACAAATTTTCTTATCAAGTCAAATAATTGTAAGTAGGATTTAAGAGGAATTAAAGTTTTTTTAAAGGGCAAATAAGTCATAAATTGTCACATTTGTCAAAATTATGAAAATGTGTCATTTTTGTTTATGCAAAGTCAAAATGTGTTATGGGTGCAATTTCCTCTATTATTAATACATCCTTAGTTGTGCCTAATAAGCCTATGTTTTTTAACGCAATCAATATTACTGTTTATAAATTATTTATAAATAACATAATTTTTCAAATAACATTTTAACTATACATATTTCCTCTTTCCACTTTTTAACGGCACATTTTATCTCGAAAACATAAATGAAAAAATTTATAATTGTACAGAACATAGCCTAAACCATATTATTCCCAAATTCCAAAACAAGATTTCAAATCCTTCCTGGGGATTTGCTCTAATCTGCGAGAGGATCTATATGGAAGAAGGCATCAGCCAACATCTTTCCCAGATGGACTTGGGCTGAAGTGCTAAGGTGCACCGGATCATTTTCGTTCACCTGCAGTCCTTTGGCATCAACACATGTGACATTTGGAAGGTTTGATTCCAAGCTGGGCCTTTCTTACCGTCTCGAAATACGGTCCTAGCACTACAACAAAAATAGCCTTTTGCAACACTCAAAAAATGTTGCCAAAAGGTTTTTGCAACGTTTGGCAAGTGTTGCAAATCGCAGTGTTGCCGTAGAGAAAAAACTTTTTGCAACGTTTTTTGAACGTTGCAAAAGACCTTTTGCAACGTTTATTAAGTGTTGCGGTAGACTCTTTTGCAACGTTTATTAAATGTTGCGGTAGACCCTTTTGCAACGTTTTTTAAGTGTTGCCGTAGACTCTTTTGCAACGTTTATTAAGTGTTGCGGTAGACCCTTTTGCAACGTTTTTTAAGTGTTGTAGTAGATCCTTTTGCAACATTTATTAAGTGTTGCGGTAGACCATTTTGCAACGTTTTTTAAGTGTTTCCGTAGACCCTTTTGCAACATTTATTAAGTGTTGCCGTAGACCTTTTTGCAACGTTTTTAAAGTGTTGCAAAAACTATTAACCCAACCTTTTACAACATTTATTGAGTGTTGCCGTAGACCCTTTTGCAACATTTTTTTAACGTTGATATATATATATATATATATATTTTAAAAAATATTATTGAACAAATTATTTATAAAACCCAAATTTTTGTAATTACTTCATTAAAATGGTACTTTAAATAAAAAACAAAAGTAAATACATTATGAATTTTCAAATCCATCCAAAATAAAGTCTTGATAATGTCTAATAAATCCACAATACAGAATAAAAAATCCAATCAATTACATTAACTCTTTGTGAAAATAGCTCAATGGATCATCTAGGGTTTAAGGTATATCTCTATCCTTAACAAGAACCTAGAGCATTTGTCATTTGGTCTAAAATGCACAATATCTTACGATTATCATACACTTCACATAACATATATTTGGTGATCAATCAAACACATGGAATAATCTCAATAACAAATACACATGAAATAAACATTTAATCAAATAGCAAATATTAAAATTAATCCAAACTAGGTTAAATTCCATCAATTATCCCAACACGTTAAATTTATCTATTCATGCGTTTAAAAATAAAAATAACAATAAACATTAAAATTAAAACCCGGATTTTGAATGGAAGAATTCAAATTTGCATCGCCGATTGATTGCGTCCAGCCGCAACCCAGCCTCATTGCAGTCCAGTAGCAGCTCCAGTTTCCTTGTCATCACCAGCCTGCAACAATGTATATGTATCTCCACCCGGCTGCTTCCTACCAGGTTCTGGAAGAAGACAGCTCCCTTCTCAGCAGCAGTTAAACAAGCAGCAGCAGTCTATAGCAGTAGCAACTTCTCCCCTCAGCAGCAGCAGCAGCAGGTTTCTTAATGGCAGCAGCAGTAGCAAATTTCCCAGGCAACAGTGTCACCCTGCAAATTTCCCAAGTTCTCTCCGGCAGTGGCAGTAAACTTCCAGTTGCAGGCAGCAGTTCTCTTCCAGCCAAGTATTCCAATAGCAGTATATTCCTATCTATCTACTCATTTCCAGATGGCCTTCCACTGCACTGTCACCTGCAGTTCAACCTCCGTCCGGTTCCTTCTGCCTCCCTCTAAAAACCAGCACTTAGGCTGCTGTCACCAGCCTAATTTCCAGTAGCAACCCAGGAACAATTCAGCTGCTGTCACCAGCTTCTTCACCCCGGTTTCCACTTTCTCCTCTAAGCAATTAACCAGCAACTGCTGTCACCAGCTGCCAATGAACTCTCCCCTTCTGCCTGCTCTGGTTTGTGTATATGTATCAGTCCCGTTTTCTTTTTCTTTTTCTCTCCCACACTTCTCTGTCTCTCCATCATCGGTTGCCCATGTGGTGCTTTCACTTTCCAGCCCTTTTCTCCATCACTTTGCACTTTCCAGCAGGTTGTGTTTTCTTTTTCTTTTTCTTTTTCTTTTCCTACCTATTTTATTCATCACCACCTCCCCAGTAAACCAACATCAAGCATCACCAGCCCCCTTCACCGTCACCACCCCTGCCAGGCTGAAATCCAAACCGGCCAATCACCATTTTCATCCGCCTGCAGCACCACCAAAATCACGGCCAACCCAACTTCAATCTCAACTCAAAATCAAAACCCAAATTAAAACCCAAAAACGTCATTGTTTTAATTTCCAACCTACAGGTATGTGAAAACCTTAATCATATAATCTGGTTCTATAAAATTAAAGGCTAAAGCTGGCAAAAAATAACATTACAAAACTTACACAGACTGCAAGTTAGTGAGGTTCCCAATCAAACATTACAAAATTTCCAGAACTTCAAACGGATCATGTAAATCACTCTTTATTGCCATCAATGCTACAACTGTATAAAGAAAACCAAAATAATTCAATATTCAAAATTCAAAATTAGAGATACATATCATCTAAAAAATTCCCAAATAAAAAAAAAAAAATACAGGCTGCCACAGAGTGGATATTGACTTTGAAATGCTACTCGAGAAAACTCAATTTAGCCCTCAAATAAGTATTAATCTCAATGCAGAATAACAAAGTAAAATCTGAATTCCTTTGTTCATTTGAACATGATATATTTTAAAATTAAAACATTTTCCCCAATTCCATCAGCATTTTCAAACCTTCAGTTAGGAAAAAATGATTTTATAATTTGTTCAGCAAAGAAAACTCGATTTAGCCCTCAAATAAGAATTAACCTCAATGTAGAAAGGCAAATCAAGATTTGAATCCCTTTGCTCATTTGAATATGAATATTTTAAAGCTAAAATCTTTCCCCAATTCAAACAGCATTTTCAAACCTTCAATTTGGAATTTCTGATTACACCAATATCTACATTCTCAAATTGATGCTGCAAAACTACAAAAATGAAATCTTTCGTAATTCTTTATTCTCTACAATAGTATACCAAAACCCAGTCACTCATTTGAATCATCATATACATATAAATCATAATAATAATTAATACATTAATACTCCTATTGAGATTGGGGGGGGGGGGATTCTAACCTAGATGGAGATTTGGAGTTGTATTTTGCAGGTGACCATGCCGGCGACGTCCAGCGGCAGTGAAGACAGCTTGCAGGTGACCAGGGGTGGCGTCATGGCAGTGAAGGCAAGTGATGGCTGCAGGCGGAGAAGGATTCGGCTACGGAGTCTCGCAGGCTGCAGGGGGAGAGAGTCAGCGCCCGACGGTGGCTGCAAGCAGATAAGGAGTCGGAAGTGGCCGCGAGGTTGGAGTGTTTGCTGGAGGTTTGCTGAGAACGAGTGTGAGTGGTGGCCGAGAGAGAGGAGAACGATGGAAGGATGAAGTCGAGACAGAGCAGAGAGGCGAGGTTGGGAGTGAGAGTGAGAGTGAGGGTCGGTCGATTTTGATGGGTAGGTTTAGGTTTTAAGTTTTGTGATAATTGCAATTTAGTCACCCAACTTTAGATAATGTGAAATCTAGCCTTGAAACTAAGCTATTGCAACGTTTAAAAAACGTTGCAAAAAGGTACCCCTTTCGCAACGTTTTTTAAACGTTGCAAAAGGAGTACTTTTTGCAACGTTTTTTAAACATTGCAAAAGGTCCCTTTTGCAACGTTTAAAAAATGTTGCAAAATGTTGAACTCTTTTGCAACATTCAATAAATATTGCAAATGAGTCTCTTTTGCAACATTCACTTGACAAATGTTGCTAAAGCTCAATTGTTAACACCAATCGCAACATTCACTTCTTAAAATGTTGCGATATGTCTCTTTAGAAACATTCAACTGCCGAATGTTGCAATTCAAGTGTTGCAAAAGCCCTTTTTTGTTGTAGTGTAGTGTTGATGCCAGTGCCACCTATATGAACAAAAAAATAGAGTTTGAATAGAATTTACTAATGTTGATAGAGAAACAATGAACCAGGTTAATAAAATTAATTACCTGAACAATTGGGAGAGTTGGGGAGGCTAAGTCGGTGCGGATATCAACGAAAAATTCTTCTAATCGCATCTTATATTGTTCGGCATCCGATTTATTAACAGTATCATTCTCACCTTGTTACCATAGAAGTGCACGAATTTGTCCTCCATCTTGCAAGGCTGCCTTGGCCCTCTTTACAAGTTGATTATAAAGGAACAAACCTCGTTTCCACTATTCTATACTTGTTCCACCTACGGCACGTACACGGGACCAAACCAATCATCCCTACGCTGGAATTTCTTCTCAGCAGTGAATTGGCAAATGTTAATCCAGGTCCCACCCCCCAGGGTTTTCTTGCGTCTATGTCATAATGAAGAGGTTCATGTGCATCCTTCCACGTTAACCCAGCAGTAAGACAGGGAATCTTTGGATTGGGATGGCACTCGGGAGGGATATATGTTGGGAACACGGGTTGCTCTACTCACAAAAATTGATTTCTTGTGATATATCATCCCGTTACAGGATTTTTTGTTCTATGTATTTAACTTGGAATAAATAATTTTGCACACAAAATTGATTTTGAGAAGATTACCCTTGTAGCGTGCTTTACAATAATTTTCATCAACTAATTCTTGATTCCATCAAAGCTTCAAACCCTCAAGCTTTCCTCGGTGTTATCCAATGGCAGCTGTGCACGTGTGTGGTCACCTTTCTCAAGACCTAGGTTAAACTAGGATTAGGGTTTTCTTTGTAAAGAGGAAACACACACTACACACTTTAATGTGTGTCTCGCTACTTTTCCAATTAGGTTAAGAAAAATAGTCTTAGGAGACTATTTGTAACCTCTTTACATTCCAAAATCCTACTAGGCCTAGTACCATAACCCAGGCCCATTTTTGCACAACCCAATACAGGTAGTAAGCCTGTATAAACCCATTATAATGAAGCCACCGAGGGAAACTGATCGGACCCAATTAAACTAAGCTCCAATAAATTAATTATGATCCGATCAACTCTTGCTCAGTCAAAATTAATTTATTAATCACGTTCTATTCCACTAAAAGAACGAGAATGCACTCTTAGTAAAATTGAAATTACTGAAACAATTAATCAATAATTATATCCTCTGACTTATCATTCTTACATGTTACCCCCGTCGATCAACTCGAATATTCGGAGCAAGTTCCAATGACCAAAATACCCTTCTCTGAATATTCATAAATTCTCAACTCTCATCTTCTATCTGACAGTTCGATGTGATCACATCACATCATAGAATTCAACAGTCACTGTCGAATTACTGAGCTCAGATTCAACTGTCCACTAGAAGAACCAGTGAGATTATGATCATACCTAAAAGGTGAGGGATTCCATAATACGAATATATGTTCCTCGTTAGTTCACTTTAATTCCCAAAGTACCGAGATATTGATCAGCAATTGATCTCACCCATTGATACCTCAAAGAACTTCAAGTTAGTAATCGAAGTCCATTATCCGATTAGGATTAAGGTCCCACGTACAATAGTCAAGTGAAATTAAACTTGTATGGTCAATGTCACAAATTAATTTCACGTGGTCCCGTCTAATACGTTCCAAACGTACTTTCAATTTTATTATCAAAGTCAAAGATAGACTTAAATAAAACCGAGACGATATTATCAAAATAAATTGTCCATATTTATTTACTGATCGTGAACGTTAATTTTAGATCGAATTACAAATTGAATCTTTCTGTGTTTAACAACTTAAACACTCAATCTGTAATATTAAATCGACTTATGGACAAACGCAACTTTATATTAACACAATCAATAAACATTTTATTTCGAATGTCGTGAATTATACTCTATGGGCATATATAATTCCAACAATATAACCATCCCACCTATAATGCACCACACCTCCGCGGCCAGCCCTGTTGCTTTTGCTGGCTAATATGAATATGCTTTTTTTCTTCGGAAACGTTTTCATATCGATGAATCAAAATCACAGAACTTATACACATGCACCAGTGAGCCAAAATCATGAAAGAAGTGAAAGCAAACATCTTCGAGAAATTATATAATTATCCAGCAAAATAAAGGTCTATCTTTGAGTTTCCTCGCTTTCCAGCAACTAAGCAATAGATTTTCAGCAAGTGCATGCCGCCGTATTTATATGCACATATGAATTCATTTTATTTCTATCTTGTACTTTTATCGAGCCAGTTAAAGTATTCCAGTTTTAAGATTGCATGTGTCAGAATGTGTGAAAATAAGGCAAGAAACCATACATGTGCCGAACAAGGCATGTTCGTGATAATTAACTGCAATCAATGTTAAGCAGCTAATTTGACATATATAACATATGATCATGTTTATCTCAATTATTTTATGTCTAAATTATAATTTGTACTTAGCTTATATACATAATAAAACAAGAATACAAAATCCAAACCCCAGTGAGTTGAAGTGGAGCCTAACAACCCTTCTTAGATTTTGACCGGGCTTCAACTGAAAAAATTAATGATAAATGAAATATAAATACTTTTGCAGTAAACATAAAGAACCCTTTCACAACAAACTTGTTTCGCATAGAAATTGAACTATTCCTAATAATTAAGAGCATTCGGATGATGTATAAGGAACAATTGAAACAAAGTCCCGACAAGGAGTGTTTTATTTATGAGGAATACAATGAGAACAAAATGCCTCCAAGGAGAGCAACTAAAATGCACAATAAATGAAAGTGAACAAGAAAACTAAAAAGAAATAAAATTACATAGTTCTCTATTTTAAGAGTGATTGATCGGATCCCCATATCTATGTTCTCTTTTTCTTTTTATACTCCCTTGACGGTTTCCTTCAATTTCAATCAAAAACTGTTCGTCGCCCAATAACTACCCACTTTCTCCATAACGGGTGACTTGTCAAAAAGCAGTTGTATTAAAGGTTTCCATTACTTCCATTACTCAACCACTTGCAACCTAAATTCTCAAATCGTGGGGATTGATATGATTTGTCATTAACTGTTTAATAATCGTTGCTTTAAATAATAATGGGACATTCCACTCACCCAGATCTTTGGCATCTTATAGGCTTGAGCGATGCTGGACTTTCGCTTAATAAATATGTTTTGGGCCTATACATGGGCTCATTTGGGCTTATTTCTGGACGAGTAAATTACGTAACTACCTAGATGTAACCTCCTATAATTGAAAAATATCAGGTTTTCAAACTATTCGTTATATTACTAGTTTGTTATCATAACTTAAAATTCCAGATTCTCATGTTAGAGAATGTAATATTTGATTGACGTCATTAAAGATAAATTCTCTATATTTAGGAAAACGGTTACCATTTCTTTAGTTAATTAAATTAAAACCCAAAATTTCAGCCATGCGTTACCTTTCATTAGCAGACTTCATCAACGAGATCTGCTCTTCCACCTTCTGTGGTTAACAAGGTATCGCTGGAACTTCAAGAAATCACAGAATTCAAACATCTATTTTCTGTAATTTTTTTTCCGGTGTTCCATCCGCACATTTTGGCATTCCATTTTCGCAATATTCCGTAATATATGTTTAGCAGTTTTCGGCCTTGAAATCCAGCATTCTGAGTTTTATTTGCAATAGTTTCCGGGTTCATTTATTGTAATCTCTTCTTTCTCATCTCCGACGGGCATTACAGTAGTTGCAGAGATAATTGAAAATAACACCTTCTATTTGATGACGAGGTAATGTTGTGTAATATGAAAAAATTCATTCCATTTTCGTGCCTGACAGTCCTGCTCGTAATATTAAATGTCATTTAACTTTGTAGTGCATGTTGTCATTACAGTGTGTAGTGTACCACTAAATGACCGTGTTTTTATTATATTACACAGCTTGTAAGATTATATCAAGTGAAATTAAACTCGTGTAATACATAGTCTAGATGTTGCTATTCTGAGAAATGCTACTTTCCATGCATTTACTATTTCTAAAAACATTACATTGAATGTAATTCAATAGCTAGAATATTACCAATTAAATTGTATTTAACACCAGGTTGAGGTATGTTAGATTGCATGCGATTTTAATTCCGTTATATAGTTTGTAATATCATGTAAATTTTCCTTGTGATTACATAGAGGATAAGATAGTATCACTGGACGTAACATTACAATGGATGTAATATTACAGTGTCAGTGCTGCTATTCTTCCTAATAATACATTCCATGCAAATGCTTGGTATTTCTAGAAACATTACACTAAATGTAATACCAGGACGACGTATGTTATATAACATGCGGTTTAATTTAATTAAACTATGTAGCTTGTAATGCCATGTACTTTTGCCTTGTGAATACTTAAAGGTTAAGGTAGTATCACCGGGTGGAATCTTACAATGGATGTAATATTACAGTACCAGTGCTAGTGATCCTTATAATATTACATTTATTGTAACCTCCAGAAATTTTTTGAATGTTGCATCAGTTGTAATTTAAAACTACCACTTGATTATACAAACTAAATTCCATGTAACACAAGCTGGTCTTTTTTTTTTTTTCAGGTATGGACTCCATCAATGTATTCATTAATTAGGGTGGTGCATGGAATGATCTACATGAATACACGAGAAAAGGGGTCGCAGGTTTGATAGTTCCCTTGGGTATTACATTCGCTGCCTTAAGCGTAAGATTGTTGATTAAAGTTGAATTGTATAATTACTGAAGTAAGGCCGCGGTATCGAGTGGACAGAAGTGTAGCTCCAATGGAAATATTGGATGATGAGGGTGTTGCATTTTATTTGGAGTTAAAAAGGAAAGATCCAAACTTTACAAGCTTCCCATTGTGTATCTATTTGGTTCCAATAATTGGCAATGATGATGTTGATGTTATGTGTGATGAAAATGAATTTATTTTATCCAACAAATGTAATGTAGTTTCAGATATTACATCATCGCTTCAACTTCAAGTTCATGGGAGAATTACACCTATGCAGATCACAACATCAGAAAAGCCGTCGTTGGATGATATATCTTTAGTATTGTGTGATATGGCTGAGAGTGTGACCCAAAAAAAATTATAGAAAGATGTGAATGTGATTAAAAGTACGAAGATCAGTAACATTGATATAGAACAAGTTTTTCTGGATAAGATTGTGCTTATGAAGGCTATGATATGGTACGCCATCAATAATAGGTTCCAATTCAAGGTGAAGTGGTCCGACAAGACGGGGTACATTCTATAGTGTTTGGATCCTGTTTTTGTTTGGATATTCAGGGCTTCAAACGTTGGCAAGACAAACATGTTCAAGATAAGTAAGATACCTACAGAACACACTTGTGGAGTAGATGCTATGTTTGGTGATCATCGTCAAGCTACAAGCACCATTGTTGCTGAGATGATAAAGAACAAATTCACATCGGGCAAGGTAGACTACAAGCCAACAGACATCATGCTTGACATGTTAGTTAATTACGGTATTAGTTATGAGAAGGCTTGGAGGGCAACATGAATCCGTTCAGCCTATACTGTGGTGATAGCTTCTTTCCCTTGGTCACTTTCTCGAGTCTTGAAGTCATCACAGACTTCAATGACTTCGGTGTATACCTATACATATCCAACCCCCAAGGATACAATTCCCCATTATCAGAATCAACCATTGTCATCAACTCATCGTCTATATTCTTGTGTGCTTGGGTTGTAAATAAGAATGTCGATATCAAATACAGAACACTGAGATCAACTACGTCATCATCTGGACTCCCTCCTCTAAATCTAAAAACCTGTGCTTGACATCTTCCCTGGATACTCTTTTCAGGTTTGGGAAGTACTGATCCCTTAGTCTGCATGGTCCAGCTTGGAATATAGATTTATTGGTGCTACCAATAAACCTCAACCCCATAATTAGACAAAACTCTTCCAGTCCAAATTTGACTCAGTTACTGGTAATGTCAAACCGCATTTCATTGGGGTTCGATTGTCGTAGTTCCCTCAATAATATTTTTTGAATGAGTTGGGGTTGAAGGAGTATTCTTTTCATGTCTATGAGTCTTCCAAAGCAGGTACATCTAAATAGGTCCTTTTGAAATTTATTCAGCTTGGCATTCAGGTTAAATATCACGTTGTCTGTGGTGTCTGTCACAATGCTAGTGTGGAACCAATAGTCACATGCGAGGATGAGGTCACAGTCTTTTAATAACAATCCATTAAAAATGTATTACTCACTGCTCGGGAAAGATTGTTAATCAAAATGATATGTAATAAAATTAATATGAAATGAGTCTATGGATCTGTCTACTCTTCTAATTAACTAATTACGATTATGAAAATAAAACATAGAATACATTTAATCATATTACATCTATTGTAATGATCTGTAATGTTCTTTATGATACTAGACCACCACCAATAAGTTTCATACAGGTTAGAAAGGTAATAGAAACTATTGTATACATATTACACATGATGTAATAATATGTAATGTGAAGAAAGTATATTTTACGTTTAATGTAATAATCTATAATGTTCCTCAAATTACTAGTTGTCACCTTACATGATGTGCATATAGGATGTAAACGACTATTGGACACTGTTTCAACCATGTTTAACACTATTCCAATCATGTTTACCATTACTTGTTGACACAAACTCTCAGATTACCATTAAACCATCACTGTTTAATGGCCAGTAACGTTAAAAAAGTCCATATTACACTTATTGTAATGATGTGTAATGTTCCTTAAATTACTAGATGCCACCTTGCATGATGTGAATAGAGGATATAAATGGCTATTGGACACTGTTCAAATAGGGCTTCAAACTTGATGTCCACTTTTAATCGAGATATAGAGAGCATGGCAGTATTATAAAAAGCTACTGGAAACTACTTTAATAAGATTTGAAACTTGCCACCAAAATCTAATCGATGATATAACGGCTACTTTACACTATTCTAATCGTCATTAAAACTTCCATCAACCTCAATATTTAATTGGGCGATAATTGTTCCATGACATTTTGACTAGAACAAACTCCAAGGCTAGGGTTTAAATTTATACTTCCCAATTGTTTGCTCATCAACTTGGTTTTGGCCAAACTTAGCCTATCCCTCCCTGCTACTCAAAAAGTCTTAAACGTTTTCATACCATTTTTAAGCTAGAAGTGCAGGCCATTGATGCTCGTAATTCTCTCTTTGAGAAATTCTAGTCGTCAGTGAAGCATAGGTGGTTTTGGCCAAACTTAGCCTATCCCTCCCTGCTACTCAAAAAGTCTTAAACGTTTTCATACAATTTTTATGCTAGAAGTGCAGGCCATTGATGCTCGTAATCCTCTCTTTGAGAAATTCTAGTCGTCAGTGAAGCATAGATTATTTGCTATTAATGTCAACCACACTTTTCACTTGGTTGAGAAGCCTTGAACTTCTAAGGCCTCCAATTCCTCTGTTTCTACTCCTATTCTGGTTGTACCTATATCATCCATACGACCTGCTTGTCCTTTCAAATCTCCACATGCCCGTACTAAATGCCTTTCAGTGGCTTCTCCTCAATCCAGTTCTCCACTTGCTTAGACTGGAATTACCAAAGATGTATCCAGCCATAAACAGCCAGCTTCAGACCCCTCTCATTGTCCAAAAGGAAGGTACTTTAAGCATATAGTTTTTTTGTTTACTCATCCAATAAGATTTATATGGAAAATCCTAATATGCTGATATTTTACCTATATCGTATCAGATGAAAAAGAGTATTTACATCAAGAAATCAAGAAAGCCAAGAGCAGCTTAAACGAAATATCTTGTGATGTCATGGTTGAAGACTCCTTGATGATGAGTTTGGAAGTTGAGATGAAGAAGCTCCAGGCAAAAACGGACGAATGCAAGGCTAGGTTGCCTACCAAGAAGCATAATGCCTCTTATGAAGTTGAATGCACTAAATCTCTGCTTGAGTGTTACTCTAATCTAGAGAGGTTAAAGAGGAAATCATGGTTAAATTATCCATTGCTTCCATTGACCAGCTCAATGAATGAGATAAGTTTAGGGAACCGATGTGCTCTATTTGGGATAGATTTTGATTACGACATTAATGTCTTAAACTTTTTGTAGGACGATCTCGTCCTTCATTTGTTTTAATTTATTTATCCAATTTTGTATTAGCAGCCAATTTCCCTTAATTTAATGGAATCTAATTTTTTAATGAAATGAATATTTTTGTTCACTTTTATAATAGCTTTGTATATTAAGTTCCTAATCGTTCAAAACCCCAAACTGAAGGAATGTGTTTCTTCAAATACTTACCATTAATAAATCTCCCGTGCCTTGTACTAACTAAATCTTCTAAGTGGTAGGCTCTATTAGGCAACACATTTTTTTACTCTGTATGGTCCTTCCCAATTAGGCGACCATAAGCTCTATTATGGCCATAAACGTAGATTTGAGGCCCAGAAGACTCAATGTGTATGTGCTTCAAATGGAAAAGAGTCTTTACATCAAGAAATTGAGAAAGCCAAGAGCAGCTTAAATGAAATATCTTCTGATGCATAGTTGAAGACTCCTTGATGATGAGTTTGGTAACTAAGATGAAGGACCTCCATGCATAAATAGACGAATGCAAGGCTAGGATGGCTGCCAAGAAGCGTAATGACTCCCAGGAAGTTGAACGCCCTAAATCCGTGCTTGAGCATTACTCTAGTCTAGAGGTTAATGAGGAAATCATGTTTGAATTATCCACTACCTCCATTCAATAGCACGATGAATGGGAGAAGTTTAGGGAGCATATGGGCTCTATCTTGTCCATCATGTTTTTTTAATTTATTTATCCAATTTTGTTTTAGCAGCCCAATTTCCCTTAATGTAATGGCAGCCAATTTATTAATGAAATGAATAGTTTCATTCACTTGCATAATAGCTCTGTTTATTAAATTCCTGAGTGTTCAAAACGCCAAACTGAAGGAACTTATTTCTTCAAATACTTACCATTAATAAATCTCACGTGCCTTGTATTATCTAAATCTTCTAAGTGGTAGGCTCCATTAGGCAACACATATTTTACTCTGTATGGTCCTTTCCAGTTAGGTGACCATTTCCCACACTTTGGATCTTTACTATCCAAAGGGAGTATTGTCTTCCAAACTAAATCGTTCACACTAAAAAACTTGGCTATAACCTTTTTATTATAGTACTGACTCATTTTTCTTTTTTGAACTTGAAATCTATGTAGGTCGTTCGACTCTAATAAATTTTGGGCTAACGATTCTGTTTATTCATCATCACTTAAGCATCCGTTCAGCGGCTTGATTTTTAGTTATAAACATTTGCTTTTTCAAATCTCGAGGTAAATAAATGGTTAAAAATTGGAGAGAGAAAAGATGTGTGATTAAAAAGTTGTATTGGAAATTAAAATGATTATAATAAAAAAATAAACAAAATACCCGAACATATTGTAAATTATTTTGTAAGCCTACTCTAATTGATTGAACATTAATCTCCATGGGCAACACTGCCTCTCGTCTATAAGTAAGTTGAAAAGGAGTTACTTTGGTACTCAAGGGTGGAGATGTTCTATAAGCCCATAAGGCTTTATTTAAACATTCGTGCCAATTTTGAGCATTTTCATTTATCATTTTTCTTATAATATTCTTCAGAATTTATTAGAAGATTCTGCTTGCCCATTAGGTTCGACATAATAAGGCACAGAATTTACCACCTTAGCTACAAATTTGCTTAAGAATTCCTTCACCTAATCTCCATTTAAAGAAGTAATGTGATCCATCATTAAAGTTTGTGGTATCCCAAATCTATAAATAATGTGATCGCGAAATCTCCTTTGAAGGTATAACTTCTACCCATTTGGTGAAAAAGTATGTCGAAACTGTTATAAACGTGTGTTGCTTGGACGATGGGGGGTAAATTTTCCTTATCAAATATATCGCCCAACCCTTAAATGGCCAAGGTTTAGTAATAGGTGTCATTTCTTTTGCTAGAACTCTTTGAATTGGACCATATTTTTTACATGATAAACAACTTTTAGCCTATTGAATGCACAACTCACCCGTCTTAGGCCAAAAGTGTGACGCCCCGAAATTTCTATTGTTCGAGTGACAATAAAATCATATCTTGAGGATAAACATAGTAAAAAAATTATAATATAATCATTGTTTAAAATACTAGAGTCAAATACATCAAACATAGTAAAATAAAGGTGTGACCCAATGTTTACTACAGAAAAACTTATTTATTCAACTTCATAAAAAAATAAACTTGATATTCCCTTTTATTTGCCACATTACTAGCCATCTCACGTCCGATCTCCACAAATCATCAATTTCATGTAAGGGGGAATCATAGGGAAGGGGTGAGGATAAATCTCAATAAATATTTTGTCTAACTTCTCATATTACGTGTATCAATTAAAAGGGTTGAATCATACTTATCTTACAATGGAGTGTGTAGTACTACTATCTCCGACCCCGTTTCATATTAGAGTCCTTAATTCGACTATCTTAGCATAACATATTTTGGGGTCCTTACATGATTTCATAGAACTTATGATCTTTGCATTACTACAAATAATAGGAGAAATTCATAGACCACTTGACAAACATACTTACCTTAATTTTATGCAAATGAAGGAAATTGAAATCTTCTTAAAACCGACTTAGAAAGAACTCTTACTATTGCTCCTTGATAATGTGTGCAAGTGAACATGTGTAGTCTTCATTTTTCCTAGGAATGAGGTGTATTTATATAGAAAAGGAGGTATTTTGAATTTGGAAAGGAGGTGAATTCTGCCACCAAATCAATTGCACTATTCCATAAGTCAATTAGGTAATTAAATCCTTTATTGGTTAAGGTGAGGTAATGGTGGTTTTAATTTGGACAAATTTTGTAAAACATGCTCTTTTCACTTATGTCGTATAAGCACATGCAATATATATATATACATATACAAATTAAATTAAATGGTTTGAAATGAGGTTGAGGAAACCAAGGTTAAATGTGCACAAATTATATCTATCCCATAAATTCATACTTGACCAATTCAAAGCATAAAAATCTTTCTATAAAAAATAGCAGAATTTCGGGCACTATAGCAGACCCCCAAAATCTGAAATTTTGAATTTTACATATTGGTCCCTAAATTATGGTTATTTTTATATTTAAGTCCTTAAGGTTTTAATATCCCATAATACTTCCTAATTAGTGGACGAGGTGTCACAATCACCCTCCGTTAGACTCGCGACGTCCTCGTCGCGTTTAATCCATCTGAGGATCTGTTGCCAGGCGTTGGGATTCTAGAGGTGGCTCCTGTCCTATGGCGTAGCACTTAGTTCTCGATTTTTCGGCTGGCGACCGGCATTGATACCATTTGTAACGACCCGGGCCCCACTTAACGGGCTGTTCCGGCAGTTAAATGACTGCGTACTGTCCCCACTGTACCAACACGAGTCTTTTCAGCATGCTTTGTCCTCACTCGCACGCTCCCCGAGAAAACTTCCCAGGAGGTCACTCATCCCAGAATTGCTCCAAGCCAAGCACGCTTAACTTTGGAGTTTCTAACGATGGACTTCTGGAAAAGAAGGTGCACCTTCTTTGTATGAGTAGTACCTATCATTTATTTTAAACTTTCCTGGCCTGGGGTGTTAAAAAAATTATCCACTCCTAATAATTAACAATCTCATTCTTTGACCAGCTTGATGAGCTCCATGATGCGTATCATAATTTACCAAAATATAATTAATTCCATACTCTCCAAATATCAATTAATAATGTAGTAGCGAGAGTAAGGGTCGAATCCACAAGGAATAGTGAACCTAATTAGTTGCTCGATGAATTAGAATAGAATGGAGGTTTTGTTGTTTGGAATTGCTTAAATGAAAACTATGCACAAAATAACAAGTAAATATATTTAAAGAATAAATGTGAGAAGATTTTGTTTTCGGGTTTGGTTGTGCCCTTAATTAATGTTATATTTTTCTCTGCAACGCGTTATATCTCTTATTCAATTTATCAATCTTAAATAATCAATAAGCTCTTATTATTCAATTCTTCCTTATGCAAATTAAATCAAAACAGTCTCTTTGATTCAATTCTAGCCAATGGACAATCCTAAACAAGCACTTACGATTTAATGCAATGCTAGTGTGAAAATAAAGAAGAATTAGATTAAATAATTTAAATTGGATTGTTAATTTAACAAGCTCGAATTAATTAATCCAAGTCGAATTATTACTAAACCTACACAAGATTTAATTGCTACTATGAGTCAAAATATAATGACAATTACGAATCAAAATATCTAAACATAGCATATACATGCATTTAAAGACAAAACAATTCAATTGGCCAAGTCAACAATATTAATCAAATAAACTCAACTAAACATTCAAAATGTAACAATTCAACAGTTGAAAGGAAAGGGATAGATCCAACTTTACTAGTTTGTAGGAAAAGAAAATAACATAATTGAATTGACATAACTTCCCCCTTGAACAAGACAAAATTTAGCCCAGCATGGTCATTGTTTGTTCTTCAAGTTGATTCATGAATTCACGTTGTTGTTGATGTTCTTGTGCTTGAAAATCTCCCAAGAGTTCTCTACTTTTTAACCTATATTTTCCAAACTCCTTTTATACTTGGTTTTCTCCTTTTATATCTCCCAAAAACATGCCCCCTAGAGGTCCCAAGAATATATGCCAAAGATAGACATAAAAACTAATACAGAAAGTTTATGCAGGAAAGTTTACAGTCGTAAATGGATCACTTACAGCCGTAATGGTTTGCTGGAATTTTTGAACTTTTGAAAGTTACGATCGTAACTCTATAACTTATGGCCGTAAGTGAATTTTTACCGATTTTGTTTTTTGAACCCAAAAGAGACTTACGGCCGTAAGTCTGGTACTTACGAGTACTTACGACAGTAACTAATTTGCAGCCTTTATCCCCATTTTCCGTTTTTAAATACTTTTTGGCCTTTTTCATTTCTTTTCGTTCTTTGTGATCCTATGTAACACAATACATAAAAGTGTATTGAACGACACTAACAAAATACGACAATAGATGAACTAAATAAGTGCTATCAAAGCACTTATCAAATCCCCCCACACTTAAACCATTGTTCGTCCATGAACAATTGTAAAAACATGACTCAACCAAACAAATAGACCCATAATTCGGAAAGTCAAGGTCACAACCCACTTCTTTTAAGCATGAAAATCAAACCGCATAACTGTAGTGTGTTAGTGTGTGTAAGAGATGTAACATCCAATATCCTCTGAATAGAAATGAAAATCAATACCCTCGCCCAATTCATTACCCAATGTGGTTTGTATCCTCCCACCTCTCTTGAGTTCTCTCTTAACATCTATCAATGATTAACTACAAGGGTGTCAGTTTTGACCAACTCAAGAAAATGCCACTAGGTTATTGCGAGTTTTCACGTGGTGAAAATTTGGTCAACTCAATGTCTCTAGACCCAAATCAACAACATAGAATGTAGATCATGCAATTCAAACCACCCATAAGTATATGCAATGGGAGTCAACACCCTCACCAGATGTTTTCTCTATTTGCACAACAGTGTTTAAAGGCAAGAATTTCACTCATCTCACTGCATAGAAAATTCATTACCACGGACTGCCTAAATGTCAAAACTGGAGCCAACAATACACAAGTGCAAAGTAAAGGTCTTTATTAGGTTGTAATGGGGCTTCGAGTTTTGGTGGGATAAAGGAAACATTTAGGTTGAGTTGAGAAGAAATTTCTTAAGCTGAGTCGATTCAACATAAGTATTTCCTCCTTCACCTTCAATATGAATTTTATTGTTTCTTGCGACCCAACTGAGTCAAGACTTGATTTTTTTTTTTTTGGCGCAAGTTGATTTGTCTTCCACAACTAGCAAATCTTCTAGACTAAACCTTTCTTTTCTTTGCTTTTTCTTCCCCCCCCCCCTCTATTTTTTTTCCAATTCAAAGATAGATTACAACTTTTCGCTTTTGGTCAAATCGCCACACAATCCTTAATCGACAACAAATAGAAATGCAACTTTTTGAACTTAACTCACCCCGCAATCCTTAACCAACATAAGCTTGTGAATCCCTTCTCTATAGGTTCAAAATGGAGATGGCATGAAAGAAGAGGTATTTTCATAGTTTGTAACATGGCATCAAATTTCAAAGAAAGGCTAAGGCTCAAAGGGGCTTCTTTAGGTAAATTCATTACGGTAGGCCTATTTAGATAGTCAAATTTGGCTTAACCTAATGCCTTCACTTTGTTTTGCACTTGAGCAAAGAAGTTAAAAATAACATGTACACAAAAGCAAATCCAAGAATAAACCAACCATGCATGACACACATCAAAGAGACGAGCTTAAAATAAAGAATAAAAGCAGCTCATATGCTTAAAAGCTCACAAATTAAGGTTTATGTGTTGCTCCCATCCAATTATGAAGCATAGGTCATTGCTCGATCTTAGTTCCGAACTCCAAATCTATTAGCTAAGGACAGTGTCTACAACATTCAAACCATGGTCGCTCACAAAAGCCTGATAACTTCTACTAGAATTAAGTCACTAGGGGGTGGTATTCTATCAAATCTACTCTAGTTTGGAGAATCAATCACATCAATAGAATAAATGGTTTTTCGGACTTTTTGAACTTTTGAAACTTATGGCCGTAAGTGAACTTCTGCCAATTTTGTTGTCTGAACCCAAAAGAGACTTACTGCCGTAAGTCTGGTACTTATGGTCGTAACTAATTTACAGCCTTGGTCCCCAATTTCCATTTTTCAACACTTTTGGCCCTTTTTCCTTCCTTTTCGTTCTTTGTGATCCTATGCAACATAAGAAATAATCTGGCATTAAATGATACTTTAATAGAATTAAACCAGAAACAAAATACGATAATAGGTGAACTAAATAAGTGCTATCAAAGTACTTATCAAATCCCCTACACTTAAACCATTGTTCATCCCCGAATAATGTCATAAAAGAACGACCAGGTAGACCCATAATTCGGAAAGTCAAGGTCACAGCCCATCTTTTTTTTTTAGCATGAAAATTAATCTGCATAACCGGAGTGTGTTAATGTATGCAGGAAATGCATCTTCCAATAATTTCTGAACACAATTGAAAATCAATGCTCCCCGGCCCAATTCATCACCCAATGCAGCTTTTGTCCCCCCCAACTCTCGTGAATTCTCTCTTAGCATATATCAATGAATACTACAAGGGTATTAGATTCACCTAACTCCAGAAAAAGCCACCAGATCGGGGTGAGTTGTTCATGGTGAGAACCTTGTCAGCAGAAGTCCCTTAACCCCAAATAAAAAACACAGAACATAGACCAAGCAATTCATACCACCCATAAGTAAATGTAACGGGAGTTAACACCCACCAGATGTTTTCTCTCACAAAATAATTTTTTTAAGGATAAGTATTTCACTCAACTCTCTGCATGGATAATTTATTACCAGACTGCTCAAAATTCATTACTAGAGCCAACAATAATACAAGTGCAAAGTAAAGGTTTTACTTAGTTGTAATGGGGCTTTGGGTTAGGTAGGACAAAAAGAAAACATTTAGGCTAAGTTAAGAGGGGGTTTCACAAGCCAAATCAGTTCAACATAAACATTTCGTCCTTCACCATCAATATGAATTTCATGGTTTCCTGCTATGTACTGATTCAACACTCGATTCTGAAGTTGCGTTAGTTGAGGATTTCTCTCGGTTCAACATAAACATTTCGTCCTTCACCATCAATATGAATTTTATGGTTTCCTGCTATCTACTGATTTAACACTCGATTCTGAATTTGCGTAAGTTGAGGATTTGTCTTCCTCAATTAGCAAGTTTTCTTTGTTCTGGTAAGTTGAGCACTTGACTAAACTTTTCTTTTCTTTTCTCTTCTTCCTATTTTTAATTTTTTTTTTGGTTTTCCAAAGATAGACTACCACTTTTCTCTTTTGGTCAAATCACTACACAATCCTTAATCAAGAAAGATAGAACTACAACTTTTGAAATTTAATCCACCATGCAATCCTCTTCTTTCAAGAAAGATAGTACTTCTTTCAATACTATGAAACGAAGACCTTGTAAGCTTAGCATCAATGCATGTTTCACTTTTATGATTTGAATCAATTTGAAACCTAGGCAAGTAGTTTAGTTTGCTTAGTCTACTTATTGCATTGTAATTTACTTAACCTAATCTATCATGCCATAGATCAAGAGACTCAAGCAAGTAAACCGTAGGACTTTTCTCATTATTCATAGCAGTTGGGATTACAACTATTACATTCAATTTAAAAAGGCCATCAGTCAAATAGCCATTCCCAACATAAACTCCTATTTTGGTAATCACCAGCTTATCCACCTCAATGACCATGCGAAAAACAGTCTTGCTCGAAGAGACCCAGAGACCAGATTCTTGCAAATCTCTAGCACGTACAACACATTAGTCAGAGTAAGCTCTTTGCCAGAGGTCATCTTCAAGATCACCTTGCCTTTACCAAGAACTTCAGATGTTGCAGAGTTTCTCATGAACAACTTTTCACCATTTTTAACTAGTGTAAAAGTAGTGAACATGCTCCTGTTGGAGTAGACATGGCAAGTGGCTCCAGTGTCCAGCCACCACTCCTTAGGGTTAGACCCCACCAAGTTAACCTCACTAATCATCCTAGTAAGGTTTAGGTCAGACATGTCATCTGAGAGATGATCTCTCTCATTTCAAACCATATTAGCTTGAAGACATTGTTTAGTATCCCTCTGAGGCTGACGATAATTTGCTGATCGATGCCCAACTTTGTCACAATCGAAGCACTTTCCATTGAACTGGAACTTAGGCTTCTTTCCTATCCCACCGGTAGGCTTCAACTGAGACCCTTTCATAGCCTACTTTTTATCATTTCGATTCCCCTGCTTGGCTTTAAAGGATTGACCTTTCTTGGTACCAGAACTCTAGCCATGCTCCAATACACTATCCTTCTCAGAGAAAGAATTCTCTAACTTACGTTCTGCCAGTTTGTTATCCTTCTCAATACGCAGCTTGATAATTAAATCCTCAAAAGACATCTCTTTCCTCTTATGCTGCAAATAGCTTTTGAAAGCCTTCCACTGAGGAGGTAGCTTGTGAATAGTAGTAGCTACATGCAGAGATTCTGACATAGTCAGACCCTCAGCATGCATTTCTTGCAAAAGCACTTGACACTCCTACACTTGGCTCACCAGTGAACGTGAATCCATCATTTTGAAGTCCATACACCGACTGGCCAAGAATTTCTTAGAACCAGCATCCTCGATCTTGTATTTCTTTCAATGTTCTAAAAGGCGTAATGCGTTGCGAGGCGTCAGGTCGAGAATTAAGAATTACAAGTTTAGACGTGTCAATGTGAAGTATAAGCGTCATAATGCGTTTCATATTTTTAATATTATTTTAAGAAATTAAATATATTTTTGTAAAAAAAAATATATTTTTTCCCCAAAAAAAAATAAAAATAAAAAAACTGGGATTAGGTGGGTGTAGGCGAGATTATGGGCTCCTAGGCGCGCCTAGGCGGTTAACAAAAAGTTTGACCGCATTTTATGCGCATACCATTAATTCGACGGGTTTTCTCCACGCATCACGGCTAGGCGGTGCATTTTGGTGCATTTTCGAACACTGGTTTCTATTCTAAGGACTCTCAGAGTTTTTTAGTAGACTTCTTTATCACAGACACATGATACAAAGAATTCTGTAGGCCATTAAGGACATAGTTTCGACATAGAAAATCAGCACTTTTCCAAGCGTCCAAAGCTACATGCCCATGCAAATCAGTGTCATTTTCAGCCACGACAAGGACATCCTCAATGAGGAAACGTGCAAGGCCCAACGTAGTAAGATAGAAAACCATCTTGTTCTGTCATGTCTTAAAATCAGTCCCCGCAAACTTATCCGATCGAATTGCATGATTCACTGGAAATGGACCCAAAAAACGATGGCAAAGGTACAAATGCCGCAGCCTTAGGTACTGGAAAAGGTATTGTGCGAAACTGGATTGTCGAGGCCGTTTCCATAGCCATAGGTAGAGTGGGGTTCACTCCAACATGAGGAATCTCACCACCAATTGTCCTATCAACAGGAGGAATGCCAATTGAGGTCTCCCTAGGGTTAACCGCGGTCATTGCAGGATGTGGTACACCAGAACCAACAGTGTTGCTTCCGTTGTTCACTTTGTCGTTTCCATGTGACGCCATTTAAACCTTAGAATAAACAACAACTAATTTAGAATAATAATAAGGTTGTAAACGGTAAATAGATTCGAAATCTATATTATGTGTTCGAGACAAAATTAAAATGACAAACTGAAATATAGGAACAATTTATTTTGTCAAATTATTAACAAAACATAGAGGGGCCCCCAATAGGGGATCACCACTTGCCCTCAATGGACACTATACAATTTTCATAACAACTTAATAATCATTTAAACATAAATTAGAAATCATTGGCCAATTATGAAAAAAAAGTTGCCAATCAAAGAAAAATGAGGCAATCATGACTAGTAATTATGAAAAGTTAAATAATCATTATCAAATGATTTTAAACTTGACAAAACCATGCAAAACCATGTATTAAAACCATCTCTAAAAACCATGCGGAGGGGGGTGGGTGGGGGGGGGAGATAAAATCATGCAAATAGTTTTTAAAACAAAGTCATGCAGAGATGAGGGGAAAAATAAGTCTGTAAATTGGCAAAAAAAAAATTTCTAAAACTTTTACGGCACAAGTATTAGTGTACCACCTTAATGCAACTTAAACAGATTATTAGAACATACGTTTAAAATTATATGTATATAGCAAACAGAACGAAAAAAAAAAATCTGACAGAAGAAGTAAAAACCGAATCTCAAAATTTTCAGAAATAAAATTCGATTTAAGATTGTTGGGGAAAAGTTTAGAGATCAAAACAAATGAAACCAAACCGAAGTCTCGTGTTTACACGGTTTCCTTAAATTGAATTCGCCGCCTCACCGAAGTACAAGTGATTTTGATTGGTGTTCGATTCTCAGGATAAAATCAGTTTTCGGTTCACATTGCACTACGCTTACCGCATATCGAACTTGTTGTGTTTGTCTCTCAATGAATCAGAAAATGAAAATTGAAAATGAATTTTACTGGAAGCAAGAGGAAGCTGGTTTTTCTTATTTCCCACTGTTGTATTGTGTTTTTTCTACCGAGAGGGTGTGTCAATTTATAGATACAGCAAAATGAATCTTACATTGATTTCCATTTAACCACAATTAAGTTGAAACTGATGAAATGAGGGAAAAAGAGATGAAACCAATGCCTGGCTTATGAAACTGATGGTTGGACTTCTAATTTTCATTCAGACAAAATTTTAAACAAAGAAATTGCAAAAATAATTATGCATAAATAATAAATTTTTCAACAAAATGAACTCCAAAGGAAATACTCTTACAGTTGAGACGATAAAATCATTCTTGAAAGAAAAATATGAAATGCAATCGAAGCTTGATCTTGGGTATTTATATGATCTTTTGCAACTTTTCTTTTGATTTTTTAATTCATTAATTTCTTTTGTTTAACATTAGCTCAATGTTGGACACAAGTTGTGATTCACATTTGAGAAAAAAAAAATTGCAATATATCTTCAAATACTCTATCAAAATTAGAAAAATTAAGACGTTTTATTTATTTTTTGGATTTTTTAATAGATAATTTATTTGCAAGTAGCTCGCTTTCTTGTAATACACTACAAAGAATGTGACTTCAAAGAACAAAATCTCCGTTATATTACGTTAGTTATCACATTTATGGATGGAGCCAATCCATTGATAAATATGACCGTGAAACTTTTGTTGCTAATTTAGCGACATATTTCTTTGTTCATCATTAATTAGCGACATAAAGATCTTTGTGTTTACCAAAAGGCTATTATTGTAGTTAAGCAACGATGAAATCAATAACAAGAAATTAATCTCAATTACCTACAGAATAAATCCGTCATGATTGCAACAAACTTTTCTTGTTATTTACGTCGCTAATTTGAATTAAATTAAAATTATTATTATTATTATTATTATTATTATTATTATTATTATTATTATTATTATTATTATTATTATTATTATTATTAGTGAAAATGTACTCCAATGGAAATACACCTACAAAATTAACAAAAAATTATATAAATATATTAAATGCAATCGGTTATTACTTTTCAACTTTTCTTTTGATTTTTTTAATTCATTAAATTATTTTGTGAACACTCAATCCAAGGAGGTCATAAGTTCTAATTTACATTTCGGAAAAAATTGCAACATGTCCAAATAATATATCAAAAGAAGAAAAACGAAAAGTTGGATACGGAAATTTCAAATTTCCATTGTTGATTACTTAAAATTTGTTTTTAAGAGCGTTTGCTGAAACAACCAATTCATTGGTGAATTCGACTGTGATACCTTGTTAATTTACAGACAATTCATTTGGTTGTCATTAAATTAGTGTCTTAACTTTTTTATTATTTATTATTTTTTTAAATTTTTTTGCCACATGAAGTCATTAATGCAAAATGAACGAGTCCTTGATGTACCTTGATGACCCACATAAAGAACAAAGAAATAAGGTTAAATTGCTCGATATAACTATGAAGGTCATCAAGGAAAATTGATCCTACTACCGGGTCAGCAACTCCAATTCAATCAATATTAACCTGAGTGAATCAAAGCTAGAGTGATCAAATAAATTTCAATTCTTGAAAAATAATCATACATTTCTTCTCAAGATACCTTCTAAGAAGTTTCATAGCATTTACAGCTTTCTCTGCTATTTTCTTAGCTAATTAACAATGACATTAGCAACAACTTTTTCGTCACAATTAACAATGGATTAAATCCGTTGATGATAGCAACACACTTTTGTTGTTATTTTTTTCCCTATTTTAAATTAAAATTTCTTATTATTATTATTATTATTATTATTATTATTATTATTATTATTATTATTATTATTTTGAAGAAAACAAACTCTGACAGAAATACTCATACAATTGAGACGACATAATCATATTTAGAAGAAAAATATAAAATAAATCCCGATCTTGTGTATTTTCTGTTATTTTACAACTTTTCTTCTAATTTTTTAATTCATTAATTTCTTTTGTTTAACATCCAGTCTAAGGTCGAAAACAATTTTTGATTCACATTTGAGAAAGAAATTAGCAATATCTTCAAATACACAATAAAAAAAGAAAACGGCCTGTATTTTGTTGGATTTCTTTGTTTTTTCGAGATTCTTGAATAAAAATTTATTTACCAACAACCTGCTTTCTTGGGGGGGGGGGGGGGGGAACCTAAGAAAATGTAACTTAATTATACACGAAATTTTTCGCTGCTGTCGACTTAAATTCCATAATTTACAGATGGAACAAATCCATCAATAAACCTGAGCTTGAAACTATCGTTACTAATTTGGCGACATTTATTTGATCGTCGATAAATTAGCTAATTAAAAATTGTTTTTGTTACCAAATGCTATTTTTGTAGCTAATTAATGCCGAAATTAGCAACAAAAAAAAAAAAAGTAAATAAATAAACAAATAAATAAACTGTAACGAAGGAGAATTTTTCAATTGATTATAAAATAAATATTTAATTCCTGAAAGAACGTGTCGCTATAATTTCACCTATTATTTTTTTTTAAAATTAAAACGTGTTCGTCTAACCATGTCTAGTATTTTTGAGCCAAGTATGAAAAATATTTTATTATTCTTCCGCTAAATCGTTATTTTGAAAGTTTGATGAGACGATGACGTGACGAACCGGGTATTTAGTACCCGGGGCATTACAGATGGTATCAGAGATAAGAGTTTTAAAAGCGTTTCTATAAACTTTTAAACCTATTTGTTTTCATAAAACTTGAAAAAGAAAAGAAAAATGTTTTCAACTTATTTTGAAGAATTATAGACGCCACATGCCATCGCCCGCTTCATCGACTCCGAAGTAAAGAAAATATTTTTAGCAATAATAATTTATTTTTGGATACATGAGATTATTTTTATGAGAACTTATTAGAGGAGAAAGAAAGAGTTTGTATCCAATTAAAAAATTGAGATTGAGCATAATTTGAAAGAAATTAGAGATTTATTTTTATTGTCCTCGTAATTGAGAAAGAAATTCTTATCAAGTACCCAGATATTATAGATTTCGAAAGTTTAAATTTCAAGGACGAAATTATTTTAAGGGGTTAAGGTTTTAGCGATCGAGAATTTTTTCAGTTAATTATAAAATAAATATTTAATTCCTAAAAAAACGTGTCGCTATAATTTCACTTTTTTTTAAAAAAAAAAAAATTAAAACATGTTCGTCTAGCCATGTCTAGTATTTTCGAGCCAAGTATGAGAAATATTTTATTAATTTTTTGCTAAATCGTTATTTTGAAAGTTAGACGAGAAGATGACGTGAAGAACCGAATATTTAGTACCGGAGCGTTACATAAACTATCTCAATCACCTACAGAATAAATACACGTTGTTAAGAACAAAGTTTCCTTGTTTATTTCGTCGCTAATTTGGATTAATATTATTGTAAAAAAAATGATTATTATCACAATTCTTCAAAAAAATTCATTCAAACCGAAATAAACCTACATGGTCGACAAAAATTCTTATTTAGAAGGAAAATAGTGTTGGAATATTTTGTATATAGTGATGCAAAAGAAATAGAATATTTATATGAAATCCGTGCATAAAAATGGACGGAGTAAAGACAAGAAAAACGAGAAGAATGAAGAAAGGGACAAAATCGAGGCAAGTGTTAAACACTTTGTCCTTAAGTCGAATTTGCCCCATAACGGTGCCTACGGATTACGACAATCAACTCCCAAGATACAACTATTTCTACTTGTGTTTGTTGCACTTCAAAATAAAAGCACAACGAACCAGAATTTCGACTTATGTACTCCAAATATGAAATGAACAAGAATATCAAAACTATGCAACAAAATGCAAAAATATTGATTTAAGGATGAGGAGAGAATGATAATGGATAGCATATCATTGCTGTGTGGAATAAGATACCCCAAGAGCCATATTTATTGAGTATGAAGAGTTGTGGATAAAGTGGTGTGATCAATCCATGCAACCCTTCCCAACTATGCAACTCTTCCAAAAGACGCATCTTTTCCTGACAACCGTGAGACTGCACGACTTTACGCCAAACCGAAATTTAATCAGTTGACGTGTGATCACAAAATCCATGCGACCCTTGTTTGTGCGCCTCGAAGCGGCGAAGTGGCAAATTAATTTGCCTGAATGGATTGAGTAGGGTTTTAGTATTTGACTGAAGTCGACATGAAGTCACTTTAGTCGGGTTTCAATACTTCATCAATTTCTCGATTATTAAACCAATATCCAACAAATTGAAAATGCAATCAAAGCCTAATGTTGGGATATAATTTATGTGTTCTTACTCTTACAACTTTTCTTCTGATTTTTAATTCATTAATTTATTTTGTTTAACACTCCATCCAAGGTAAATAAATTTTTAATTTAGACTTGAGAAAAGATTTTGCAACATGCTCAACTACTAAATCAAAAGAAAAAAAAAGGTATGTACTTGGATTTTTTTTCCCCCCGAAATTCTTGAATGGAGAATTTATTGGGGGACAATTTTTGCTTTCTTGAGACACTTAAAAAAAATCGGATTCAGAGACGAAAAAATCGTAATGACAAACTTCTTTGGTCATCGATAAATTAGCAACTTAAATTTATTTATTTATTTACCAATAGTTATTTTCGTAGCTAATTAACGATGACATTAGCAATATTTTGTTTGTCCTAATTACAGATTAAATTATTTGATGATTGCTACAAACGTTCGTTGTTATTTTTTTCGCTAATTTAATTTAATTTTTTGGTTCAAGTTCGGGCACAAATTCCGATTCACATCCGAGAAAGAAATTTGCAATATCTTCAAATATTCAATCAAAAGGAAAAAAAAATGACAAGTTGGGGTTTTCTTTGTTTTATTATTCTAGATTCTTCAATAGAAAATTCATTTGCAAACAACATGTTTTCTTGAGGGGTAAAAAAAAAATGCAATTTCGAAGACAAAAACTTATCACTGAATACCTTTTTTTTTTTTTTGAGGGAAATTAATTTATTCATTCATTCATCGAGTCATAAAGTAATACATTTGAAATGAATAGAGGCGGGACATAAGACCAACTAACACTATCGTGTAAAGCACTAGCGCCCTTTGTTAGTGTGTGAGCTATTTAATTGGTCGATCTCCTAACCCAGTTGAAATTGAGGCTAGGGATCTCCCTTGGTCATTGATAATTAACTATGTAAAAAGTTGTTTGTGTTTACCAAAGGCTATTTTCGCTATGAAGGTATAGTTCAAATATACGGGTTTTGATCCCGTGCCCGTGGTGGGCAGGGGATCAAAATTGTCAAATATATATGTACATTCATGAATGTAACCACAATTAACATCACTACGGTTGGGCTATCGAACATGGGGTCATAAGTGAATTACGTGTCGGACCAATCTGCGAATCGAGCGAGCTCCCCCTCAAATACAGAAGTACCTATTGGAACTTTTTGTAGATAAGTGGTTTTGACCAATTTATGTGATTATTTAAGTGGAATAGTTAGTCGGTAAATGAAAAATTAAGCCACTTAAAAATGTGACATTGTTGAAAAATTAGTAGAATATTATTGAATATTTCAAAACCTAATTAAATGAAGGGTATATCCTTTCAAATAAAATGATATGACTTTTGAAATTATTAATTTTCAATAAGTGTCTCTTCATTTAGATATAACTTTCAAGGATGTATCTTTCGAGACACAAATTTCTAACATTTATAAATAGACCTATAGGCTTGGATCTTAATTCATTCATTCATTTTTTCGATACAAGTTCACTTCAAAATATTGTGTATTTATTTAGAGTTGAGTTTCATATAAAAAGAGTTCAAAACATCAAGAAAGTTTGTTAGTCTACGTAATTTGGAGAAACATCAAGAAGGTTTGTTGGTTTACGTAATTTGGAGTGCTCCTATTGCTGGATGTTGTCGCTGTATCTTGGGAGAAAAATACCGAATAACCGTTAGAACTTGTGCGGGGCATTATCGTTAAAAGGACAAAGAGTCGAACTCTTGCCTCGACCAAATTTACATTCATGCATTTTTGGTTTCTACTTCATATATTTAATTTCGGTATGTCAAAATTTTGTTCAATTTTATGGACGTAAAATGTATATAATTGTGCACGTTAATTTTTACCAACAATCTTAAAACGATAATTGTGCATATTAAATTCTATTAAATAACTTACAAAAAGTCCGGTTGCATATCAAATCTTAGAATCTATACGTGCATGGTTGTCTCCATTTATGCACCATTTAGAATTGCTATAATATGGTTAACATCTTTCCAAATAATTAGCAGACTATCATATTCAAATGGATATTGAAATCTATGCACAGCGATTTGCATTCAATCCACCATTATTTTGAAACAAAAAAGACTTTTGGTTAATTGCACCAAATGTCAACTATTGTGGTTTGTTTAAATATGCATGGGACATGGTGTGACTCGCGAATTGAATTTGAGTATATGTGTTGATTATGATCATATACGAATGGATCCAATTATATAGTGGGTCAATGTTGGTACTAAATATTGGGATTGCAATATCATTAAATGTGGAATTAACATAGACCTTCAATAGACATTGACATTTCTAGTCATTTTATATGTTTACTAGAGATGAAATAAAATTAACTACTTGCACATGCATTTCTAATTGAGGAATTGTGGTTGTGGGGGTAATTTAATTTAAAAGTTGCATTCTTTATACCTTATAACTTCTAGAAAAATGTTCTATGAAGATTGAAAGGTCAAAATCCTTTATACTAATTTTAGAAGTATAAAGATGGTTCATAATAACAAAAAATTGTTGAAATTGGAACAAGATCATTTATTTTATGGATATCAATATGCAATAATTAATAATAAGTGATGAATATTTGAAGAATATTTGTAAGTTGAACAAGCATTGTAACGATAATGATTTAATGACATAAATAGAATATCAATTACCCAAGATTGAAGAATTCACTAATTAAGTTATTTTACTAGTGCAGTTATGTGTCAGAAATCTTCTAAACAAATTGTGAATGGTATGTCTTTAGATAAGCTAGATAGAAGCACGCGGCTTCATATAATGATGGAAAGATTTTTTATTTGGTGATTTTATGTATCTATTAAATGAATTAAATGTGATGGCTAGCTCTATTTAATAAGATATAGAGTCAGTCGTAATGGTAAGTCTAGACATATACGTCAAAGATATAATACCATGTAGCTGTTGATCTCAAATGGTTTAAACAGTAAACTCATGATCAACTAAGAGAAAGTTTACTAAGAGATCACATATACTTTGTATCAAAGGGAATGTGCTCAAAGCTTACTACGTAAGGATTTTTGTAATGGTAACTCAACATTATTGACCTGGAGATCCCAAGATCTTGGTTCACTGAGAGAACTAAGTTATGAAGATTCAATGAGCGTTTGGGAGTTATCTCCTACACATTCCTATGATAAAAAAAAGTGATATCCGTAGAATGTTTTGGGTTAAGTTAAACTTTTAATGATTCCTATAGCTTGGGAAAACTAGGTGGAGTATGGCAGTTACTCTTAATAGGAGATCACCTATGTAAGTGAGAAGTGAGGCCGCTTCTATGAGAATATTTCAAGGCTTGAATTCTCTAAAGCACTTATGAAACAAGAGTTTTTCAGGGTCAAAATGAACACAACAATGAAAATCGAAAGTGTTAGGAAAGATATTGTGTGAGTACTATTGTCTTGGTTTACACCAGGTTGAACAGTTCAAGACATCACGTTCACTGATTAGCCAAGTAAAAATCGATAATATTTCACTTAAGGCATGTTCGAAGCCAAAAACTACCTCTCCTAATGCAATAGCTTTTCGTTGTACTCTCTTTAGTGTCTGCATAGTCTTTGAATTAATTTTCATTCATGTAGGAAATTGTTGGAACTTTGTATAGAAAATTGATTTTGACTAATTTATGTGATTATTTAACTGTAAATGGAAAATTAAGCTACTTAAAAATGTGACATTGTTGGAAAATTAGTATAATATTATTGAATATTCTATAATATAATTAGATGAAGATGTATGTCCTTTAGATAAAAGGTTATGACTTTTGAAATTATTAATTTCCAATAAATGTGTTTGTTCATTTAGAGATAAGTTTCAAGGATTGTGTCCAACTTTCCAACATCTATAAATAGACCCTATATGCTTGGATCTTAATTCATTCATTTTTCAATGCATTTTCACTTCAAAATATTGTGCATTTTTTTGGAGTCGAGTTTCATATGAAGGGAGTTCAGAATATCGAGAAGGTTTATTGGTCTACATAATTTGGAATGCTCTTATTGCGGGACGTGATAATTGTATCTTGGGAAATGAATGCCGAATAGCTGTTAACATCCATGCGGGGCATTATTGTCTTAAGGACAAAGAGTCGAACTCTTGCCCCGACCAAATTTACATTCATGGATTTTTGGTTTCTACTTCATATATTTAATATCGGTAAGTTGAAATTATGTCCAATTTTATTCATGTAAAAAGTATATAATTATGCACGTTAATTTTTACCAACAGGACATTCATGGTCTATGGGGAAACTTTTGGCTAAATTTGTGAGATGTAAGTTGGAAGATTTCTTCTCTTTGCAAATATATAATCTAAAGTTTCTGCCCCCTGCCTATGGTGATTGTATAATTGAGATGTGTGTTGATTATTGATGAGTTGGTTTTGAGGATGAATATTAATTAGCAAGGATAAACTCTTATACATTGTTCTGTGGATAACAAAAATTTGATGTAATCTATGAAATGTAAATGTTTTCCAATCTTTGACTTTGGTCTTCTGAAATGAAAAAATGATTAGTGTTCTGGCATTCAACTGTCATTGTCGTCCTATATTTGAAGTTCACTTATTGGGTCTGAGGGCAGAGATTGTAAACTAAAATGGCCTTCCAAAAAAAAAAAAAGCCGTTGTAAGTTTGAAACCCCATTATTGATTTTTGACTCATAGACTCTGTTCGTATTTCACTAACTAGTGATTCATCGATGCAAGGGCAGAAAATTCAGGATAATGATAATTCGATGTGAAATTAAATGAATTCTTTAGATAAAATAAATAAATTTTGCAAATAAGAGATAAAATCATCATTTATTGGTTTCATATAACTACAAGTTTTGGAATGCTTCTTTGTACACAACATTGTTTGTTGATTTTGTTAGTCTTCCATTCTTATCACAAATAAACATCTTTAATCCGGAACGATTTGTCACCCAAGAAATCGCAATATAAAGTTGTCAATGTGTAAACACCATCCGTTTAAGAAGAAGTTACACATGCGATAATAATTGTCCCTGACTCTTACTGATAGTCATAGCATAGGACACCATCAATGAAAATTGTCTTATTTGAAATCTAATAGGTATCCTAGAATCAGAAGGACTCACTGACTTCCTTGGAATAAAGAACTTGTGTCCTGCATTGCTTCTAGAAAGAATTCGATCATCCAGAACATGGTCGCCAAATTTTGTAACTATCAACATTGTTCCATTGCACAATCCCTGTGTGTGATCAATATTTCTCAGAAAGAGCAATGGATACTTCAAAGACAAATAAAGAGGATGCACTTCACTTATCCACTGCAACTGTCCACCACGTGGTGCAATAATGATATCCCTGTGTGAAGGTAGTGTATCAAAATCCACCAATAATCAATCTGGCAATTTCATCGACAACAAGCAAATTATATCGCCTATCATCAGTCGCCCACTGACCAATAAGTATAAGTCTTACATTTGAAGTGTTTTCCTCAATCAGCTTTTCTCTAACCGACCTAAACTGCCATACCATTTCGTTGTATTTATGTAGCATATCCTTCAAATCAGAAACTATACAATCATGCAACATTGAATCGCATGATTCACTCCTATAAGGGGACATTACAAGATATAAATTAAATTTTAGATTATCACAACAAAGTTATCCATAAACAATATAAATATATAAGCAAAAAATACATATAGTACACCACGACCCTTTTTCTGCTTTCAAACTCATTCGCATTGTCAACAATGTAAACCTGCACAAATTGCGGAGCTGAACCGTCATCAGGCAACAGACTCCCAATCTTATAGCAATTTTGACCGTGTCAATGTAATAAGAGCCATAAGCTCCAATTTAGTATTTCTAGTATTAAGAGTCATAGACTTTTAGAAGTTCTTTACACTGATGTATAGGGACCCAGTCCCGTCACTTCTATTGATGGTTTTCACTATTATGTCATCTTTGTTGACCACTTTTCAAAATATATATGGTTTTTCCCAATGCAACTCAAATCTGATATCTGCTCTATCTTCTCTACTTTTAAGTTGAATGAATGTTGAAAATCAATTTAATACAAAAATAAAAGCTGTCTATTCTGATGATGGTGGCGAGTTCCAATCTCTCAGCACCATCTTCAAATCATCTAGAATTCAACACTTAGTCACTCTACCTTACACTCCTGAACATAATGGTTTTGTTGAACATCGACACAAACACGTTGTTAAAACTAACTTAACCTTGCTTCAAGCATCTCTTCCAACTCCCTACTGGTCTTTTGCTTTTCACACTGCCGTCTATTTAATAAACCGCCTCCCTACACCAACTCTAGGACATGATAGTCCATTATTTGCTCTCTTCAAACATCAACCCTCTTACTCATATCTTAGGCAATTTGGTTGTCTATGCTACCCATGGCTTTGTCCCTATGCTAAAAACAAAATAGATGTTCGATATAAAGATTGCATATTCCTTGGCTATGACACAAAACATCACTCCTATCTATGCCAAGAATTAGATAGCAAAAAGATTTTCACCTCTTGACATGTCAAATTTGTTGAACCCCACATTCTACCAACAAAATTTCTCCATCATCGCCTCTAATATTGATCCTTACTCCTTATCAATTCATGTGTCTTATCCCATTCCACTACCTTCTTTGCCTATTTCACTAACTTCGCATCCCCTTCGACAGTCCACAAACACCATTCAACCTACCGAAGCACCTCATGTTTCAGCAGTCCTAGTTCCGGTTTCGGCAGACCCAGTATATGTCGAAACCCATCCTCCCTCGGCAGAACCCGTGTCTACCAAACCTACTTCCAGTCTGGCAGTTCTGGGCCCTGCAGATGCAAGCCTGGTCCTGGTAGAGAGTAACTCTGCCGAACCCACACAAATTCCAGCCGAGCCTGTTGCAGCTCGAACTCCTCAATCCCAATCACCTGGCCCTCCACCAAATCCACCCCTCAACTCTCATCCTATGGTACCACGTGCTAAAAACAATATTTTCTATCCAAGAAATTTTAAAAAACATCTCTTCTAAACATCGCCTTCCCGAATCCATTGAACCCACGTGTAACCCAAGCCTTAAAAACTTTACATTGGCATAATGCAATGGCGGAAGGATTAAGAGCCTTAATCACCAATCAAACATGGAATCTTGTTCCTCCTCCAACTAATGTCCAACTTGTGGGCTCTAAATGGGTTTTTTGCATCGAAAGAAATTCGGATGGCTCCATCTCACGCTATAAAGCGTGACCTGTAGCTAAAGGCTTTCATCAAAGACCTGGGATTGACTTACACGAGACCTTCAGCCCAGTGGTGAAACCAACTACAATCAGGATCTTTCTTTCCCTTGCTCTCCACTAAAACTGGGCAATCCATCAACTTGATGTCAATAATGCCTTTCTTCAAGGCTCGTTGACTAACGCCGTCTATATGACTCAACCCCCAGGCTTTGTTGATTCTCAATTTCCCTCCCACCCGTGTCGTCTTAATCAGGCCATTTATGGTCTTAAGCAGGCTCCTCGAGCCTGTATACAGAACTAAAAACTTTCCTCTCAAATATGGTTTTCAAAATTCAAACAGTGATCCATCCCTATTTCTCTATTCTAACAACAATACAACTATATACTTTCTTGTATATGTGGATGACCTACTTGTTACTGGCAACCATGCAAGTGCAGTACAATCCTTATTTGGTGTTCTGTCTTCTCGCTTTTCTGTCAAAAGTCTAGGTGCTCTCCACTACTTTCTTGGTGTCGAAGTCATTCGTATTCCTTCTTTCATCTTTTTAAATCAACACAAATTCATATCTGATCTTCTTACTAAGGTCAATATAACTGGTGCTAAATCCTTGTCAACTCCTATTTCCACTCCTCCTCTCTTCGACTGCATGATGGTTCTCCTTCTGCTAATGCCACAACTTATAGACAAGTTGTTGGAGCTCTACAGTACCTCTCACTTACTTGACTTGACATCTATTTCACTGTAAATAAATTGTCTGAATTTATGAGCACTCCTTCTGAGATCCATTGAACAGCAGTCATACGTATCCTCCGCTATCTCAAACATACCATTCATCATGGTTTACTCCACAAATCTTCTAATCTCTCCTGTCTGGTTTCTCAGGCTCAGATTGGGCTGGCAATTTTGATGATTGTTCCTCCACATCTGCATATATTCTTTATGTTGGATCTTGCCCCATCTCTTGATGTTCAAAGAAATAACGAACCATTTCCTGATCCTCAATTGAGGCAAGTATAGAGCTCTACCTCTTGCTCTTCTGAACTCCTATGGGTTTGTAATCTTCTATCTGAATTTCGTATATCTCTTCCTTAAATACCTACAATCTACTGTGATAACCTAGGTGCCACATATCCATCACACAACCCTGTGTTTCATTCTTGTATGAAACACATTGCTATTGATTATCACTTTGTTCGCACAGATGTGTCCAGTGGCAATTTTCGTGTATCCGACATTCCTAACTAGGATCAACTTGCAGATTTTCTCACAAAGTCATTACCACCATCCAAGTTTGAGCAACTAAGATCCAAAATTGGAGTCTCCAATGGATCCTCCATCTTGCAGGGGCCTGTTAAGGAAATCTCTGTCGAAGATAAATCAAAATCCTCATGATCATTATCTCCATGATATTATGTAATCTTTTATTATTGTAATCTTGATATTATCTTTTAGATAGGATTTCAATCAATTTTAGTTTCCTAGTTTAGGTTTAATTACTTGTATATATAAAGTATTGTAATCTCATCAATCAAAATATAGAAATCATTCACTTGTTCAATTATCTTCATTCCACATGTACTTATCATGGATTACACTTACAAAACCAATTGGTATAAATGTCCTCTATTTGAAATTGTGGGAGTTACTTCGACTCAAATGACTTTTTTCTATTGCTTTTGTGTTTATGGAACTCGAGCGGGAAGCAAATTATACTTGGGCAATGAAAAAATTGAAAACATTAATAAACCAGGATGTGTTGCCTCAAGTTGCAATCACTGATAGGGAACTAGCTCTTATTCAAGCAATTAAAAAAGTTTTTCTTAATGTCAATAATCTTTAATGTAAATGGCACATATTCAAAAATGTATATTCGAAGACAAGAAAATATTTTGAGCTTGAGGAAGAATGGGAGAAATTCTGTGAGTGTTGGAGTTCACTGGTTGCATTTATCATGGAGAATATCTATGAACAATCATCCAAAAATTTGTCTCTTCAATTTAAAAAATATCAAAAGGCGCTAGAGTACGTTCAAGAATCTTGGTTGAATAAATACAAGGAGAAATTTGTCGTCGCCTGGACAAATAAAGTTATGTACTTTGGCAATGTTACTTCGAACAGGTAATTTGTTGAAAGTTTTTCAATGCATTGGTATGATATTGATTCTTTATTTAAATATATTAGAACGTATCTGACTGAAAACTAAATTATTTGCACAAAATGTATCCATGTGTTCACAGGGTTGAGAGTGTACATTCTAGATTGAAAAAGCACCTTGGATCTTCCATGGTGATTTTGAGAATGCTTGGAAAGTCATGCATAATCTTGTTGAATTGCAATTCATTGCGATAAAGGCGTCGTTTGAGCAAAGCATGAATTTGGTGCAACATAGCTTCATGTGTAATATTTTCAGGGAGTTGCGAGGTTTTGTGTTCGAGAATGCGATTGATCAAATTTTGAAGGAGTCAAAGCACGCTAAACATATGGGATTGGACAAAAGTTCATGTCATTGCACTCTTAAGTCTACACATGGCTTGCCATGTGCATGTGAGATTTCGCAATACATATTATCAAGTCGCCCAGTTCCATTGTCAGCCGTTAACTCTCACTGGTGAAAGTTAAACATTCTGATTCCATCTAACGATGCTTCTTCCAAGCTAAATATTATAGTTGAATTGGACAATATTCAAAGACAATTTTATACATGTGACGATGCACGTAAACTACTTCTCAAAATGAAGTTGCGTGAATTATATAAATCCTCCACTACTTCGTTGGTGCCACCTGCTGAGAAAGTTAAGACTAAGGGATGACCTTCATCAAAAGCCGATACTTCAACAAAAAAAGATCCATCATACTTCGAACATGTACAATCAGATAATAACATTCGTTCTTCAAGCAACGCTAGCTCTGTCAAACTGTAAGGAAGGAAAAATTGAAAATTCAGAAAAACAATATGCGCCGTGGTGAAAATATCCAAATAGTTTTACTGAAAATGTTAGGGAGTGAATATTTAGTGTTTTAAACGTTGACTTTGATGGTACTTGTGGTTATCGAGCAGTAGCTAGTTCACTTGGACGAGAGAAGAAGCTTGGTGTCAGGTTCGGCATGGTCTAATACATGAAATAAATTCTAACTGAAACATCTATCGGAAAATTTTTGGAAATGAAGAAGGGGTAAAGGAATTGTTGCATATTTTAAGTTACTTTAATACCAATGCCCCAATTGATCGGTGGATGGTAATGCTTGAAATGGGCTACTTGATAGCTTCTCGATATAATTTTGTATTTGTCCTTTTATCTAAGCTACAATGTTTAACATTCCTACCATTACGCTCTCCATCTCCTCTGTCATTGAATCATAGGATCAATTCCATAGGTTTGGTGCATGGCAATCACTTTGTTCAAGTACTTTATTTCACGATGATTTTATTATATTAGTACAAACTTTTGTTGTTAATAATATTTATTACATTTGCAGGTCAACTTGAAGTCCAATTGTCCAATTCCTCCTGTACCATTATACTGGTACAAATTCAAAGATGTCGTAGTAAGTGGGTGGAAAACTCCATATAAAGCACGAATTGAAGCATTCAAAGAGATGATTGGCAAAGAGAGTTCTACTCAGGAGACTATTAATCTAAGCTCTGAATAAGACTGCTAAATTTTATAGCTAGACAAAATGAAATGTTAAATGCAACTATTTTTCATCTTAGTCTATATGGTGTTGCACATACTTGGATATGTATGCAAAAACAACAATTGCTTTAGATTCTTAAACCAAAGGCACTAGTTAGACTACCAGAACACTGTCAGGCCACAACATTTTATGAAGATCAAAATACATTTTGCCTCAGATTCGAACTCTAATATGTAATTTGTATTATTATCAGAGAAATTGAATGCCCCACCAAGTTGTACACAGATGATTAACTTCAATTTGACAATAAGATGAGAGAAATGTAATGCCCCATTATCAAATTACCGTCCAACTCCACGAGAATAAGCATGATTTTCAATCTTCAGGCCTGAATTTCTATCCTAAGCAACAATGTAATACATGTCTCATTTGGAAATAATTTCTTAAGGTCTGAAATACCTTCGGAATTGAAGAAACTTAATCGACTTGAAGAACTTGATGTATCTTCCAATAAGCTCTTCGGACCAATCCCTTCATTCTTGTTTTCTCTGGAATCAATTCAGTACATCAATCTGTCGAAAAATAAGTTAATTGGTGCACTTTCAGGCAATGTATCTTGCAACAGAAACAAGCATCACAAACATAGCAGCAAACTTGGTTGTCAACAGGTCGAAGGTTATTGCCAGTATTATGCCCAGCTCCAGTTTAGTACCCTCACACTAACACCAAATCCCAAATGCCAACCACACCTCGAATCCCACCAACAATTCAAATGGTTAAGAACCCAAAAATGAAAACAACAAAAATACCAAATGCACAGCCAAAGTTATAAGGAGACATTGCAAAAATCAAATCCTGGAACTGCCCAGAATAGAAGGAAAGTGCAAGCAAATGACTTAAACAATTTTTTGAGAAAACCAATTTGGAGAACTAAAATTTCATGTTATTGTACTCACTCATGAAAATGGGGGAAAAAGTAGACTAGCAGCACCTCGGTTGGGAGCCGACGGAGAAGAAGCCTCGGTGGATCTTACAACCTCTCTGGCCGGGCATCGACAGAGGAAAATTCTCAGTTGGGAGCCAACGGAGAAGAATCTTCAGTTGGGACTTAAGGGTATAATTACTGAAGATTACTAGAATGATTGAGATACCACTGAGAGAGGGAGAGATTTGGGTGTCGATGAGGTTAAGAGAGAGACATAGAGTTTGAAGAGGGGTGTCGTGGTGTACATATAAGAGAGAGTATAAGAGAGAGATATTGTAAGGATCAACAAGGTTAAATTTGTCAAGTGAAATGGGTGTTTTTATCAAAAACGCATTTTTAGATGTGGTGTAGATATAATGTGGTGTATCAATTAAAAAATGTGGTGAAAATATATTTATCCTCCAAGAATTATCCAACTCTTTACAAGTTAGTTCTTCAATTCTTATTTAGGCTATTGGGGGGACCCAATTGAATTTATCTCAATAATTAAATCCGGTTATGCCAATTAATAACCGTTCAATTTAATTATCTAATAATTCGCTCATACTACTATAGGCGAATTATTGCAACTCCTGAATATATAAAATAATCATAGAAGCAATATATATATATATATATATATATATATATATTCCATAATTATTTATCCTCTTGACTTATCAATCTAATAGTTTATCCCCATTTGAGATCGATAATTAATTAGGCACACAATTAAATTTTTCACTTAATTAATAATTCACTTTGTTTAAATCAATATTTAACTTGCTATGATTTCTATTTAACATTGAATGTTAAATAACTTAGATTCCTGAAATCATACTTGCATATAGAATATTTAAGCGATCTCCTTAACTCTATAATTAGAGCAACGGATTCCTCTTGAATGTGTCATTTATTAATTCACATTCCTTCGGTTCCCAACATACAAAGTTATTTATCACATTAATGATTGATCTCACATAGAGTACATCAAAGACCGTAAGGATTGCTACATAATAAATACAAGATAGATTAAGACAATCCATATGAAAATGATGTGAAATCTCAATTCCTAAGCACGATCATGCTAGAGAATTAATTTCACGATCATCCGGTCCAATATACTTATCTTGAAGTATATCAATATTATTACTCACAACTCAATTAGTCGCAACGATTAAAATAAATCACCTATTATGAATAATTAGAGTAATAATCAAATGAACATGAATAGAATAAAGTGCCTATCTTTATTCAAGGTCCAGAACTAAAGTATTCTAAATTGAAATATAACATTAATCTTATGTACTTCGAAAGTACTAATATTATCTTATCTTTAAACAATTGAAGATCCTTTGTTATAGCTTACACATAAATAAATTGCATATATTTAAATAAATATCAAATATTATATCAAATATAAGTAATCATTTGTTATATTTCAGTAAATTCCTAATGCTTTTGGAGACAAATCCCTACAGCTATATCAAACTCTATCCACCATTTTTAAACTTGATGGTGAGATGAGTGGGTAGACTACAGCTTGACAAAGTCAACTGATGCTCGAGTTCAGAACAAAAGGAACAAAAGTCGCTTTTTTTTATAAAATTGAATTGATGAGGAACTTGTTTATGACTGTACCTTGTAGTTGTAGAATTGCCTAGCCAAGTTTGAACTTGAATTTGCCCTCAATCGATCGGAATCTACCAATGACAAATAATAATAATATTTTCTTTTCCCGGTTTGAACAAAAAAAGTTATATTTGTATCTTATGAACAGAAAATGTAATACCCCAATTAAGAAAACTTAAAAGAAATGATAGGTACTAATCATACCATCAAGGTGCACCTTCTTTTCCGGAAGTCAATCGTTAGAAACTCCATAGTTAAGCGTGCTTGGCTTGGAGTAATTCTGGATGGGTGACCTCCTGGGAAGTTTTCTCGGAGAGCGTGCAAGTGAGGACAAAGCATGTTGAAAAGACTTGTGTTGGTACAGTGGGGGCAGTACGACGTCATTTAACGGCCGGGACAGCCCGTTAAGTGGGACCCGGGTCGTTTCAAATCGTATCAGAGCTGATCGCCAGCCGAAAATCGGGAACTAAGTGCTACGTCATAGGCCGGGAGCCACCTCTAGAATCCCAACGCCTTACAATAGATCCTCAGATGAGTTAAGCGCGACGAGGACGTCGCGAGTCTAACAGGGGGTGATTGTAATACCCCAACTAAGAAAACTTAAAAGAAATGATAGGTACTACTCATACCAACAAGGTGCACCATTTAATAGGGATTAGCCATGATGGGGATAGACCATTTAATTCTAGCATTGAAAGGGGGTCAATTGCCTTGAAATTAGTGTAGGAATTGAAGATTCCTACTCTTGCATGAATAACCTATGTACATACTTCCATATATGTCTACCTTCCAAATATGCCTACCATATGATGGTCAATAATTCCTTATTGTTTTAAAGGGCAAAAGCATAGATCAAGGAATTGGACCAAGCATAAATTTAAACAAAAAAACGTGTGCCAAAATTTTCAAATATATAGAAAATTGCAGCAAGGTCCCCAAGTTGAAATGATACTTAATTTAGTCCCAAAATTTTCAATTCTAAGAAAATAGTACCCAACATTGGGAGTGGGTGTAACAATCTACCCTCCTAAATTAAATTTCGTCATCGAAATTGACCTTAGAACTCATCGAAGAGTTGTGGATACTTGCTCGCATTTCAACCTCTCGTTCCCACTTGGCCTCTTCAACAGAGTGGTTTCGCCATTGTACCTTTACTAGCGGGATTACCTTGTTTCTGAGAGCTTGATATGTCTGTTCGACGATTCTTATTGGTACTTCTTCATAGCTTAAACCTTGTTGTAATTCAATAGACTAGTGGTTGATGACATGACTTAGGTCAGAGACGTACTTCCTAAGCATTGACACATGAAATACGTTATGTACAGCTGAGAGTTCTGGAGGTAATGTCAATTGATAAGCAACATTTCCAATACGTTGCAAAATTTCAAACGGGCCAATAAATCTTGGTTGTAATTTACCCTTCTTGCCAAATCATAGCACTCCTTTCATCGGTGCTACTTTAAGGAACACTTTATCGCCAACTAAAAATTCCAAACTTTTTCTCTTTTTGTCTGCATAACTCTTTTGTCTATCTTGGGCAATTTTCATACTGGCGCGAATTTTCTCAACTGCATGCACTGTCTGCTCAATAATCTCTGGTCCCAAAATCTTTCTTTCACCAACTTCATCCCAATGAACCGGTGATCTACACTTCCTCCCATACAAGGCCTCATATGGCGCCATGCCAATTGAAGTGTGATAACTGTTGTTGTACGAGAACTCAACTAAAATAGAATATGTTCTTTTTTCTTTTGAAAGACTTGAGCAATTTTTTCCCATTGTCATGGGGTGGAATCAAAGCCAGTTGTGTTGTGCCCACAACTGTGAAAGTAACACAAAAACACAAAGATCCATCAGGTGCCGCTTATGAACAAATTATTTAAAAATTTTGGTTTATAAAATGATCAGAACGGCAAATTACAGCTTAGTTTGACCAAGGGAAAAGACTTAACAATACATGAACTTTGGCCTAGATAATATTTTCTCCTCTTTTTATCAGGGAGAAAAGCTTAATCAATTATACTCTTTGCATTGTGTCACATGCATCTCATATATTCAAGAGTATTGACTTCAGAACTTGAATTTAGAATAACAAATGTTGTAATGAACTTAAGTAGAAACTTTACCAAAAAAAGGTAGAAAAACACCCAATAACATGAAAATTCCAAACATTATCGAGCCCAGTCTAACTAAGTACAAAGATTTCAAAGAAAATATAAAGGACAATTAGTAAATACCCAAAACAGATAATGGAGTTAAAAACAAGAAAAAATCATAAAAATTACATACTTGCCCTATCACAAGCTGATTTGGGGAGAAAAGAGATACCCCAAAATTCTTACCAGCTCAAAACTTGTAGTAGAGCAAGAAATTTACAGTATTCAAACACTTAAAAGCGTATGATTTCACAATCTTGGAGATAACGAGATCGAAATCTTCACAAGCTTATGGAGGATACCAAGACCAAGCACAAGATCCTGGTATAAAATGCAGCAAAGTTTCAACTCAAAACACAGAAAGTGAAAGGAAGAAATTATTGTTTACAAGTGTGGACACAACACATTTAACAAAATGAACTAAAGACACCTAATTAGGCTTGGGACCTGGTCTATGTGGTTTGGGCTTCTTTTGGCTGCTTGATGGGTAATATAATCAATAGAAGGCCTTGGAGTCTTGTGATTTCCAAATCTTCTTTTAGCACTTCCAAGTCAATGTTTCGAATTTTGATTTGATTTTGCTTTGGAACTAATTTACTCTTTCTCATTTGCAATTCTAGCATTCCATGGCATGGTTTACAATGACTAACTATAAAATAGGCACCGAGGGTATGTGTTTTTTACTTAAAGCAATTTTTTTGCTGCATTGAGAATATGAGTTATGAAAAACACAAGACACACCTTCCTGAAAATGCAGATGGACTATTTGTGCCAATTAGCCAAAAAGTAGGTACATCTCATTTTCAATCTAATCAATGTTCTATTTCTCAACTTTTTTTGACGTACTAAAATGGTTGTTCCAAATAGTGATTAAAAGTCGGTATTAGTGGTGGTATCTCCGCCATCTGGTTAACTATCTGAATCACTATCTTCTGATTAACCATCGTCACAATTCTTCTCATTCTCAAATTGCTCTTACATTTTCTTAAGTCTATCATACAAATCCCATCGACTTCCAACATCGTACATTATGTTTGGCGGGATCACCTTCATCTTGTCATCAATTTCACAATCAATAAAATAAAAACTAAAAATTTTAACAAATGTGAGTTTACTTTTGAAATTATCACATACATTTGGAATGTTTGTAAACAAAGTAACTCTATGAATAGATTTAGGAATCCCTAATTTAATGCCAGTGCTGGACTTATTACTAACAAGTACTATAGTATGAAGATGAGAGCCGATGTAATTCACCACATGCTCTGTTCTCATAACACGTATGAGTTCCCCACCCTTTTTCCAAATAAAAATTCTACGAAAATCTAATCCACTCACAATAGAATCGAACTTTTACCCAAAGATACTCGCGTTTTATTCATCTTCAAACCTATATGCCCTTAGGTTTGGGGTGATTTTTTTTTATTAACATAACATCCATGTTCGATAAAGATGCAACTAAATAATTGTCCCCAGAGTCACTGTATTGAAAGACTTAAGAGATAGAACGTGGATCAAGTCACAATCTTATATCCCTTAAGAAAAGATAGATGCAATCTTTATGGTAAGACACAAGAAGCTCTTAGAATCATTATGAAGTAATTGCGAGGGAATAAAGAAATCAACACTAGATCCCCTTGTTTAGCTTTACGGATGCCAAATATCCAAGTGAACTGATCTAATCCACTAATAGCAAAAAAATTAGTATTTTTTGAATTTATTACAATTGTACTTAGTTGAAGGAATCGACAAATAAGAAGTTTATCAAAAGTTGAATATCTCGAATCAATCTGCCAAATATACAATGGTGCACCATTAGACTTCTAATTAAAGAAGCAATAACAACAAAAATAGATAAGAATAAATTAGATTACATGCACAACTCGTCCATTTTTACAACAGATATTAATGTTGTGAAAGCTTTTAGGATCAATGGACATTCGAACTCTAGATTTTAGACTGCATTAATTTATTTTTCACTTTTCTTCCTTTAAGAATCATAAAAAGCCTTACCCGTATTTAAGAATTCTCCTCAACAAGAACATAATCTTTCAAAATTTTAATTTTTAAAGCACGGTATTACATACGTATATAAATAATCCAACTGCATTTCTCAAATATTTACTGTAGAAAGCACGGTATTACGATAATGCATAAATAATCCAACTTCTTTTCTCAACTATTTTCTATTGGCGACTTGTATCACCAATTAAACGACAAAACTTTTAGATCAATTTCAATTTTTATTAAGGTCCACAATGCAAAGTGCCTCTACCTTGATACAAGTAGACATTTCCCATGAGTTGAGTTATGAACAAAAAAATAGGTCAAACATAATACATTCCGATCTTGATCGCAGGTAATAACGTTTCGGTTCCAAACCTTATTCCGTTTTTCTTTGTAGTAGATCATTATATTTAATTAAGAGAACATATTCATCTCTTGATTCGTCCTTTGATTCCAAAGATCAATCACAACTGATGGAGTTCAAGTTGAATAAGAACGAGGTCCGTTTTTAGTGATCAACGCGAAGGGAAAGGTAGTCCAAAATGGAGGCACATATCGAAGAGTTATTTGGTGATTTACAGGCTGTAGTGTCAGAATCAACTAAAGTTTAGCAGTGTCTGAACAATCTCTAAGTTATTCTTTACTAATGAGATTTTACTTACACGTTTGCCCGAAGGTTTTATCTCTGCGAAGAGTTCTTCAAGGTTTTCCTTTGTTAACAATTCTTGGCGTTATTTACTTCATGGCTTACACATTTATTTATTGTTAGTATTGATTGCTACGTTATTTAATTATTTGAAATTCATCTAGCTTTTATTTAATTTATAATTCTACATATTATACATTTTCACCCTCCCTCTAGGTGTAGTTGGATCATCATTAGTTTTTTCATGAACCTAAATCAAACTGAAGATAATCAAGGGACCTAGTCACGTAGGCTAAGTGATTCATTCCTTTAACAAGTTTTTCGACAGGGTACATGTATTGCTCTTTAAACTTGACATAGATATTATATATTTTTTTAGTATCATGAGATTTTCAAGTTTGAATTATGGTTATTGTGCGTGAGAATTTTTATTGTTGTTGCCTTTCGACCTACCGAAGTTTATAGTGCTTCATCTTTTGATGCATCGAAGTTTCGTAAACACGGTTAGCTTTAGGGGGTGTCCCCAACATGGAATTTGAGGGATTTTAGAATTCAATAACGTTCCACATATCTTCAACTTGACTTCCCTTTTCATATGATTACAAGAAAATAAGTCTGAATCGTTCACCATTTAACAAGCGTAGAGTATTTGGACAGTTGTCACTGCCATAAATTTCATCCAAACCCAGGAAATTAAAAAAATAAAATAAAAAAATTAATGCTCTATAAACAAATATTTCTATAATCGAACAAAGATATTGCTGAATTTAAAAATGAGAAGTGGGAGAATTTATATTTTACTGATTTTGGGTACTTAAATTTATATTGAAAAGCAAATGTAAAAAATAACAAGAACAAGATTCAGAAAAATAAATATAAAGAAGAGAAGATGATTATTTTAAATGAAATACTTGATTTTTTTTAATCAAATAAAAAATAGACAAAGTTCTATATTTTATTTTTTTATGACACAGTCAAATATTTTTGTTTCTTTTGTTTCTTTTTTGATTTTTGATGATCAAGTAAGAAATCATCTTAATTTTTTACTTCTTTCTCAAGTTCAAGTTCAACTTCCATAACAAAAAGTAATAAATAAATTATCCGACAATAGCTAAAAGTATATGAAATTCTAAAATCTATTGAATTTCATAACAATGACACGTTTAACAAATCAATCAAAATCTATTGGATTCAAATAAAATCCCATTAGCATCTGAGTGATTCTATGAAATTCTATTAAAATTTATAAAAATCCATGACAATCCACGAATCTAAAAAATTCTATTCAATTCTATTAAATTCTATATTGAGGACACCCACCTAAATGTTGTTGGCGATGTTCTCGTATGAGGTGCTAACGATATAAAAATTCTAGAATAGGGTTGATTCACGTGACAACAGTATTTTCCAAGTAAAGATCGTGCCCTACACAAACGACCGAATCGTTACTACCTGCGATGAAGATGGGAACGAAATATGTTTGACCTATTTTTCTGTCCATAACTCAACACATGGAAAATGTTAACTTGTTAATAAAAATTGGAATTAATTTGAGATTTGGAAGTTTTGGGGTTGAATTGGTGACACAAGTCGCTAATTGAAAATAGTTAAAAATTGTCGGATTATTAATGCATGTATGTAGTACCGTGCTTTGTATAGAAAATATTTGAGAAATGAAGTTGAATTGTAATACCGTGCTTTGAACAATAAAATTTTGAAAGATTATATTCTTACTGAGAAGATATCTTGAATAGAGTTAAGTCTTTTCTGATTCTTGAAAGAAGAGAGTGAGTAATAAATTGATTGCAAGTCTAAATTTAGAGCTCGGATGTCCATTGATCCTGAAAGCACTCCCAACATTTATATTTGTGGTAAAAATGGATGGATTGTGTATGTAATATGATTTATTCTTATCTATTTTTGTCGTTTTTGTTGTTGTTGCTTCTTTCATTAGAGTCTAATGGTGCACCATTATATATTTGACATTGATTTGTGAACTCCGACTCTTGAAAAACATTTTATTTGTCGAACATTGCAACTAGCTACAATTGCAATAAATTCAAGAAATACTAATTTCTTTTGTCCCCCTCAATTAGGTCCTAATGATTTTGTTAGCTTCTTGTGTACTAATGTAAAGATTGATTTTATCTTTTATCAAGGAATATAGACCGTGACCTGATCCACGTTCTATCTCTCAAGTCTTCCATGATAGTGATGTGGGGATAATCATTCGGTTGAATCTTCATCAAACATGAATGCCAATACAAAAGCATCTCCCTAAGCCTAAAAAGGGCATATAAATTGTAAGCCCGATAAAGGCACAAGTTCTTTTGGACCATAGTCCGATTATATTGTAAGTAGATCAGATTATCACAGAATTTTCATTCGAAAGAAAAGTGGGAAACTTATATGTGTTATGAGAGCAGAGAATTTGGTGAATTGCATCGACTCTCATCCTCATACTACAATGCTTGCCAATAGTGAGTCCAACACTAACATAAAAATATGAATTCCTAAAACTATTGATAGAGCTACTTTTCCAACAAGCATTCCAAAGATATGTGATGATTTCAAATGCAAACCTACATTTACCATAGTTCTTAGTGTTGTATTTTATTGATTATTGATTGTGAAATTGATCACAGACAATGAAAGTGATCCAGCCAAACATAATGAGCGGTGCTGGAAGTCAACTGGAGTTCTATGAGAGACTTAAAGGAAATCCAAGAGCAAGAGGAAAATGAGGAGAATCCTGATGAACCAACCATCATCAGAAGATGGTGATTCAGACAGTTGGCAGAGATACCGCCACTAATAGGATGTGCCTACCTTTTGTCTAATTCAAACAAATAGTTCATCTACATTTTCAGGAGGGCGTGCCTTTTGATTTTCGAAACACATTCTCAATGTGGCAGACAAATGACTTCCTCAATTCTTTCAAATATGACAAGTTGGCCCTTCCCTTTGTAATTTATTCAAGTTAATCCTTGAAGTTCTGAATTCTCCAATTAAGCTCCAAATTGATTCTCAAACCTCATCGTCCGCTTCCATGTTATTTAATTTAGTCCATATGCACTAAGATTTATCCATATTTCTCTTGTATTCATCTATTCTCTTGAATTTGGGTAAATTTCTAAAATAAACAAAATAACACAATTTAAGTAGAATTTATTCTAAAATGACGATTTAATTTCATAGTTTTAGCATCTAAATAAGTTTATAAAATACACTTATCAAACACTCCCAAACTAGAATATTTGTTCATCTTCGAACAGAATAAAACTACAATACAACTTTAAAACAAGACTAAAATGCAGGAATGACTCAACTATGAACGTGTTTACTTATATGCCTCAAGTTCGTATCAAAGATATACTTTAGAAGAGAAAGTCAGACAACACAATAAAATTATTTGTTACTTATTCGATGCTCAACATTTCAAGTGTATGTATGAGTAACCAAAACCAAACGCATACTAATATAAAATATATACACAACATAGTGTGGCTTAAAATGCACAAACTAGATTTCATGTGGTCAGACAATGCTTATCTTTTTATTTTTCTTGCATTTCTCACATATGATCACTTCCTTATGCTTTTCTCTCAAATCCTTATGTTCTTTTTACTTGTGTGGTTTCTAAATATCAATAAATTGCATTTTTTCACATGGGACGGTCAAAATCAGATAATTCTGCATAAATTTAACTTCACAGGATTACATATTAACATGCAATAATTTAGGTGTATAGAGTTCTGAGATCTATCATCAACTCCTTCCCATTTACTACAATCGAGTAATCTCCTAACGCATATCTTAAGTTCAAAACTACTCCGGACAGTGTTGACAATCAAAACTGATTCTCTAGATGCCGAGATGGATAACTCAATTTTTCAACAAAATTGAGACTATCAATTGAGTGGGTAGTCCCATAATCGTGCATGATAAGTACAAAGTGCCTAACACTATCTTGGATGCCTCATTGGCTTCCCACTTTTACATTGTATACACTCATGCTTACGTAGTGTTCGTTACTTCAAGTACCCTTCGTATTCACTTATTTTTCACATAAAGAACTAATAAACACAACCCAAATTTATAATAACCATTACCTTATCACTTTCTCATTTACATAACCAAGGTATACTCGTCATATTCACTAACAACATTCCTAACCTTTAGATTTACAACTTTACATATTAACATGCAATAATTTACAATACTTGTGAAACATCAAATAACATTTTATAATTTAAACTGAAATAAACTTATCGGATGATAGAGGAAGATGCACTTGAAGCATGACTCATTACTTGAACCTTATCAATCAAATATTTTAAAGTCTGCAAAATCATTTTTAAAACTCTTAACTCTGATATCACAAAATGTAACAAACCAAATTTAAAATCTTAAACCTAGATATGTTAACTTTCTTTTATAATTTAAATAAATGCAAAAATAAAAAATTTTAAACACTCAAAATTTCATTTTCTATTGAAATATTCCAAGGAAATTTCGGCAAAATGCCCCCTATAAATTGGACTTAGTCAATCTATAGAGGGACATCACAACCATTTTAAAACATAAATCTCAACTCATTCAATATTCAATTTTCAACATCTAACCACAATTCAAAATCAAACTCCAGCATCACCACACTACTCTAAAAAATTTAATCCCAAACTCCTCAAAAATAAATTCAACAATAAAATTCTTCCAAGGCTGCGTTTGATTGCCAAGTTTTTCCATGGAAAATGTGATTTTCCACCCAATTTTCCAACTTTGGCATGTTTGATTGACAAATTTTTTAATGGAATTCATTTTCTTGGCTTCGGTCAAATCAACCCAAATTCCTTATTTTCAAGGAATTCCAATTCAAAGGGAGGAGGTGAATTTATTTTTCATGAAAACATTTGATCAATTTCATCACGTTTGATCATTTTTGTTATTGTTAATTGATTTTTTTTAAAATTAACATTATTATTATTATCAAGTACAAATGTGAGAGGAAAAAAAATTGTTTAAAATAGCTAAATTTTGCTTTATTTGCCATGGAAAACAATGTCAATCAAACAACAAAAGTTGAAAATTTTTTCCACTTTTTCCACCTAGAAAATTCAATCAATCAAACACATTTAAATTTTCAATTCCCAGGAATTCAATTCTCTGAAATTCATTTTCTTTCCACCATAATTCCACTCTCGCTATCAAACGCAGCCTAACTAAATAGGAGATTTATAAACTACCAAGAAACATAAATGACATTAAAACTAAATCCAACTAAACATTTTAAAAGAATAGACGAGCACATGAATATGTAAAGAAACTTCATAAATTCCTAACTTCAATTTTAAAAGAAATCAAAACATGGGTGCTAAGCGAGTTTTCCACCAAGCTCTCTACTCAGATTATCTAACTTTCATTAGCTAAAATGTTGGGGAGGGGTTAGGGACACTAGTACATTAAGAGTCAAAGGCGTCGGTTGTAAAGCAGAAAAGGCGTCGGTTGTATAGGAGACGCCTTTAGTAGCGACGCTAAAAGTGCATACTTAAGGCGTCGGTTGTAAACCGACGCCTTATCTTAACTAAAGGCGTCGGTTGTTAAGTAACAACCGACGCCTTTAAGATACTTAAGGCGTCGGTTTTTGAATAACAACCGACGCCTTTTACTATTATTTTTTATTTATTTATTCATTTATTTATATTTCCCTTATATCTAAATGATTTTGCATACAGTTTAACTTTGGCATAGATCTCCAAATGTTTCATAAAATTCAAAGTGATAAAAATTGAAATGGCCCAATGACGATAAAAATTACAAATATCAGGAAAAGTATTACCCAAATTTGATCCATGAATCAAATCTAGACATTAGTTTTCCAGATCCACAAACCTTAGCAAAGATCCATGATAAAACTTAACAAACACATCTAGAACATACTTCCCCCAAATACTGATTTAAAAAAACTGAAAATGGACAAGAATATTATGAAAAAACCACGAGATCCAACTTATAACATATCAGCGCCACATAAAACATACAAACATATGAACATATAATCATAACAAATAGGAGACGGTAGGGTAAAGTCACCTTGGAGGCAGTCACAGTTCTCAGCCTCCTTCCTCACAACATCAAGTACCGAATCAACGAGCTCAGCACCCTCAGTATAATGCCCTTTGACCCAGTTGTTCCCAGCACCTGACTGTCCAAAGACGAAGTTATCCGGTCGGAAGATCTGGCCAACTGGACTGGATTTGATGCTGTCCATGACACCAGGTTCAAGATCCATAAGCACTGCTCGAGGAACAAACCGGTCGCAGCTGGCTTCGTTGTAGTAGACATTGACCCGCTCCAGTTGCAGATCCGAGTCTCCCTGGTACCGATCTGTGGGATCTATGCCATGTTCAGCGCATACTACTTCCCAGAACTTGGCACCAATTTGGTTTCCGCATTTCCCACCCCGAATGTGCAGTATTTCACGCATTTTTGTGTGTGGGGCTGTCTTTTTGTTGGGTTGAGTGTGTTAGGGCTGGAGTGAGAAGTTGAGGTGGATGGTGGCGGTAGCGACGGCGTGAGAATGTCTCGGTGTTGAACTGAAAATATTGGGAATTCCTGGAATGGAGATGAAACCGGGGGGAAAATGAGTTAAATGGTGGAAGAGGTGAAAATATATTCTAAGTATAGGCGTCGGTTCTTATAAAGAACCGACGCCTATTAATAAAAGGCGTCGGTTCTTCAAAAGAACCGACGCCTATAGGAGTTTTATAGGCGTCGGTTCTTTTGTAAGAACCGACGCCCTTAAGTGGCGGCTCTATTGGCGTCGGTTGTTTTCTAACAACCGACGCCTTTAATCAATATTTATTTACGACTTTGCCACCGCATTTTTTACAGGCGTCGTTTTCCTTGAAAAACGACGCTAATTTGACATTTTTTTTGATGTTTTTGTACTAGTGGGAGAGCTAAAGTTCAATAAGTAACTTTATGGAAGTGATGCATGCTCATGACATGAATGCTTTAAACACTTTGAAATATGCATCCTCATTCACTTTAACCTTTTAAAACTTTCAAACTTTTCAAAACTTTCACTTTGACGTTTCAAAACTTCAATTCATTTCTATCGTGAGCTCACTTGGTGTATCTTCTAGTCAATTGGACAGCAGTGGACAATTCCTTATTGGGAATCAAATCCATTCCAGGGCAAAGTAGTTTAACATTCACTTTTCCACCGCAAAACGATTTAACATTACACTGCAAAGCAGTATAACATTCCATCTCAAATGCGATTTATTTCGGGTACGTCGGCCCTCACGGCACATTTTCCACTCACTTCTTTCATGACATAAAAGTACGCCTATTTCTTTCTTAAAACTTGGGATACATACATTTTGAGAAAACTTTTTCTTTCACACTTTTCATTTAAAATCTTTGACCTTTCAATTTCGATGACAATGCATGCTAGTCGATGCAATGACATTATAACATGCATGTATGAACATTTATTGAAATAAATACATACTTGTATAAAGTAAATGAGAAACATTATTAAAGATAAATTGCAAGTAGGTCATTAAACGCATTATATCCACTTAGTACATTCAACTTAGATGAAAACAGAGGAAATTCACTTACCTGAAGTCCTTAGTATTTACTGTTATCTGAATTTGCAAGTTTAAGAGTCTCAGATGTCCTGACATCAATGTGCCCAAAAATCCTAATGTATATCCAGTGATCAATAAATATAACTTTAAGTTCAAAACACATTTACTATTCTTTAAACACTAACAAAACCCCTAACCAAGGTTAAAACTTCAATTTAATTAACAAATTCAACCTAAAATGATCTTAAGCTATGTCCGACACATATAACACCATGTTGGAAACAAAAGATTACTTTTGATGCATATTAGAAAGTATTCTTATCATATAAATCAAACTCAAATAAGAATTTATATAACATAACCTAACTTTACAATATTACTCAATTTAAAATTCTAATTATTCACAAATCTGAAATTCGAAATTACAATTCAACATTAAACTAAAGATTCGAGTAAACTAACTAAATTTATACATTTCGAAATCTGTCATAAATTTATATATATAAACACTAGTTTCCTAAATTTAAAATAAGATTAATTTTCATAAATTAAAATTCTGAAATATACGTATATATTTCATATTACCCAAATCTCAATTTAGCAGTTTACAATACGAAACCTAACTAAAATTGAAATCAGAGAATAATTTTCATACATTGAAAATTTGAAATGTATGCATACATACATACACACATACATACATACATACATATATATATATATATATATATATATATATATATATATATATATATATATATAAATATATATATATGCGTGTGTGCGCGCGCGTGCACACACACACATTACCTTAAAACTAAATTTTAACCATTAAAAATTCGAAATCACAGATAAATCCAAAATCTGAAAATTAATCTAGCAATTTAGGAAATCTGAAGTTTATACATAAGGATGATATATACATCAATACATACATATGATTCTATATATACGTGTGTATATCGCGTTGTGTGTGTGTGTGTGTGTGAAAACCGCGTGTGTGCGAGAGACTGTGTGTGGCAGCATGCGTGCGTGGGTGAAGAGCCAAAAGTGAGTTACCGGTGGTGCGTGGTGGTGAGGTGGTGTAACTACTGGTAGGAAGCGAGAGGGAGGTGGAAGAAGAGGTGAGTCTGCCGGTGTGGGACGAGAGAGAGAGAGGGATATGGTGATTAGGTTAGGTTTTAATTTTTGAAATTTGTATTTTAGTCCCTCAATTTCCTCATATAGTAATTAAATTACGTGCACAACATCTGATTGCATACAGTTACCAATTACATAATAGTTCCACTTCCAAATTCAATGCATCGACCATGTCATAGTCGATCCCTGAAAAAATCTTCAATATGTTAGTATAACAAATAACATCTTATATTGAAGACAAATATATCAAACATAACCACCATGACATAATCCAGAAGGATGTCTTTATGTAAAGTAAACGGTTGTCAAAACGATCATATAAGAACTTTCTATCACGCAAATATAGAAAACAATCTGCAATAAATGACGATTGCATGTAGGTCAAATAATAATTACTGCAGCATCTACAGGTTACATAGTAAATGAAATCATGTTGATAAAAAAAAAAAAAAAAAATAATTAATTATATAGAAATAAACATTTTAAATTTTCTTAAATAAACTGTTGTTAGTTCTTACCTTAAATGCTGCAACTGAGCTCCAAATTGCTGTCAAAAAATATTCCGTGTGAATAGCACATCCATTTGCTGCTTCTGTACACAACCCAAAATTTGACGGGTGCTTGGTCTTATGATATGCCCCGTCTGTCTTTTCCCTTTATGCTATTGGCCGGGATTACATTATTTGGTGTTTAATTTTCCAGCATTTTATCTATTTAAGGGTAAGAATCTTTTGGACCTTCCATTTTTGCCACGAAAATTACTGACATTTACAATGTTAAGGAAACAAAAGGGGGAAAGAGAACTATTTTAAACTAGAAAGTAAATTTCCCTGCCCTTTGGAACCAACACTTCCAAGATATCTGATAATGATGGCTTAAGAAGTTCCAGATTATTTACTTTCATTGTGATTAAATGCTATGAAATCACAGCTACGAAAACTCAGATGGTCTACAGGACCAAATGGAGAGGTAAAAAACACAGTCAGTTGCTATTGTTTATAGCTTGACTATTTACATTCAAGCCCTCTCTTCTTTTTGGAACACTTGCAGTCTCGATACTTGACCCTCTAAATTTCAACTCGGAGGTTGTTCTGAATCGGGGATCAATTGAAGAAGGTCTAGAATCTGCATCTGGGCTGGACCTATAGGGACTGGCCGATCCCCCAATTTATCTATATATATATATATATATATTATTAAAAACAACTGAGGTCTTTTCAATTTTGACTGAATTCTCAATTTTGAACAGAATACTGATTTGGGCCAAAGGTTATTTGGACGGATAATTTATTTATTTATTCCCCCCCCAACCGCCTGTTACTGTAGTGATTTGCAGTTCTAATTGTACCAGGGGCAAATTCGAATTTTTGTCAAAAATTATAACGTAAACGAATTTATCTGTACCCATTTCCCATGTTTGAAACGGTTACATCAATGATATTACATGTAGTTGGCAATTTTCCACTTTCATTGCATGAATTCGTTCAGCATCATAACTGCTACTAAAAGTTTCATCTGAGTTTTTTTTTACAGATTTCTAGATTAACAATTCACTACATAAACATCTCTGATATTGAATCATTACTTTATTCTTGGCATCTTTAAAAAAAGCATTCAGATAATTCAATCAACTAAGCTGAAGGAACTGGGATTTATTACACAACGGGTTTAATAAGCTGCTGTTTCTATTAACTCTGCAGTGATAGAATTACATGCCATCGTCATGCCTCCCCAAATCTCAAAGTTTGACAGGTTGTAACGTCTAAATATGTATGCAAATGGTTAGAAATCATCCAAATCAACCACAATCATGGCTGCAGAATCAAGAAATGGAAAAGATAACACACGCTGCACAGAATCAACACAATCAGGTAATGTTTGAAATCCAATTCTTCCCCTATTATGTATTTTTATATGTAATCTGTTTGTAATTGGGAAGTTGTCCTGTCGACAGTAGTAATTTAACTCATACTAATTTATGTTTTCCTAACATGTGTACGCCATCTGTTTATTTTGTGTGTTAATGTTCAAGATTGTTTAGGGGGTTGTGTTAGTGATTTTCACTCTGTTAAAAATTATTGATAAAAAGTGAACAAAGGTATACCTAAAATATTTATTTGATGTTGGACTGAAATGCTGGTCGATGTCCTGATCAATTATATTATCCCGCGAAAGAAAAATACACACTGTAATGTCAGCCCATAAATGTACAAAATTAGAATCATCAATCAACTATTTCATGCCCCAAAAAAACTATCCAATATATTTACGTTATTTACGTGAACTTTATTTTTCCTTATTTTTATGGTCACAACGAATTGCAGTGGTTTCCAAAAATTTTTATGTTAACTTTTTTTTTTCCTTCTTTACCATTTATTTTGAAACTTTCTTGGAAATTTTGAAATCTGAGTAAACACAGCAATATATAACAGTTATTCTACATACGGCAAAAATTACGGAAACATAGTAAACACAGCAAAATAAAAAATAAAACTAGATCTATCATTTATTTGGAAACTTTCTTAGAAAAACTATTTATTTAGTATTTCTGTCAAACAATATAAAACAAGAATGTAAGAATAGTTTTCAACACATCCTTAAACAGCCAAACTTTACATGGAAATTATTACGGAAACTCATATACACGTCTATTCATTACTAGATGAAAAAATTACAAATAAAAAAGGGGATTATTGTAACAAATTTTATGCAGTCCATTTTTATTTTTTTGGAAAATATGTAAGAAAATGTAAGAAATATTTTTTGGTAACTTATCTTTATGTAATGGAATGACCGTCGTTTGAAAATACAAGCTCAAACCCATGATGGTGTTTTTCCGGCCCCAAACATGTAGTTGCAGTAATAATCTTGAAAAAAATAGGCAGCAGGCTGCAGGAACAAAAAATTTGGAGTTACTGAAGGTAGGTATGTGAAATTTTGGACAGAATGGATGGACAGAATATTTAGGGCTTGTGATATAAGTTTATTATTATATTTTATTTTATTTTTTTATATAGAAAAGCATTCCCATCCCAAACTCGTGGGATGGGAGTCAACTGCCCTCTAAAAGGAGTGTTGCCTTTTACGCATAGTCGCATAGAGAGAAAAGCATTCCCATCCTAAACTCGTGGGATGGGAGTTAACTGCCCTCTAAAAGGACTGTTGCCTTTTACGCATACAGAGAGAAGCATTCCCATCCCAAACTCGTGGGATGGGAGCTGTTAACTGCCCTCTAAAAGGAATGATGCCTTTTACGCATAGAGAGGAACTAGTATTTCTCCCTGCCCTACCATGCATGAAAATTATTCAAAAATATAAAGTTTAATAAGTATTTGTAAAATTTTAATACTTATACATAATTAACACAAATTTAAAATGGATAAAAAATGATATTACATCACAATAATTATTAAAATTAATAAATAATATAACTAATTCAAATTATAATAGCTTATTTGAATATTAAGTTAATTTATATATTTAAATAATACATAATTATTAATTTCAATAATTTTTATGAGCTATTATTAAATTAAAAGAAAATATAAATTTAGTAATTTATTTAATGGTATATCATGTTTGATGTAATATTGTGGTACAATATTAATTTTGTAGAAGACATCAATATATTTCTCACGATTTTTTCATTCTCTTCTCATATTTAAGTTTTTCCACTTTTCATTCAAAAATATCAATCACAATAATTATAAATGTGTGATTAACTTAAACACATGAATGTTTGTATTTAACAAAAAAAAAAAATTACTTATATAAAATTAAATAGTCAAAAATAATAGTTACATAAATTTAGCAATTATCAAGATATGACGACATGCAATATTTGAGTAAAAAAATTACACTGAAAATCATATGCTATATAACATTTACGCAACTATTAAAACTAAGAATGATTAAAAAAAAATATAATTCATTATTAATCATAGCATTCACAACTTTTGTATTTGCCTTTTGTATTTAACATTTTATCCAAAAAATTTTTTCAAAAACATCAATCACAATAATTATAAACGTGTATTTAATTATATGTTTTTTATACTTAAATCTAAATAATATATTTAAATCGAAATATTATTTGTATTCAAAAAAATATTGATAAATAATAGAAAATTATAAATTCCAAGAGAACAATAATTTACAAATATAAAAATAATAAATTTATATAAAAAGTTTAACCGAACTATTTTTCGCTTTCCATAGTATAAAAAATATATAATTTCTAAAAAAAAAGTAAAGAATTATTTTTAGTTTATGTAGATTATTTTATTGGTGTAAAAAATAGTGTAAAATGAGCAGAAAATGATTTTTTTTTAAAAAAAATATATTTTGAATAATAAATATCAAGACGAAATAGACATTACATAAATTAAATAAATATAAGTTTCTATTTTTATACAATAATTACAATTTATAAACAACATAATTTCTCAAACTACGTTTTAAAAATAGACATTTTCTCTTCACTTTTCAATTACACATTTTCTCTTCACTTATTCAAAACATTATTTTTTTTTCCAAAAATCACTTTGTGCCACATTTTATCAATAAATAATCTACATACAAACTAAAAAAAATCTTCTTTTAACCTTAAATTCTGAAAAATTTAAAATAATGCATGCGGCCAACAAACGACAGCCGCATATTTTCAAAATAATAATAACAATAAAATAATGGGATGTCAGCCCATTTAAAATAAAAAAAAAGGGAAAAGAGAACAGTAAATGGGGGGTTTTTTGGTCAATGTGTAGTCAACATTTTGTTGTTTTAAAATATAAGTACAGATGGGTCATATTATTATTATCCCTCTATTTGAGACAGTCATTTCAAATAATGTGATTTGTAAATTTTTTTTCAGAATGTGCAGTCATAATTTAGCCATACGTTCTCTAAAAATTTTACAGATCACATTATTAAAAATGATGGGTCTAAAATAGGGGCTTATAATAATATGATGCACCATTTCAAATAATTAGGTTTGCTAATTTCCTGACATGTAAATCATGTATTTTTGAAATAATGGGTATTATTATTTTTCAAATTATAATAGCTTGTTTGAATAATAAAAGACAATTTATATAGTGAATTAATAAATCACTGTTATTTACTTCTCGTATTTTAACTTCTTTTTTTTGTTCCAACTTTCATTGGAAAACACCAATCACATAATAATATATAAGATAAATAATTCATAAAATATGATTTGTAATATTAAAGATAACAAATGATATAATCAAAACATAATTATAATATTGATAGATACACATATGATTTATAATATATTATAAAATAAGAACAATAAATAAATAAAATACCTCGTTAAATAATAATTTTAATAACTATAAAATCAACATGAGTCATGAAATGGAGAAATAATATGCTAAACTACTTTAAAATATCAATTTTCTTTTCTAAAAGAAAAAATAAAGATTTGTTCAGTAAATCTATTTTATTGTTATAAACAGAATTTTTTGTTCATTTTCTAACATGCGAATCATGTATTTTTGAAACAATGGGTCTCATTATTTTCAAACTATAATAGTTTCTTTGAATAATAAAAGACAATTTATATAGTGAATTTATAAGTTACTGTCATTTGCTTCTCGTATTTTTACTTTTTTTTTTGTTCCAAGAAAACACCAATCACATAATAATATATACGATAAATAATTCATAAATACGATTTCTAATATTAAAGATAACAAATGATAATAATCAAAATATAATTATAATATTGCTTCTTTTAATAATAAAAGACAATTTATATAATGAATTAATAAATTACCGTCATTTGCTTCTCGTATTTTAACTTTTTTTTTTTCAACTTCCATTGGAAAACACCAATCACATAATAATATATATGATAAATAATTCATAAAATATGATTTGAAATATTATAGATAATAAATGATAATAATCAAAATATAATTATAATATTGATAGCTACACATATTGTGTATAACAAATTAAAATAAGAACAACAAATAAATAAAATACCTCATCAAATAATAATATTGAATAACTATAAAATTAACATGAAATAGGGACATAATATGCTACACTACTTTAAAATATCACTCTACTTTTCCAAAAAAGTAAAATAAAGATATGTTCAGTAAATCCATTTTATCCTGTATAAACAGAATTTTTTGTTCATTTTCTGACATGCAAATCCTGTATTTTGAAATAATGGGTCTCATTATTTTTCAAATTATAATAACTTCTTTTAATAATAAAAGACAATTTATATAGTGAATTAATAAATTACAGTCATTTGCTTCTCGTATTTTAACTTTTTTTTTTGTTCCAACTTTCATTGAAAAACACTAGTCACATAATAATATATAGAATAAATAATTCATAAAATATAATATTTAATATTAAAAATAACAAATGATAATAATCAAAACATAATTATAATATTGATAGCTACACATATCGCGTATATTAAATTAAAATAAGAAAAAAAAAAGTAAAATACCTCGTCAAATAATAATATTGAATAACTACAAAATCAACATAAAATAGAGACATAATATGCTAAAGTAATTTAAAATATACTTTTCTTTTCTAAAAAAATAAAATAAAGATCTGTTCTATATTTTTTTATTGTGTATAAACATAAATTTTGTTCGTTTTCTGACATGCAAATCACGTATTTTGAAATAATGGGTCTCATTATTTGCTTCTCTTATTTTAAATTTTTTCTTTTCCAATTTTAATTCAAAACCACCAATAAAATAATAATACATAAGGTAAATAATTCATAAACATTAATACCTAACTAAGAAAAAAAAAAGTAGACATATGCGGCTGTCAGACGACAACTGTATATTGTCAAAAAAAATTTGAAATTGACATACCATCAAATTAAAAAGAAATGTGAAAGGTGAATAGTTAAAGATGGCAACTTGTAGTGCAAGACTTTTGCACTTTCAAATATAGTATAGATTTGTTCCAAGTGGTTGGCATGTATTTACAAAATGCTACCCCCAAATCTTCAATCTTTGGTATTTTTGTTAATTACAATATTATAATATAATATAATAATTTAATTAAAATATTAAAAAAAATAGTAGAAATATTTTTAAACCCGGGCCGATTGACCGAGTTGCAGTTTAACAGCTAAAAAAATTGGTTTCCGGTCCGGGTTTTAAATAGGCAGTTTTAAGGCTAGACTGGACCTGATTTTAGACCTATTCTCGGTTTTTCTGGTTAAATTGACATGTCCGGTCTGATTTCCTAAACACTGGTTATTGTACACTTGTCTAGTGCAAAAAATATAGATTATTAAAGTATGATTCTACTTAATTGTGTATTATTTTGTTTCATTTAGGTAAAACTAGATTTTGGAAATTAGAGCTAACAAGGAGAAGGACCAAGAACGAACGATATTGTGTACTACAGACCAACTTGCAAATTTCCTAGAAGATGAAGGACTTAAGATGCAATTACAGAAAGAATTTATTGAAATGAAAGTGGAGATTCAGGGACTAATTTGAAAAAAAAAGAAAGTTGGAGGACATGACGTTCAAATAAAGAGTAGTAAAATGCAATATTTAGCAAGAGATTGAACCATGTGGTCACATAGGCTAAAAACCTTGTGATCACATGGTCAACATATTTGGAAGCAAAACACAAATGGCTAAGCTCATGCGTTCACATGGTTACCATATACAACAAAATTTTAAGAATGTTAATTTCAAAATGATTCTTCTTCAAACTTCATTTGGGACTCGATTTATTAATGTTTTTTACGGTTCTTCTATTCCTATAAATACATATCATCGATCTCTACACAATTAAGATAGAGATCATAGCGTTGAATTTTCACATGTTAAGCATGGTTATAATTCTACATAGGATGAAGAAGTTTTATGTACGAATTTAGAGGACTAAATTCATTTTATGGAGGGGAGTTTGTGGCGCCCTGAAAATTTTGAAGGCTAAAATTATCTAACGATTTTATCTTTGATATGTTTTAATAATTTCGAAAAATTTGGAGAACTAAAGTATTTTATGTTTTGATGACAGTTTTATTTGGGCTTAATAAATTAATTATGATCTACAATGATGATTTTTATATCGATATTAGACTCGTTTTGTAGATCGTAATTAATTAAAAATTATGATTTAAGAAAAAGCTATTTTTGATAAAATTATGTCAAGTTATATTTGATCAAAAGAATATGAGTTTAAATGCTATTTCAATTGATTTCAAAGCAAAACAGATTCTTTAATAATGGCATGAGACGTGTGTACTATATTTTAATTAGTTGAAACGTGTCATTAATGGCTTAACAACAAATTACTGTATTCTAGCCCATAAAAACAAAAAAGCCTCAATAGGCTCAACGAAGGCCTGAATTTTGGATTTGCTGTAAATTATCATAACTCCGGACGGATCAATGATCAGTAGAAAAATTTTTTGATGCAGAGGATCACCATGAAGGTGCAACTACAGAGCATACTAATTTCTACTATGATCTTACTTCATATCATTCCTACTTATGCTACTTAGAACCTTGGGAAACTAAGGAAGAATTGGAAAAATTTAGAAGAACATGATAAACAAACACACTGAATTTTATAAACCCACAATGACATAGCCATTTTGAGTGCTTTTGATATAAACACATTTATCACACTCATTTATCTTAAATCCATTTGATTTCATGACATTATCAAAATTTTCGTGCCACTGTTTTGGTGCTTGTTTAAGTCCATATAGCGACTTCATCTACACACCTTTGTCCCTTGACCAGGAACAATAAATCCTTCTGGTTGTTCCATATATATTTCTTCATCTAATTCTCCATTTAAGAAGGCTATTTTTACCTCCATTTGATGTATCTTGAGATTGTTTAAAGAAGCTATAGCAATTAGCATGTGAATCGACGTAATTCTAGTAATTGGAGAATATGTATCAAAATAGACTAGTCCTTCACGTTGCTTATATCCTTTATCAACCAATCTTGCCTAGTATTTATCAATTGATCCGTCTGCCTTCATCTTTTTCTTAAAGATCCACTTGCATCCTAGTGCTTTACTTCCAGGAGGAAGTTCTACTAACTCCCAAGTATGATTTTTGTGTGATGTACTCAATTTCACTATTAACTGCTTCTTTCCAATAAGTAGCATATGAAGATGACATCGCTTCTTTAAAATCTTGGGGTTCTTTTTCTACTAAATATGTAAGAAAATTTGGTCCAAGATTCTTTTCAATTCGAACTCTTTTACTACGTCTTGGTTCTTCAACTTTTTCTTCATTATTTCCACTATTAGTAGCATCATGAGTCCTTTTGTGTGAACTTGATTCACGAGGCATTTATATGGAAAAATATCTTCAAAAAATGAAGCATTTCTAGATTCTATAATAGTATTAACATGCACATCCGGATTATTAGATTTGTCAACAAGAAATTGATAAGCACTACTATTCAAAGCATATCCGATGAATGCACAATCTATGGTTTTGGATCCTATTTTTACCAATTTTGGTTCAGGAATTGAAATCTTTGCCAAACATCCTCATACTTTGAAATGCTTGTATGAGGGCTTTCTACCTTTCCATTCTTCATACGAAATTTTTATTTTTTATGTGGCATTTTGTTGAGAATATAATTCGCAAAAAGCAACGCTCCCCCCCCCAACAAATTTTGTGGTAGTCCGGAACTAATAAATAATGCATTCATCATTTCCTTTAATGTTAGGCTTTTCTGTTCCGAAACTCCATTAGATTGTGGTGAATAAGGAGTAGTTGTTTGATGGATTATACCATGTTCTGAACAATATTGTTCAAATGGTGGACCATATTCACCACCTCAATCACTCATATTTTTTTTTATCTTTTTACAAGTTTGATTCTCAACTTCATTCTTGTAGTGGCGGAAAACTTCTACTACTTCATCTATACTTCTTAGTAGATAGACATAGCAATACTTAGTGCAATCATCTATGAATGTGATAAAATAATTTTTCCCTCCTCTTGTTTGCACATATTTTAAATCACAAATGTCCGTATGAATTAAATCTAGAGGCTCCGTTTGCCTTTCTATTGATTTATATATTGCTCTAGTCATTTTAGACTCAACACAAATTTCACATTTGTGATTTGCATCAAAATTACATTTTGGGAGTAAGTCTAAGTTTACTAATCTTCGCAAAGTATTGACATTAACATGTCCTTATCTAGCATGCCAAATAGTAGATGACTCAAGCATATAAGTAGAAGGAGATATTTTATTATTATCAATCTTTTTGGGTACAATAGTAAGGACATTCAATTTGAATAGTCCATCACTTAAATAGCCTTTTCCGACATACATGTCATTCTTAGATAATACAAATTTGTTCGAAACAAATACTAGCTTAAAACCATTTTTGCTAAGTAGTGAGCCAGACATTAAATTCTTGCGAATGTTAGGTACATGAAGAAGATTGTTAAGGATAAGTTCTTTGCGGGATGTCATCTTGAGCACAACCTTTCCTTGTCCTTCAACCTTTGAACTGGACGAATTTCCTATAAACAATTGTTCACCATCAATAGGAGTGTAGGAGAAAAACATAGACTTTTCGCCACAAATGTGACGAGTAGCCCAGTGTCTACCCACCACTCCCTAGGGTTTACAATGTTATTGCATTCAGCTACTACTACGCTTAATTGCAATTCTGACATTCCTTCCGAAAGTTTATCAACCTCCATCACATTTGCTTGAGCGTTTTTCTTCTTTGAATCTTTTGGCTTGCGACAATTTTTTTCTTTGTGTCCCAATTTTCCACAATTGTAGCAACCACCTTTGAATCTCTTGTTATTATTGTTGTTGCTTTGCTTTGAGTAATCACTAAAGCGCTTTCTCTTGTTATTTCCCTTTATACTCGATTCAATAATATTGGCCTTTGATTCCATAGATTGACTTCCAATCTTCTTGTCCATCTTTCTATTATCTTCCTCAATTCTCAACCTGACAATTAGTTCTTCAAGATTGATCTCCTTGCTCTTGTGTTTGAGATAATTCTTGAAGTCTCTCCATAGCCCTGGTAACTTCTCAATTATTGCTGCTACTTGAAATGACTCGCTAATTGTCATTTTCTCAACATGAATATCATGAAGAATAACCTACAAATCTTGAACTTGACTAATCACACTTTTAGAATCAATCATTTTATAATCCAAAATTTTTTCGACAATGAATTTCTTCGAACTTAAGCAAGAAATTTGCAAAAAGAATTAAACAAGAATTCTGAATTTTTTGGATGATTAGAATGGAGAGTGGAGTGCTCTATTTATGGATAAACAAGGGACTTTTCATGAAGAGATGGAATCTATTGGTGAATTGGTGTTTTGAATGAAAAGGTATAAGCACTAGCAGTCTGTTAAAGAAAACGTCTATTGAAGAAGATGTTTAACACTATTGGGCTTATATCAAATAGCCCAAGACCCACTTTATTTAGGCCCAACTTTTATTTCTTCATTCACATCCTTTTCAGCCCAACCCAACAATGTCCAGCTCCAATTTAGTTCCAGACCTTGGGGTAATTGTTGACCACCTAAAATTGAGGTTCTTGCTTCAACCCATATTATAAATGAAGACCCACTTTAAGTTCCAAGTCAACAAAAGAAAGATTAGAGGTCATCATGAGGAATGCGAACAAAGCTGAGACCTCAACAGGTCTTCCACGGACGACCTCCCACCTGAGACCTCAGCAGGTCTTCCACTAATGACCTCCCACCTGAGACCTCGACAGGTCTTCCACTAATGACCTCCCACTTGAGATCTTGACAGGTCTTCCACGAACGACCTCCCACTTAGCTAGGGATTGTTGCTAATAAGGGTGTAGTTTTAAATAGACCCATTCCCCTACTGTAAACTCCCTGTCAGCCCTCTTCTTATCAACATACACCTTCACCTGGATCTTTCCTGAGCCAAACTCTGTTTCAGCTTCCTATCCATTTCATGCCTCTTCTGCATTAAATCCTCTACTGAATCTACGTTTGTCTGCTGGTAGGGCCCTAAGGCTAATTGAGGAGGCAAGATTCCATATAAGAATTCAAAAGGAGTTCTCCAAATTGTTGAGTGATAGGTGGTATCATACCACCATTAGGCTAAAGCTAACCATATTTTCCAGGATTTACACTTAAAATATGTCATGCACCTCAGGTAACCCTCTAAACATTGGTTCAACCTCTTTTTTCCCATCTATCTGGGGGTATTGGCGGTTCTAAGAAGTATATCCACCCCCAACAATATAAAGAGATCCTGCCAGAAAAAACTTGTAAATATCCTGTCCTGTCTGAGATGACGCTTTGGGGTAGTCCATGAAGCTTCCTGATATTATCCAGAAACAATGGAGCTTTGGTAGAGGTAGTTTATGGGTGTTTTACAGCAACAAAATTACCATATTTGGTGAATCAATCAATGACCATGATGACTGTCTTTCCCTCTGAAGCTGGTAATCCTTCTACAAAATCTATGGAGATATGACTCCAAGAGTACGCCGGTTTAGGTAAAGGTTGCAAGAGGCCCGGATAAGCCACATTTTTATTTTTGCATTTTTGACATACTTCACAATGCACTTCACAATGCAAAACCTCCCTTTTAATATCTCGGGTCATGCCAGGCCAATTAAAATGTTGCTTAGCTTTGTAAATACTTGCTTGAATACCAGAATGACCCCCTTATTGAGAGCTATGGATATTATGAACCAATTTCTGTCTGATTCCACTGCCACAGCCAATATACACCTTATGACCATACCTCAATATACCATTTGGGAATTTGTAGTTACTTTCTGTGTTTGGATCAAGAGTCAAGGCTTGAATGGTTTCTTGAGCAAATGCATCTCCCTCATAACTATTAGTTACCTCTTGGACCCATGTAGGAACTATTACTAATATAGCTGCACACTCCCATTCACCCTCTTTACATCCGAACAAGGCATCAGTCGCTAGGTTCTCTGCTCGCCTCTTATATTGTATTTCATAATCCAATCCCATGAGTTTAGTCATCCATTTCTGTTGAAGAGGTGTCGTGATCCTTTGTTCTAACAAGAATTTCAAGGACTGATGGTCAGTTTTTAATATGAAATGAATCACTTCAAGATAATGCCTCCACTTGGTCACTGCTGAAACTAAAGCCAAGAGTCCTTTCTCATAGATAGATAACCCCATTTTCCCTGTACTTATGGCTTCGCTAAGATAAGCTATGGGCTATTTATTCTGAATTAACATGGCTCCTATTCCTCCATAACATGCATCAATTTTTACAACAAACGATTTGCTAAAATTAGGCATGGCCAGAATGGGGGTGGAACTCATAGCTTCTTTCAACTTCTGAAAAGCTAATTCAGCCGCTTCATTCCACTCAAAAGCATCCTTCTTCAGTAAGTCATTAAGGGCATTTGCTACTGTTCCATACCTTCTATAAATTTTCGGTAATACCCTGTTAGACCTAGAAAGCCCCTTAATTGTTTCAAGTTCTTAGGTGTGGGCTAATATTTCATCGCTTCTACCTTCTGGGGGTTATCTGCTACCCCTTCATAGCTAATTATATGCCTCAAGTATTCAATGTTAGTCTGACCAAAAGCACACTTCTGAATTTGGCAAACAACTATTCTTTCCTCAAGATTTCCAAAACCACCCTCAAGTGATGACAATGCTCATATATGCTACGACTGTATTCCAAAATATCATCGAAAAAACTAATACAAATTTCCTCAAATGTTCGGAAAATACCTTGTTCATGCGACTTCGAAAGGCAGTCGGTGCATTAGTTATGCCAAAAGGCATGAGCCTAAACGCATAAAGGCCTTGATGCGTTCTGAAGGCTCTCTTGTGTATATCATTTGGGTCCACCCTAATTTCGTGGTATCCTGCCCTGAGATCAATCTTAGAGAAGTACCTAGCTCCACCCAATTTATCTAAGAGTTCATCTATTCTAGGTATAGGATATTTATCCTTAACCGTGAGACTATTCGACTGTCTAAAGTCTATAGAAAATCTCTAGCTACCAACTTTCTTCTTAACTAATAACATTGGTGAGGCAAATGAGTTGTTGTTGGTTCTATTAATCCCAAACTCCATCATTTCTTTAATTAATTTTTCAATTCTGTCTTTTGGACATAGGGACACCTGTAGGGCCTTAATTTAAATGGCTGGGTACCTTCTTTCAGCATGAAAGCATTTTCATGAGCCCTCTTTCGTGGCAGCCCTGTAGGTGTTTTGAAAATGTCCTCAAATCTGTGACGACTGGCTGGATCTATGCTACTATGGCAGACATTTCTTCCTCAAAAATTGAGTATAGTTGAGCAATCAGTCCACACTCTTGGTTCTGCAACCATTCATCCATTTGTTCCATTATTATCATATTAAAACTGGTTTCATCTTCACTTCTTAAGGTAACTCTTTGCTCCTTATAATTGAAACTAATATAATCACCCCTAAAATCACAAACCATTGGCCCAAATTGGCTAAGCCAGTTAATACCCAGTACTATATCACTCCCTTTTAGGTTGAGAGTTCTGAGTTTAAATTGGAATTCATAGTCCAGCGTTGTCCAGCAAAGGGGTCGGTTCATACACTTGCTTTCCAGCCTTTTCCCAATTGTTACCCTGACTATCATTGGTCTAGTATCATCATTTTCATATCCCAATGCCAACTCCAATTTTTCATCAATGAAACTGTGGGTGCTCCCACTATCTATGAGTATTGAGATCTTTCTTCCCTTCAACTTCCCAAGAATTCTAATGGTTCTGTATTTGGTGTTTCCTAGCAGGGCACGTACTGATAATTGCATGAATTCCTCAGGTTTTTCCTCTACTTTGCAGTTTTCACTTCCTTTCTCTTCCCTATCCTCCTTAGTCTCCTCCACTACAATGTAATTGAATGTCCTATTCTTACATATATGCCCTTGAGTATATTTCTCATCACACAGGAAACACAATCCCAAGTCCCTTTTAGTCTATATATCAAAGGGAGATATGGTTCTATAGTTTGGATTTTGAGTGGATTGGTTGGTAGGATAGGTCTTTTGGGGGTTGTTCTGGTTCTGATTTTGGGAATAGCTTGTTTTGGGGGTTGTTCTGGTTTTGATTTTGGGAATAGCTTGGTTTTTGGGGGTTGTATGGGCTTCTAACGAATGTGGGGGGTTTTTTGTGGTTGGGAGTTTCTGGTCATTACATGAATGGTTGTTTCTTGTAAGTAAGCTATTTCAAAGGACTGGGACAAGCTTGATGGTTTCATCATCTTCACCATCGATCTTATTTCATCTTTCAGTCCACTAGTAAACACTGAAATGTAATAACTCTCTAGGGCTTGGGGTAACAGCATCATCACCTTAACTCCTCAAATGATTCTTGATATTCACTCATACTTCCCTTTTGTTTGATTTTACAAAAAATCTTAACTACTTCCTTACCTACATTTTCTGCAAACCTATTACAAATTTCAGAGGAAAACACCTCCCATGTAGCATTTAAATGACTTGCAAAACAACCCTTATAAACATTATTTTAGAATATTATGTAAATGTCTTTTCTTTTGATTTACTTTTTAGTTTAGTTCGATTCAAAATCTCCAAATTCTACCATTCAAATAAGGGGAGAACTAACAATTTCGGTACTTAATTACAATCTCTGTGGGATCGATATCCAGACTCAAAAAGTCTACTTTATTACTTGGATGCGACATCTTGTACTTGCGATTAGCACACATCACACAACTCGTGTGGTGCCCTGAATTCATTTCCTATTTTTATTCATTTATTTATTTTCCCACCATATTTTGATTTTTCAAACGAATAAATATTATTTTATCCACCCGCTCTAAATATAAATTTGAACATTTATTTTTAAAACATAAGTATTTCTCTCTGAAACATCATTTACAATTTAATTCAGAAGAAAAAAAAATAAACTAACTATAATATAAAAACTTTATAGTTAGTGGTTGATATAAAAATATCTATTTAAAATAGGAAACATAGATTGGATAGTGGAAGATAGCTGGGAATTAGTTAATTAAAAATATTTAACTATTTTGAAATCAAATAAAACTACATAAAAATATTTGGACCTTTTTTGTGGTTTCCCTGGAGGAAGGGCCATGAACCACAGTCAGGTACCCAGTACACAATCATCCCGTCATTTGAGACTTGGCACCAACCTCCAATTCATACATTATCATACCTATAATGCAAAACTACATGAGCTAACGCTCAACAAGCAACATATGCATGATCATGCACATGAGTTTTGATTCACTTTCTCACAATTATCTCATTCTCAAACTTCATACCTTCTCGTTATCTCAACTTATCCACATTTCTTACTTGGGCCCGAATCCCACTACGTTGTACCCTATGAGCTCAGTTATCAACATGGCCGATAAAATGCACCTTCTAGTGCCTGTGGTTCGTCATAGTCCACCGAAATTCAAGACTCCACAATTTGTGTCCATCATCGCCCACCGAGACTCAAGATACTGCACCGAGAATTATATTATATTAATTAGGCTTGGCCTATTGTATATGGTGCTCGGCTTGCCGTTCCAAAATCCCAAGGCCACCAAGAGACCTCCTGACACCGATCGTACATCACCGGCGAACCACCAACACCCCATCCTCGACTACCCTTAATGACCGTCGAGAGTTTCAAGCGGATGTATATATCCGGATGCGAAGTAAAGTACGGTACACTCGTAGGGTGATTCTACTATCATCCATGTCATTCATTCTTCATAAACTGATTATCTCTTTATTTACCATTTATGAAGGACTTCTTCTAAGTCCACATAATGCACGTGCACATGATTGCCGTAATATACCTCGTGTACATAAATGCCACAATATTCCTTATGTTCTAATTATACATCATAATCACATAATATGGCATTCCAATGAATACATGTGCATTAATAACATGTCATATCATCAAATCATATCTCGCGTGCTTTCAATATATACAGATATTTGCCACATCATATTCCACATATATTGTACCAACAATATATCTCACATAATCACATAGGGGCACATAATAATATAAATATTATGTTTTGTATTATAGTTGAAATATTACTTACCTTACTCCTTGCTCCATATCCTGGAATTCACGACTTTGTTCCTCAATATTTGCACCACTAATCCACTTGGATTCGAACTTGATTGATCATCATTCATTGCCTATCATATATATAAACTATAATTTAGCTACATAATACTATATTATATTTAAATTACAAAATATTAATTAGGGTCCAACAAAATTAAAGTGGATCATTTCCCTACAAAATATTTAACTGAATTGTAACCCGACTATATCTCTATGATGAATTTAACACTAGAAAATCATTCTGGGTTTTGTGAATACTTTTTATGGATAACACTAAGCATTAAGGTATATCTCCATCCCCCCTATTGGACCTAGCGGTAATTAAACATGTCTAACTTTCTCCTACTTTCTCGATTTTCGAAAAATGCCACTCGGTTATACAAAAATTGGCTAGAAGTTTGCATAAGATAAAAAAGCATACTTTAATTACTCAAACCCATAAATCATATAAATTAAACAATTGTCAAAGCATAGAATCAAAATATTATGTCTTCAGCACAATCCCCAACACAAAACATCTAGCCTAGATACATAATTGAAAATAAAATACAAAAAACATGAAAAGAGATCACCCCGTTCATTCTCTTGTTATTGTATCTTCAATCTTCTCTTTGGCCTCGCGTGGATTCCCCTTCGATTGAGCAACAAATTTGCATGTAAGCATTATTGAGAACAATATTTAGGACCCTAATTCATGCATGACATTAGATATATATAGGTCTAGGTCAAATCTACGCCAAAAGGGAAAAACATGTTGAATTCTGCATAAAAAGCCAATTCTTCGGCCCAGTCAGAAAGATGCATGACCTTGTAGGTTTAAGTCTAGTGTCCGCGCGGTTACACGAAAATAGGTTATGTTTAATTTGAATTTCTCGCATGGCCATCCTCTTGAAACCTATGGCCGCATAGTTCTCTATCTAGTATGCGATTTCCACTTTTGAAGTACTACAAGTTGGTCCTCACCTTTTATTTGCATGCCTGGTCCTTCATCTTTTGACTTGAGCTATTTAACCCCTGAACTTCTGATTTCTTCTCTTTTCTTGCTTGTTCTTTTCAATTGACTCCTTACAAGTCATAATGTTCACAAATTAGTTCCAATAATCATCCAATTCTTTGATAATTGCTTCATTTGCGTCCATTTCTCAAGTTTGGGTTGTTTTCTAAAATATAAACGAATAAGAAGTAAATGAATAGAAAATATTCTTAAACAAACATATAGAATCCTAATTTTGGCATATATAAGTGTATAAAATATACTTATCAGTCGACCCATCCTATTAATAAAAAAGGGGGGTCGACTCCCCCTCTGGTCTTTCTATTTTTCCTCCCCGTTTTCAACAACCGATTACCCATATATATATATATAGATTTTATGAGGGACTAAACTGTAATTATTTTATTTTATTTTTTAGTCCCAAGAAAATATAATATTTATATTTTAGTCCCAAAAATTATTAAAACTACTAAAATGACTCTAAAAAATTATAGGGTCATATGAAGTCAAAATAGGAAATTCTTGGGGCCACATGAAGTTCTCAAGGAATACATTACAATGATATTTTCAAATTATAAAATCGATAACCAAGTGCTCATCAAAGTTGGCCCCTTAAAACTATTTCATTGCAATTTCTTTTCAAATGGCTACTTTCGTCTTAATTTCCGGTACTCTTATTATCATCAAAATTGAACTTTAAATATACCATTCTAAAATACACACGATCTAGTTTCCTATATACTTGCCAAAACGCAATATGGTCAATCATAGCAAAAGTTGCGGCTTGTCAAAATAGGACGTCTAAAACTAAATTTTCGAATGCCAACCTTCTTTATTAAAGTTTTCGAGACATGTACGTGAACAAAATACTTGTCTACAATATGCCATTATGAAGGTCATTCAATGCTCTACATGATGGTATTCTTGAATAGTAAAGACAGATAACAAAACTAAGAATTTACGCATCCCGAAACTATACACAAATTTCATCGTTAATAATGTTTACAAGTCCAAGTTCGATGTGAGCCGGATCGCTAAAACCTAGCACTAAAGCCATTCGAATAAAGGGTGATGTGTTCCGGACCCTCGAAAATCGGAGTCATAGCAGGCTTGACGGGAAAATTCAAGTAATTCAAGCCAAAACAAGAATTCAACAGGTTCGACGAGCTTCGAAAATCAAACTGTGTCGAAAAGAACCAGAAAATTAAGCAGCGGGCCTTTTACGGCCGTAACCTTTGGAATTACGGCCGTAACGCAGCTATTGCAAATTTTGGGCAGAATATGACTTACGTCCGTAATCAAATTCGTCACAGCCGTAACTGCGGTATCAACTTTGGACCCGAGAAGGGCTTACGGCCGTAAGCCCGGTATTTACGGCCGTAACTAGGCGGTGGATAAGATTTTTCCAGAATTTCGCATATTTTATTTCCTTTTCCTATTTTAGTATTTTAGGTTAGTTAGAACTCTATTTTGAGTCCATTAGCGACTAGGGTTTTATTTTACTTATTTATACACTTTTTCCATTCATTGTAATCAGGTTTTGATTTTGACATAAACAGTTTTTATTGAGGATTCAATAAAAGTTATAGGTGGATTCCTATGTTTTTTCGAACTTATCAAGAATATTTCTTGTGGCGTTCAAATATCGAACTCATCAAATATTTGCTAGAATATTTGTGGCGTTCAAAAATCAGAGACTTATTAAGAAGATTGGACAAATCCTTGTGGCGTTTCGAAAGTCGTGGATCTTTATTCCGCATCGTCGAGCCATCGCGTTGTGAATATCGGGTCATGATTCATCCGTCCAACCACAACCTGAGTTTGGAACTTTCCGGCGTTTCTTCCGCGCTTCGAGTCTTATCATCTGGTATCGGAGCTGGACTCTGAATTGAGGTTTTTCTATCCAGTTTGATTTTTATGTTTATCATCGAGTTAGATAAAAATCATTCATATCTTGTTGAGTGTTTTGTTTTCAGTTTTTTGTGTTCTTCTAGTTCTTGAGTTTGTTGAGTCTTTCTTTTCTTGAGAGTTCTTAGTACCAGTAAATTTCTCCAGTTTGATCCATATAAAAATTCAACAAAAAATTCAAAAGTGTTCGTTTTGCTTAATTCTTATCCGAATTAAGTTCTGTTTGTTTTATTGTGTTCGTGTCGAATTTTCGGATTTATTAAAAAAAAATATTTTTTTATTTTTTTATTTAATTCCGAAAATTCATTATTAAAAAAAAAATTCCATTCAAGAACCACTTTCTTGAATTCCTTAATCCTTTGTTTATTGTTCTTTTCCATTTCATTCCACATAAATTTCACAATGTCCAATTTTCAAGAAAAATATCCATCTAGAAGGGGGAATGATAATGATAAAGATCGTATGTGGAGATTTTTGAATGATGCTTTGATGAGGTTGGGTAAACTAGATGAAAGGGAGGATAAATTGAAAAAAAGGCGATCTCAAGTAAACCGTAGTGATGAGAGTCAATATAGGCGTAATCATAAGCCTAGGGATGGAATCGGGGTTAAGAGAGGAGCTGAGATTGGTCCAAAAGCAATTTTGAAAATTCAAAAAGAAATTTATGAAGAAAGATTGAGGTGTGAACGGGAGGCAGAAAGAAAATATTTGGCTAAATTGCGAAAGAAGGAGGAGAAACGAAAGGCAGTGATTAAATAGCTAGAGGAGAGTGAAATACATGTTATAGTTGAGCCTCAGGATATGAATGTTGAAAAGAAGGAGGGAGGCTTGAAACATGAATTAGAAGTAGTTGAAGAGACCCCGAACTTTGTGGTAGGAGTTGAAAAGGTGGAGTTAGGTGATCAAACTCCAAAATTTGATGAAGAAAAATTGGAAGTTGGGGTAGGAGTTCAAATTTTGAGCTTTGAATTGGAAGATCCACATTTTGGTAGTGATGAGGTAGTACATGAACATGGTGATTCAAATGTGGAGGTCAGAGATGTGGTTGAGTTAGAAGATAAAAAAATTGAACAAGAAATTGCAAAGGAAGAAAGAGGTGAAGAGAAGAGCCTCGTGGTTCAAGAAGTGGAGTTGGTGGTGGTGTATCATGAATACAAGGATCCATGCCTTGTACCTCATGAAGCTAACATGTCCCTCCCCATTTTGTTTAAATCTTTTTTGCAGGTTAATTACGTTTGAGAGCTTCAACCACACTAGATATGGTAAAGGAAAGTCAAGCTCTATCTCTTCCATGTTTTCCAATCGAAGGAGCATAATTTAGTGAACTCATGGCATGGAAGCAATAATTTTCCGTTTGATCCAGGAGGTGAAGTGAAATAATAGGGACAAAGCTATGATTCAGGACGAATCATCCTAAAGAAGGAGGGTATGATGTGTTCCGGACCCTCGACAATAGGAGTCATAGAAGGATTGACGGGAAAATTCAAGTAATTCAAGCCAAAACAAGAATTCAACAGGTTAGACGAGCTTCGAAAATCAAACCATGTCGAAAAGAACCAGAAAATTAAGCAGCGGGCCTTTTACGGCCGTAACCTTTGGAATTACGGCCGTAACGCAGCTATAGCAAATTTTGGACAGAACATGACTTACAGCCGTAATCAAATTTGTCACGACTATAACTGCGGTATCAACTTTGGACCCAGGAAGGGCTTACGGCCGTAAGCCCGGTATTTACGGCCGTAACTAGGCGGTGGATAAGATTTTTCCAGAATTTCACATATTTTATTTCCTTTTCCTATTTTAGTAATTTAGGTTAGTTAGAACTCTATTTTGAGTCCATTAGCGACTAGGGTTTTATTTTACTTATTTATACACTTTTTCCATTTATTGTAATCAGGTTTTGATTTTGACATAAACAGTTTTTATTGAGGATTCAATAAAAGTTATAGGTGGATTCCTATGTTTTTTCGAACTTAACAAGAATATTTCTTGTGGCATTCAAATATCGAACTCATCAAATATTTTCTAGAATATTTGTGGCGTTCAAAAATCAGAGACTTATAAAGCAGATTGGACAAATCCTTGTGGCGGAAAGTCGTGGATCTTTATTCCGCATCGTCGAGCCATCGCGTCGTGAATATTAGGTCATGATTCATCCGTCCAACCACAACCTGAGTTTGGAACTTTCCGGCATTTCTTCCGCACTTCGAATCTTATCAAAGGGCGTAGGTTGAGGATGGTGTTAACGTTTAGTGACCATGAGATAGAGAAGATCCGACAAGAGTACAAAATGTTGACCTCAAATAACAATAAAAAGGCATATAACAAGATTTTTGAAACCACTCCATTCCCATGTCAAGTATGTGGAAAAATGCACAACGGACCTTGTCAAACCCAAAGTGGTTTATAAGATGGCTTCTGGAGAAAAGGACATCAGATCCGAGACTGTCTCCAACAAAAACCCACCAAAGAAAGTCATCTGTTGTAGGTCAATCAAGTGTACACTATCGTCCATCCTGAAGCATTAGAGAAAAATAAAGTGATTACAGGTACGATGCACCCTCTTCTGAACCAGCTTATATTTAATTTGACTCTAGTACTAAACACTCGTCCGTGCCTGCATATTTTTTACATTGCCATAATATACCCATGAAATTATCACCAAGTGTATGTGAAATTTTCCTACCTAATGGTAGCATTTACCAAACCCAAACCATTATCAAAAGCTCAATTTCAAGCCAAAGAAAAAGAATACTAGCCAAACTAATTGTTTCTGATATTTGAGAGTTTGATATCGTCTTAGGTATAGATTGGTGATCCAAGTATGGAGTAATATTAAAATGTAGAACAAAGAATATCCATTTTCCAGAAAATGGCCCTATATCATTTCCATCTCCAATTAAAACTTTGAAAAATATCATTTTTATGATTAAAGACAGTAAGTTATTCTCCCAAGGACATGTTGGTTACAGAGTAAGTTTATATCAGACTAACAAAGAAAAACATCCCGAATTATCTACTGTACCTATTGCCCAAAACTTTCCCGATATTTTCCAAAAGATTTACCTGAGTACCCATCCCACATAAAAAATTCCATATCGTATAGCCCCTACATAATTGATAGAACTGGGGACCTAATTGGATGAATTATTGGAGAAAGGTTTCATTCGGTCTAGTACGTCTTCTTAAGGTGCTCTAGTGTTATTCGTAAAGAAGAAAGATGAGTCTATGCATTTATACATTGATTACTTGGAGGATTACTTGGAGTTAAAGAGGGTTACTACCAAGAATAGATACCCTCTTCTCAGAATTGATGATGTAATAGATCAGTAACATGGATCAACTACCCTTTCAAAAATTGATCTACGATCAGGATATCATCAATTGAAAATCAAATCTGAAAATATTCTCAAATCTGCATTTCCAACCCGATATGGACATTTTCAATTTCTAGTTATGCCATTCAGATTGACAAACGTTCCTTCCACATTCATGTATCTAATGAACCAAATTTTTTGAGACTATCTAAGTAAAGTTGTCATTATATTCATAGATGACATCTTAATCTATTCAAAAGATCATCGACAACGTATGGAACACTTAAGGATTGTCATGCAAATTCTACGAGAACAAAAGCTTTATGCTGAATTCTAGAAAAGTGAGTCCTGAATAGAACAAGTAGTTTCTTGGGACATGTAATATCAAAAGAATAAATTGTTTTGAACCCATGTAAGATCGAAGAATTATCACAGTGGACTCAACCTACTAAACTTACCAAAGTACATAGTTTTCTTGGTCTAGCTGAATACTATAGAGGATTTGTCTGAGACTTCTCAAAATAGCAACACCTTTGACTAGGCTGACATGAAGAATGTTCCTTTCAAATAGTCAGAAGAATGCAAGAAAAGTTTTCAAAATTTAAAGAAGAGATTAATGTCAGCCCCAATCTTAAGAACTCCATGAGGAGATCTGGAATTTACTATATACATTGATGCTTCCGAGAATGGACTTGGATTTGTACTTATGCAACAAGGAAAAGTGATAGATTATCCTCACAATAGTTGAAGCCCTACGAGCAAAATTATCCATTACATGATCTTGAACTCACTGCCACAGTCTTCACCCTAAAAAATTGGAAACATTATTTATATAATAAATGTTGTTATATTTACACATCACAAAAGCCTTAAGTATGTCTTCATGTGGAAAGAGTTAAACAAGAAGCAAAAAGATGGAAGGAGCTAGAAAACGATTATGATTGTGGAATTAACTATCATCCAGAAAAAGTCAATATTGTAGCCGACACTTTAATCTAAAAGGCACCAACAAAAGAAATTTCATCCATGGAGTTACAAAAAGACATGGAAAAGTTAATCCATGAAATCTTAGATCCAGGAAATGGTTGGATATTTACTTTAACTTTACATCCTACATTATTGGAGATGGAAGCTCAAAAGACTGATACCTTTGCATATAAAATACGAGGAAATTCGAATCAAGGACCTTCCGACTTTAAAATCTAAGAAGAAGGAATCCTAAGGTTGAAAACTTGAATCTATGTTCCAGTGACACAAGATCTCAGACTGAAAATTTTAGTAAAGGAAAATAACACACCTTATTCAATCCATCTCAAGAGTACAAAAATGTGCCAAGAAATCTGAAGCCAATACTAGTGGCCTAAGATGAGACAAGAAATTTCTAGACTCTTTTCCAAATGTTTGACTTGTCAACAATTTAAACTTGAACACCAATGGCTACTGATACATTGCAACCACTACCAATAACAAAATGGAAATGGAATGAAACTAATATGAATTTATAAACGTTTTACCTTGAGTATCAAAAGGATTTGATGCCATTTTGGTAATAGTCGAAAAACTTACCAAGTCTGCTCATTTCCACCCGATAAAGATGAATTTCAAAATGGAACAGTCAGCAATCTTGTACATCAAAGAGATTGCACGATTACATGGTGTTCCATTACCTATTACGTAGGATCGTGATCCTAGATTTCTATCTCATTTTTGGAAAAAACTGTAAAAAGAAGTTAGGAACAAAGCTAGACTTCAACACTGTCTTTCATCCATAAATGGATGGAAAATCTTAACGAATAATTTAAAATTTGGAAGATATGCTAAGAGCATGAGTATTGAATTTTGAATATGGTTAGGATCATTTTCTACCCTTGATTGAATTTTCATGCAATAACGACTATCAGGCCTCAATATGAATGCCACCATATGAGACATTATACGAAAATGTCGATCTCCATTGAATTGGCACGAGACTGGATAACATTTACTGGTTAACTCGGATATGTTACAAGAAATGAATGAGGGCTATCGAAAAGATTAGAACTTAGATGAAAATAACTTAAGAGCAATAGAAAAATTATGCTGACAAGAGAAGAAGACCACTTGGGTTTGCATTTGGTGATCAAGTTTTGGTGAAGATTTCCCCGATCAGACACTTATTGCGATTTTGGAAGAAGAGAAAGTTGACACCCAGATATATAGGCTCTTTTGACACAATAGAACAAATTGAGAAAGTATCTTACCCATTGTAGTTACTAGAACAATTACAAAGAATGTATAATGTTTTTAAAGTCTCTTCACTTCGAAAGTACATACCATATATGTCTCGCATTCTAACTGAAATCCCTACAATGATACAATCGGATTTGACTTTCAACGTAAAACCCCTTCAAATTCTTATGAGGGAGGTTAAGAAACTCTAAAATAAAGAAGTCCCTCCAGTATGAATTTTATGGCAAAGTGCCACCATTGAAGAAGAAATATGGGAATGGGTAGATGAGATAAAATCCATCTATCCAGAACTCTTCTATTAGGTAATTTTCGAGGACAAAATTATTTAAATGGGGAAGATTGTAATAACCTGTTGGGGATTGATTGCAAAAACGAATGAAAAAATATCGAATGCTCAAAATTATACGTAATATAGTGCTGCTGCACTTTTTTATGATTGTAGAAGAGAAGATATTATATTGTAAATTTTTTGTGACTTGAATTCATTCCAATGACTTGAGTTACATGGGTATTTATAGATAAGATTTAACATGTATCTAGCCAAACTCATGAACCAACATTAAATAGATACGCTTCTCCTACTCTAGTACATTAATGGATAAATGCATGTACAATTGTAATTCATGAATCTAGATATTAATTGCAAATTATGTTTCCATCACCCCCTCTAAATTTGCAATTTTGAGAATGTCTCTTGCCTTTTGAAATTTCTCGACATAGATCACCTTGGTCAGAAAGTCTGCGGGTTGCTCATTCGTTCCAATGAATTCCAAGTTGATTTCACCATTACTCACCATATCTCGGATGAAATGATGTCGCAACTCAATGTGTTTTGTTCTCGAATGAAACACCGGATTTTTTGTCATGGCTATCGTAGACATATTGTCACAATAAATTACTGTGGGCTGTTTTTGAACTTGTTTCAAATCTGCTAGTAATCATCTCAACCAAATAGCTTCGCAAGTTGCATCTGTAACAGCAATATACTCAGCTTCCGCGGATGATAACGCTACTGTTTTTTGCTTCTTTGAACTCCATGAAACAACATTAGTTCTGAGACAAAATAAATACCCTGAAGTGCTTTTTCTATCATCCATCGAACCACCCCAATCACTGTCGCTATAACCAATCAACTTGCTCTCATTTTCTTTTACATATTTGATGCCTATTTTCTTTGTTCCTTGCAAGTATCTCATGACTCTTTTAGCTGCTGCAAAATGAAGTTGACTTGGTTCATTCATGAACCTTGAGATCATGCTCACGGCTTGAACAATATCCGGCCTTGTGTTTGTGAGATAAATCAGTGAACCAACAAGACTCCTAAACAGTTTTGCATCTATTTTTTTTGCTCCATCATCTTTTCTTAACTTATCATTTGCTGCCATAGGAGTTGAAATTGATTTACAATTCTCCATATGAAATTTCTTCAGAAGATCTTCTGTGTATTTCTCTTGAGAAATAAAGATTTCTCCTTTGGACTGCTTCACTTGTATTCCAAGAAAATACTTCGTGACTCCTAAATCAGTCATCTCAAATTCATTCATCATTTTTCGCTTGAAATCTTCGACTAACCTTACATTGGTCCCAGTGTAGATAAGATCATCTACGTAGATGCACACAATCAAGAAATCATGATCTTGCTCCTTCACATAGAGAGAGGGGTCATTAGGACTTCGATGAAATCCATTCTTGAGAAAATAGCCATCAATCTTGCTATTCCAAGTTCTTGGAGCTTGCTTCAGTCCGTAAAGTGCTTTCTTGAGGCGATACACTTTATCTTCTTTCCCTTTCACTCCAAATCGTTCAGGTTGTTGTACATATACTTCTTCTTCAAGCTCTCCATTAAGGAAAGCTGATTTGACATCAAGTTGGAATACCTGAAGATCCAATCGCGCTGTAAGAGCAAGAACAACCCTGATAGTTTCCATTCTAACAACCGGTGAGAATGTCTCATTGAAATCAATTCCTAGTTGTTGAGAATATCCCTTCGCTACAAGCCTAGCCTTGTGTTTTTGTATGCTTCCATCTTCATTATACTTTGTTTTGAAAATCCATTTCAGCCCTATAACATCTTTTATCATGGCAATCTCCTCTTGCATATCTTTTCTCCATGTTTCTTCCTTCACTGCGACTTCAAAACTTTGAGGTTCACAGGTAAAGAGAGCAAATTCAGATGTCTCAAGAATTTCTCTCAAGGATCGAGTCTTTTTAATCGGTGAATCGGAACTTGAACTTTCATCTCGAACTGGCGATCTTGGTGGGCGAGGATTAGGACTTTGAGGTGAACTAACATGACCGAGTTCATCCTCAGAATTTGATGCATCATAGAACTCCTCTTGACATATCAATTTGGACGAATTTTCTTCCCAGCTCCATGATCCCATTTCATCAAAAATAACATCTCTTGAAACCACGAGCTTGCAAGTTATAGGATTGTAAAGGCGATAACCTTTTGACTCATCACTATAGCCAATGAAAAAAAGCTTCTCACTTTTTTCATCAAATTCATCTCTATTTGGAGTAGAGATATGAGAATATGCAATGCTGCCAAAAATCTTCAAGTGATCAACTACGGGCTTTTTCTTGTGCCAAGCTTCAAACGGTGTTCGGTTTCGAACGGCCTTTGTTGGGCATCGATTCAGAATATAAATAGTTGTGTGTACCGCTTCTGCCCAAAATATTTTGGGTAGACTTTTGCCGATCATCATACTTCTAGCCATTTCAACAATGGTGCGATTTTTCCGCTCGGCTACCCCGTTTTGTTGGGGGCTCCTCCGAATAGTGAGCTGCCTCTGAATACCATTATCTTTGCAATACTCCATAAATGGAGTGTAAATAAACTCTCCTCCACGATCTATCCGAAGGGTTTTGATTTGATGACTAGATTGTTTTTCCACTAGAGATTTGAATTTGAGAAATGCGGAAAAAGCCTCGGACTTTTCATTTAGAAAATAGACCCACATCATTCTTGTGTAGTCATCGATAAATAAAATGAAATACCTTTTGCTTCCAAGAGAGAGAGTCCTCGAAGGACCCCAAATATCCGTATGAACAAGCTCCAAAGGTTCTCTAGCTCTCCAAGATGTTTTTGGAAAGGGAAGTCGATGCATTTTGCCATATATGCATCCTTCACAACCTTGAGTTTTTGCTTCAATTTTTGGGAGTCCAATCACCATATTCTTTTGCTTGAGAAGTTGCAGCCCTTTGATATTAAGATGCCCGTATCTCAAATGCCAAAGTTGAGATTGATCAAAATTTTCACCTGTGAAGGCCACCTTATCTTGAAGAGGCATATTCATAGGAAACACCTTATTGGAGCTCATAGGAACTGTGGCGATGGTGAAATTGATTTTCTTGTCAAATATTCTACATTTCTCATCATAAAAAAAAACAGAATATCCTTTGCGTAGGAGTTGTCCAACACTAAGGAGGTTACTAGTCAAATTAAGCACATAAAGAACATCACCAATGAGCTTTTTGTTACCTCCTTTAGTTTGAACCGCGATAGTTCCCTTTCCTTCAGTGCGATGTAACTTTCCATCACCAAGCTTCACTTCTGAATTGAAATTCTCATCAAGATCAATGAAATTTTTTTTATTTCCAGTCATGTGACTACTGCAGCCGCTGTCTAGGTACCACACATTTTTTGATTGTTGTTGAGCCGTCATACAAGAGAAAAGTTGTTCATCTTCATCTTTGGAAAAGTTTGCTTCATCCTTCTCATCTTTGTTCTGGTAATAAAAATCTCTTTGAGAGTGGTTAGGATTTCTGCATCTCTTGCATTTGTAGAAGCAATCATTTGTTTCATGATTTGATTTTCTGCAAATTTTGCAAAAAATATTTGCATTTCCAGCTTCGCGATTTGGATTTCCGTCATAGTTTTTTGATTGGTTGCCTTGTGCTCTTCCTCGAAATGATTCTCCTCGTCCTCGTGATGATCCTCCTCTGCCTTGGGAAGATACTCCTCTGCCTTCTTGCCGCTGTTTAGAATTTGAATTATAAAAATTCATTTTGGACTCAAATACTTACTCAAGTGGCTGATTTGAGAACCTACCAATTCTTTCTTCATGTACTTACAGGGAACTCATCAGATCGTTAAAGGTATATTTAGACAAATCTTTTGATTCTTCAATAGCAGCGACAATATAATCATATTTTGCGGGAAGGCTTCGAAGGACCTTTTGAACAACTTTTTTTTCTTCAATTGTGTCGCCAAGGCTTCTGATTTGATTTACTATTTAGGAGACTCGAGTTAGATAGAATTGCATAACTTCATTATCTTTTTTTGATAAATTGTCGAACTCCCTCCAAAGAGATTGAAGCTTTAGAGATGTCACCTTGTCATTGCCATGAAATCCCTCATTTAAGATATCCCAAGCTTGCTTGGCTCTTTTGACACCGTGAATTCGAGGATATATGGTCTTGCTTAACCCTTGTTGTATAAATCTAAGAGCACTTGCATCTCTCCGTAAATTTTTCTTGTAATCTTTTTGTTGAGCGTCCATCCATTCTTCTTCTTCTTCATCATCAGGTGCTGGAAATCCATCTTCAACAACTTCCCACAAATCTTGCGAAATGAAGAGTGTTTCCATTTGACTACTCCAATAATCAAAATGCTCGCCTTCAAATATGGGAACTTGGTTATGAGTATAGGAAAACATGGATGTAGAAACATGATTTGCTGCCATGCTTTGGAGAAGGGAAATAAAATTTGAGATACGTATAGAGAACTTAGCTCTGATACCAAAATTTGTTGGGGATTGATTGCAAAAACGAATGAAAAAATATCGAATGCTCAAAATTATACGTAATATAGTGCTGCTGCACTTTTTTATGATTGTAGAAGAGAAGATATTATATTGTAAATTTTTTGTGACTTGAATTCATTCCAATGACTTGAGTTACATGGGTATTTATAGATAAGATTTAACATGTATCTATCCAAACTCATGAACCAACATTAAATAGATACGCTTCTCCTACTCTAGTACATTAATGGATAAATGCATGTATAATTCTAATTCATGAATCTAGATATTAATTGCAAATTATGTTTCCAACATAACCCACATTTTCCCTCCATTTTAGAAGATTTAAATTTTAGAAATCTTTTACTCATGTATTGATACGTATGTATCGATAACTTTAGAACAAGTATCGATACATGCATGCGGTAACTTAGGATTTAAGATATGATTTAGTTTAATCCATTGGTAAAAAGTAGTCAAAGTCAACACATCCTATCACTTTACTGAGTCATAGTGGGGGAAAAATGCAGGGAGCCACCACCTACTCCGGAAGTGTGACTCTTCTAAGCTAGTATAGGTTAATCATGGTAGCAGCACTCTAATCAACTCGTAGCCAGATGATTACAACATCCACAATCACCACCTATAAATAGACTTCACATTCGATTATTGAAAACATACTACAATCCAAAACCAAATCGGAAAAGCTTCAAAAGCCTAAGGTAGTTAGTTTACTTCTATTTCAAATTCATTCAAGGCATGCTAAGTTAACCTTGATAAAGCTTTAATCAAGTTTTGTGGAGATTCTGCTTCATTGAAATATCAAGAAATATTTAAAATCAGGCCCTGGTAAGAATTTGTTAGAGAAAACAAAGCAGCAAGTATCAATAATATGTATCGATACTTGCAATATGTCAAGAATATGTATCAATACATGTTTAGAATGTATTGATACTTTGAGTAGTTTATTTCAACAATAGTAATCTGATTATACTTATTTTATCATTTTCAGGCACCTGTTAAAGCTTTAAGAACACTTATTTCTATTTAATAAACTTAAATGTTATTTCGTGATATTTGCAAGTTGATATCATATGAATTGTATAAACATGATTTTCTACATGATATTATGTTCATTTCTATCTCTCATATTAATTCTCCTAATAGCGCATGTAATTCGTATCACGGAGTTCAATAAATGGATTATGATGCCTATTAAATAATTCATTGGATACTACACCTGTTAAAGAAATTCAAGGAGTCACTACTACAAATTTTCCTAAAAAATAATAGAATATGCATCACTTTTTAGAACAATAGAAGCATATAAAAGGACGGAGGCATTTTCATAAATAAGTGCTAAATATAAACGTCGGTTAGTGACTAAAAATCGACATATAAAGGGTAAATATATTACCACTGTTGTGAAACTATCAAAATCTAATAAATAAAGGAGAGATAGAGATGGAGAGAATGAGAGAATTTCTCTTCATTGGGTATATCAAATGAAATAATAGAGGCCTCTATTTATAGGGGTGGACAATGGCATAATCGTAATAATGTAAAATTTACAGGGATATTATGGTAATGTCATTCAAATATATATATATATATATATAACACTCCCCCTCGAATGACATATTTAGCAATTGCCTGCCTCATTAAAACCTTGCTAAGAAAACCCAGTAGGATAAAACTTGAGCGAAGGAAAAAGAGTACAGCATGATTCTCCTCCTAAAGTGTGCAATCGAGGATTCATGAACTTCTCGAACATTGATGTAATACCACTTTTCGTTTTACGTGCTTTCTTGAATATCACACAATTTCTATGATGGTACTATGAAGAATTATTTATTTGACAATTATTATTGATAATAAGTTGAATTATTTTGCAGTGGAAGGAATTGGGTGCCGTCTCGATCAATGTGCCAATTAAAATGTTTATAAATTGTTTACGTACAATTCTATGTCTAATTGTTTATTTTAATTGTTACTTGTCATTTCTATTTTAATTGAATAGTAAGTTTCCTAAATTGCATTAAATTGAAGTTGGGAAAAGTTTGGTGACACTTTGGAATTTTATTTGAGAGTCATGAACCTAAATTACCAATTTATGAGAGTTTAGGGACTGAATTGCAATTTACCAAAAGTTAAACATTTAAACCTAACCTAAAGCCTCAAACTCTCATATCTCTCTCACTCACAACATCTCCCTCACGCTCGCTGCTCTCGGTCTTTGCCTCTCGCTCACTCTCGAACTCTCTCTCGCCTCACGTCTGGCGACACGAACCAGCGCCGGCGACGCCGACCACCACCCCACCGACAGTAAGCCCTCCCCCTTTTCCACTTTCTCTTCACGATACACACACACACACACACCCGAAACCGAACGCACACACACGGTTCACACAATTTCACATGCACACACATACATAATTCGATATACACATGTATATATATATATATATAGATTCTATGTAAATAACGTATGTATGCACCTTATATAAAAAAAATTCAGATTTTTACAGTAAATTTTAGATTTTTAATTTTTGTTTAATTTTCGAATTTAACCATGAATTTAGGATTTAATGATGTTATGTGTGTGAGTATTGATGGATGGGAATGAGTATATTATTATGTATGTATAGTTTGTATATTTTAAGATTTGTTTCTTTTCTTGGACCTTGAATCTTAATTTTTTTACAAAGTTTTTCAAATGATCTCTTGTTAAAGTAATGAATCAAATTAAGTACCAAGAGATGCCACACTTGAATAATTAACAATGAGTTAAGCTCAAAGTGTTTAGGCAATGGAACTTTGAAGAATCAAATGATGATGAAAAATGTAGCATAAATAATCAAAGTTCCTTAATTGGAATTTCTCTCTTTTAAAAGATTAAAACAAGTTTAGAACAAAGAGAGACTTACACTTCAATTCCAATATAGTGTGAAGATGTTGAAGAAGTTTAAACAATATAAAACCAAGAATCTTCACAAAACTTTCTTCCAAAAACTTTGATGAATTTGATAAAACAAAGTTTAGATCAATCAAAGTTTTATGAAAATAAAAGATGAATATAAACCAAGTAAGAACAATGAATTTTCACAAGAAAGTTTGTATAAAATCTTTTCTAAGTTGTTGTTGATGAATGCAAGAGATAAGGCTATTTATAGAGCAAATTTTGCACATTCTGTCTTTTGCGGTCGACCACAATATATCCGTTGCAAGAAAATAGCCGTTGAGTTCAAAAACAGCAGTGCGGTAGATCAGTGCGGTCGACCTGTTTTTTGTCATGCGGTCGACCCCCCCTTATCATGCGGTCGACCTCAAAAAACAGCATTTCAAGATTTTGATTTTTCAAGGTTTTCTGACTTGTTTTTCAACAGTATAATCATGATTTAAGATCAAATAACCTTTGAAAGACAATCTTGACTTAGATAAAAATATTTTATGCAAGTGATGAATTTTCAAGTAAGTTTCTTGATGCATAAAAAATCATTTTGGAGGTCGTTGAATTTCATCGCTAAAGATTGAGAGTATTATACCTTTACATATGTTAAATCAACTCTAATCTTGTATGCTTGAATTCTTGATCTTCATGTCATGCTTTTCAACCTCAATTTTGATCTTTGAATATCTTCAATTCTTTCATGATCTTCTTTGCGTCTCATGTGCTCGATCACATAATTTTGATTTATATCTTTGAGAGACGATTTGAACATTGAGTGCTTTGAATATTTATCATTTACATGAAACACTTGAAGCACACTTGTTAGCAACACAATAAATTCTTGTTTGTTATGATCAAAACAATAAGGTCAAATTGACCATAGGTCAACAATGAGAAGACCTTCTAATGTGCTTTGAGATTCATTCCTTGTCTTGAATAGGGGTTTTATGTGTTTTGGTCATATCCTAAGGTCACACTTGGGTTAATTTGAGACTTTGATCTCGATTGGGCGTTTTGTTGCTATTAAAAAGAATTTCAAATGTGTTTGTGAACTGAGAGTCATATTTATTGAAGTATGTGAATATTTCATATTCGTTGGGATTATGAATTAATTAATTGTTTGGTAATGTTTGAGTTATAATGTGAAATTTGGATTTAGGAATTTATTTGCAAATTATTTACAAAGTTCAGATTTTGGAAACTATTAAAATGGGTTGTTTTTATTAATTTTAGTTAAATTGAGACCTTGATTATAATCTTACATTCTTATGCATTTTAGGAATTAGAATGTAATGTTTTGGGAATTGGAAGCATGAAACTCTTTCTTGTTTTATGTGCTTTAATCTAAACGTAAGGTCACATTGTGAATTAAAAGTTATACTTATTAATGAATGTGAACAATTAGGATATTTGGTACATTGACGTCACGGGCGTTCGAGACTTTTCCACTTGCAAATTCAGAAACGGTAAATTACTAAGGACTGTAAGTAAGTAAACTTCCCCCTATTTTTATAGAAGTTGAATGTAAAGGTGAAATGTGTAAATGACTGTCTTGCAACTTACTTGCTTTAATGAATTTCATTTACCTTATGAAAGTATATGTTATTGAGAAGAATATTCAAGCATGCACATTATCATGTCATTGCATCATCAAGCATGCATTGGCATCGAAATTGGGAAGTCAAATGTTTTTAAATGAAAGAAATGTGTCAAAGTGCAAGTTTGTTCAAAAGTTATGTATCCCAAGTTTTTTTTTAAGAATGAATGGGTGTACTTCTAGTTCATGAAAGTTGCGAGTGGGAAATGGGGCGTGGGGGACCGGCGTACCCGAATTAAGTCGCTTTGCGACGGAATGTTCAACCGTTTACGGTGGACTGTTAAACCGCTTTGCGGTGGGAAAGTGAATGTTAAACCGCTTTGCGGTGGAAATGTGAATGTAATCTGGTTCCAAATAAGAAATTGCCCACTGTATTCTGATTGACTAGAAGTTACATCAAGTGAGCTCACGATGGAAATGAAGTGAAAGTTTTGAAATGTTAAGTGAAAGTTTGAAATGTTTGAATGTTCTAGAAAGTAAAGAAAAAGGGGATACATATATGGAATTTTTAAAAAGCATTCATGTCATAAGCATGCATTCATGCATACAGTTTACTTACTGAGCTTTAGCTCACCCCAATCCCTCCCCAACATTTCAGGTGATGAAAGTTAGATGATCAGAGGGGAGTACTTGGCGACTGACTCAGACAGTACCCGATGTCGCCATTATTTAATAAAGTTAAATTTATTCAAGTTATTATTTAAGTTTATTCCTTAATTCATTATTATTGATAATTTTTTGGTTGAAGTTGGTTTTAATTAAGTATGGATTACGTATTAGAGATTAAATTACTTCTTATTTCATTTGTCAATGTCTGTTGATATTTTGGAAAATCTTATGCTTGAGGAGTTGGGGAATGAATGAATTGGTTTTGGCGATGATGAATGTGATTGATGTTTTAAATTTTTAAAATGGTTTTGATGTCCCTCAACAGGTTGGCTATGTCCAATTTATAAAGGAGACTCTGCCGAAATTTTTGTAAAATTTTGCAATAGATAATTGAACATTTTAATTGTGTAAATGATTTAATTCCGCATTTAATGTGAATAGAAGTTAACACGCCTAGATTTTAGACTCTTAAACTTGGGGTGTTACAATTGATATCATCTTTCATCTGGAATATGTATATATAAAAATCTCCTTGTATAGCTGATATCATAACGTTCTTCATAAAATGTCTACGATTTTCTTCATTTGTTGATATCATTCCCGTACAACAATGTGTTGCTGAATTATAGTTTGTCGATAGCTATGATAATGCCTCAAAAACCTTGCTAGGAATACCCTGTGGGACAAAACCTTAGCGAAGGGAAAAAGAGTACATTATTCTCATTAATACGCCTCAACTGCTGCCTCATTAAAAATCTTGCTAGGAAAACCCTGTGGGACCAACTCAGCTAAGGGAAAAAGAGTGCAACGTGTATTTATTCCTTTCATGGAATATCACAAGTATATTGATGCAATCACGAATCTTTTCATCAAACATATCATTTATGATGAGCTTTATATAAATCGTTCATAGCTTATTTATAATGTCATAACTTGCTATATTAAGCAATGTTGTACTAATTTACCGATTGCATATTTCACTTCTGGTGAATAATAAAATCTAGAATTCACTTCTGGTGAATAATCAAATCTTAAATTTACTTCTGGTGAATAATTAAACATATTCATTTCTATATTCACTTCTAGTGAATAATCAACTTCCCAGATGTCATAAATAGTACATTCCAATTTCACTTTCAACATATTATATCATGTAGCCATTTGTATCATTCTATAGTGATACTAATCTGGGTATATTGAATCTTTCAATGATTATACATGTATGTTCTTGCATCTCATAAACCACAATTTCTAATTTGTATAAGTATAATCAATCATTGAAATATATATCAATTTCGACATATAATCTACAATCATTTTACTTGAAATTCCTACGTACCGCGATCAACTGGTACATCAAAAAATACTCTCAAAGTATCGAGATGAGAATCATACATTTTGATCTCACTCATTGGTTTATCAAAGAGTTCAAGCTAGTGATTTAGACTATAGTCTATCCACCATATGTCATGCCAGTTCTATGAAAAATTTCACGCCCAACGAGTCGCCTTTTACGACTATGTACTATTTTTCATTTGTACAAATAATTACTGGCTTTGCACATTTAAGCATTTGGACTTCATGTCCTTGAGCAATAATCCCTATATTGGTATTTTATATTTGGCCAAAGTATTACAATTTCATCAACCTCATTTTCACAAGTGAGTTGTGTACGTGTTCGATTTATTTATCGATTCAATTTCATCTCAATACAACATATAGAGACTTCTTCAATCATCAAGTACATAAATCTCTTATCATTAAACTATGTCCCTTTTACTCACCATGAGTATTTAGCCTCAAAGGGATCATCTCAATTATTCAAGAGATATTTATTTTTGGAATCGATTATCATTATGCTTCAGGCATAATTACGCTTCAGACGTGTTTTCCTCATAATGTTCACAAATCTTATATTATATAAATAGGATAAATGCCATAACACATGTCATCCTTTTAGGGATATAATTTCAATCATATATCTAAGTGCGCTTTGGTAGATTGTACTTTTAAAAATCATAAAGCTTCCTGAGCTAATCCCTGTTTGACATAGAATATTGTTGTATGATAAACAATTTCTGAATAAGTTATTCTCATGGAAAATAATTTGAGACTTTTGATAATCTAACCTTTTATTATAGAAATTCTGGTTCAATACGGTTTTATTTCATTGTGAATATTTGGTTCAATACAATATCGCTGAACTTCTGGTTCAATATAATGTATATATCACTTATGAACTTCTGGTTCATACTATATACATATTTCACTTTTACGTATGAACTTCTGGTTCAATACAATATTTACTCGTTCGAGTTTATAAATCAGTATACCTTGATTTATTATATCTAAACAGATGATTAGACCGAAATCTCAATAAAATGATCCGTGTCCCCTTCTTTTGATTAAAAATCTTTTCCCTTTTCTTGGTGGAATCAATGTCACGCGGAGCCACCGTTCTTTTACGCGTTAAATAACACATTTAAATAGATCACTTTGGGAGAAGATCAGACCCATCAAAATGGATGTTATATTATCAAATATTCACGAATACTACTCAAATCTTCCGATAAGTCTTTTGAAAAAGATTTACTGAGTTCGACTCGAAAGATTGAGGTTGTTGATGGATCAAGGTATCCCAGAAGTGAAAAAGATTAAATGGTTGCTACAAATATGCTCCATGGACATGTCATACCCGTTGTAAATCAATAGGATATTCATCCAGAAATCGAGATGATAAAATAGATTTCATTAAGGGTGGACTAAGTATAGAGTCATTGGATGATATCCGATTGACTCTTGAGACATTTTGTATTTTTATTTTTCTCGTATTAAAAGATGGTATTTGAGAGATGACCGAAAGATTATCCATTATGGAGCAAAATATATGCTGTCAGAGATATTATCAAAAGTTGTGTCATTTAGTCAAAAGTAAATAGTAACTTTTTCAAAAGACGAGTAGTAAATAGTGAATATCTTCAAATTTAAAATCCAAGTAATTTTTCAGTTTAATGCATCCCAAAATAACAATTTCTGTAAGTTTTCCTTCCTTATACACTTAAAAGATGGAAGGATCAAAACTTCGACATCGACAGATCAAAACTATTTGTGTATTTTGTGGATCAAAAATCGGGAGAGGATTTGAATATCTAGAAGTATCAGTGCTTTTAGAGAAGAAGTTGGGAGAGAGAGGTATTAATCTAGTATATGGAGGGGTAGTAGTGGATTGATGGGTTGTGTTTCACAATCCGCTCAAGCAGGAAAAGCAAGAGTGATAGGTGTTATACCCCTTCCTTTAGCTGATATCACAGGAAAAACAAGAGGGCATGAAGTACAAACGTTATCTATCTATGAACACATAACTTGCATGTTATATGGTTCTGATGCCTTCATTGCCATGCCTGGAGGTTTTGGTACTTTAGAGGAAATCTTTAATATTACCTCATGGGCTCAGTTGGGTCTCCATACTAAGCATATTCGACTTTTAAATGTTAACAACTTCTTCGATGGTTTACTGACATTTCTTGATTATGCCGTGGAACAGGGATTCATCTCTCCATTTTGTAGGAGGATCCTTATTTCTGCTCCCACTATCGATGAACTGCTGAAAAAGTTACAATCATATGTTCCAGTACAAGATCCAGCAGGAGTTAAAATAGATTGGTCGCAAGGAAGGGGTACCAAGCGAAAATGGAGTCTGGTTAATGTAAATTTATCCTTGTGAATCTCAAAATATTGTGGGTGGTAGAGTACGGAGTATTCTTACTATTGAGACACACCTCTAATGTTGATGAGTATTTGAACTTAATCTTGTGAACCTCAAAAGGATTAGGAGTGGTGGAGTACGGAGTATTCTTACTCTTTAGACACACAAAAAAAAAAGATTAGGGGTGGTAGAGTATGGGATATTATTACTCTTGATACACACCTCTACTTTTGAGGATCATAAAAGTTTCCCCCTTTTTTGTGTTTTGCATGTATGACTTGTTTATGCTTCTTCAGGAGCAATAATAATAATAATATCATTTCAGTATGTTTAGATGATAATCTTTACTTCTTCTGGAGTAAATATGTACTTCTTCTGGAGTACATTAGTGCTTTTGCAAGAACTTTGATCAAATCTTTTTATCTCAATCATATAACATTTATCTCATAATAATGATGAGATTATTTTCACATTAGCCGTGTCCGTGCTATCATGTGATATTATCTTATCGTACATCAACATTTTTCTTGTTGAATAATTTATTTTCATCTACCCTTTCAATACAAAAATTGGTAACTTCTGGTACCATTTGATAAAATATTTTCATTAAGATCCAACAATCTTTTGGTAATGGTAACTTCTGGTACCATTTGTTGAAATATCAAATAACAATCATATATTAAATTTATATGAGTAGAAATATTTAAAATTAGTAGAACCAACCATATAGGTGGTAATGTAATATGCTTGAAAATTGTAGAACCAACCATATAGGTGGTAACGTGATATGCTTGAAACTTGTAGAACCGACCATATAGGTGGTAACGTGAAATGAATATTTAAAGCTGATAAAATCAACCATATATGTGGTAACAATATAAAGAAATAATTACATTTCATAAATGAGTAAGTCATATCTTCAAATCCAGTTACGGTATTCATAATAGTCCAGTTCGTTACGATAATGAGTTATACTCAATATATCACGACATGACAAATATTAAGTTACTTTTAAATCTTTTAATTTATCATATTGATCATATAGTAGTGTTAAATGATTTAGAATATATATTCTATTAGCACTTATCATCAGATCAGTAATCATGATTAATCAAATTCGTCAAATTGCGATTAATATACTTTAACGTATCATCAAGGGCAAAATCGTCCATATTTTAATATATTGATCATATGAGTAAATCGAAACCGTCAATAGGTTTGAAATTTAATTTAGAACAAACTTACTTTTGGTCCGAAGTTCAAAATCCCGTCGGAATTGCTCCAAAAACAGTTTTTAAGAAAATCGCCACGTTCGACCGCCGAAAAATTTCAAAACTGCACAAAACATAATTGTAAGAATATGGAAAATCCAAAACATCAAGATGAACAAATTGCCTTTTGACGTCATCACCGGATTCTGCTTCATGCGCCGTCACGCGTCGGTTCGACGTCTGCGCGTGGGGCTCATGCCCCCCGCGTGTGTTGCCGCCGTCAACACGCGCCGGTGCCGGAGATTCGTCTCACCGTCATGGTTTTAGATATGGTCTCCGATCATCTATTGGATATACGGTTTTGCGTAGATTGGCTTTGAAAGTTTCGAATTTTTCAATTTTTCCAACTTTTTTTTTTGCACAACATCACGACTACGTTTCTTTCCTCGTATGGAACCTTTTGAATCATGCAAAGTTTCCATCTTTCTTGATGTTTTAGATCTACAATATGTGGGTTGTTTTCTAAAACTAAAAGTGTTTGATTGATAATAATCAGGTTTCTGATACAGAGGCTCATCATTTAGATGCAACTGTAGAACATACTTCCATCATATTACTCAGTTGGCTAGAGACTCGTGCTGATAACGTGTTGTGAAACTATCAAAATATAATAAATAAAGGAGAGATAGAGATGGAGAGAATGAGAGAATTTCTCTACATTGGGTATATCAAATGAAATAATGAGGCCCCTATTTATAGGGGTGAACAATGGCACAATCGTAATAATGTAAAGTTTACAGGGGTATAATGGTAATGTCATTCACACACACACACACACACACATATATATATATATATATATAATTTATAACAACCACAACGTTTTTTTATTTATTACACCAAATTTTATACACACCATAATTAAAAACACATTTTGATAAATACACCGAAAGCAATTTACAAATACAACCTTACTCGATTGAAAATAAGAAAAGAGAAAACTAATGTACACCCCAAATTGCATCCCTTCCAAAATCCTATTCGAAAAAATCAGATTACCACTCACGACAGACAACTTCGATATGGAGAGCAACTTCCACTCTTCCGGACATAGTTACAATACTAGAGAATTCTCCCCCCAATTTCCTTGTATCTCCAATATCTCTACCCTACAATTACAATTTACAACTAAAGGGATTGAAGAAAACGAAACATGATTGGAGACAAAAACTTACAGTTTCCTTTAGTGTTGGTAACGGGACGGATTGGGCCCCAATCCGCCTTGCCCCGCCCTGAAGCTATTTTAGGTGATCTGGATCTACCAATTTTGTTTTTTATTTTTTTCATTTTTTAGTATAATGTAAATAAATCTTAAAAAAATTAAAAAAATATATTTTTTTCTTTTTTAAAGTTAAACGGAGCGGATCGAGGCCGATTTGCCCCAATCCACAGATCGAGAATTTTAGATTGGATCAAATCGGGTCGACGGATCGACGGGACGAATCGTGTTTTTTTGCCATCTCTAGTTTCCTTCATAATATGTCACCATTTCTATTGAATTCTTGACCACTAGGATTTCATGTCACCGACACTTGCAGAGATGTTATGATTTTTCAGAATTTGAATTTATTGCTTTTTTTTGGTAGTCATTAATTGTCAGACTGTGAAGGTTCTTCCTTTATAGGTGCTACACATATATGTTCTTTTTGTGTCTATTGTAATTCTGTGTAATTCTTCGAGTGTTAATGGTTATATGTGTAATGCTTCTCTTGCGTCTAATGCTGCAATCTTATTACTTTCGAGATCTTATCCTACTTCTATAAGCAAATATTTTCAAGAAACATTTTTTTATAGAAAATATTATGAATCAAGAGGAGGAGGAGGAGGGGGAGGTGGTGGTGGTGGTGGTGATGGTGATGGTGGTGGAGGTGGAGGTGGAAGAGGGTTGTGGCGTAGATAAAAATTAGTGAGAGATTTTCTCCAAAAATAATTAGTGAGATAAAATTAAAAGGTTGTTTATGTCATTTTATTAATGCCTATTTTTGTAAATAAGAAATATTTTTAAAAATTTGGTGTAGATAATATGTTTTGTGGTGGTAATATATTCACCCACGTATAAATTGAGGAATGAGAAAATGTGTCGATTCTAGTACTAGAACAACTGATAACAAAAACCTAAGCCTTTTGTTTTAAATATACATTGATTTTTCAAAACAGATACCTATACCCGCCTAACCCAAGCTATTTTATCACAGTTGCTTTCTCTCCCTCTCAATCTCTCACCTCCCTCTCTCACCTTATGATGCAGGACGGAAGGAAGGAATTCAAACGCAATCCTTTATTAATCAATAAATGAATAAAAAAATGAATTAACCCCTATTTATAGTGCCATAAAACAAGGAATCAAACTCAAGAACACGTTGAAATTAACTGAAAAATACGTTCATACGCCATCTTCTTCCTCTGCTCTCTGTCTCGTGCTTCCATGGTGTCGTCTCCTCCCTCCTAGCAGAATGATCTTCTTCTTCCTCCTAGAGTCACACCAACTCCCCATCACCACCATTGGACCACCACCACCATTCGTTTGAATCATTCACACCAATCTTTTCTTTTTTCATCACACTCCATTTATTTAGTTTGAAGATTCTGCAATCAAACCCATGTTAATGATTCAAATTATTCTCAAGCTGATGTCCATTAATGATTCAACGATTCTCATGCTGGCCACCAAGAATTTGTAGAATTATGATGAAATTTCAAAATCCCCCCCTACTCCGACCGTTGCTGACACCGGGATTTCAAGGCACTGTTGCATCGGGTGGTCAACTGGCGACGATGATGCCTATATGTTGGTGGTTCGGTTGTAACGACCCGGGTCCCACTTAACGGGTTGTCTCGACCGTTATATGACGGCGTACTGTCCCCACTGTACCAATACGAGTCTTTTCAGCACGCTTTGTCCTCACTCGCACGCTCCCCGGGAAAGCTTCCCAGGAGGTCACCCATCCCAGAATTTCTCCAAGCCAAGCACGCTTAACTGTGGAGTTTCTAACGATGGACTTCTGGAAAAGAAGGTGCACCTTGTTGGTATGAGTAGTACCTATCATTTCTTTTAACCTTTCTTAGTCGGGGTATTACATCGGTGGTGTTTGGCCCTAGGTTTAGGTGGTTGTGGTTTGGTGGTGTTTCAAATTATTGTGCTTGTGTTTGGGAATGATGGTGGACTGGTGGTGGTTCGTGGATTATACGTGAAAATGTGAGAATAATTCACGAAATGTAACAACCTAAAAATTTAGTACCCTAGATAATTTATTTGGAAAGTTAGAATCAAGTTTTTTTTTATTAGAGAAGAGACAATTTCACGTGTTGTATGATGAGATAATACATAATTTATAAGAAAATGGGAGAAATTGACGTTATTGGTGACTTTGGAGACTAAATTGGCATAAAAGAAAGTTGTATATGATGTTTCAACTCAATCGGATGGAATTTCATAGTTGAGAACTAAGCTGGAAATCTTAGAAAGTTCTATTAATTACAGTTTTGCCATTGTGATGAACAGGACTTTGGGATCATTTTGTGGGTTATATAGTGATCTTCGACCATTGAAAGCTGTACCATTTTATAGTTCATGATGATATCCAAGTATTGGTATCGAGTTTGACCACATTAAGGTCGAGAAGTGTTTCAAAAATGGAGCTCAAGTGGCATTAGAAGAATAGTTGGAATGCTAAAAATCTTCAAAATAATTCTAAGTGTAAAGTTGTGGTCGAGTAGCCATGTTTGAGAGGATGGTATAAGCAACATGGTAATCCGATGTCTTTACACGTTATACTTCCTTTTAGTACACAATGAGATGTACGTATTGGTATCAAAATTGAGCACAATTGAGGTCAGAAAGTACTTCAAATATCGATTTGAAGTTTTATACTTGAAATGATAAAAGTGTTTAGAAAATAAAGAAATTTGGCTAAGTATGGAAATCCAGTCGAGCAGTCATTTTTGGACGAACAGTACGGATGGTGTAATTATCTGTTTTCTTTGCATGTATAGCCGTTGTGAAGCTTTAAGTGTGAACTTTACAACGATATGAAGATTGGACAAAACAGAGCTCATCTTGACCCTCAACCGGGGGGGGCTGGGAGAGGAGAAAAGGGGGACGTATTCATAACCCCTCGGCACCAATTTATCCTTTGCAGCAGTGATTCTACTCAACTTCATCAACAAAGTTGGAAGAATTGTGACTTGGGTTGAAGGCTACTTGCAATAACTAGTAAAATCTATTCATTTGAGAAGGATGTCCAGTTCAAGCAAGGATATTTTCATTCCAATGTTCTCTGGAAAACATTTTGATCATTGGTCAGTTAAAATGAAAACAGTTCTGATATCGGAAGGTTTGTGGGAATATGTAGAAGAAGGGTATGAAGCACCCAACCCCACTTTGATGCTGACTGCGGAACAGAAGCAACAATTCGGGGAAAATAGAAGAAATGATGGAAAAGCTCTTTCTATTATTCAACGAGGTGTTTCATCAAAATTCTTTCGTAAGATTCTCAATGCAAAAACAGCTAAAGAAGCTTGGGACATTCTTCATAAGGATTTGCAGATGGATGCCTCAACAACTGCTGCTCAGAAGGTTGATAATGCTCCAAGACCGGAGCCTATGCTAAGCTCTTCTCCAACTTCTTTGACCGAGCATGGAATTATACCTCTTGTGGAGAAACCCCTCAATGACCTCTTGCACTCAAAATCGAATATCGAACCTCCATATCCATTGATGGATGCCTCAACAACTGCTGCCCAGAAGGTTGATAATGCTCCAAGACCCGAGCCTATGCTAAACTCTTTTTCAACTTCTTTGATCGAGCATGAAATTATACCTCTTGTGGAGAAACCCCTCAATGACCTCTTGCACTCAAAATCTAATATCGAACCTCCATATCCATTGATGGATGTCTCAACAACTGCTGCTCAGAAGGTTGATAATGCTCCAAGACCGGAGCCTATGCTAAACTCTTCTTTGATCGAGCATGGAATTATACCTCTTGTGGAGAAACCCCTCAACGACCTCTTGCACTCAGAATCTAATATTGAACCTCCATATCCATTGATGGATGTCTCAACAACTGCTGCTCAGAAGGTTGATAATGCTCCAAGACCGGAGCCTATGCTAAACTCTTCTTTGATCGAGCATGGAATTATACCTCTTGTGGAGAAACCCCTCAACGACCTCTTGCACTCAAAATCTAATATTGAACCTCCATATCCATTGATGGATGTCTCAACAACTGCTGCTCAGAAGGTTGATAATGCTCCAAGATCGGAGCCTATGCTAAACTCTTATTTGATCGAGCATGGAATTATACATCTTGTGGAGAAACCCCTCAACGACCTCTTGCACTCAAAATCTAATATTGAACCTCCATATCCATTGAAGGTTGAAGGCATATCAAAGCCCCAGCCTATGTTGAGCAGCCCTGATATAACTGATCTGGACGAGGAAAGAATTACACCTCTTTTGGAGCTTCCCTTTTATGACTTGCTGCTCTCAGAAGCTCAAGTGGGACCTACATATCAAATGAGCTTTCCACCGAGATTGGATTATGCTTTGCTATCTATAACAGTCCCAGCTATCATAAAATGCTTTGGCAAAACATGGGAGCTGAAATTCTGTGGTGATATGACACCAAAAGGCTTTGATTCTAGTTGGAGAAAGTTTGTGGATGATAACAATCTTGTGGTGGATGATGCAGTAATTTTTGAGCTCTTGGAAAGCAGTTCTGTAAAAGTTATGTTTAAAGTTCAATTTCTAAAATGCGAAATTCCGCCAGAAATGCAAGAATCGATAAATAAGAAGAGAGCTGAACGTCCAGCGATCACTATAGATGACAAGTAGGATACTGAATGGTTTCTGATTTGAGAATTGTGTGTTGAAAATTTGGGATATTTTAAAAGATTTGGTGTTTCAAACTCTTATGGCTTTGTAGTTTTTCATTTAGCCTGATCTCTACCAACAATGTAGTTCTTATACTCTCGATTTTGTCATTGCATATGATGTGAAAGAGCACTCAAAGATGGCAATTCGGAGACTTTGAATTTCAACTCTATTTGGAATGCAATGTTTAAGCCTTCATTTAAAAAAAAAAAAAAAAAAAGTATTGACCCGAAGGTTGCAACTTGAGATGGAAAAACCTAAAAAAATATTGTATTAAAATAATGGGAAAATAGACACTTGGCATTCCCATATTATTAATTTAAGGGCATGTTCTGCACCCCCAACTTATTTTGGTTATAAGTAATTATTTATCATAAGTTATAGGGCTTGGATGATAGAAAGAAAGCTTCAAGGACTTAGTTTACAATTACATAAGGACCAACTTGTACAAAATTGAAAGTATAGGGCTGTTTTGTAAAACCTATCATATATGTTTTATATAGAACGACCTAGACCCTTCTTTACTTCATTTTGTGCGTGAAAACAAGAGAAAAGAGGGTGAGAGACCAAAAAGTAAGAGTTAAAGGAGAGAAATCAAATGTGAAAATGGAAGAAAGGAAATTCTGCTGATTAATTGATTGTAGGGATAAAGGCTCAAAATCATCATTATAAGTTAGAGGTTAGTAAAACTTGGTTTATGTTTTAATTGAGTTAGTTTCTCATATGGTGTAGAAGATTTTTATATGATTTTTCTATTTAATGTAATTCTTATAAATGGTTGTTGAATTGATAACCCATACCAAGATTTATGTTAAAACCAAAAATTACCTTCTAAGTGTTTGATGAAATGTGTGAGTGAATGAAATATGTTTTAAAGACTTATTTCAAAATCTGTGGAAAATAAAATTGTTGTTTTTATGATAGAAATGCTTAAATTACCTTTTCAAATTAAAGCTATTCATACCTTAAATCCAATTTTTAAGTGGGGATGTTAGATTAGGATTGAGGGTGTTCTATTTTATGATTTAAACTTTGGTATGAAGCTACATGTATTAGAATTCATATTTTAAGGGAGAATTAAGTTGCGGTTTTTATTTTGAATGCCCTTAGATTGTCACTTTGAGTGAATTTACTAAGATTTGAGACTTAATTTTCGTATAGAAGTATTAAACCATGATTTAAATTGATTTTGTACACTAAATCATGTTCTCTCTTATGGCTTAAGCTTGTTCATGAGCTTCATGTGTAAAAGTCCAGCTTTAAGTTCATTTAAAGACTAAAGATTATTAAGGTTATGGATCTTGTTCTTAAAAAAATGTTTGAGTGAAACAACAATGACTTTGTCGAGTTATGCTGATGTTGTACTATATTATATTTGTTGGTAATTATGTTTTAAGGATGATAAAAACCATTAGATATATTTTGAATATGATTATAAGTGAAGAAATGTTTGGATGAAGGTTAGGAAGTAATAGAAGTTGAACTTGGAGAAAAGTTCAAGTACTGATTTTGAAACTTAAATGAAGGTAATTACATGTGTATATGGGAGTTATTGATGTTATAAATCTTATTTTTGAACGGGGATATTTAATTTTAATGTTGATGGCATTATGTGAAAGTTATGAGAAAAGATGATGCGTTTTAAAATCTTATTTCAAAGTTTGGTTGAAACTAAGTTGCTGTCCCTATCATAAATGAGCCTAAAACACCACTTTAAATTGGAGTTATTCATACCTTATAGTTGATTTTAAGTTGGGATGTTGATTTAGGCTTTGATGGTGAACACTTGAGATATTTTATGCCAGTTTTGGTTGGTGGTGATGATGATGTATAATGATTGAATAAATATTTTGCCAAGACTAAGGTTAGAATTGCAAGTGCTTTTAGGTGTTTGATGAAATGTATAAATGAAGTATGCCTTAGAAAGTCCTTATGGAATTTTATATATAAGTTAGATATTTAACTTAAAGAATGTGAAGATGCAAAGATGGACTAGCATAAAGTTTTAAGTCGCTGATTTTGTGTAAAGGATCTTAGAATTTAAGTGTCAAGTATAATGGCATATGAAATCCTATTTTAAGTTAGTATGTTGGTATAAGAATTGAAGTTATGGTCATTTAGTGATGAAGTTTCTTGACTTATTTCCATTCTTATAAAGTGTAAAATTCAAATTTGAAGATGTTTATTCTTAAGATATGAATCGGATTTTGAAGTTTTGAATATATGATGCTGATATCTTATGGATTAAACATGCTTTTGAGGTTGCATATATGTAAATTCAGATTTAGAACAATTATGTTGAAGTATGAATATGATTTTTTGCGGTTTTAGACATATGATGTTGATACTTTATGGTCTAAACATATTTTTGAAGTTGTATGTATAAGAATTTCAGATTTGAAGATAATAGTTATGGAGATAAGAATATGAAATTATGAAAGTATGTAAAATGAGACTTGTTGATGTTTTTAGAAATGAATGATAGCTAGATGTTGTATCTAAAGCTTGTGAATTGATATGCCCTATGTTTGAATCAATCTTTATGATTTTAATTGTTCAAATATGCATACTAATGGAAAATAAAATCTGTTGGGATTGATTTGGGTTTATGATGATTATAAGGATCTTAGAAATGGGTTTTGGAGATTTTAAGTTACGATACTTATGATGAAACCTTGCTACAGGTTTAGAATATATTTTATGTCATTGCACAATTGGGAAGTATAGTAAAAAGTGAATAAGTGATGTAAAATCTGTTTGGGTTACTTTCTTAAGTTTGTGATCACCTATAAATTAGAATCAAGATTTTGATGAAGCTAAAGACTAAATTCAACATCTAGGAAGTAAATCAAAGGTTGAGATTCTATGTAGTAAACATTGGAAACTTTATTTTATATTGAAAAACTTGATCTTGATCCTCTATGTGTTAAGCTAAGGATAAGATATTATGTTTCAATATGTCGTTGAGTGTTATTATGTAAAGTCTTTCATATGATAATTGATGAATAGCATTTCATCTCATCATCACAAGCATGAATGATCATTTCACTTAAAAAAGCAAATTATGTGTTTTCAAAATGTGAAGAAATGATTATGTATAAGATCTTTCAAATGATGCTTTCAAGAAATGATTTTGAAACTTTAAAGAATCCCTATTTAGGTTGTACACCTAGGGAGAAAGTTTCTATTTGAGGTTACGGGCTATTAGATACCCTTAGAAGAAAGAAAGATTCATTTTAAATAGGCAACATGACTTTCGGTCTTGGTTACACTTATGATGTATGGGCTCCTATTTGACTTGGATGCCGAGTCGAAAGTATGGGTGTCTGTTACGAGAGTAAGTCCCATATGAGCTAGCATGCTCGTGAGCCGAATGCTCTAGAAAAGAAATAAGAAAAATCGAGTTAGCAAACTCGTGAGTGTAAAAGAACACTCTTGTGACATTTTGCTATAGAAGCACTTTTGCGCGCAGTGTACGGCCCTAATATGGGAGGGCCCCTAAAGAGAAAAGAGGAGATATTTTGAAAATAAAAATATTATATTTCTCATTCATGTCATTTTTCAAAGAAAGAAAGAAAGAAAAAGAGAAAGAAAAGAAAGAAAAGAAAAGAAAAGAAAAATGATTTTCATATCATTTATGCATATCACACTATGCATTACATTTATTCAAAATATGATATTTTTTATTTGAATATAGTAATATGGAACTAAAGGTTGTGAATGTGATATGAGTTTTTTTTTTTTTTTAAAACCACAAGTGTGGCTTATTTTAAATCAAAAAATGCGAAAAACATATGAAAGGAGGGGGGCAAGACCTGACCTCCAGCAAAAGTAAAGTACGACAATGTAAATAATAAGTGGAACAGAGAGCAGTAAAAACAGTGAAGAATAAATGTGATCATGGGCATTCTCGGGGGTGGACCCTCATGTGTGATGTCATGGATATGTTAATATGATTGTGAGTTCATTCACTTATATGAAATATAATGTCAAAATTAAGAGATGAAGTGTATTTTGAAGAGAAAAGATTTAGAATGAAACAAGGTTTTATGAATTCATACGCTTTATGTTGAAATCAACTTCATATTACATTTATCTAGTTTTATTCACTAAACCATGTGGTTCATAGTTGTTTCATATCTCTTTTTATAGGTGATCGGTATTGTTTTCCTGCCTCTTGAAAAAGTAAGGAAAATTCCATGACCCGGCCTCTTTGCCCGGGCTCTTCCCATTATCATGTGATCGGTACTGTGCCGACCTTTCATCTACTCAAAGGTAATGGGTTTAGAGTTTTTAAGTTCTGAGCCCGGGCATATAAGGTCGTGTTTACCCCGATCACAACACTTCATAATATGATCGATGGATTAGGTCGGCCTTTCCCCGGCCTTTTGGTCATACGGACATGCCCCAAAATCCTTTTTGACAATGGGCCTCATTAATGGGCTATATTTTTGGGCCTCAAGACGATACGCATTCCATAAGGAAACATTTCGTTAAAAGGAAACTGAATCCTTATAAGTTTAGAATTCTTCCTAAAAGGTAAGTTTATACCAAAGAGGATTCCTTCCTTACTTAAGGAAAGTTATGGGCTTTTCAACCCTATAAATACAGCCCCTTTGATCACATATTATTCATTCAATATTTTTGAAGTTTTCCAGTAAAATATCCTCTCTCTACTTTTCTTCATAATACTATATCTCACACCGGAGGGGCGACGGGGAGAATCCTCCTCGCCTTTTTGTAGGTCATCCAAGACGAGTTTATTCCTCTTTTCCAGCAATCAAGCATCACCAGATCCAGCCACTTCAAGGTTAGGATTTTTTTACAGCATCAATTGGCATCGTCTGTGGGAAGATATACAATCAGCCATGGTTAATAGACATCAAGTTCTCCCTCCGCATCCACCGAACCCTCTGTTCTGGCCAATGCCTCAATTGAAGAAGATAATCCACCATCAGTTGAAGATGTTGGGGAAGAACAAAACCCAGAAATTACACCAGACGATGAACCGGTTAGTCGGGAGGATTTCAACGAGCTCCAGCAACAGCTCCGTGAACTCCATCAGGCTCTTCAAAAATAGAATAATCATCAAGCACAACTTGACCCGAACACTCCAGGCACGATTCCCAGGGAAGATCGCAGGCCAGTTAATCCCGTAGCTGACAATTCCCCTGGAATCAGGGGTGCTGATTCCATGACTGAGGAATCTGCCAACTTGACACAGCAAGAACTCTCAAGAATCATTCAAGGAGGAATTACTGATGGAATAATGCAAAACACACAAGGTCGGACCTCTTTCATAAGAAGAACCCATTTTACTCATAAAATAACATCGTTTTCCTTACCAAAAAGATTTAAATATCCTCGGATAAAGGAATATGACGGAACAACAGATCCTAACAACCACTTGAATATCTACATTGATGTCATGGACATGCAGAATACCCCCGATCAGATTTTGTGTAAGGCCTTCCTACAAACCTTAACAAATTCAGCCCGAGATTGGTTTTCTACAATGCCCCCCAGGGTCAATCTCTTCATTCGCTGATCTTACTGAGAAATTCACGGCTTTCTTTCCAGGTACCAAACGGATCAAGAAAATCGCCACTTCCCTCATGCATTTAAGGCAAGGACAGAATGAAACACTATGGGAGTTCATTTCTGGTGGTAATTGGTGTTGTGGAGATACCCAGCCGGCAGTGGAGGTTGGTCTCGAGGTTGAAGGTGTTTGTGAAATTGTGTTCTGATCGTGGTGTTGAATTGGTGGTTTTCACGCTGGTGGTTGGCAATGGTGATGGATGCAGATACCAAGCTTCGGCTATGGTAGAAAATTGAGAGAAAATTATACCTGCTGGAGGTCTGGGTGTCGTGAATGCAAGGGATAGGGATCCAATTAATAGTTGATTTAGGTGTTAAACATAGTAACTTAGGTTAAAATCTTGGTTTATGGAAAACTTGTAAGAATTTTGGAAATAAGTATCGATCGTGTAAGGAAAAACTTAGGTAGGAAGAAGCTGTTGAATTGGTTGGGCCAAGAAATGACTTATTGGATTTTTAAATGGGCTTGAATGATTTGTAAAAACATTTGGGCTCGATAAGTTGGATTGGATTAAAACATTTAAAATTGGGACTTAATATAATTAATACTTGGACTTCAAATAAATTGTGACATTTGAAATACTTTTGATAAAGATTGAAATTTGACGAAGATTTTGAATAAATTAATTTTTTCACTTAACTGGCTAGACGAGCACGCGTTTAAAAATAAATGAATGAATGAGCAAAGTCGAAGCGATACGTTTTTTTTAAATATTTATTTGAATAAAATCATGAAAATTCTCGGTCGCTACAACCCTACCCCCTTAAAACAATTTCGTTCTCGAAATTTTAAATTTTCTTGATCTAAAACCTCTAGGTACTTGGCAAGAATTTGCTTCTCTCTGTTCACAGGTGGTTCCATCACCACCGTGTCTACCCCATTGGACTTTGTCTAAAGGTTTCTTGGTTTCTAGGAACATAGACATCTCTCTCTAGGATACATACATGTGTCGGTCGAGTGCTAAAAGATTGAAAATTAATCTCATGGTTCAGTTAAATAATAAGTCTCGAATTGACCAATGAATATGTTTCTGAAACTAAATCGTCGAGGTTAAATCGCTAACTGTCTGTCTAAGCATCAAAATCTATTAAAACACATAAAATAATGCTAGAGATAGCATACCTACGTTCCCATCCTCATCTTGATCGGCGCCCTCATGTGTCATGGCAAATATTCTAGCATTTCCTTTCTTCGCTTGATCATTCTGCTTAGTTAGCTCGTTGCCCCCAATTGAACCGGAGCGACAATCATTCGCCCCGTGACCTGGCTTTCCACATCTATAGCAGACACCCTTTCCCCAGAGGCTCTCCCCCCGATGGGGTCTTTGACACTTGGGGCATGGAGGGTTATTATTGGACGTGTGTCCTTCAGTAGGCCTGTTGTTGGGTTTCTTATTGGGTGCATTGTTCTCGTTCGGGTTCTAACTCTGATTTTGGTTTTGCCATTTTCTTTTTCCTTGTTCCTTTTCAAAACACTGTCCATCATACTGCATGTTGGCATATGCTACGGTCTGAGCTTTCTTTACTACCTCCCGATAGGTAGGGAGCTCGTGGGAGCTAACAATCTGACGAATATCCGAGTGTAACCCCTACTCGAAGCGAAGGGCTTTCTTTTCTTCCGTTTCCACCAGATGAGGAGCATAGAGGGACAACTCCTCGAACCTCTTCTCATACTCTATGATCTCTAGTTCTCCCTGACATAAACGAAGAAATTCTGACTCCTTAGCATCCCGGAGGGCTTGAGGAAAGAACTTGTCTCGAATCTCTTCTTGAAACTCGGCCCATGTTAAAGTCTCCTGTTGGGCTGGACTCCTGGTTCGCGATGCAAATTCCCACCAGAAACTGGCCCTACCAACCAACATGAATTCGACACCATAACCTTCTTGTTCTCAGGGCAAGATATATGCTTGAAAATCTTCTCAATGGTCTGAAGCCATTCCTCAACAACTAATGCATTATTTCCACCATCAAAAGTGGGCTGACGGTATCTCCTAAATTGTTCAATTATCAACACTGAAGTAAATCCCTAATTATAGTGGTCTGAGTCGTAGGATCTTGCCCTTAGGTAGTTTGATCGGGGTTGGTCTGGTTCGGTGAATTTCTATTTACGCGTCGAGACATGTTCCTAAACCAATTATGCAAAGTCCAATTAGGTGGGATTTATCTACCTCTCTTAGTTAAAATTACGAGGACGTAAAAATTTAAAAATAAATGTTTCAAATTATGCTCAAACTTGTTTTCTTTCTTCTTTTTTCGGATACCAAAAAATTTCTCATTCTTTCTCTTCTAAGTCTCAAAACATTTCATTTCTCACGTATCCGAAATCAATATAAAATAAACTTCAAATTAACATAAGATAAACTTCATGATACAATCATTTACCTTCGGAGTTGGCGGAGCGAACGATGGCAGTGGTAAAAGTTGTTAAAACATTATTTATTATTATTTTAAAAAGACCCTCTTTTTTTTCAAAAAAAATAAAATTGCAAGTCTATAGAAACGTAGACCTGCTCTGATACCAAGCTGTAACGCCCCAAATTCCGTGAAGCTCGGGACGTCACTTCTCCTTTAAATCAAATTTTATTGCGGAAAATAATTGATATCTAAACATCATATTTATGTGAAAATTTTCAACAGTAAATAAATTAAATTTGATAAATGCATAAAAACGTTAAAATCTTAACTTTCAAAGAAAATAACGACAAATAATTAAATTGACGATGTTCATGACTTTACATATCATATTTAAAATAACGACATATAAATAAATTGACACTATTCATGAATCGTGACTTTAAAAATATAGCTTCATTATTATTTGCCACCACTGCCCTTTCATTCGCCACCATCTTCGAAATCTGCAATTTGTAAGTTTAAAAATAGGGGTGAGCATTTCATAGAAATACTCAGTAGGTTCAGCGCAAATTAAATAAACTGTACAGTAAATCACACATATAATCATGCAACTTAAGTCATAAATTCTCATTCTCATGCAATAAGCAAGTGGATCTCATACATCATAAATGTTCATGCCCGAAGACATGTAGATCTGGGCCCGAAGGCAATTGGTCCATGCCTGAAGACATGTGGATCTGGGCCCGAAGGCAATCAATTCTCATAAATTATGTAATCACATGCATAAATTTACAATACGAGTTTACTTAATATTGCGCATATAAGATAAAAGATTTTTGAAGTAATGAACCTACCTTAAGATATTTTTGAATTTGCTTGAAAATATTTTAAGACTTGAGGGACTGAAATGATCACTTTTTGAACTTGGGGTTAAATAATGAAATTAAATAAAAGGGCTCAAATAATTGCTTTTAAACTAACAGGGACTAAAATAAATAACTTTTAAAATTTGGGGACTAAAATATAATTTATAAAATTAAAATATACATATACATATACATATACATATATCACCCTCTCTCTCTTCAATCTCTTCAATACGACAGAGAGAGAGGAAGAGAGTTGACGGGAAGGGCAGAACGCCCCTCTCTCCGATACCACGCCGGTGAGATACCGCCGGGCGAGGCGGCAATGAGGTGGTGCGGTGTGTGAGAAAAAAAGGGATGGTTTTTGGGTACGAAAACTGAGGCTTAGGGTCGTGATTTGGATGGTTTCAACTGACGGTAATCTGGTCGAAGGATGAGGTAAGTATTGGGTTTAGTTTATTTCTTGATTTTGTGGCTGTGTGGGTTAATTTGGTTGTCAAATTGGGTAGTGGCTTTGAGGTCGGAAGATTCGGTTGGGGCGATGGGGGTTGCGGATTTGGTGGCTACCGATGTCGGTGGTTGTGAAATTGGGTTTAGCTCATGGTGGTGTCTGATTTTGGTTTGGGTCGGATGCGTGGTGTGCGCAGTGGTGGAGGGGCAGTGACGGTGAGTGGCGGATTTGTGGTACTGTGATTGCGGGTTGGGTCTGGTCGATTCTTGATGATTTGAATCTGAGTTTTGGTTGTTGTTGATGGATGTATGTGGTGGTTGGTGATGATTTCTGGTGGTAATTGGTGTTGTGGAGATACCCAGCCGGCAGTGGAGGTTGGTCTCGAGGTTAAAGGTGTTTGTGAAATTGCGTTCTGCTCGTGGTGTTGAATTGGTGGTTTTCAGGTTGGTGGTTGGCACTGGTGATGGATGCAGATACCAAGCTTCGGCTATGGTAGAAAATTGAGAGAAAATTATCGTGCTGGAGGTCTGGGTGTCGTGAATGCAAGGGATAGGGATCCAATTAATAGTTGATTTAGGTGTTAAACATAGTAACTTAGGTTAAAATCTTAGTTTATGGTAAACTTGTAAGAATTTTGGAAATAAGTATCGATCGTGTAAGGAAAAACTTGGGTAGGAAGAAGCTGTTGAATTGGTTAGGCCAAGAAATGACTTATTGGGTTTTTAAATGGGCTTGAATGATTGGTAAAAACATTTGGACTCGATAAGTTTGATTGGATTAAAACATTTAAAATTGGGACTTAATATAATTAATACTTGGACTTCAAATAAATTGTGACATTTGAAATACTTTTGATAAAGATTGAAATTTGACGAAGATTTTGAATAAATTAAATTTTTCACTTAACTGGCTAGACGAGCACGCTTTTAAAAATAAATAAATGAATGAATGAGCAAAGTCGAAGCTACACGTTTTTTTTAAATATTTATTTGAATAAAATCACGAAAATTCTCGGTCGCTACAACAGTCTTTGGAACCCGTCAAACAGGGACATAAGAGATCAAGGCCAGAAGATGGAAAGAATTCTTCCCGGCCGAGTACAAAGGGAAGCAGTTATGGGCATCAGAGTTTGACTCCATTAAATGCTCCAGGATCTCACATTCTCATGGAAATCTAGGGGGGTGAAGATTTGCGTTGGCAAAGCCTATTAAGGGAAAGATTGATGAAAAGAATCGACATAAGTATTGTGACTTTCACAAGAGCCCGAGTCATACCACGGATGAGTGTAGAACATTAAAACAGGAGATAGAAGCCCTCATAAAAAGAGGCTTCCTGGGACATTACATAAAGAAAGATGATAAATATTAAGGTAAAGGGGAAGAGAAAAATAGATCCGCTGGCACCATAAACTTTATCGTTGGAGGAATAGCTTTTGCAGGTGATTCAAATAATGCAAGGAAGAATTATGCCCAGGCATTAGATGATCGGGAAGAAAGGTCCAGATATCATGACCATGAAATTTCAATCATTAGCTTCAGTAACGCTAATATGGAGGGAATTTCATATCCCCATGACGATGTCGTTGTGATTAGTACCACAATCACAAATTTTGACGTAAGAAGGGTGCTAGTTGATAATGGAAGTGCATCCAATGTCCTTTCCTTGTAAGCCTTCAACAAGATACAACTCCCCAAAGATTGGCTTCGACAGGTCATTACTCCGCTAACTGGCTTCGGTAGGGGAACAATGAAACCCAAAGGCCTAATTGACCTTCCTACTTCACTTGGATCAGAAGAAAAGCTGGTAACAAAGATGACTCCATTTCAGGTCGTGAAAACCCCTATGGCCTACAATGCTATCTTGGGAAGACCATTCTTAAACAGCTTGAAAGCAACAGTAGCGACATATCACCTGGCAATCAAGTTCTCGACTTCCGCAGGCATAGCAACAGTACAATACAGGGAAATTAGTCAGTGATTAGAAGCAGTTATCTAAGCCGTATTGGGGAGAATAAAACGGATTTGATGTCAATTGAACTTCCTGTGGAAGAACACATGTCACTAGTACAAGAGCTGGAAGAAGTTCAGATTTAAGAAGGGAAGAGTTTCACGATTGGGAAAGAATCCCCCAAATTAATAAAGGAAGAACTGTCGCAATGTTTAAGGAGAAATATTCATATATTCACATGGAGCGTTGAAGACATGCCCGGGATTGACCCCACACTCATTGAACACAGGCTTAACGTCATGCCTGACAAGAAGCCCGTAAAACAGTGAAGAAGGCAGTTTGCCATAGAAAGAAGGTAGCTAATAAAAGAGGAAGTGGATAAACTATTGAAAGCAGGATTCATCAAAGAAGTTAAGTATCTAGAATGGATAGCTAACGTGGCCTTGGTGAAGAAGTCGAACGGCAAGTGGCAAGTCTGCATAGATTTCACAAACTTAAATAAAGCATGTCCAAAAGACAGTTATCCTCTTCTCCGAATTGACAAATTAGTAGATTCCACATCCGGTTCTGAGCTTTACAGCTTCCTCGACGCATTCTCAGGATATCATCATATTCGAATAGCACATGAAGATCAAGAAAAACTTCCTTTAAGGCAGATGAAGGAATATATTGCTATAAAGTCATGCCCTTTGGATTGAAGAACGCCGGAGCTACTTATTAGAGATTGGTGAACATAGTCTTCTCCAAGCACATCGGACCGAACATTGAAGTTTATGTTGATGACATGGTTGTAAAGAGCTCGAGAAAGAAAGACCGCATTGCAACCTGGAAGACATATTCAGTACACTCAGAGAACATCGGATGAAACTGAATCCCGCCAAGTGCGCCTTCGGAGTAAGCTCGAGAAAAATTTTGGGATTCATAATCACCCAGAGAGGCATCGAAGTTAATCCAGAAAAAATTATAGCCCTTACATCAATGGAACCTCCCAGGAACATTAGGGAAATATAGAAGCTTACAGGGAGAGTGGCAGCATTGGGCCGTTTTATGTCAAGGGCAGCAGATAAATGTTTTCCCTTCTTCAAGACTCTAAGAGGAAACAAAGACTTCAGGTGGAATGAGGAGTGCAAGATCTCCTTCAGGAAGTTGAAGGAATATTTGGGTACTCCTCCCATTTTTGTAAAGCCACATCCAGGAGACAATCTGTTCTTGTATCTAGCAGTATAAGATCATGCTGTGAGAGACGTTTTGGTCAAAGAGGAAGGGAAGGGCCAAAAACTCGTATACTATTAGAAAGACGATGTTGGACGTAGAAACCTGATATACACTAGCAGAGCAACTTGCACTTGCCTTGGTTACAGTAGCTAGAAAGCTAAGACCTTACTTTCAAGCCCATGCTATAACAATCCTCACAAATCAGCCCTTAAAACAGATCTTGCAGAAATCGGATGTCTTTGGTCGTCTACTCAAATGGTCAATCGACCTTGGGGAATATGACATTGAGTTCAAACCTCGACCTTCTATAAAAGCACAGGTCTTGGCTAACTTCATTGTCGAACTCGCCCCAAGACCTTGGGACCCAACAGGTCTGACAGGAAAGAGGCCACATGGACCTTGCAAGCTGATGGAGCATTGAATGCCGCAGACTCGGGGGCCTGAATCATACTAAAGAAAGATGATGGCACAATGGAAATTCAGTGTGCAATAAGGTTTGAATTTCTAATAACTAATAATGATGTAGAGTATGAGGCCTTTTTTTCTGGACTTCAGGAAGCTCAACATCTAAGGGTCGAGCATATCAAAGTCTTGAGTGATTCAAAATTGGTGGTAGAGTACGTGAACGGCACTTTTGAAGCAAAATATGAGAAAATGTCATCTTACAGGATGATGGTTTTAGACTTGCAAAGGAAGTTCAAGTCTTGCTGCATAGACAAAATTCCAAGGTCCGCCAATCATAAAGCAGATGCTCTATCAAGATTAACTTTTTTTCAATCTTGACCACTTAGAAAGGACTGTATTCGTACGAACTCTTCATGAGCCCAGTATTACACATCAACCCGATGTCATGGATATTTCAGATCATGAACCCAGTTGGATGGATCCAATCATTGAATATTTAACATCAGGAAAGTTTCCAAATGATAAAGCAGAAGCAAGAAGAGTCAAAGCAAGGACCCTGAGGTATACCTTATTACAGAATACCTTGTTCCGTTGAAGTTTTACACTTCCTTACCTGCGATGCCTAACTCCGAAAGAAGCAGCCCTTGCCATGGCCGAGGTTCATGAAGGAATTTGTGGAGCACACCAAGGAGTAAGAGCACTGGTTATGAAGTTAATGCGATACGGATACTGCTGGCCAACCATGAAGAAGGATACACTCCGCTATGTGAAAACTTGTGATAAGTGCCAAAGATTCGTAGCTCGATTACATCAACCCGTTGAAGAACTATCTTCAATTATGTGCCCATATCCCTTTGCTCAATGGGGAATTGACATACTTGGGCCATTCCCCATAGCTCGTGGTCAGGTCAAGTTCCTAGCAGTGGCTGTGGAATACTTCACAAAATGGGTGGAAGCAGAACCCCTTTCCGTAATCACAGAACAAAAATTGGAGACATCTATATGGAAGTCGATTATCTGCCGTTTTGGTCTTCCTAAAACAGTAGTCACTGATAGCGTGCATCGGTTCGAGTGCCAAGCCTTCAAACAATTCTCCAAGAACCTGGGAATAGAACACAAGTTAACTTTCATTTTCCAGCCGCAAAGCAATGGATTAACTGAAGTTACTAACAGACTCATCTTGCAAGACTTGAGGACTCGCCTCGACAGTGCCAAGGGTGATTGGCCCGATCTCCTCCCAGAAATACTTTGGATAAACCGAACAACATTCAAAACTGCAATAGGGGAAACTCCATTCATGCTTACCTTTGGGATGGAAGCTGCTGTTCTAGTAGAAGTAACCATTCCCAGCTTCCGTACAATGACTACTAAATCACCCGACCAGATTGAGGGACAGATAGAAAGCCTGGATCTTCTGGAAGAAGTCGGGGAAAATGCATCCTTGAGAATAACGGCTTATCAACAGGCCATGACCAAGAAGTTTAATACCCAGGTGAAGAAGAAAGAATTCAGCATGGGGGATCTTGTCCTTCGTCGATGCGAAGCTGTCGGTTATCAGCCTGGGAAACTTGGACCTATTTGGGAAGGACCATACGAATTCTTCTGAAAAAGAAGGAAAGGGCTCTTATAGCCTCCGCGCAATGGATTCAAGACCTCTTCCTCAGCTATGGAATGTAGAGGATTTGAAGCCATACTACAAGTAGTCACATTACCTTTAATATCAGAGTCACCTAGTTGTAGAAGAGTTGGGTCTGCGCACTCATTTTATCTTTTTATTTTCGAACTTGCACGTCCATCAATGATTTTCAAGGTCGGGCCTGCGCGCCCATTGTTCTTTTTTTCAGCGTCAGGGACGGGTACTCTTTTTTCTTATCCAGATTTTGTCCCAGAAGATTTTTCTGGGTAAGGTTTTAACGAGGCCCATTGTTTAGTCCCTTTAATAAAAGTATTTCTTCTGAAGAATGAGCACCAGATGACAAAATCTTGGAATAACTTACAAGGTCATTCAAATGACTTTACAAGTTATTTCCCTACAAATATTTTACAATGTCTCATGGTAAGATGTTACAAATAATTATTTCACGAATAATTTACAATGTCTCATGGTAAGACAAATAATTTATAATGTCTCATGGTAAGACGTTACAAATTTTTCTTTCACGAATAATTTACAATGTCCCATGGCAAGGCATTACAAATTATTTCTGTACAAATAATTTACAATGTCTCATGGCAAAGCATTACAAATTGCCTCTCATATTCACAAATTCAAGAGTTACCCGACCTTCTAAAATAAGGATCCCAATTTTGCAAGACAAAAGCCCGTCCTATTATTTGTATATTTTGACAACAAGGTCGGACATGCCCGGACTTTTCAATCAATTGTCATCAATCCTAAGTTTTGATTACAAAATTAGGAGCCCGTCCAAACCCGGCCACATATCAAATATGTAACTATAAATATGGCTTGTGAAAATGCATTTAGCTTGTAAGAAGAACAAGTAAAAGGGGCGAACACATAAGGGAAATATATAAATTCATTCACAAAAATCAAATTTACAAATAGTCATCGGGGCATACCCCGGGTTGATTACAGGTGTTCAAAAGAGAAAACGGGTCAGGCTTCAGGCTCGGGATCACTCCCATCCTCTGCGTCCTCGGAAACTTCACCATCTTCTTCCTCCTAGAAAGGAGTAAGGTCGAGCTCATCAGCGCCTAAAGGAAATTCAGCCAGTGGGCTGGTGTCAAGGTCGGGAGCGTTCAGCAGACTCCAAGCTCATGCCTGCTTGATAGCTTGAGTATACAACTCAAGTGCGTAATTTTCAAGAGGGAGCTTGTACTCTCTCGATCCGTTGAAAGCCTCCACGGTAGAGGCCCCAGCTTGGAGTTCCCTCTCCCAAGCCTTCCTTAAATCTTCAACTAAGCGGGCATTTTCTTCCTGGGCTTGCTCGTGCTCTTGAGTCATTGATTCAAGCTCTGCCCGATTATTTGCAAGGGCCTCCTCTGCAGCTGTAGCTCGAGTCGCCTTGTACTGGACATAATGAACCAGCTGACTTGCAGTCTCACCCTGTTCTATGCTTTGGAGAGAGATACCCAAGTAATGCTGAGCATCTACAAGTCGAGATAAAAAGTTAGAAAATTCTCGCAATAAAAGAGAATCTGAAAAACCCAAATTCGTATGATTCTTACCTGCAGTGCCGTACTCATAAGATGCTCAAACACTTGCTCTAGCCTAACCTTGTACTGATATTTTTTTACTAGGCTCGGGTATAAGGAATCCTGCATTCTCCTCCTACATTCAGGAAGAGTGGGGTTCTCCAGCTCGACCTCAGAATCGAAATGTGGAGGAGCTCGTCCCTTTGGTGGCCTCTCCACCCTTGACCGTTGAACATCTTCTTTGGCTTGAGAGGTTTGGCCCGGCCTGAAGGTACAGTTTTGGTTCTTTTCAGAGGCCGCCTCCAGGTGACCCCCTCTACAACTCACTTGGCCCGATCACCGTGGGCCTTGGACATTGCCGCCTCTTTCAAGGCTTCCAAGTCAAATGCCATTCCTAAAATTAAAAGAGGTCGGGGACAGTTAGGTCGCACAAAGATGATGACACTAAGAAGAATAAATACATAAAAAGTTTCTTTTGTTTACATAATTGAGGAGGCCGAACCTTACCAGGCTGGAGGTCAAGACCGGCCTGGTCAAGAATATCATCATTCACCAGGTCATTGGCCTCTTCAGCCAATAATCCGAAGTCACATACCCTAACCGCGTTGCCCATGAGCTCAGTTACTGCCTCGTCACTCAAATTACCTATCTTATTGAAATTATCGACATCAGGAATTCTGAAGGTCGGCCAAAAGAGAGTTTCTCCCTCTCTAGGTTTAATAAAGAAAAAATTTTCCTTCCAATATTTGATAGAGGAAGGGACCCAAGGAACATCAAATCAGCCCTTCTCGCACAGGTATACAAAACTATTCCACCGGGGCAAAAACTTAAGCTCTAAAAGGCATTTACACAGGTCGACTGTTGATTCTATCCCTAGACTCCTGCATAAGACGTAAAAATATACAAGGATTCTCCACCTGTTGGGAGCGAGTTGACCCGACAATATGCTCGCGATCAATAAGAAGTCAACAAAGAAATGGTGAAGAGGAAATCTTAACCCGGCCATTAAGGCTTCGTGGTACACTACCATCTCCCCTTCTCGGCAATGGTAAGAGTACTCATCCTTATCCGAAACCCTAGCTGTATAACTCTCCTCTAGCTTATACCTTCTCACGTCTACCCCGATCACACGTTCCTTCATTTTATTGTAATAAGTGGGAAGTTCAAGGTCGGCCTGTCTCGGCACCCTACCTACCCGAGGATTGTCATCAATTTCCTCCCCACTGTCAGACTAACCTTCCCGAGGACTAGCCGGGGGTTCATAGAAACCTAGAGGCTCAACCTCTAATGGTTCATCTAAGTTTTCCTCCTCCCTAGGATCACCCACTGAGACCTGCTTAGCCATAACTCTATAAAATAAATAATAAAATCAAAAGATAGGTCGGGAATGGTTGAGCTTACCAAAGTACTAAGAAGTTAAATTTGGGGAAGGCGTGATGACCCGAGGAGTTCTCTAATCACTCTTTTTCACAAAGTAAAAAGAATGAGACTATGAAGGCCACATATATATATATATATATATATATATATATATATATATATATATATATAGGCAAAAAATTGGCGGGAAAAGTTTCAAGAATCCACAGATTGCCTTTGGCCACGTGTCATCCATTTAAGGCGATCTATTAAGACAAAGCATTAAATCCTATTAGTTGGCAAAGTACATGTAACAGCTGTCATGAGTCTAGAAATCTTGTCCCGATCTCTGACGCACGAGGGCCAATGATCGGTATTGTTTTCCTGCCTCTTGAAAAAGTAAGGAAAATTTCATGACCCGGCCTCTTTGCCCGGGCTCTTCCCGTTATCATGTGGTCGGTACTGTGCCGACCTTTCCTCTACTCAAAGGTAATGGGCTTAGAGTTTTTAAGTTCTGAGCACGGGCATATAAGGTCGGGTTTACACCGATCACAACAGTTTGTAATATGATCGATGGGTTAGGTCGGCCTTTCCCCGGCGTTTTGGTCATATAGACAGGCCTCAAAATCCTTTTTGACAATGGGCCTCATTAATATGCTATATTTTTGGGCCTCCAGACGATACGCATTCCATAAGGAAACATTTCGTTAAAAGGAAACTGAATCCTTATAAGTTTAGAATTCTTCCTAAAAGGTAAGTTTATACCAAAGATGACTCTTTCCTTAATTAAGGAAAGTTATGGGTTTTTCAGCCCTATAAATACAGCCCCTTTGATCACATATTATTCATTCAATATTCTTTACGTTTTTCAGTTAAATATTCTCTCTCTACTTTTCTTTAGAATACTAATTCTCACACCGGAGGGGCGATGGGGAGAATCCTCCTCGCCTTTTTACAGGTCATCCAAGGCGAGTTTATTCCTCTTTTCCAGCAATCAAGCATCACCAGATCCAACCACGTCAAGTTTAGGATTTTTTACAATATCAATAGGTAATGAAGCATTTATTTAATGGGCATTTGAATTCCCCATGAAGAATGCGGTTGAGAATGAAAAGTACTCATTGGTAACCAAAAGAGAGGAAAGATTAAACCCTTTTTTTATTAAAAACTATTTTGGAACGAAATTTTATTCTTCTAGTATTATAAAGATAAATACTGTTTGGGGCTCGATTTTGAGATGTATAAGTAGATTTTTGTGTAAATAAATGGGCCTTGTATTTTAAAGTTCTGGCTGATGTTTAAATATCATTCTTATGGCATTTTTAAAATGTTTTGACTCGGTTGTTATTAAAATGTTAAAGTCAATGTAAGGATGATGATCCTAAAATGTTTAACAGAGTAAATTTAGAAAGAATTTTTAATAAATGTATTAAAGCTGCCATGTTCCTGAAAGTGCTACTGGTAGCCTCCTGCAGCCACATTTTTAGTTCATCTTGTGCTACTAGTAGTCATCAGTAGATTTGGAAAAAAAAATAGACGAAATTTTAGGGTCGCCACACGAAAATTGTTTGATATTATGTTTAAGACAAAGTATCATAAAAATTTGATAAAGTTTCAAGTTATGATACCAAAAATTTGAAAGTATCATAAGTATCATGTTATGATACTGTAAAAGTATCACAAGATAATTTAAAAGTATCATACATGATACTTGATGAAAATAGTATTTTTCCAAAAAAAAAAAGTATTTTTCAGTTTTTTTTTTTTTTAAATGAAGTAAATTTAAATTATGATATAAAAAGTTAGATATTTGTGGAAACGCCCCTAAAAAGAATTCGAAATAAATTAAATGACAGAAATATAACTAAAATATTAAAACACTATTTTGTTGTCTAAACAAACATGAATGTCCAAAATTCATTGTAGGTCATAGCAAAGCAGTGAATTGTACTCGTCTCGTCGACCTACCCAAAATAGACATATTATAGTAAAATTTTGACAGAGATACAAATAGTTATGATCGTTTGATCGACACCCCTATTTTCTTGCATAATTTCTTATCCATCTCCTCCTCAAACTCCACTCCAACGCCAACTATTCTATCACCTTATCCTAACCGGCCGGGCCTCAATCTCCCTCATCTCGTCTCCCAACACAGACAACACCACCACCACCTCCTCCTCATTACCTTCACCCAAGAGTTTTCTATAATACACTGATTTTCTCAACATTTTTACGTAGATATCCACTCTCCTACCATAATCTCATCTTCAACTTTGTCAAAATCGATTCACTCGACATGGGACATAAAGAGGAACAAAGATAGATGCTACGATTTTGGGATGGATTTCAGTGAGTTGCCGGGATCCCAAGGAATGCTCTTCTTCAGGAAGACTATTTTGAGTGCCTTCACCACTCCAAAGAGGTCCGTTCTATATCTACAATCCCCAAACCCCCAATTTTAATGCTCTTCTTGAAATGAATTTCGTCTCTAATGGTAAGAATTTCATTTTATCGTTTTGTTAAATTCTTATTTATTACATTTTCAATTCGTTGGTATCTCGACTAGTACTTTTTGTTTTTGAAAATCGGCATGTGTGGTTTTTGCTTTGCAATTTTTGTTTTTAACTTTAATGGTTTGATAACGTGAATAGTATGTTGATTTTTGGGACTTCGAATGAATGTATTGATGAATGATGATGACGACGAGGTTAATGTGATTGTTTTGGTGAACTTGCAGCCAGATGATTCATATTGTGTGTATAATTTGTTTGAAACTTACTGAGTCTTTTAGAAATTGAAGTTCAAAATTTCTTGAAATTTTGGTGGATAATTATGAGTTTTAAGCCCTATGTTGTAATGCTAATGCTCCAATGGGGGTTTTGAAGTTTATAGTTTCCTGTTAATTTCTGCAAGGAAAAGCCTGGGAAGGAAGTTTTGCAGAGGAATTGGAGAACCAACCAATAAAGGGAGATCACAATTCCACGTTTTAGTTTATAATGTTGCCATTGAAGCTTCATTTATTGGTTGTGTAGAGGGTCATATTCAAAAAATGCTACAATGCATAGGTGAATTTTGTTTGCGTCTTGGTTTAGATGCATGGGTGAATTTTGTTTGTGTCTTGGTATAGATTATGTGGAGTGATTATTATTGTTATCATCATTATTATTATTTTTTTAAATCATGAGAATTGAACAAAATTATCCTGCTATGTTCTTTGTGTTCTTTGTGTTTAACTATTCCGGTCTTAAAACATTAGAACTTTCATGAGAATTGATTCCCACATGAATGGAACCCCAACAGAAGAATCTCTATAATAAACTTCAAAAGAGTCATTAATAGAAATGGATGCCTCTTTGGATAAACGTCTGGAAGAGAATTTCTCTTCTTGCCTAATTCTGTTGTACTTCATTGGATGATCTTCTGAGATGCTTCCAGGGATTTTGCTTAGATTCTAGGGTTCTTAACAAAGCTTGGAACTTTCTTGAAAGAAGAAGAAGAAGAAGAAGAAGAAGAAGAAGGCATATAGAAATATGAGAAGAAATTTCGAGGGGATTTAGTTAAGTAAGATGGAGTAGAAGATTAATTAAAGACTTTGCAGTCTTTATAAAAGTAAGGCTAATTTCCTTTTTGATTTCTGGGGTGGAAATTACTCTGATTTATACATGAGGGATGTGTTGAGAATTAAAATTTTGACCTTGGTTGAGATCCATTTTTACAAAAAATAAGTTTCGTGGTAGTGATTTTTGGAGGATGTAGTTAAAAAAATTGATTTCAACCCTTACCTGTCTTTTGTCCTACACATATCCATGCTTTTTTTTTCTCTCTAGTTATTTAAGCCCTGCTTTGAAATTATTTGGCACTTAAAAACTCATTCCACTGAACTAAGGCGACCAGGCGTAACAAATATAGAGGCATGTTTCTTGTTAGTAGCATTTTTTTTCGATAGACCTTTCTTATTAATTATCTAGTTTTGTCCTCTCTATTTATTCTATAACTATACAAGAAGAAAGACGGAAAGATGGTGAAGGGGGCTCAGAAAAGGCTCAAAGTAAGTGCCTAGTGATGTTGCTCTGCTTAGGACTTCAATTTTACTTGTGAAAAATTGCACTAGCAATTCATTTTGTTGGTGCTTAAAAAATTATGTATCTAGAGGTCTATATTTTTATTTTTATTCTCAGCCTGGAAGCATTGATGAATTGCTACTATATCCATGGAAAATGTACTGAAAATTACAATGGCATAGCTACTGAATGCTTGAAGAGTAAGATCTAAAGTCTTGTCTGCATTAAGTTACGTTCACTTCCTCAAGCAAATTCTCACAAGCACTCAACTATTATAGCAAATTCTCACTGTCATCTGGGTTTTGCAAATTTAAGATTGTAAATACTTCGTTGTGCAATTCTATTCAAAGTGCATTACTGTCATGGCTCTCAACACTTAGTTAAGAGGAATTGAGGATGTAGAAATAAGATTTTGACTTGTTTGGTTTTCAATTTCCTTTCTTCAATAGGTAACATATTCTTATGATTACTTTTCAGTTATATGTTGATTGGTGGACAACATTGATAAAATTACTCCAAAGAGCTGGTTTTTATTGGACTAAATATTTGATCTTTCCTAGTTCGAACCGTACTTATATTCACTTACAATGGCCATTGAAGTGTAGTTGATTTGTAAGTTTGTTTGAGGTGGTGTATTAGAACTATCCCAAGTAAATATTAGTCCTTTAACATGTGAATCTAGTGATGAAGAGAAATTATTGTGTTCAACTTCTTTGAGTTGTAGCTCTACTTTCTTTATCAACCAGAAGCTTTATAATTTATGCTTTCTTTACAAAGATAAAGATATTCACAGGTTGTACATTTATGTTTGTAAGTTAAGTTCTTCTATGAAAAATGAGGAGAGGAAAGGGCAACAAAGGAGGGGAAAAAAACCCACTTTAGGCGTCGGTTGTTGAACAACAACCAACGCCTAAAGTCGACGCAACGATGCCTAAAGTCGACTTTACGCGTTGGTTGTTGCTCTACAATCGACACCTAAAGTTTGCCTTATGCTTTGTCAGACGTGTATTGTTCAATTTTTATGCGTCTCCGCCAAATGCGACGCTTTTACAATCGATGTTTATTGTCTTGTACAATCGATGCAAATGAGTCTATTTGTACTAGTGAGTTAAGTCCCCATTTGTTATGTGAGCACTCAAGATAGAAGTTGATTTATAATATGGGCCCAATTAAAAGTCGTGATTTTGAAAATACACAATGTTACTTTATGTTACTCGCTGAATACTTTGTATTCATATTTCTTATGATTTCAAACTTGTAGATGTTGGACAGACAAATGTTTTAAGCGAGCTCAGGTGTCAGCTTTCTAAGGATGGGAAGAAATGTACGTAAATGAAACTGGGTTATGAAGCTACTTACTAGAGTTTCCTACCCTTTACCGTTACGAATACACGTGTATTCGTACCGACTCTTACAATGCTGACACATATGAATATATTTACTATGATAGTCATGCTTTTGACTAGTTACTAGTAGATGTTATGTAATATAACTAATCGGCCTTGGGATCTGTCTTGTTCTAGTTTGTAAGATGCCCGCACCACTTTTATAAATAGCTATACAAATGGTATCTAAAGTTTGTATAGCCTTATTTTATAATTCAATATTTATTACTATGTATTCATACCTGAGATAGAAGTATCAATTTCTGGAAGTTTCAAACATTGACACTAGTTTTTAGAACTCAAGTATCAATACATGATTGAATGTATGAATACTAGGTATTAATACATAACAATAAGGTATCGATTCTTATCTTTATAATATATAAATGTTGGGTAGTTTCTAAAAATAATTTCTCGCCCATTTTTCATTTCTATAAATAGTAAGTTATCATAAATTAAACGGTGTGAATGCAAGGTGGATTAATGTTAATGCAAAATCTGGATAAATATGAACGTATATATTGGGTTATATATATATATATATATATATATATATATATATATATATATACATTATTAACACTAATACTGAATGAGTTTAATTAATATTTTTAGTTATCAGTATTAAAATTATGATTTTATTTATTTATTTATTATTCTTGATATTATAAATTCTATGTGTAACCATCAATATAAAAATTATGTTTTAATTATTAATGATCAAATCATTTGTTATCTTTAATATTAAAAATTATATTTTCTGAAATCACTTCAAAGATTAAATGTAAAAATCTTATTTAGTACATTTTAATTTTTCCACATGTCGCTCTATTTCAAAATTATTTTATTTAAGTAATGATATTTATAATTTCTTAACTAAATTTAATTTGGTCTTAAATAATTAATTTCAATTCAAATTGACACCCATATTACTCATTTTGGTCATTTATAAATTTATTTACTCATTTTGTTTATTTATTTATTTAATTAGTTTTATTTATTTATTTTATTTATTTATTTATGTTTAATACTATAGGTTTAAATAATAAAAATATGCAAAATACGTATTACTGACTTTAACAATTAGTTTAACTAGTTTTTATCAAAATAAAAATAAAGTCATGTTAGCAAACTCATAATATTTAAAAATAGGGTGTGGTGAAATACATTTATTTAAAACGTATAAAAATAATTATTTTTCGGTAGCATAACACTTTGGTTGCTCACTGGAAAATGAAAATTCACGTTCTATCGAAAATTATTGAATATGTTTTGAATATTTTGATAGTTCGTATCTATAATTTTTTAATTTTTTAAAATTTTCTCATTATAGTGGTTTCACGTTGTAAACCGGTTTATACGGAATTTAACTATTTGATTTTGATTTTTTTGATTTTCCTTTTTCTTTTTATTTTAATAAAATTTTGAGCTTATATCACAGATATATCTTTTTTTTTATTTATTTATTACAAATTCTATTTAAATGTAATTTTTTTTCCATTTTAAGTTTTAAATCAATTCAAATTACAATACTTAAAGAAATTCATGGAACAATAAACATACGAACCGTAAAAAAAATTAAGGTATGTGTAATGTACATTTTTATAATTAAATATTTTCTTTCGTTTCTCATTTTTAAATAAATATTCATTTCATATGTTAACATATAAATTTAATATATGTGAGTAATAAATGACCGTGCATCGCACAGGTATAACACTAGTAGGTATCAATACATGAGTTTTAGTTTTAAACACCATAATTATACTAATTACTTGTATTTAAGGATATGATACTGTTTGGCCCCCAATTCTTGTAAGACGGGTTTTTAAAACACTCAATCTCAATTGTTCAATTTTGTCAAGCCTACAATATTTGATTTTTCAAACAATTTATAATCACACATTCTCCCAAAAATATTATTTCAAACCACAATTTTCCTAAAAAATTGGGGGTCAAACAAGGGCATAATTTCTGTGGCAATATGATCTTATCATTGCCTTACATAATTGTTAAATGACATATTTATTCGATTGTCAAAAACTAATCTAGCTAGGACGTGTGGAAATGGACATCAAGAAAACCAAAATTAGTAATGAGAATTTTGCTGTCTGCAAAATATTGTTTACGAAGCAGCCCCCAATTAAATACTGCCAGTTTTGCGGACAGCAAAAATTCTTTGGATTATGAAGTAGAAGGAAGTAATAAGTTGATAATAAAGGCTAAAAATTTTAGCACTTATGAAAATGGAAAAACTCAAACAATCCTCCTGATGTTACTAGAAATACTGAAATCCAAAAGAGGGAGAATGAGAATATCATTAATTGATGAACGAATTTTTGTGATTCTTCAAACAAATTCCATTTAATTTAACTCATTATTGAAACCGAGAAACATGCAATAAACGAAAAGGGAAAAGAAACTGTGAACTTCTTTAAACCATGACTATCATAAGCTTCATTATATTATACTCTCAAAACTTGCTTTGCCTTCACCAATCAGAAGCCCCACGGATACGCCAAACATAATGGCCATTGATGAATTCATACATTCCATCTTGTCTTACACTCCAAAGGCATCAAACTACAGCACACTCCTTCCTAACTACTTTAGTACCAATATAAATAGAGGCATAATCCAAACATTCTGTTTCTAGTCCGCATAATGAATATTTTGGGTTCCTCGAATCTACTCGAACATGAGCAACACTGCCATTTTTTGGCAGATAATAGTCTGGAATATTACGTTCATGAATTGTGCATTTCACTAGTACATTAAGAGTCAAAGGCGTCGGTTGTAAAGCAAAAAAGGCGTCGGTTGTACAGGAGACGCCTTTTGTAGAGACGCTAAAAGTGCATACTTAAGGCGTCGGTTGTAAACCGACGCCTTAAGTTAATTAAAGGCATCGGTTGTTAAACAACAACCGACGCCTTTTCTCAACTAAAGGCGTCGGTTGTTACGTAAAAACCGACGCCTTTAGTAGAGAAAAGGCGTCGGTTGTTGTTTAACAACCGACGTCTTTTACAAATATTTTTTTTTTCATTTATTTTTATTTCCCTTATATACCTATATAAACTATAACAATCATGTACACATCAAAAAATTATCTTCAACAAATATATATAATCGAAGAATGCAGAACAAAACTTAATAACTCAATAAACAGAATTTCGAATTAATTAATCTTGTATTCACAATATTGTTAAAAAATTTGTACACGTTAAACATAAAATGGGCCAAGTTTACATACACTCTTCGACGAAGTATTTGGCCCATAAATTTCGAACCTCGTCAATTTCCTCTGTTGAGTAAATCTCTTGAAATGCCTAAAAGTAATTAATAAGAATTAATAATTATTATGTTAGTTACATATAAATCGTAATTAAACAATTATCTTCAATAACTTATACCTCGTGTAGAGAAGTAAGTTGAGAACAGGCTGTGACTATCTGGAACATGTTTCTCATAACATAATAGCCACACTCATCTCCTCTAGGTTGCTGAGGACACTGAAATTTGAATATTTAAAATTAAAAATATTATTAATAATCGAATGAAAGTGAATATATATTAAACTAATATGAGAATTTGTAGCAATTTATAAAATTCTAGTTTTCATACCGAGATCTTTTTTCAATTTACATTGGATGTTGCTCTCTTGCCTCCTAATGACCAAAAAGCTCGAAATGCCCTAAAGTTTCAGTAAATGTGAATAAGTTATAAAAATAATAATAAACCTCAAAATTCTTACGTAAATTTTGCCAGTCTCCCCTATAAATTGAACGTATCCAACCTGTATAGAGACCTATTTATTGAAAATTATCCTAACAACTATCATAATCACAACACAAACACATCAATTTCACCTCAAACTCTCTACGATTATTCCATGAAAGTAACCTAACTTATCTATATGAATGCACTAAACACAAAAGTTTGAACAATGCAATAATTACTTACACATTCAATGACGGCTTGATTTCTATGTTACGCCTACATGATTGTGCTGAATCTATGAAGTACACAGTATTGGCTTCACAACATATTGCAAGCAACATCCAATGATTCCTACATATTATAAACGTGTAAGTATTCTTTAAATAAATAAAGAAATACACAAATAATAATAATGGTCTTACTCCTGATAGTACGGCGCTAAAATGAATTGCTTGGATCTCAGTGTATTCATTGTTTCAGCCATGTAACTCACAACACTTTCTACATGTGTTTTAATTCTGATCGACGCAATCTGTGATGGACACATAAATCCAATTGACTGAATACCAAATTTCTCACACAACCCATGAAGGAACCTAAAACTAACAACCAATGAATAAAAAATAAAAACAAAAATTTAAATGAAAGACATAAATGCGTGTTCAGCAATCTTACATTATGAATACTTGCAAGATAGATACATTCAGCCATTTCATTGAGAGCAAGTCGGTGATGTCGTCAATCGTAACATAAAAACTTTCACCTTCCGTGTGATGAAACACAGTCGCGTCTAGAGGCACTTGGATGTAGTCTGTACCAGCAGGAAGTGTAAGCACCAGAGAGTGTAACATCTTACAATCATTACCCAGACGTTGTAATGTTGCATCATCAATGAGTGGTGATCGTCTGGTAGATGACATATCAAAACTCTGGGATTTTTTATTTTTTTCAATTTGTTTTGCCTGTTTTGTCAACTCTTCCTGTAATTACATGTTTTTTGTCATCATAACATTTCTAATATAATTTTAAAAGTAATTAAAACTTGAAAGAAGTTTTTTATAAATATAAAAATTATTACCTCTCCAAAAATTACCAAATCTTTAGGCCATTGATAGAAACTTTCAATAGCTTCCCCCACCACGGTGTAGTATGGAGATGGTACTGGAAGAAGTGACGCTTCGGCACCTTGTATAACATAATCAACCGACACTTTAACATGATCGATCAAGAGTTGTTGATGGTGCACAATAGTCTCAGGTCCGGATGGAAAAACCATTCCTCTAGCCACTATTTGATGCTCACCATTACAACTTATAGCGAGACGACAAGGAATCGGTTTCTGTTGTTCAATAATATTCAATGTTATAGCCCTTACAATTGAAATATAATCAGTAATATTGAAAAAACAAAATATTTTAAGAGTAAATACCTGAAGGCCATCAAATGGATCAGGATTAACTGAGTAGCAACTACTGCGAGTTGGTGGTCGGGGTTGTGGAGTTATGTCGACTTCGGCATCAACATTTAAGCCCATGCGTTGAAGGATAGGTTCGTATTTCTGCTACATACTATCAATCTTACTCTGTACCTCTGCTGCATACTCTTTCCTGACATGTTCGGTGATACCAACCTCCAAATCCTTCATGATAATATCTTTAATATCATCTACCGACACAACCCCTCTCGATCGTCTGCTGGCCGAATCAGGTCTTCCATATACATCCCTCACCGTGACGTATACACCATATCCCCTAACCAGACCAGGATGATCCTCCTTACCAAGAGCTTCCGATAAGATGTCGTGGTGTCTCCTTGGGACAAATGTCCCTTGAGTTGCTTCCTCAGATTTTTCAATCTGTTCTCAAAAAAAAAAAAATGAAAACTAAATATTAGTGTTTAAGCAAAATTTCATCATATTATGAAAAGAAGATAGGCTATGCTTACAATTTTTCCGTACAACCCCTCGTTTTCTCGTTGGGGATGTAATAAGATCCGTCTTCTTTCTTCTTTGATCTAGCTCGAATCCAATCTAAGCTGCGATCATCACTTAACATGGACGAGCTAAGTGATGCACATGAAGATACAGAAGACAGTAGTGGGTCTGACAAAAGTCACTGTGGCCTCATCCCGGCATAACCAGCAGAGCCCAAAAAACGTGGATGCTCGTTGTGCAACTGGCTGTCCCTGGCCTTCTTGCTTTTTCCTTGAAAAATAAAGCATCACATTCATTAGTTTTCAACTCAATAATAAAAAATAATTAAGAATCATCACACAGGAGAGTAGGAGTTATAATGTCATATACCTTGAAAATCTCAGTCTCACGCTCTTTCTTGATTTGCTCCCATTTTTCTTCGGTCAGGTAATTATATAGCATAGTAGGTGATGCGTATCTTGGGTGCTTATTGTTAATGAACTTATGCACCAACTTATTCTTGAAATCTTTCCATCGGGACCCAGCAACTCTTAAAATAATTCGTTTCCTTTCGTCGTCGGGTATGCTGAACTGCTTCTGAAATATAACAATAATATGCGATATTTATACCCATAACAAAAATATATATAATGAATTATTAAGTTACTATGTATGAAGTGATGTAATACCTTTATATCTTCCCAAATCATGTCTTTAAGGCCTTTAGGGACTTTATGCCAATCACTTATATTTATATCCACATGAATACGGACCAAAGACCCTATATAAGAATTGAAGTTCTTCTTATGGGGTCCGATTGGCCTATTGTGTTCATCAAATTCAATCGCACTTACTTCATCCCCCTTCCTCTTCATGTTTTTGCAACTAGTTGGTCCTCTAGTCTTTTTTTTTACTGATACACTGATCATCAGATGAACTAGAAGAATCAGCCATGACTTTAACGGGACTGTACACGTATCTGCGTATATAACAAAACAAAAATATATAAACAAATTAGTAAGTGAATAGTAACAATGAATAGAGCATATATGAACAATATTAAAAGGTTCAAAGTAAGAAAGTAAACGATCTTACACAATTATATTGCCTCAGGAACGAAGGTCAATCCACAATCCTTCTTCATGATCCTCACGCATGTAATTTATTTCAAGATTATCTTCCCTTGTAATTGCATCTGGTTGTATACCAATAGAAAATGGAGAAGTTTCGTCGAAATGATCATACTCTTCTTCATCTACCACATCATCAATGCCAACAATATATCTTTTGCCCTGAAGTACAACTGACCACTTAGTATTGCTGGGTCAAGAACATAAAATATCTGTTTCGCTTGTGATGCCAGTATGAATGGCTCATCAAAATAACCCAACCGATCAAAATCCACCAAAGTGAAGCCTAATTCATCCACCCGAACACCCCGTCTATTATCAACCCATTTACATCGAAATAGAGGAAACTTGAACTCCCTGTAATCAAGTTCCCAAATATCTTCAATTACTCCATAGTAAGACATTACGGAAAAATCTCTTGACATTGCTACTTGAGTCACTCCACTATTTTGCATCGTGCTCTTATCATCTTGACGTTTTGTATAAAATGTATACCCATTAATGTCATATGCTTCATAAGACCTCACAAGCATGCCAGGGCCGTAAGCTAACCACTTTACAATTTCAGAAATGTTATTCGACATTTGTGATAATTCTTGCAGCACTTTATCTTTGAACCATTCTGCAAATGAGCGATTATGTTCATTAGTTACCCACCTCTCACCTTTTGAAGGATTTTGCTGCCTTAAAATGGACATGTGCTCATCCAAATATGGATGAACCTTGGTAAGGTGTTGCAAGACAAGAAGGTGTGCTTTGTCTCGCAATTCAACACCAGGCACAATTGTTTTGCATCCAATCGTACCTTTACCTTTTAGTCTTCCCTCGTGACGAGATTTAGGAATACCAATAACATCAATATCATCTAGGTAATCAGTACAAAATTCAATAGCCTCCTCGGCAGCATAACCTTCAATGATACTGCCTTCAGGTCGAAATCGATTTCTCACATATCCTTTTAATATACCCATGTATCTCTCTAATGGATACATATACCTCAAGAACACCGAACCACAAATCTTAATTTCTCTCACCAAGTGAACAAGTAAGTGCACCATAATGTCAAAAAATGATGGAGGAAAATACATTTCAAATTGACATAGAATGATAACAATATCATCCTGCAAATCGTCCAGCGCATTCAGATCAACAACTTTACTACAAATTAAATTAAAAAAGAAGCAAAGTTTTATAATGACATTTCTAACATGTTTTGGGAGTATGCCACGAACTGCAACTGGTAACAAGTGTTGCATTAAGACATGACAGTCATGAGACTTCATACCAACCAATTTCAATCCCTTCATCGACACAAGACTTTTGATGTTCGATGAGTATCCAGATGGAACCTTAACAGAATTTAGGCACTCACAAAAACTTGTTTTCTCCTTTCTAGACAAAGTGTAGCAGGCTGGGGGAAAATAGGTACGCTTTTACAACTCTTGCGGTGCTAACTTATCTCGTATCCCCATTTCTACCATGTCTTTTCTAACTTTGATACCATCTTTTGTCTTTCCTTGAATGTTCAATAATGTCCCGATGACACTATCACATACATTTTTCTCCACATGCATTACATCAAGACAATGTCTTACCTGTAAGTGTTCCCAGTAGGGTAGATCCCAAAATATGGATCTCTTCTTCCAAAGACTCTTCTGAGGAGGTTTAAAAGGTTTACCAAACATAACATCAATATTTTTAACTCGTTCATAAACCTCATTTCCTGTTAATGGTAAGCGAGAAACTCGAGTCTTGACTTTTCCATTGAAGAGATTTTTCTTCTTTCGATAAGGGTGGTGAACAGGGAGAAATATACGATGACTCATAAACACATTTTTCTTACAGTTTTTCAACCAAAGATCAACCGTATCTTCTTCACTAACGGGACATGCTTTAGCTCCTTTATTAGTATACCCCGACAAGTTACCATAAGCAGGAAAATCATTTATGGTGCAAAATATCATAGCACGTAACGTGAAATTCATTTGACTATGTGCATCAAATGCTAACACACCTTCATTCCACAGAAGTTTTAAATCTTCAATTAGTGGCGCTAGGTAAACATCTATGTCATTTCCCGGTTGTTTAGGCCCTGATATTAACAACGACGACATGATGTACTTGCGCTTCATATATAACCAAGGAGGAAGATTGTAATTCACCAAGAGAACCGGCCAAGTACTATGTCGACTACTCATATTACCGTGCGGGTTCATCCCATCTGTACATAGTCCAAGCCTAAGATTCCTATCTTCTCCACCAAAATCGGGGAATATCCTATTAATGGTCCTCCATTGAGGAGAATCAGCCGGGTGTCTTAGCTTTCCATCTTCTTTCCTCCCATCGACATGCCAACACATGTTCTTCGCATCCTTTACATTGGCAAATAAACGTTTAAATCTTGGTATCACAGGTAGGTACCATAACACCTTTTCCGGTGAGCCTTTCTTATCCTCCCAATTAACATGGCCTTCCTTTCGCTTATACCTCGATGCTCCACACTTTGGACACATGTTCAAGTCCTTATACTCTTTCCGATACAATACACAATCATTTGGACATGCATGTATCCTCTCGATCTCCATACCCATCGGGCACAACATTTTCTTTGTCTCGTAAATTGAACTAGGAAGTTCGTTATCCTCCGGAAGCATATCTCGTAAAAGTTCCAATAAATTCGTGAAACTCCTATCACTCCACCTATTCTTTACTTTCAAGTTATACAACTTAAACACAGCAGAAAATTTTGTGAATTTCTTACAACTAGAAAATAAAGGCTGTTCAGAATCATTAAACAGGCTATCAAAAATATGAGACTTTTCGATGAAATCCTCTTGTATGTCACGCATCATTTCATCTATCCGATCATTATCCACATCATTCTGATCATTGTCCAAATTATTCTCCTCTTGATCACCCTTATCATCACCAGTGCTCGTCCTAGGAAGTATACTCTCACCGTGCCATATCCACCGTACATAACTTCCTTAAACCCAAGACGGATCAAATGACTCTTGACTTGTTCAGAGCTACGGAACTTTCTCAGATTCTTACAATCACAACAAGGACACAAAAGCATTTCTTCACCTTCTTTTATTTTGTTTTCCTCGGCACATTTCATAAACTCTTCAACTCCTTTCACATATTCATGTGTATTACGTTTCTCATACATCCAACTCCGATCCATATCTAATAACACATATATCAAGATATTAACCATGTGTTAAAATGAATGAAATCACCTTAATTTATTATTTTCATTTTTATTTATAAAATCTTACGAAAATTTTGACAGAATCTCCCCTAGAAATTGGACTTGACCAACCTGTAGGGGGAATTAAAATGCCACAATAAAACTAAAATATTTAACTTCAACATATTCAAAACTCAAACAAAACTCCATTCGAACTTCAACATTTTCATCTAGTCTAAAATATTCAACCTCAGCATGTTAAAAACTCAAACATTTTTAGCCTTTTAATTATTCACTATATACGCTCATATCTCCAGATCATCACAACATAATTATCTCAACTCACCAAAACATCCAACAAGTACAAGACATCTCAAATAATTCACTTATAAATACCTCACATTCATTATTTATTCGTAACTAATTTAAGACACATATATCAAGATATTCACCATGTGTTAATACGAATGAAATTACCTTACTTGATTATTTACATTTTTAGTTATAAAATCGTACAAAAATTTTGACAGAATCTCCCCTATAAATTGGACTCAACATGTTAAAAACTCAAACATTTTTAGCCTTTTAATTATTCACTATATATATACGCTCATATCTCCAGATCATCACAACATAATCATCTAAATTCACCAAAACATCCAACAAGTAAAAAACATCTCAAATAATTCATATATAAATATCTTACAATCGTTACTAAAATAAAATTAATATTCTACAATTTCAATAAAACTCCAATAATTTAAAAATTGAATTTATAAATCTACTAACTCAAAATCAATCTAAATTCCAAATTCAAAAAACACTAATAAGTTCATTTAAATCAATAAACATATTAAATCATAAATAAATAAATTCAATTATAAATTAACAAAATGAACAAACTAGTTTAAGCTTAAAAAATAAAAAATTACCGTGTTGGTGGGACGGTGGCGGCTGGGGGAGGAGGTGGCGGAGGTGCGCGCTGGCTAGGGTTCCCTACTCTCGGCTGGGGGAGGAGGTGGCGGAGGTACCGGTACACGGTGGTGACTGGGTGTAGCGCACGGAGGAAAAGAGAGGGCAGCGGGGTGGGGGTGGTGCGCAGCGGAGAAAAGAATGGCGGGGCCGAAGCTGCACTACCGGTGGGAGGTGACGTTGGCTACGGTGGTGGAGTGTGATGAATGAGACTTTGAGGGTTGGCTACGCGCGGCTGGGGGAGGAGGTGGCGGAGGCAGCGATACACGGTGGTGGGCTGGGTGTGGCGCACGGAGGAAAAGAGAGGGCGGCGGGGTGGGGGTGGTGCGCAGTGGAGAAAAGAATGGCGGCGCCGAAGCTGCACTACCGGTCGGAGGTGACGTTGGCTACGGTGGGGGAGTGTGATGAATGAGACTTTGAGGCTGTGGCGGTGCAGCGGCGCTGTGGAGTGATGTGGGAATATTCAAAGTGCTGAAGAATTTGACCTAAGGTGGAGGGAAAATGCCTAAATTAAAGGCAACGGTTCATTTTAAGAACCGCCGCCTTTAACTAAAAGGCGTCGGTTCTTACTAAAGAACCAACGCCTATAATTTAATTATAGGCGTTGGTTCTTTAGTAAGAACCGACGCCCTTAATGGCCTACTAAAAGGCGTCGGTTCTTACTAAAAGAACCGACGCCTATAATTTAATTATAGGCGTCGGTCCCTTAATGGGCCAGCTCTACCAGCATCGGTTCTTCCTAAAGAACCGACGCTTTTTATGAATTTTTATTTACAATTTTGTCACCGCTTTTTTGAGGCGTCGTTTTTTGAGAAAAATGACGCTAATATGTTATTTTTTTTTATGTAATTTTGTACTAGTGTTTGAGAGTTAATGGACATTCTAAATTATTCATGATGTTCACGTTAATAAGTTTTGAGCATACTAAAGTGTTGTATGTTATTGTATGTTATGAGAAGCAAGATAAGTGTTGGAAACTGAAATTTGAAAGAATTCATGTTTTTCGTGTGTATAATTTATGGGTTTCCAGTACAAGAGACCTGTAATATATATACAATTGTTAACATCAATAAATAAGGATATAATAAATAAAATTTATAACATCAATAACCGAGCAAGATTACACGTTACAATAAAGCCTAAGATTACAAGTTGTTGTTGTTGTTGTTGTTGTTGTTGTTATTATTATTATTATTATTATTATTATTATTATTATTATTATTATTATTGACGATGTCCATTTTGATTTGTAGTATAATATTTGTGGGATTATTTGATTCTTCATCCGACCCATGAAAATAGGTCTTTATTCCTTATTTGTCCATCTCAAATTATAGTCCACACATTGTTGATTTTTTTTTTCTCTAATTTCCTAATATACTCTTACTTAATGTGTTTTGCTATTAATAAAAATAAACTTATATACGTTTTGAAATATTGTGTGAAATAACATAAATTTATTATGTATTTAATTAATGTATTGTGGAGGTCAAAATAAATGTTTAACATGCCAATTAGTTTTTCAAATTTCTCATCACTAGAAACTTCATTCTTGTCCAGAAAATGCCTTAAGTAATAAATTAAAGGTACATTAGGGAAAAAAAAAGAGTTTAAGTTAAAGGTATATTAGGAATACATTAATTGCCTTATCCTTTCAATGAATTAAAGAATCCGAGAAAAACTATTAGCTACATGTTGAAAAAACATACATTTTGAAGGAGGATAATGTAACGAGTAGAAAAATATTGGGCTGTATTAGGAAAGTAATCAACTCTAGAAAGTATATATCTCACTATGTAAATATTGAACAATTGAGCCTAATAAGATTGCACGTTACCATTGAGCCTATACATTATTGATGTCTTAAACTCATTTTTTGTACTGCTATTGATTTCTCAGGCTTCTTTTTACCACATCCTTTTTGGATTTATAGTATAATGTTCGTGGGATTGCCTCTGTTTTTGCCCCCATTATATATATACACACACACACACACACACACACACACAGAGAGAGAGAGAGAGACTAGTTTTTCTCATGTGCCCCCATTATATATATATATATATATATATGTATGTATGTATGTATGTATATAAGACATCATAAGCAACCAGACCATGTTCAAGTTGAGAATCAAGATTTTTTAGAATCGAAATAAGGTAATGGCTTGAAAGAATCATTGAAAGAAGCATAATCAAGTAATTATGTTTGGTAATCAAAAGTTTGCCACGGTTAGAAAAGCGAAGACAAAGATGGTGTTGGGCGATCAACTTACATCCAGTCTGACACTGTACCTCGAAAGAATCATTTAAGAATCAAAGAAGAAGCATGGAAGTTTTGGACCAGAAGGTAATACTCTTGTTGAGGTAATCCCACCAACTGAGAAAACACATAATTTGAATGATGATCGGATGACCGATGTAGAAAAGGAACTAGACTTGAAAGCAAAATGCAAAAAGATTGGAATATAATGTGGCAAACTTCTAGAGAAACTTTACCAAGAAGGCAATCCAGTAGTAAGTTTATTGGGTAGATCATTTGGACGATCTTTCAATTATTTGGTTTTATATAGTACTCCCAAGAGAAAGAAGAGGGTACATCGCAATGAAAATAACATGTCATCTCAAAGGATGTTCCCTCCATGTATTGGTTAGGGAGAAATACCAGTCTGTCCCATGCAAGAAGAAAAAAATAATGATATCTGTGACGAAAGCATGTTACAAGTAGACATATCTACTAGAATTGAATATGAAAAAGGAAAACAAAAAATGGAGCTTTAGCCAAATGAAAATGTGAATGAGGAGAGCATCTTTTGTTCCTTGTGGAGTAGGAAAATCAAGAGAATGATTTTGTATTCTATACACCATCTGATAGTGAAGAGTTGCTCCATACGTAACAGTCGATGGAATTCTGACAACAACTAGATCCTGAACTTTCAAAGCAAATAACAATTATTGATTTGATATTGGCATGTTGAATTTTGAAAACATAGTTACAAGAGTACCAATATTTATAGTAATTTCCACTATTCATACATGCATGCTAATAATCCAAAAATCCGATATCTAAGAGGACCATCCTGAAACTGTTGAAAACAGACCTTTCTTCCATGGAGAATGAGTGCAAATCTTACTGCTCCAAAATAGATATGAGTAAAACCCTCAGTAAGATCTGTCTTGGAAAGATGTGATGGTAATTCTAAAGTGACAAACGGTTCTTTTTCAATGGCATGTAGAAGATGTTGATCAAATATTGAGGCTTTAACATATTCTTTCATTTGAGACTTGGAAGGAGATATGAGTGCCAATGGACTTAGTAAAGAACTGAATAGGTTTATTACAAGAAAGATATGGATTTACAAAAGTAGATCGTTGACACATACTTTAGTTACTTTATTAATTAAGTTATTGATTTAAACATCATATTTGTATTTTAAATTTTTACTACTTTTGAAATGGATGTCACTTAAGTTTTTTTTTAATATAAATCTTCAAGTTTTAGAAAGTAATTAAAGTTCAAAAAATGATTTTTTTGGAACCATGCAATTGCTTAGGAAGATCTAATTTAATGGAACTCTGAATTTGAAAAGTGAGGATAATATGCGATAATGATTATCGTTCAAAATTTATCTACTTGCAACAACAAGATATATCATACATATTTATCATAATCATATAAGCATTTAAAACTCATTCATGTACAAAAATCTTAGTATATATAATAATAACGTAACAGCCAAGAAAACACACACACATTTTCCTACCAAAAAATCCCTTCCAAAATTGGTATAATAATTAATTAATAATAAAAAACTTTCATTTCCCAGATTTGTCAACTGCATTAATGGAGCAAATCTTCAATGATTTCAATGCTTCTTGGTATTAAAACTTGCAGTAATTCAAGATCTATTACATTAATACACTTAAAAGGTTAATTTAACTACATGATTCAAGTTGAGCATAAGTATTTCTATTTTTTTCTTTTACATTTGTTCATTAATGATGACACGTGTTAGAATTTAAAGGATAAATGTAGTCTATGTTATCCAATGAATAAGTTATTTTTAGTGAAACTGTCAATGTAAAAAAGTGATCCAATTTAATAATAGTTGGTAACTTATAGAAATGTCAACATAAGTTTAGTGTTTAATAGATTATTTTTTAACGTACTTGATTTATTTTAATTTAGTGTTGTATAATATTTTACAATGACAGCGATATCTTATGTTCAGTTAATTTTTCGGCTTCATAAGCAATACGAACATAATTGACACTTTTATTTTGGTTATTCACACGTGTGGGAACTTTTTTGTTTATTTCATTTTCATGTAATATTTGTTATTTCATTATGTGAGTTATCGATTGTTAATTTTATAGAGAAGATACTATGATAATGATAAGTTAATTGCACATTTTTAAACGTAATTGATAAAAAAAGACTCCAAAATTAATATATTTATCATTTGTCATTAATGAATTGATATTCAAAAATATTAATTATAGGGAGATATTTTTTATACATATTTTTAAGTGACATTGTGACATGTCACACATTCATTGGATGGTGAAAAAGTAAGTGATGGGGGTATTTATTTTCACTATTCAATGAATGTGACTTATCACAATGTCGATTAAAGATGTGATGGTTGCTGCGGGATCCATGCACAACATCACTTTTATGATTTCTCTGCCAGTGGCATCTCGTCGGCGATATTCTAGTATGGGTGTGAGTTGTGTGATCGTGAGTGAAAGGGGCGCAGTTGGTGGGTGGTCTGCTGTTGGACTGTAACGAGAGAGAGTGACGGGATGAGATATATAGAGAAATAGAGAGAGTATAATTAGGGTTTGTAGTTGGTGTTGTGTGACTTGGGTTAAGTTTGAATAATTATTTTCATTTATATTATTTTGATTTATTAATTAATTCTTGAAAATTTATTATAACCTGAAATTTGAATTTATTTAAGTTTCACCTTATTTTTGAATTTGATTCCTTAAAAACAGGTGTAGGGGTAATTTTCTCTTAGATTTATGCTTTTTACACTAATTGGTAATCAATGTGCAGATTAATTTTGAATTTGCATGTCTATTGTTTTTATCATACTTTAATTTTTTTTTTAAATGAAGGTGAAGTACAAGTTACAAACATGTTTCAAACCACGAACTTATTGATCAACGTTTACATCCCTAAGTTTGTGGATTTTCGACATATATAAAATGCCAAAAAAAAATTATAAAATAAATTTAGATTTTATTCTAAAATTTATTAAACAAGATTAATTTATTTCAATTATCTTCAATTAATGATTTTTTTTCTAAAAATATTCATTCAAGAAGCCTAATGTCGGGGAAAGAGGATAATAGTAATTCTTAGAGAATTAGTCAACTATCTGGTGCATCCACTTTTGCTATTGAAGATAAGTTTGAAAGTGGAGTTTATTAGATGAAGATCGTTAAAGAACTAATTGTTTATGATAATGTATAATAATTTTTAAATGTATACTAATTTTTAAATGTTTGTTATAAAATTAACTGCTTGACTCTTCTAGTAGGAAATCATATGTCGGATTCGTACCACGATTCTTGCCATTGAATCTAATGAATGGTTGTATTTGTCGTACAAAACGTGTAATAAAAAGGCTCACGTGGTTGAAAAGCAGTTTTATTGTGAAATGTGCAAAAAAAAGGATACGAATGTCATTCATAGGTAGTACTATTTATTATATAAAGTTAGCTTTAATATTTAAAAAAAAAATAGATTTTTTTTTTTATTATTAATTTTTAATAAACATGTATTTTCAAATCATCAACATCAAGGGTTGATGACAAAACAATCATTCTGCTGCTTTTTTGGGATCGTGAATGTTTTTAATTGTTGGGAGAGGCTGCATTAATTGGATTTGATTGATGGAGCTGAACAAGACTAATTTTTTTATTTTATTTTACATATTCATAAAATTTTACAAATATTCATAAAAATTTTATTTTATTTTTAAATATTCATTAAATTTTACAAAATATAATTCTTATACATTTTAGTTAATTTATTTTCAATTTAATATTTTTAGGATTCGAATGATGATTATTATCCATCTAAAATTGAAACATTGGTTATATATTTATTTATGTACTCATTTAGTTTTTGAATAATTAATATTTTCAATTTCTTTTGTTCCATACAACGGGTGCGAATACTAGTTATGTAATATTTATCACAATATATTTATCATTATAAAAAATATATATATCTATTTGCAACAACAAGATAATCATACATATTTATCTTAATCAAATAAGTATTTATAACTCATTTATCTATAAAAATATATGTAATCTGTATAACTATATATTGATCATTTGTTTATCAAATCTTGATAATTAAAATTTAAATATTAACTTACCTAAAATTGCATATTGGTCCCTCAACTATGAATCAAATCAAATTTAATGAATCTTTAAACTTTCAACTTTAAGGGTGCGTGCATTACAATTGTCACTACATAGCATTATTCTTCAAACAAATTCCATTTAATTTAACTCATTATTGAAACCGAGAAACATGCAATAAAGGAAAAGGGAAAAGAAATTGTGAACTTCTTTAAACCAAGACTATCATAAGCTTCATTATATTATAGACTCTCAGAACTTGCTTTGCCTTCAGTAAGCCGGAGTCCACACATACGCCAAAACATAATGGCCATTGATGAATTCATACATTCCATCTTCTCTTACACTCCAAAGGCATCCAACTTCAGCACACTCCTTCCTAACTACTTCATTATCAATAAAAATAGAGGCATCATCCAAACATTCTGTAACTAGTCCGCATAATGAATATTTTGGGTTCCTCGAATCTACGTGAACATGAGCAACACTGCCATTTTTTGGCAGATAATAGTCTGGAATTTTACGTTCATGAATTGTGCATTTGAGAGTTAATGGACATTCTAAATTATTCATGATGTTCACGTTTAATAAGTTTTGAACATACTAAAGTGTTGTATGTTATGAGAAGCAAGATAAGTGTTGGAAACTGAAATTTGAAAGAATTCATGTTTTCCGTGTGTATGATTTATGGGTTCCCAGTACAAGAGACATGTAATATATATTCAATTGTTAACATCAATAAATAAGGATATAATAAATAAAATTTATAACATCAATAACCAAGCAAGATTACACGTTACAATAAAGCCTAAGATTACAAGTTGTTGTTATTATTATTACTAGTAATCGCACCCGTGCGATGCACGGAATATATAATTGAAAATTATTTATTGAATAAATTGTAAAAATACAATGCCCGATAAAAACAATACAATAAAAAAATAATAATAATAACTTGCATGCACAAATTGTGAATAATTTGTAATTTCATTTCTCCATATAAGATTTCTTACTTTAATGTATAATTGCGTATTCAATATACAATCCCACAAAAAAAAAAAAAAAAAAAAGTTATGACTTGCATTTTTTAAAAAGTTAATTGTTTATTCTCTAATGTTCTTAGTTTAATTATTTATATAGTATTGATTATTCAAAAATAATTTTTTTTAATGTTCATTCATAACCACATATTATTTAAAAATTAATTTTTCACAATTGCACATACTACATTTTAACCACACATTCTAAAAAAAGGAAATCAATTTTCAACCACTCAATTGATTGATTTGACAATTATTTTATTTTTTATACTACCTTCTTTCACTTTCAATCACACAGTTAAAACTATTTCTATAGTCTATATCAATATCAATATCAAACTTACTCCTATTCAATGATTTAAATACAACATGACATTTTATTTTTCATCAAATATTAAAAATGGTCATGTTAGACACACACACACAAAAACTATTTTTTGAGCCTGTTAAATAAATGTATTAACCATATTTTTATTTTTAAATAGTATAAATTTGATAAAACCTTATATTTTTATTTTCTTTAGAACTCAATGAATTAATTGTTAAAGTCTGTAGTATATACTTTACAAATTGATGTTCTTTTAAATTTATAAAATTAAAAAATAGATAAATGAACAAAATGAGTAAATTTATAAAATTAATTTCAAAATTACCAAAAAATTTATCGAAATCTAAAGTTGTAGAAATTAAAATATTTTAATTGAATTTACTTAGAAAGATTGAATATCTATTATTTCTTTTAATTTGATAAGAAAAAATATATGAAATTAATCATTTATGTCAAATTGAAGTTATGTAAGAAAAGATAGATATCATTTTATGATTTAAATGAGATAAATTAAAAAGTTTGGATATTGGAAAAAGTAAAAAGTATAAATTAAGCTTTTACCTTTATTATTTGAGACAATTTTATGAATGATATATTTAGAGTTTGTTTTCATTTATTAGTTTGTATTAAACTTCTAGTTAAGATCTTAAATTTGACACCCATATTGCATATTTTTTTTACTTAAAATATTACAATAATTATCAAAATAATATACAATTTGATCTATTTGTAGATTTTTTATTTTTTACAAATTAATAAGTCATTTATTATATGTCACATATAATTAATTTTGCATTAATTGAAGTTTCCTAATTCAATTATTAAAATAATTAATAAAATTATAAAATTTCCTAAAAAAGCAGGTAAAAATAGCGGGAAACTATGTGCAGATTTATGTGACGGTTATGTTGTTATTATATATATATATTAAGATTATTATTATTATTATTATTATTATTATTATTATTATTATTATTATTATTATTATTTATTTATTTATTTATTTTTTACTGCTATTGATCTTCTCAGGCTTCTTTTGACCATATCCATTTTTGATTTGTAGTATAATATTTGTGGGATTATTTGATGCTTCATCCGACCCATGAAAATAGGTTTTTATTCGTTATTTGTCCATCTCAAATTATAGTCCACACATTGTTGATTTTTTCCCCTAATTTCCTAATATACTCTTATTTAATGTGTTTTGCTATTAATAAAAATAAACTTATATACGTTTTGAAATATTGTGTGAAATAACATAAATTTATTATGTATTTAATTAATGTATTGTGGGGGTCAAAATAAATGTTTAACATGCCAATTAGTTTTTCAAATTTCTCATCACTAGAAACTTCATTCTTGTCCAGAAAATGCCTTAAGTAATAAATTAAAGGTACATTAGGGAAAAAAAAAAGAGTTTAAGTTAACGGTATATTAGGAATACATTAATTGCCTTATCCTTTCAATGAATTAAAGAATCCGAGAAAAACTATTAGCTACATGTTGAAAAAACATACATTTAAAAGGAGGTTAATGTAACGAGTAGAAAAATATTGGGTTGTATTAGGAAAGTAATCAACTCTAGAAAGTATATATCTCACTATGTAAATATTGAGCAATTGAGCCTAATAAGATTGTACGTTACCATTGAGCCTATACGTTATTGATGTCTTAAACTCATTTTTTGTACTGCTATTGATTTCTCAGGCTTCTTTTTACCACATCCTTTTTGGATTTATAGTATAATGTTCGTGGGATTGCCTTTGTTTTTGCCCCCATTATATATATATATATATATATATATATATACATACATACATACACACAGAGAGAGAGAGAGAGAGAGAGAGAGAGAGAGAGAGAGAGAGACTAGTTTTTCTAATGTGCTTTGCGCGTCTTATGTACGCAATAAAATATTTTATATTTTGAGTCTTGTACGTAATAAAGTGTAAAATGGAAATCCTTAAATTATTGATTTGTATATATATGATTATAAGTCATTGATTATAAAGTAGTATATAAATAATACATTATTATTTAAAACAGATAGTATTATGGCAAATTAAAAAATATTATTGTTAAATCGTATTGCGTAAAATCTTTTTTAACTTTTACGATTGTGTAAAATTAAGTAATTATTTTAACTTTAATAAAAATATTTATTTATATGAAAATTAATCATTTACTTATTTATTTATTAACTTTTAAATAAATTTATAATAGGCATTTTCATTTTTCCCAAATAACTTTTTGTATGATGGGAAATTTATAAAACAAAATTCTTATAGCAAAAGAAACTCGAGAAGATGTTGAAACTATGTTTCAATTCTAAAAATAAATTCTTTTTTGGTCAGATTTAAACCACCCAGATGTTCTTTTTTCATTTAATTACGTTCATCATATAAGTGAATACTAAATACGTATTTATTTATAAATATGTTTCAATAACTTACCTATTATTGCGCTTGAGTAAAAAATGAAAAATTTCTTTAAAGTAACTCTACATGTTGAAAAAGCATACATTTTAAAGGAGGTTAATGTAACGAGTAGAAAATTGTTGGGCTATATTAGTGTTGACAAAAATATCCAAAAATACAAGAGGCCTAAACATTGGCTCAAATCAAAAGAGGCACAACGTTAAAGACTCCTTATAGGCAAAAAGCTGGACGATTGAGTGAATGTGCGGCAACTAGGATATTTGGGCTGTAGCGCCCTGAGTTCCGTATACCCGGTTCACCACCTCTCTTATCTTTTCTAATTTTTCAATTAATATATATATTTTTTTTTTTGCGGAAGAAATAATTGAAATTCATTTTGGCAACATTAAATAAACTGTAATGGTCGATAAGATTGAAAACATTCATGAAACCATTTGAAATAATAAATCGAACCATTAATATTATAAAGCTCAAATAACTGCACTTCTCAAAATTATTCAATGTTTGGAAAATACGAAAATCATTAACGTCAAACTTTCAACCATTTAACGTTTATTGCCACCATCATTCATCGCTTGCCACCATCTCCGGAATCTGCAAAACTGTTAAAAAGTAGGGGTGAACATTTCATGGGGGAAATACTCAGTAGACTCATCGCCAATTAATTAATTTATAAAATGATTGCACACATAAATACAGGCTCTATAGAAAAACAGGGTATTGGTAGGCTTCTTTTCATAAATCATATACTCTTAAAAATATAGGATGTGGGTAGCGGATTGGGCTCCCTCGCTGGGGCCTTTTCCCAATCTTGCCCGCATTCTCATGGTCTTTCCACTTTTGTAGCGTTCCCGGTCCTCACGGGATTCGACCCTCTACTCATTGGACTTTCCAAGTTTTCTTTTGAAACATCATAAACTCTTTAAAAACATTGTATGTATAAATCACATAACGTTCACAAATATAGAATGTGGGTAGCGGATTGAGCTCCCTCGCTGGGGCCTTGTCCCAATCATGCCCGCATACTCAAGGTTTATCCACCTTTGTAGCGTTCCCGGTCCTCACGGGATTCGACCTTCTACTCATTGGATTTACCAAGTTTTCTCTTGAACAATCATAATTTAAATAAATTAATAGGTGCGAGTCTACCTCAAACTTGACGAGTGTGGTTGAGCGGGAAACGACTTCAATTCTTTCATTCTTCAATTCTCCGTACGCTTCGTCTAGCCCATAATTTAGCATTTAGAAATTTATAGTTTGAAAATAATAATTTACAATTTGAGGACTGAAATTGATGTTTTGAAAGTTTAGGGACCGAAATGAATACTTTTAAAGTTGAAAGACTAAAATGTATACTTTGATAGTTGAAGGACTAAAATGAATACTTTTGAAACTTGGCTTAAAATCAAATGAATTTAATCGACAGGGACTGAATTAAAATGGGTTTGATAATTGGGACTAAAATAATAACTTTTGAAAGATGAGGGACCAAATTGAATATTTTTGGAAGTTGAGGGACTAAAATGTAAATTTTCCAAAAATTGGGTCGAAGCTCAAATAAATATTACTATAGGGCTGAAATAATAGATTTTAAAAATAGAGTGGCTGATTAAAATTCATTTAAAACTTAAGGGTTGAAATCGATAAGTTTAAAACTAAAAGGACTGATTTAAAACATTTTAAAACTTCAGAGACCTAGCTGAAATTTTCGAAAGTTTATAATATATTTCAGATCTTATCTCTCTCTCATAACATCACTCTCTCTCTCAACCTCTCTCAGTCCGCGATCGGAAAAAGGAAGAAAAGGAGGTGCACTGTCTTCGCCAAAATCCGACCTTTCAGCCTGCGAGTTGCCGGCTAAATACCGGCGCAGAGCAGCGGCTAGTAACTGCAAGGAAGGGTTAAGATTTTGAGAGGATTTTGGTGCGAGATTGGTTGTCAAAACCGAGTTATTACGAGGCTCGAATCTTGATTTTCCGCTGAAACGCAGTGGTTGAGTGGCGGCGGTCGAGGTAAGTAACTGGGTATTTGATTTTGGTTTGGGTGATGGAGTTGCAGGGGAGTTGGGTGGTGATGATTTCCGGTGGTGGTGATGATGATATACTTTGTGAATTGGTTTGTGGTATTGTGAAAATTGATTCTTGGTATTGATTAGTAGATTGGCATTGATGGTTTCTTGGAGGTGGTGGTTGGACTGATGAAGAAGAAGGTGGTGATGGCATTGGGTGTTGACTGGAACTTGGGCTGTGGTGTTGCAGATTCAGTGGCTGCTCACGTTCCGAATGGGCAGTAGGTGGCAGATTGGTTACAATTGAGTGCAGCTTGTGGTTCTGTGGTGACTTAGCAGATTGGTTGGTGGGGATGATGATAGCAGAAATTGGAAATGGCAGAGGCAAGCTGGTGGTTGGTGAACTGGTGGTTCAATGAAGCTTGGGTGCTGATATGTAGTCTAGGTTGCAGTAGAATTGATCGTGGCTTGATGGAAGGGCTGAACTTATGGGATTGTGGGGGAAAACAATGAATTAGTGGAGACACAATTTAGTGGAGAAAAATTGACTAGAAAATTGTGGTAGGTGGAGGTGGTGGAGGTGTAGGTTTGTGGTCTCGAGGTGAAGGGTGAATGGTAAAGGTGCGTGAGTGGTGATAATGTATATTATCTAGGAAGCATATGAAAAAAAAGAAAAAAGAAAGAAAAGAAAATGGTTAATGGGGTGGGGAATCATGATGAAGAATATTTGGTGTATTATAGTAGAGAAAGTGGGATTGAGTGGGAGGTGTGATGAAAAACGTGGGTGTGATTTTAGGTTTAATTAAATAGGATTAGTTAGGTATAATTTTGATTAGTAAACGTATTTAAAACAGATATATTTTGGACTGAAAAATACATTTGAGAATAAATACAATTCGAGATAAAAATTGAATTACGTAATTTGGACTTCAAATAATTTAATAAGGAAAATTGGGATTTAAAATGATTTTGAAAATAATATTTTAAATAAATAATTAAAATAATATAATTTTAGAAATTCGAACATTTAATTCAAAATCGAACAAATTTGATATTTCTTGACTTGGCTAGACGAACACGTCACGGCATTAACTTCAAAATAATAGGTGAGATAGTAGCGACACCATTTTCTAAATATTCAAATAATCATTAAATGCGTAAAAAATTCTTTGTCGCTACATGGGCGACAGGGCAAGCGATGAATCGGTTGGGCGATTAAAGCAAGTAGAAGCAGTTTTAACACTTGTCTTGTGATCACACAACCAATTATTGATGAAGGAGGCAGTTGAAATAACGAATTGTGGAGGTTACTTGGAGCGACGTGGCAGGCAGATGTTACAAGGACGTGGGAGACGGTTATACAACGTGGAAGAAGCAAATTAATCCATGCGAGTTACAAATACAAATCAAGGCGAAAAACCAAAGATTCAAATATTGGCAGCAGTTGAAGAAAGTTCGTGTATTTGTATATATTGTAAAAGCTTAGCCATTTAGAGGGACGAATCAATCAAATCTCAACAAGAGAATATGTAATTTCCTTTATCTTTACTTTTATTGTCAAACTCCTAGTGTAATTTGTCTGCTTGCGCCCCTTGGAGGTGTTTTGTCTTCACCATAATCTTCATCCATATAGCAACCCTCGTTGGGAATTTGTCTCGAGAGGTTTGTTCCTTACACATTCATCTGATCCCCTTTTTTGGTAATTGTTAGCGAGGTGACCTCTGCGCGAAACAGTTTGGCACACCTTGTGGGACAATTTGGTTTGTTTTTGAAGATACGAAGTGAACCATCATGCCTCACAAGAATTTCGATAAGGAAACAACAAGCCATCATCTCCCGTCTATAATTGAAAGATACGAGGAGGAACAAATCCCTCCAAGAACAGAGGGAGAGAGTCATAGCCGTTATGAACCCATGACGGATTTGAATCCTCGAACCAAGTACGCGTTGTTCGATGAACTCGCTCAAGACGTGGTTGAACAGGTAAATCCACAATATGTCCATAATATGGAAAAGTTTATTCAAAGAGAGAAGGAAAAATTTGATAATATGGCCAAACAACTAAAAATATTGCATGATAATATGAATGAGTTGACAGGCCAAGTTGTTCAATCAACCTTTCCAAATATAGGACATCATTTTCAATCCAGGACGATTGTAGGATATAGTTCCCCAACCTCAAGTCCAAATCAGGGGACAGAATGGCCTTTTGGACCGTCCACTTCAAACGTGGGGGGGAATCCAGTGCCAAACCTGGTGAGTAACCTAACTTCAAACTTGGGTAGTAATCCAATGCCAAGCTTGGGGGTAACCCAATTTCGAACTCGGGGGGTAATCCAGTGCCAAACTTGGGGGGTGACCCAGTTCTGAACTTGGGGAGTAACCCAGTAATTCGGAATAATGTCCAAAACAATGGACAAAATGTTCTACATCTTAATGATGGAGGGAGCAGTAACCACATTGGGCCGAATAATGGCAACTTCACCAATGGTAATTGCACTCCAACTCCTTTACCAAATCTTTGCCAAACGTTAGGCCCCAAGCACCACCAGGGGGGAAATCAACCTATAGGACTCCCTTATGATCCCAACACCTTGTTAAGGGATCAAGTCACTGAGATGGTACGAGATCAAATGGCACTGGGGATGCGTCCTTATGTTAGGCCGACTTACACTAAGCCATACCCAAATTGGGTGGATCAAGCTTATCTGTGGCCTAGGGATACAAAGTGCCAGAATTCTCTCTATTCACTGATTTGGGGGAGGTCTCCACGCTAGAGCACATAGGGCGATTCACATTGCAGTCTAGAGAGGTGACCGATTATCATAAGACGAGACTTTTCCCAAGTTCCTTAACAGGGATGGCTTTCTCTTGGTCCATTAACCTGGCAGAGAATTCTGTGCAAATGTGGCAACAATTAGAACAACTGTTCCACGCCAAATTCTATAAAATGGAATCCGAGGTAACTCTGGCCGATTTGGCCAATCTAAGGAAAATGCCCACCAAGTGGGCCGAAAGCTTTCTCCAACGATTTAAAACGGATAGAAGTAAATGCTTTGTACCCCTCCCGAAAAAAGAATTCGTTAGAATCGCTCAGAGTTGCCTGAGTTTTGACCTCAAGAAGAAATTCCAGGATAGGGAGTTCCCTGACTTATTTCAGTTGAGCGCTAACATAATACGATATGAACGTTTGCTGAGAGAAGAAAAGCAAATGAAAAATTCTAGTAAAGGGACTTTTTATAGAGACCCAAATTTTGACATACACACGGTAGGTGATGGATATGTCGACCAGACCGAAGTATGCTTGGCGGAGCTAGTAAAAGAGGACCCATATGCTTGTCCTTTGGCAGTAAAACCTGGCGCGATAATAAAAAACGAGCCTGTAGAAGAGAAAAATAAGAATGCTAAGATATTTCCGTTCGAAAATAATATTGCCGACCTTATATTCGACAAGTTATATAAGGATAAGCAAATCAAGTTGAGAGATAAGCATAAGCTGCCAAACCCTGAACAAACTAAGGGTAAAAGATACTGTAAAAGACATAATGCATGGTCCCATACGACTAACAATTGTTTGGTTTTTCGGTACGTGTTACAGGAAGCCATTGAGTCAGGAAGGATCACGCTTGAGCCTAAGAAAAAGATGGAGGTGGAAGAGAACCCCTTCCCACAACAGCTTGGAGTGAACATGATGGCAACTGATTTCGCCCAGAAATTGCCAAAGTTTAAACTGGTGACTCATGATGGAATAGAAGATGAACAGCAACGTCCCAAAGTGTTTGAACGACTCAAAGGAAAAGAATACCCAGGAGATGTGAGTGTCTTATGTGATAGGTGCAAAGGAGAAGTGGGTAAGTCTGTGGAAGGAACCAAAGTGTAAGGGTTTCACGCTCATCCCAGAGTTATGTTGAGTTTCCAACCCGATAGCCGACGAGGCCCAGATACACGTAGAACACTGTCTCAAGAAAGGCAGTTATGGCCAACAAATCACAGGAAAACATTTAGGCCACGGCCACACCAATCAAATGTCTAGAATTCATTCTAGTATAGTGTTGGGCGAGTCGTGCCCTTCAATGAAATGACAAGGACACAGCAAAGGCGTTTTCAGAGGAACTACAACAAAATGATGAGGCGACGACAGGGAATGCTGCCTCTAGACACGCGCAAGGCTAACTCGGGAAGCTGAACAAAGTGAATTTGATGGTGACAAAGGAAACAGCACAGAGGGATCGGTGAAGAAAGCGTCTGGAAGTCCCACCGGGAAATCGAAGTTCGAGCGCAGCAAAGAAGAAAGAGATGAAAAAGAACTAGAGCGAGCCACCACCATTCAGTTCGGGACATTACCTCCAGTTATGGCCATCAACTATATACTGGCCAATGAATTTAGGAATGAAGAGGATATAGAAGAAGAAGGTGGGAAAAATGAAAAAAAACAACTTGCGAATTGATATGTGAAGAGGGCCAAACGTCCCAGGAGGTAGATTATGAAGAAGAGGACGATGGCATGACATACATTGAAGAAGAAATCGATTTGGAGGTTGAAGGTAGGAAAAGAGGGGTGTCGCGCAATATGTTGCTAAAGCAGTTGTATCAAGAAGGCCTGCGTGAAGTATATTTATTGGGTGAGCCCTCTGGGCAAGCGTTCGATTTTTACGTACTATATAGAACGCCCAAGAAGAAAACGAGAGTGGCACGGGCTGAAAAGTACGGGTCCCCTCCCAGGATACTTCCTCCTCCTACTGGGTGGTTCACGAATGGAGAGTTGGGAGGCAAATGTGAAGGGTAAGAAGTGTTGCAAGCCGAAGTAAAGAAAAGAATCGAAATAAAGGAGGACGGTCAGGAATTAGAGATCGATGCAGTAGAAAAGGTTATCTTTAGGATGCCCTCCACTAAACTAACCAGGCATCTGAGGCCATCATATGTGAAGGCCCAGATTAATGGAATTCCAGTGTCAAAGGTTCTTATAGACAACGGGGCCGCTACAAATACCATCCCGTCCAGAATGATGAGAAGATTTGCGAAAAAGGAGGATTATATGATCCCTACAGAAGTTGTCCTCAAAAGCTTCAACGAGGGGGTGACGTCGGCCAAATGGGTGATGCCATTGGACGTTACCGTGGGGACTACAACAAGGACCACAGTTTTCTTCATGATAGATGGTCCTACCAGCTATAACGTACCTTTAGGGAGAGATTGGATCCATGGGAGCCGGTGCATACCTTCATTGCTTCACCAGTGTTTAGCATTCTAGAATGATAAAGGAGAAGCATAAGTGATACAGGCAGATCATAAACCATTCATAGCGGAAGCGAACTCTATAGAAAGATTCATGTATGAGGGAAATTATAGGCCTGTTAGAGTAGTGAAAGAGGGAGAACAAGGCGGTGACGGAAAACGTAGATGAAAGTGGGAGAAAATGTGAACGTGGGAGAAGCAACATGATGAAGTGGCGCACCCTTTGAAAACACGAGGGATATGAAGCGTCAAGTCTTTTGCAGAATGTGAAGAGGCACCGTCGCGGTGCCTAATATCAGAATATGGCTTAGAATTAATAAAATTGATATTAATTCTGCTATATTGGGGGGTAATTGTTGACACCCAAAAAATACCAAAAAATACAAGAGGCCTAAACCTTGGCTCCAACCAAAAGAGGCCCAACGTTAAAGACTTCTTATAGGCAAAAAGCTGGACGACAGGGCGACAGGGCGAGCGATGAAGCAGTTGGGCGATTAAAGCAAGTAGAAGCAGTTTTGACACTTGTCTTATGATCACACAACCAATTGTTGATGAAGGCGGCAGTTGAAATAACGAATTGTGGAGGTTACTTGGAGCGACGTGGCAAGAAAATGTTACAAGGATGTGGACTACGGTTATGCAACGTGGAAGAAGCAAATTAATCCATCCGAGTGTTACAAATACAAATCAATGCGGCAAACTAAAGATTCAAATATTGGCAGCAGTTGAAGGAAAGTCGTGCATTTGTATATATTGTAAAAACTTAGCCATTTAGAGGGACAAATCAATCAAATCTCAACAAGAGAATATGTAATTTCCTTTATCTTTACTTTTATTGTCAAACTCCTAGTGTAATTTGTATGCTTGCGCCCATTGGAGGTGTTTTGTCTTCATCGTAATCTTCATCAATATAACACCCCTCGTTGGGACTTTGTCTCGAGAGGTTTGTTCCTTACACATTCGTCTGATCCCCCTTTTTGGTAATTGTTAGCGAGGTGTCCTCCGCGCGAAACAATTAGGAAAGTAATCAACTCTAGAAAGTATATATCTCACTATGTAAATATTGAACAATTGAGCCTAATAAGATTGCACATTACCATTGAGCCTATACACTGTTGATGTCTTAAAACTCATTTTTTGTACTGCTATTGTTTTCTTAGGCTTCTTTTTACCACATCCTTTTTGGATTTATAGTATAATGTTTGTGGAATTGCCTCTGTTTTTGCCCCCATTATATATATGTACACACACACACACACACACACACAAACACACACACACACACACACACACAGAGAGAGAGAGAGAGAGAGAGAGAGAGAGAGAGAGAGAGACAGAGACTAGTTTTTCTCATGTGCACGTCTTATGTACGCAATAAAATATTTTATATCTTGTGTTTTCTACGTAATAAAGTGTAAAATGGAAATCCTTAAATTATTGATTTGTATATATATGATTATAAGTCATTGATTATAAAGTAGTATATAAATAATACATTATTATTTAAAACAGATAGTATTGTGGCAAATTAAAAATATTATTGTTAAATTGTATTACGTAAAATCTTTTTTAACTTTTACGATTGTGTAAAATTAAGTAATTATTTTACTTATTAACTTGTAAATAAATTTAAAATAGGCATTTTCATTTTTTTCCCAAATAACTTTTTGTATGATGGGAAATTTATAAAACAAAATTCTTATAGCAAAAGAAACTCGAGAAGATGTTGAAACTATGTTTCAATTATAAAAATAAATTCTTTTTTGGTCAGATTTGAACCACCGAGATGTTCTTTTTTCATTTAATAACGTTCATCATATAAGTGAATACTAAACACTTACGTATTTATCTATAAATATGTTTCAGTAAGTTACCTATTATTGCGCTTGAGTAAAAAAATGAAAAATTTCTTTAAAGTAACTCTAAATGTTGAAAAAACATACATTTTAAAGGAGGTTAATGTAACGAGTAGAAAAATATTGGGCTATATTCGGAAAGTAATCAACTCTAGAAAGTATATATCTCACTATATAAATATTGAGCAAACTAATATTAAGCACTGCCGCAACATCAACACGTATAATGAGGAGGCACGATAGTGAACATCAGTATATCTCAATCTACAAAAAAAATTGCCTTCGACATCCATAAAAAAGTTGTATTTTATTATATGTTTCGTGCTTCTTCTTCTTCTTAGTCGCTATAAAAACATGAAATTAAATTAGCAACAGAAACCAGCATCCCACCCTAGATTGCATGGAAACAGACACGCGACACGGACATGATACGACACGGATACGCCGACACGTAATTATTTAAAAAATTAGGATACGACACGTTGGGGACACTCAAATAATTTTTTTAATTAATAATATTTGGTCTAATATATAAGAAAAACATTTATATTTGTTACATCAAAATGAGTATATCAAATAAAAACAAACATATAAGTTCGATTTATCATTCTTTACTAGCACCTCTTCCCTTCTCTTTTCATTTTGATGCATAAGTTGTAGCTCCAACACGTGTCGATAGTGTCGGTGTCCGACACGTGTCGGACATGACACGTTGGCTCAGAGAGAGTGTCGGTGCAACCTAGATCCCACCCACTTCTTTGTTTTTATTTACTAAAATTAATAACATAAAGGAAAAGGGCAATGAGAAAATTTTGGTACAGAATTGAAAAATGTACTACAACTAGATAACATGCACATAAAAAGGAGAAGAACATAAAATAAAAATGCAGAATCACGAAAAACCATTAATGGTGAGGAACGGGGCTTCAAGACATGTTTGCACCTTCCTTAAAGCTCACGATTACAAATACACGCTTTGCATCCATTAACCTGAACGCAAAAGGATTAATGACGTGCACCCTCGAGGTCTCTTATCTGGATGCAACTATTCCTGGCTCAGGTGGCCTGAAGTGTCATGGTACATTCTTGTTCAACTTTCTATTGAAATTTAGCACTGGATATATTATTCGACAGTGGCAATACACTGGTTTATGTAAATGATCTGTTGAAATGATTAGTCGATCTATTTATGAGATGTTGTTATGAGGTGAGTGGTGAAGTAATTGAATTATTTATTAGGCGCTTGTCAATATCAGTTGGGTTTGATCTAGTGTAATCACCCAAAAATTAGAACAAGAAATTGAAAAATTTTTGCCCTTCAACTCTTGAGAACCAGGTTCTTGATTCATTGCCCTTGTACCCATTTCCACTTCTTTGACTTTATCATTTTTCTTTAATTAACGCACAAAGCTTTTGATTTTGCTTTACCTTTGACTTAAATTTATTCATTTTGTGCAACGCAGTACAACAAAATTCTACTTTCCCTACAAATAATGCAAATACAAAATGAGATTTGTATGTAAAGATTGCTTTCCCTGCACGCACACACATATATAGAGGCTCATTTTCAGATTTTGAATTTTATAGGTGATGATGTAAAAATTCCTAATCTTGATGTGGTAAGATCTAGAGTTGCTTGATCACTGGAAAAGATGGATAAATTCTCCTTAGATGACCTGTAAAAAAGGTGAAGAGGATTCTTCTCGTCGCCTATTCGGAGCGAGAATTAGGTTTTTGGAGAAAAATAGAGAAAGAAAATATATAACTGGGAAAAAATGTTGTGAATGAATATTCAATCACATGAGCTATATTTATAGGGCTCAAAAGCCCGTAACCTTCTTTTACTGTGAGAGAATGAGTACTCTTTGTGTAAACATACCTTTTAAGAGAAGAATCCTTATAAGGATTGAACTCCCCCTTTTTATTTAGGACGTTTACTTATGGAGTGCATTTTGTCTTGGGGCCCAAGAATGTGGCCCATTGATGAATTTCATAAACGAAGAATGCTTCGAGTCCTATTTGTATTGGGCTTTTTGGTTTAGTAAGAGCGGGATGGACTGACCATCAAATCCATGATATTGCCAGATTAAAGATGAGGTCTCGGGAGGACCCGACCTTAATGATAGGATTTGTCCGGGCTAGTGGGACAGTCAATGGGCAAACGAAGGGGATGACCTAGTTAGGTCGGGAAATATGCCCAGTTTATATGATTGGTCGGGCGTTCATGCCCGACCCTTTAGTTATTCGGTTAACCCTTTTGAAGAGATCAGGAACCTAGGCCCGTCTATTGGTCAAGATGGGCCGACCTGTATACTTCAAAGGCTCATAGCTCATCCTTGGATTTTATACTATGAAATGGTACCAATAATTCGCCCCATGCATCACGGATCGGGAATGGATCTCTGGATGCATTCATTTTTTGATAGTAATCATATTTATTTCTGACAGGTAATAACGCATTTTGCAAACTATTCTCTCTTCAATCAATGTGAAGAGGTGAATCATGTTGAGTCAGATTGTTGACACGTGTCCAAAGTGAAAGGTGGAAAATGAAAACATTTCTCACCATTTTTTGCTTATATACATGTGGTCCCTATCCTCCATTTCATTTTACTTTACAAAATTTTTTGAGAGACCAGAGAACTCCTCAAGCAAGTAGCACGATCTATCCCTTTAGAAAAAGTAGCACTTTAGGTAAGCTCGACCTTTCCCGACCTCCTTATTTATATAACTTATTTTTCAAAAAATATGGTAAGGCAAGTGACTATAGGAGACCTTAGGGAAGTAGAGGATTTGGATGAGCCTTTAGAGGTCGAGTCATTAAGTTTTATTAGCCTCGACCTCCCTAGGATGGGGAATCGGGCAGTGAGGAGGGTGTTGAGGATAATCTTGACTTGGGCAGGAGACCGAGTGAAGCCAACCTTGAGCTCCCAACTTTTAATAACAAGATGAAGGAACATATGGTCAAGGGGGATATGAGGAAATTTAGGTTATCTAATGGGTACACAGCACGAGTTCTGGAAGAGGACGATGTGTCATATCATTGTTGGGAAGGGGAGATGGTGGTATTCCATGATGCCCTTGTGGCCGGGCTTAGGTTCCCTCTCCACCATTTTTTTATTGACTTTCTCCTTACTGGAAGCATAGTCCCGGGTCAGCTCGCCCCAAACGGATGGAGAATCCTAGTGCATTTCTTTATTCTATGTAGGAGTTTAGGAATAGAACCTACTGTAGATTTATGTAAATGTCTCTTGGACTTGAAGTATTTACCTAGGTACAACTGTTTTGTGTACTTAAATGGAAGGGACGCTTTGAGGTCCCGTGGGTTCCCTCCTCCTTAAAGTATTGGAAGGAGATGTTCTTCTTTGTGAAGCCCTGGGAAGGAGAGACAATGTTTTTATCGTCCTTTAGAAGGCCGGATGTAGATAATTTTAATAGGATGGAGAATAAGAGTAAGGAGGAGATGGCCGACCTTCTTTCTATTGCTGTTAGGATATGTGATTTTGGTCTTTTGGCCGAGGAGGCATCTGATTTGACGACCAACGAGCCTTTAAGTCAGTCCGACCTTGACTTGCAGCCGGGAGGACCTGGCCTTGTAAATTAAGTAATTTGTACCTAACTTCTGTGATCTTTACCTTCTGCTTTTTTGTATTCCGCACGAATGGCATTTCATGGGATAAACTAAGGAATGCGGTAGAGGAATGGACAGGAACGCAGTACAGAAGAGAAAAGATGATGGGATCGTGTGATGCCGATACCAAAAAAGGCCTCATAAGGATCATTCTGATGTGGGGGAGGCTTCCAGGAGGAATGCAGAGGCTCCCCTAAAAGGGAAAGTGGTTGAGATGCTTGACATCCTCCACCTTGAGAAGATCCTATACATGTTTCTCCTGCGCCTAAGGTGGTGCTTCAAGGTCCTACCCTAGCCAACCTTAGGGAAAATGTTACACCCCAAGTTTAAAAGCTTAAAAACTAGGGGTGTTAACTTTCCTTTACTTTTAACGTGGAAATAAAACATTTTAAAACACTAAAATTTCATTTTTTTTCATTTTTTTCTATTATAAAATTTTCTAGAAATTTTGACAGAGTCTCCTCTATAAATTTGACTTAACCGACCTGTAGAGAGACATCATAACCATTTTAAAAGTATAAATCTAAACTCATTCAACATACAACATGCAATCACAATTCTATATCAACTCCCACATCACCACACTATTCCAAAATAAATCCCAACTCCTCCACATGAAATTTTATATCAATAAACTACAATTCAAAGAAATAACTGATAATATAAACAATACTAGAAGTATCATAACTTATTTAAACTAATTCCAACCAAAACCATTTAAAGAATGAAAGATTAAATAATACCCAATGAAAACTTGTGAAAATTCCTTAATTAAATTTTGAAGAAAAATAATAAATTTCGGGTACTGCTTGAGTCTGTCACCAAGTGCTCTCCTAGTCTCATCTAACCTTCATCACCTGAAATATTGGGGAGGGATTGGGTTGAGCAAAAGCTCAGTAAGTAAACTTTATGCATGCTTATGACATGAAATGCTTTAAAAATTCAATATATGTATCCCCGTTTACTTTACTTTCCAGAACTTTCAAACTTTTCGAACTTTCACTTAACATTTCAAAACTTTCACTTCATTTCCATCGTGAGCTCACTTGGTGTATCTTCTAGTCAATCAGATAACAGTGGACAATTCTTATTTGGAACCAGATTAACATTCACATTTCCATCGCAAATCAGTTTAACATTCACTTTCCCACCGCAAAGTGGCCATTCACTTTATTCCACTGCAAAGAGGCTCATTTCATTCGGGTACACCGGTCCCCAGCGCCCCATTTCCCACTCGCATCTTTCATGACATATAAGTACACCCATTCTTTCTTAAAAAAACTTAGGATACATAACTTTTGACAGAATTTGCACTTTGACACATTCCTTTCATTAAAACATTTGACTTCCCCATTTCCATGCCAATGCATGCTTAATGATGCAATGACATCATAACGTACATGCTTGAACATTTCCTTAAATACACATACTTGCATATCGCAAATCAAATGCATCAAGATTAAGTAATTAACATAAAATCACTTACGCACATTAATTTCACATTAGCTTTCTACTTTCATGAAAATAGGGGAAGTTTACTTACCTGACGTCCTTAGTATTTACCGTCTTAAATTTTATGTGGAAATATCTTGGTTGCCCGTAACGTCAATGTACCAAAAGTCCTAATTATGTCCATTCGTCAAAAAGTATAACTTTCAGTTCACAATTTTTAAATCTAAAAAACTCTCAAAATGGTTGTCAATTAAACTAATTAAATCCAAAATTTCATAACTCTGAAAAATCACCACCAGATCTGAGAATCAATGAAATCATTTATATGCTATTTCCCAAATTTTGAAATTTATCATTTCTGACTCGAAATACAACTAAGCATTTCAATTAAACTAACAAATTCACGAATTTTAAAATCTGAAATCTATCCATATAACTTTAGAAATCTGAAATATATATATATATATATATATCTGAGAGGATATATAGACATATACATCTATATATATATATATATATATATATAAATATATACACACACAGAAACATACACAAATATACACATACACTGAACTTACACATACATATAATCATTAACCAAAGCTCCAAATAATAATTAAAATTCGAAATCTAGACAATTTCGAATCTGAAAATATAAGAATTTATACAAATAAACATCACACATACATAAAATTCCATATTTATACGAGTGTGTGTTCGGGTTTTTCCTATGCAGTGTGGAGGGTTGAAAAAAAAGGGCTCACCGAGGCTGGAAAGTGGTGGAGGCCGGGTTGTGGTCGACGATGGTGTGGTGGTTGACGTCAGGGGAGGGGTTGAGGGAGGCGGAACCGAGAGTGCGAGAGAGAGAGAGAGAGAGAGATCGTGAGTGAGGTTAATTAGGGGTAGGTTTAGGTATAGACTTTTGGTAACTCACAAATTGGTCCCTCATTTCTCTTTAAGTACATACTTTAGTCCATAAGTTCTATTTACTCTCCAATCTCCGCCAAACTATCCCCCAACTTTCAATTAAAAAAAAATAGAAAATAGCAAGCTTAAACAGTAAAACAATTAATCACATAAAATTGCAAGTAAACAATTTATAATTTTCTAATTGGCACATTTAACGAGACGGCTTCCAAGTCTTTCCACTGCAAAATAATTAAAATTATAGATAATAATAATTATCAATTTAAAATTCATAACAACCTTACATAAATTTTACGCGAAATTTAAAGGTGTATGAAAAATAAAAAGCAATATTACAGAAAATATGGAGGAAGGTCTCCACCCTGCCCTGATGGAGAAATATTTTGAGGAAATGGTGCTCGAACAAGGAGCTGACCACTTCATGAACGCGGCTGTGAAGGTATTTTTGTGGCTTCATCTTTGATATCTTTAGTACTATAATTATCTCCCCAAGTTTTTAACCCGATTTCCAACTGATCAGCATAGGGCGAGGGTTGATCAACCAAGGCATCAAGAGCGGTGAGACGTCGAGCCAGCTCATGCACTCTGTACAATATGAAGCCATGAAGCCTCGAGCTGCAGAGGAGAAGCTTTCTAGGGTCGAATCAGACCTACTGTTAATGACTCACGAGTGAGATCTCGCTCAAGAAGAGAACTCCAAGCTCACAGAAGACCTCCGTCGCACTCACAAAGAGATAGCTCAAGAAAAGGTCGAGGCTGTTGAGGCCTTCAAGAGGTCGGAGGAGTACGACCTTGCTTTGGGCATTATCGTAATCCCAGGGAATGAAGCAAGCCGGGGCTTGGATTCAACTCCATGCGACCGACCTTGATATCATCCCACTCTCTCAATGTAAGACCGCTTTTCATTTTTACGTGCAATTTTAAATTTCAGGTAATAATTATATTAATGTTATGAATTTTAAATTGGATAATTTTATGTTATGATTTGAATTATTTTGCGGTGGAAGGACTTGGACGCCGTCTCGATCAATGTACCAATTAGAAAAGTTCATAAATTATTATGTGCAATTTTATGTGAATAATTGTTTTACTGTCTAAGCATACTATTTTCTATTTTATTGTGTGAAATTGAATGTTGAGGGGGAAGTTTAGTGGCAATTGGAAAATAGATTAGAAGTTATGGACTTAACTATGCACTTGGAGAGAAAGGAGGGACTAAATTGCAAATTCCCAAAACTTTAAAACCTAAACCCAGCCCTCTCTCTCTCTCTCTCTCTCTCTCTCTCTCTCTCGCGACTCACTCCCTCTCTCTCACACACCTCACCCTTAGCTTCTCTCTCTCTCTCCGCCCTTGCGGCGCACCACCGGCGGCCACGACCGCGACCTCCACCACTTCGCAGGCCTCGGTGAGCTCTTTTTTTCGCCCCTCCGCACTGCTCACACGAAACCCGAACGCACACACACAATCGAACGCATACATGTAAATTGGTGTATGTATATATGGAATTGATGTATATGTATATTTATGTATGTTTTTGTGTGTGTGTGTATATATATATGTATACACAATATACATATACATCAATATATACATACACAGAAACTTACACATATACATCAATATATATATATATATATATTTAAAATTTCAGATTTTTAAAGTTATATAGATAGATTTCAGATCTCAAAATTCGTGAATTTGTTAGTTTAATTGAAATGTTTAGTTGTACTTCGATTTAGAAATGGTAAATTTCGAAATTTGGGAAATAGCATATAAATGATTTCATTGATTCTCAGACCTGGTAGTGATTTTTCAGAGTTATGAAATTTGGATTTAATTAGTTTAATTGACAACTATTTTGAGGGTTTTTCAGATTTAAAATTTTTGGAAAATACTTGGTTTAAACTTGAGTTAGTTTAATTGAGTTTATGTTATTCCAGGTAAATTTGAGGATTTCAAATTTATGAAATTAGCAAACTGCTTAAATTTTTAACTGTTGGATTGAAATTTGTAAATCTCAGATTTAAGAATGTGTTTGGAACTTTAAGTTGGAATTTCAGATTTTGGAAACTATTAAAATATGTTGTTTTGATTGATTTTAGTTTAAATTGAAACCTTAAGTATAATTTCACAGTTTTATGCAATTTAGGGATTTAGAATGTAATGTTTTCGGAATTCGAAAGTATGAAAGGAATTTTTAGTTTTATGTGCTTTAGTCTCGATGTAAGATCACATGTGAGTTAAATTGAAGTTTTAATTTCAGTTAATGTTTGATTGAGTATTAAAATGAATAACGAATTTAATTGTCAACTAAAAATTATATTTATTAATGAATGCGAATAATTAGGATATTTGGCACATTGACGTCAAGAGGCATCCGAGACTCTTCCACTTGCAAATCAAGATAACTGTAAATGCTAAGGATGTCAAGTAAGTAAACTCCCCCTATTTTTATTAAAGTTGAAGATTAATGTGAAATTACTGTGCTCAAGTGAAAACTTTGTATATTGCTCATTTTCGATGCTTTCGTTACTTTATATAAGTATATATTGTTCAATTTGGAAACTGCCCAATCATTCATATATTTTATGTAAATTGCATCATCAAGCATGCATTTGTCATTGAGTACGGGGAAATCAAATGATTTTAAAGGAAAAGTGTGGAAAGTTAGATTTTTCTAAAAAAGTATGTATCCCAAGTTTTAAGAATAAATGGATGTATTTCTATTCTATGAAAGGTGTGAGTGGGATATGGGGCGTGGTGGACCGGCGTACCCGAATTAAACCGTTGTTGAAGTGGTGAATATTAAACCGCTTTGCGGTGACGATTGCTTAACCGCTTGACGGTGGCAAATATTAAACCGCTTTGCGGTGACGATTGCTAAACCACTTGGCGGTGGCAAATATTAAACCGCTTTGCGGTGACGATTGCAAAACTGCTTGACGGTGACAAATATTAAATCGCTTTGCGGTGATGATTGCAAAACTGCTTGACGGTGGCAAATATTAAACCGTTTAGCGGTGACGATTGCTAAACCGCTTGGCGGTGGCAAATTTTAAACCGCTACACGGTGGAAAAGTGATAACCTGGTTTTAAATAAGGGAAATTGGCCACTGCATTGTGATTGGCTAGAAGATACACAAATTTCTCTCACGATAGAAATGAAGTTAAAGTTTCGGAAATGTTAAAGTGAAAGTTGGAAAAGTAAATGTTAAAGTATGAAGTCTTGAAAAGTAAAGTAAATGGGGATAATTACTTTGAATGGTCTAAGGCATTTCGTGTAATGAGCATGCATCACGCACATAAAGTTTACTTACTGAGCTTTAGCTCACCCCAATCCCTCCCCAACATTTCAGGTGATGAAAGTTAGGTGATCCGAGGAGAGCACTTGGTAGCTGACTCAGACAGTACTCGTTGCCATTCTTTTTAAATAAAGTAAATTTGGAGTTTAGTTAAGTTTTTCATTATTCGTCCATTTTTAAATTTTTTTTTTTTGATTAGATTAGTTTTGTATAAGTAATGGCGTCGCATTAGCGATTAAACTATCTCTTATTGTATTTGTTAAAGTTTGTTGGTTTGGAATTTTTGTATTGAGGAGTTTGAGATTTATTTTAGGATAATGTGGTGATGTGAGAGTTGATATTGAATTGTGACTGAATGTTGAATATTGATTATTGAATGGGTTGAGATTTGTAGTTTTAAATTGTTAGGTTGGGTATGATGTCCCTCTACAGGTTTGTTAAGTCCAAATTATAGAGGAGACTCTGCCGAAATTTCAATAGATTTGTATAATAGAAAAATGAAAATTTTGATGTTTTAAATGATTTATTTCTGCATTAAAGGAAAAAGTGAAGTTAACACCTAGGTTTAATATTTTTGAATTTGGGGTGTTACACTCAATTTCCCCAGGGGACGGAAGGCCTCAATCTAACTCCATTTATGGAGGAGGACGAAGGAGAGGCGACCTTTGAAGGAGAGGCTAGTGATGCGAGTGACCACGACCCTCAGCAGTGAAAAATTGTTAGGAAAATAGTAAATTTTGATGTAAAGCCCGGGGTATGCCTCGTGGACCCCCTGTACAATTTTTGACAATGAATGAATTTGTATATTTTTTTGCTGAGTACATGCTTTTTACTTGTGCATTTTATTTTCAAATTATTCACAAGATTGAGTATACAAGCTGATCGTGTAAATGTTTATGTGTGAAAGGGTCAAGTCTCTGTCCTCATGTCTTGAAGGCAATATGGTCGAGCATTTTGCTTGACCTCTTGAGCTTCTCATAAGAAAGGGGGTCAAGCCTTTGGTTTTTAGGAACATTACACTGAATGTAATACTAGGAAGACGTATGTTATATAACATGCGGTTTAATTTAATTAAACTATGTAGCTTGTAATGCCATGTAATTTTTCCTTGTGAATACTTAAAGGTTAAGGTAGTATCACCGGGTGGAATCTTACAATGGATGTAATATTACAGTACCAGTGCTAGTGATCCTTATAATATTACATTTAGTGTAACCTCCAGAAATTTTTTGAATGTTGCATCAATTGTAATTTAAAACTACCACTGGATTATACTGACTAAATTCCATGTAACACATGGTCTTTTTTTTCAGGTATGGAATCCATCAATGTATTCATTAATTAGGGTGGTGCATGGAATGATCTACATTAATACACGAGAAAAGGGGTCGTAGGTTTGATAGTTCCCTTGGGTATTACATTCGCTGCCTTAAGCGTAAGATTGTTGATTAAAGTTGAATTGTATAATTACTGAAGTAAGGCCGCAGTATCGAGTGGACAGAAGTATAACTCCAATGGAAATATTGGATGATGAGGGTGTTACATTTTAGTTGGAGTTAAAGGAAAGATCCAAACTTTACAAGCTTCCCATTATGTATCGATTTGGTTCCAATAATTGGAAATGATGATGTTGATGTTATGTGTGATGAAAATGAATTTATTTTATCCAACAAATGTAATGTAGTTTTAGATATTACATCATCGCTTCAACTTCAAGTTCATGGGAGAATTACACCTATGCAGATCACAACATCAGAAAAGTCGTCGTTGGATGATGAATCTTTAGTATTGTGTGATATGGCTGAGAGTGTGACCCAAAAAAAATTATAGAAAGATGTGAATGTGATTAAAAGTACGAAGATCAGTAAAATTGATATAGAACAAGTTTTTCTGGATAAGATTGTGCTTATGAAGGCTATGATATGGTATGCCATCAATAATAGGTTCCAATTCAAGGTGAAGTGGTCCGACAAGACGGGGTACATTCTATAGTGTTTGGATCTTGTTTTTGTTTGGACATTCAGGGCTTCAAAGGTTGGCAAGACAAACATGTTCAAGATAAGTAAGATACCTACAGAACACACTTGTGGAGTAGATGCTATGTTTGGTGAGCATCGTCAAGCTACAAGCACCATTGTTGCTGAGATGATAAAGAACAAATTCACATTGGGCAAGGTAGACTACAAGCCAATAGACATCATGCTTGACATGTTAGTTAATTACGGTATTAGTTATGAGAAGGCTTGGAGGGCAACATGAATCCGTTCAGCCTATACTGTGGTGATAGCTTCTTTCCCTTGGTCACTTTCTCGTGTCTTGAAGTCATCACAGACTTCAATGACTTCGATGTATACCTATACATATCCAACCCCCAAGGATACAATTCCCCATTATCAGATTCAACCATTGTCATCAACTTATCGTCTATATTCTTGTGTGTTTAGATTGTAAATAAGAATGTCAATATCAAATACAGAACACTGAGATCAACTACATCATCATCTGGACTCCCTCCTCTAAATCTAAAAACCTGTGCTTGACATCTTCTCTGGATATTCTTTTCAGGTTTGGGAAGTACTGATCCCTTAGTCTGCATGGTCCAGCTTGGAATATAGATTTATTGGTGCTACCAATAAACCTCAACCCCATGTTTAGGAAAAACTCTTCCAGTACAAATTCGACTCAGTTACTGTTAATCTCAAACCACATTTCATTGGGGTTCGATTGTCGTAGTTCCCTCAATAATATTTTTTGAATGAGGTTGGGTTGAAGGAGTATTCTATTCATGTCTATGAGTCTTCCAAAGCAGGTACATCTAAATAGGTCCTTTTGAAATTTATTCAGCTTGGCATTCAGGTTAAATATCACGTTGTCTGTGGTGTCTGTCACAATGCTATTGTGGAACCGATAGTCACATGGGAGGATGAGGTCACAGTCTTGTAATAACAATCCATTAAAAATGTATTACTCACTGCTCGGGAAAGATTGTTAATCAAAATTATATGTAATAAAATTAATATGAAACGAGTCTATGGATCTGCCTACTATTCTAATTAACTAATTATGATTATGAAAATAAAACATGGAATACATTTAATCATATTACATCTATTCTAGTGATCCATAATGTTCTTTATGATACTAGACCACCACCAATAAGTTTCATACAGTTTGGAAAGGTAATAGAAACTATTGTATACATATTACACATGATGTAATAGTATGTAATGTGAAGAAAGTATATTTTACGTTTAGTGTAATAATCTATAATGTTCCTCAAATTACTAGTTGTCACCTTACATGATGTGCATATAGGATGTAAACGACTATTGGACACTGTTTCAACCATGTTTAACACTATTCCAATCATGTTTACCATTACTTGTTGACACAAACTCTCAGATTACCATTAAACCATCACTGTTTAATGGCCTGTAACGTTTAAAAAGTCCATATTACACTTATTGTAATGATGTGTAATGTTCCTTAAATTACTAGATGCCACCTTGCATGATGTGAATAGAGGATATAAATGGCTATTGGACACTGTTCAAATAGCGCTTCAAACTTGATGTCCACTTTTAATCGAGATATAGAGAGCATGGCAGTATTATAAAAAGCTACTTGAAACTACTTTAATAAGATTTGAAACTTTCCATCAAAATCTAATCGATGATATAACAGCTACTGTACACTATTCTAATCGTCATTAAAACTTGCCATCAACCTTAATCGCAAGACATAGAGCACTAGAATATTACCATTCCTTCACTAAAATCTAACTGATACATCGGCACCATCAACATAAATCAAGAATTTCAATGATTACAAATTCAAAGAAAAGTGACTAATATGATTGAATTTGCATATTATCATTACAATAATCTATCCCTTCATATATGAACAAATTCCCAATTAGTCATTCGTTAAGGTTGAATAAAAAATAATAATATACTAGTTAAAATAACATACCCTTGGAAGAATGATTGGGAGTTGTTTCAGATTCTTCTTGCTGGAGGAGCGCTTCTTTAATTGCCCTGATTTTTTCGTCACAGCGGTATGAGGATCAGACAGCGTCTCGATTGCAGGTGCTTGGTCAAATTTTTTCCACTCTGGTGATTTGCTTTGACGGGTGATGCTCGAGTACAAACCATGATTCCGGTTTTGATTTCTAATTTCATGTGGAGTGGAATTTTTGATATGATTTAGTCGACGAAATAGACTGATTGAAGGGGTGGTTTCAGAAATGGAACTTCATTGAAAAACCCTAAGCTTGATTTGGGATAGAACTACGATAATGGGTGGGTATATAGAAATGTATATTTGCTTCATTTAGATTTGTGAGAAAAATGGAGTCCCAAAATTTGAAAATTGTGAGAGATAGATATCAGCATTAATTACATATGGAAGAGGGGAGAGAGAGATTTTGAAAAATCATGTAGATTTCTAAATTTTATTAAAATTTGGTATTTATCTAAAGAGGGTAGGAATAAATAGTGTAGGATCTAATTATTCCTAGAGATTTCCCATTAACTGTTTAATAACCGTTGCTTTAAATGATAATGGGATCTTCCACTCACCCAGATCTTTGGCTTCTTACAGGCTTGAGCGATGCTGGACTTCGCTAAATAAATCTATTTTGGACCTATACATGGGCTCATTTGGGCTTAGTTTCCCTCATATTAGAGTTTACTTTTGTATGTCAACATTTACCCCCCAATATGGCCAAATTAATATTGATTATTAATCTTGTGTCATATTCATCTTTTACACTTTTGTTGTGACGTTTGCAGTCCAAAAAGGTAAAAAATTCCAATCATTTCTTTTGTTTGGTGGTGACTTTCTACATCCCAAAAGGCATAAAATCACATAACCCTCTATAAATCGAAAAGCTCACCACTACATCCACGTTCTGCTCTCATTCCGTTGCCACGTTTTCCTTCCTCTATAAAGGACAATGTTCATCTTCTTGTTTCATTGCTCAAACTCTCGTACCCCCAAAATCATTGAAAAACTTAAAGTTCGTGATAATGGCAACCTCAAAAAACCTTTTAGACAACTTCATTAGCTTCGAAGACCTTCATGAACTTGTGGTTAAACCTTACATAGACCTTGCTTCCCTTTTACCAGCCAACCTGATCTTCATGAGTTTTATTTGGCTCCAGCATTTAATGATGCTGACTCCATTGGTCAAGCAACTGTGGCCCAACTATTTTCGTGTACTCAAGAACCTCATTTCTTGGACCCTTTCCCATTAAAGCCAATCTATGTGCTGTTGGAATTATATATGCCCTAGAGTATAATTCACGACATTTAAAGGTAAAATATTAATTGATTGTATTAATATGAAGTTGCGTTTGTCCACGGGTCGATTTGATATTACAAATTGAGTGTTTAAGTTGTTAAACACAGAAAGATTCAATTTGTAATTCGATCTAAAATTAACGTTCACGATCAGTAAATAAATATGGACAATTTATTTTGATAAGATCGTCTCGATTTTATTAAAGTCTATCTTTGACTTTGGTAATAAAATTGAGAGTACGTTTGGAACGTATTGGACGGGACCACGTGAAATTAATTTGTGACATTGACCATACAAATTTAATTTCACTTGATTATCGTACGTGGAACCTTAATCCTAATCGGATAACGGACTTCGATTACTAACTTGAAGTTCTTTGAGGTATCAATGGGTGAGATCAATTGCTGATCAATATCTCGGTACTTTGGGAATCAAAGTGAACTAACGAGGAACATATATTCGTATTATGGAATCCGTCACCTTTTAGGTATGATCATAATCTCACTGGTTCTTCTAGTAGACAGTTGAATCTGAGCTCAGTAATTCGACAGTGACTGTTGAATTCTATGATGTGATGTGATGGGATCACATCGAACTGTCAGATAGAAGATGAGAGTTAAGAATTTATGAATGTTCGGAGAAGGGCATTTTGGTCATTTTAACTTGCTCCGAATATTCGAGTTGATCGACGGGGGTAACATGTAAGAACGATAAGTCAGAGGATATAATTATTGGTTATTGCTTCAGTAATTACAATTTTACTAAGAGTGCAATCTCGTTCTTTTAGTGGAATAGAACGTGATTAATAAATTATTTTGATTGGTCAAGAGTTGACTGGATCAGAATTAATTTATTGAAGCTTAGTTTAATTGAGTCCGATCAGGTTCCCTCGGTGGCTTCACTATAATGGCTTTATACATGCTTATTACCTGTATTGGGTTGTGCAGAAATGGGCCTGGGTTATGGTACTAGGCCTGGTAGGGTTTTGGAGTGTAAAGAGGTTACAAATAGTCTCCCAAGACTATTTTTCTTAACCTAATTGGAAAAGTGGCGAGACATACACTAAAGTGTGTAGTGTGTGTTTCCCCTTTACATAGAAACCCTAACCCTAGTTTAACCTAGATCTTGAGAAAGGTGACCACACACCTGCACAACTGCCATTGGAGAACACCGAGGAAAGCTTGAGGGTTTGAAGCTTTGGTGAAATCAAGAAGCAGCGAAAATAGATTATTGTAAAGCACGCTACAAGGGTAATATCTCTTTCTTTTTTGTGTGCACAAAATTATTTATTCCATGTTAAATACATAGAACAGAAAATCCTGTAACGGGATGATCTATCACAAGAAATCAATTTTTGTGAGTAGAGCAACCCGGGTTCCCAACAATTGGTATCAGAGCGTCAGGTTTTGATACTGTTTTGTGTATTTAGGAATAAATTATTTTGTTATGCATGTGTTAGTTGAGCGGTGTTAGGTTTTATGTGATTTGATTGTTATTGGATGAATGATATTCTTATTTGAACAGATTTATGGCCATAGAATTTTTGTTGAAATTTTTGTATTTGTATTATCGAGTCTTGTAACAAAAGGGGTGGATTACGACTCCATGTTTTCCCTTTTGATTTTTTTATTTTTGCAATAGAATTAGGGTTTATGTTCTTTCTATTGTAATTGTAAAATTAGAGGACCAGATTATGCAGTTTCCAAATTTTTGAAATCAGAGGACCAGATTTACAATTTCCAGATTAAAGGACTTCCAAGGCAATTTCGAAATAGGGGCTTCACTTCATCTTCCTCAACACAAGGAGGACTTGGCTTGCAATTTCTGGAAATCAACCATGAACGGCATGCAGGCAGTCGACGGGACTCGTGGGTGCTACCAATGTGCTCGGAGGTCAATGGCGGCGCTTTTGGCGTTGCTATTTTGGCTCGATCGCGATGGTAGTGGAACCCACATATGCCGCTGCACGCAGTCGGCAGCACTTGGGTGCTGCCGTTGCGATCTGTGGACGATCGCGCCGCTGTTGGCGCTGTGACCCCACGTAGATCGCGGCGGCAGCGGCACCACAGGTGCCACTGCGATACAGATTCAAAACAGCAGCGCCGCAGCAGGTTCGAAAATGGCAGCGCCCATGGCACTGCTGCTGTTGCGGCGACTCAACCCAGGCGTGGCTGCGCTGCAATGGAATGGTGTCGCGACGGCCCAGGTTGACTCCCTTCTGGCGGCTGCGGTCTCTTCCGACGGTGGAGTGTTCCCGGTAGCGGCTGAATTCAAATAGGGAGAGACATGGGTTTCGGGTTTGTAGAACAGAGAGCAGAGGATTCAGTTGGGCTGATAATTTCAATTGGGCCGGGTGTGACTTCTTATTGGGCCGGCTGTGACTTCTTCTTGGACCGGATGGACTGAATTAAAATTGCAGATTGGACCCGTTTGAATATGGACCAGATTATTATTTGAAGAGTTCAAATAACGGGCTGGACACTTGCAAATGGAAATTGAAGAATTGGGCCGGCTTGTGGCTCAATAGACTCTTTAATTAATTTGTAATTTTGTGTCTAGGTTTGGGTCATAAATTGTGTTCTAGTTTATTTTATTATCGCATTTATTTATTGCTTTAATAAATTGTGAATGAATGTCATTAAATAACATGTCATGTAGATCACATATACACCGCTCTAGGTACTACACTGTCATGCATTGTTTTATTTTTTATTTTATTTTCTAAATGTTATATTAGAAAATAAATATATTTATTAATAATTAAATTGATTTTAAGAGTTAAAATTGATTGGTAATTATTAAATTAAAACCCAACAGTTCAAAATATTAAGTGAGTGAGGGTGCAAAATATTTTGAACCAACGGCCTCCCCTATTAGCCTATTAGTAAAAATTTGTGTATGCCTCGTGCTAATTTATTTAGTCTCCCTATAGGAGGGCTGCACTGTTTTGGTTACTAGATTGGACCCAATTAGGTGATGATTTTTTAAGTGTGAATTAATCATGATTACCCTATAGGTGACGTAATTAATTTGGTACTTAAAATATTATTAATATAGGGGTTAGACACTTAAATCAATGACATCGTGGAGACTTCCTATAGAATATCCAAACGATGTCAATGATGGCCAAATTTTAACGACTATAAATTAAATATTGCATGAGATGCTAGATATATTTAATTTAGTGGGAGGGTCCTAGCCTAGCCATAAATCACATTTATTTCTCCTATAGAGAAATGTGTTTAAGATTTTGGGGTTTTAGGTTGTCGTCATATTATAGTAGTTTTGGGTCTACTTGTGCATAATTTTTTATTCATGCATCATATATGAAAGTATTCATCATTTATACAACTTGTGTTTAATACATTTATTTTATTTGAATGTCGTATTTCCACAACTAGTTATATGTTTAGTCATCACCAACTAATTGGCGAAAACTGCAACATGTCTCGTTATAATTCTTTCCACTTATGACATTTGTTCGTGCTAGAAGATCCTTGTTCAAAAATAATTATAAATCTTCCAATGAAAATGGTTTTATTTTGATGAGATGGTTTATTGCATAATTTTGATTCTCACGTCAAGTATTTTGCAATAAAAATATCAGAATAGGATAACCAATTTTATTTTCACGATGGAAGGGTATTTATGATAATTTGAACATTTTAATTATGGAGTTATACAAAATATGCTATCAAGCTATAATATATCTCTACTTATGAACCGATCACGTTTTTGCAAGAGACCATTTGGTAAAACATGATTGGTCACTTTAACGTGGTGGAGGTTCTACTTGCAAACATTGATTCATGTGACATAATGCTTGAGAAATCTTTTAAGATGATCTCTTGCGGTTCAGTGTGGACTATATTCACCAGGATGAACGTGTCCCTGAAAGGTTCAATGTAAGCTATTCATAGAGAAGAGATTATTTTAAAGCAACAGATAGTATGGTAGGCCCTCTAACCTTTTTGCTTTTGAGCAAAGATAGGATTAATGAGGAAGTAGCCTTTCCTGGAAACCCTATAATGGAGTAAGACTCTATTCATTGTGTTATGGTTAGTAATTGAGTCTATCTTGATTATAGATTCTAGAGTAACTAATCACTATTGCAAGTTGTTGCAATATGGTCCTAGGTGACCAAATGACACAATGAGATAGAGTATACTATAAGGATAAGCACGGGTACGGTAATATGGAAAGAGCCGTTGGGCTTTTATGTTTGCGAAACAATTTGATTGTTATTTTGTCTCTTTATTATTTGAGCGAAATTATTTAGCACTTAATCTCCAGTTATTATTTGGAATTAAGTTAAATAATGCTCTTATTATTGCGAGACAAATGATTAACAATCTCAAAGCCTTGTAAATGGTTCTAAGTGTAATATTACTACAAATGATAAGGGATAGATGATTCCTTGTATTAATGAACTCTTTGATGAGATCTTAAGATAATCATATTTATCTAAATAAGATTGAAAGACTAGTAAAGATAGCCTCTAAGTATTTTGGAGGTAGAATCTATGTGTGCTTTTGAATTTTATTTAGAGGGTAAAATGATTAAGATCTTAGGCTTGGTTACACTTATCCAAAACTCGATTCTAATACTGGTAAGTGATGGACCTCAAAAGGATCTGAGGTGGAATCTATACTGTTTTCTGAATCTTGTTTAGAGGATTAGATAACCAAGAGTCCTTATACTTTAAATGAACGTAAGAGTTTGGGAATTAATACACTTTTGATATGTGTGGATTCTTTTATACTCAAGCTACGAGAGAGTGTGAGTAATTCATCACTTTTACTGATGATCACTCTAGATTTCGATTCTATCCTTAATATCTCATTGATCCAAAATGTTGAAGAAATTCTAGAATTTTGGACAGAAGTTGAGAAGTAATTAAGAGAATCGAGTTACTTCGATTTGATCGAGGTTTGTGTATCTCTCATATGAGTTTAGGAACCATTTATCGAAAAGGAGAACAAGGTAATACCAAATCAATGATGAGTTATCCTCATTACTAGTTTCATTTGGGAATGTACACCGGAGATAGTCAGGTTCCTTCATAGCATAGTACCATTGATTCGTTTCCTGAAATACCCCTAGAGTTTTGGCATGGGTGCAAGCCCAGTCTATACCACATTCAGATTTAGGGACTTTTGGCACACAAGCTGAAAGGAAGGATTGACGAGATGGTGGCAACAATGAAGGTTTGATTATATATAAGGTATACAATGAAACTTGAAATTATTTCTTCTATAGTCCTCTGGTCCAGAAAGTATTTGTTGAGTACAAATGTGACTTTCTTAGAAGATAAGGCATTTAGAAGAATACAAATCCACAAGTAAAATTCTATTGGATAAGATGTTAGAACGTGGTTCAAACAACTTGATTCCAGGTTTCCGCATAGAATTAATCTTGATGATTTGGGACTTCCTACGGAACCGATGGTTGCTGATCCTAGTGGGAGAAATAGGCAAGTGGTTCAACCACTATTTTTGCCTGGTGAACCCAATGGACAGGGAAAAACCAAAGGTTGTAGTCGAAGTTGTTCTCACTGTTCTGCCTCTTCTTTATGTTCATAAAGAGGTAGTGGAGAGGTTGATCCCAATTAGAGATATAACCAAGTAGTGGGAGAAGAGGAAGTAATTCTGTTTGGACATAATGGAAATACACTTCCAGTGACTAATTGGAGTAGGAGGGTCGTAAGACCACCTTATTGACATTTATTCTATAGAGAGTCTTTTTAGACAGTCTCTACTGAAATAAGAGAAGGACTCCTCATTTAGGGAAGTGGTAGAAGTTATGGAATTGAAATCATGGAAGGTGAACGGGAACTCGGAATTGGATTCCTTGTACTACACTAGAGTTTGGATATTTGTAGACACACCTAATGGGGTCAAACCTATAGGGTGTGATGATTTTTAAGATGATAAGAGAATGGTAGATGAGAAGGTTGATGCCTTCAGGGCAAGGCTTATGGCTATGGGTTTGTGAAACCCTTCTCGCCAATTGCCATGCGAAAGCTTACCTGGATCTTTTATCCATTGTCGTTCATTGTGAAAATGAGGTACGACAGATGGATGTCAAGAAGTTTTTTTCTTGAATGCATCTTGAGGAAATCATTTACAAAGTTTAACCTGATGAGTTCATATTAAATACCATGAAAGTAAAATTCATGACTTACAAGTTTCCAACTTTGGGTTTGGATATTTGTTCAAGATATGGAACATAGAATTTGATCGAACGATTGTGATACATGTTCTTGATCAAAATCTTGATTTATCTTAAGTATACTCATGTATCAGAAAGATGAGACAGTTTTCGCGACTATTTATTTGGATGACACTCTACTTATGTGTGAGAGTATTTTCATTAAATAGTAGTTGGTACCAGTAATTAGACTTGAAGGACTTGTAGATGACTGTCTATTTTTCTAGACATCCGTACTTTTCGGAGTGGGAGAAAAATGAAATAGAATAATCTCAAGTTTCATGTAATAATAAGATACTATCTATATTTGCAATATTGAAGTCTTGAAAGAAATAATGTTCTTTGTGGACTTTATCTATCTTATGAGTATTCTCCTAAGACTCATGGTAAGATAGAGAAGGTTCCTTATGCTCCGGCTATAGGAAGCCTTACTTTGTACTAGATAGGTCATATCTTATGTTGGGGATATTGTTGGTGATTATTAATTTGATCCAGGATCAGATCATTGAATAGAGGTAAAGCATAAACTGAATCGTTTTCGAAAAACGAGTAAATATTTGCTTATCTATTCAGTTTGTGATCTGATGGATTAAAACTAATTAAGATCTGATTTGACTAGGACTCTCGAGAGTGTCAAAATTGGAATATAACTGGGAGATAATGTGGTTAATTGGTTGGGTATAACACAAACTTGGATTGTTCGTTATACAACCGTGACTTACATCGAAAGGAGTTACTATCTTGGTTGAGAACATAATCATTAGTGTAATGATGATGTTGACAAGATGGATGATTCGATGTTTCATGTATACTCTAAGGGCAAGTGGGAGATTGTTGGAATTATATATGCCCTAGAGTATAATTCACGACATTTAAAGGTAAAATATTAATTGATTGTATTAATATGAAGTTGCGTTTGTCCACGGGTCGATTTGATATTACAAATTGAGTGTTTAAGTTGTTAAACACAGAAAGATTCAATTTGTAATTCGATCTAAAATTAACGTTCACGATCAGTAAATAAATATGGACAATTTATTTTGATAAGATCGTCTCGATTTTATTAAAGTCTATCTTTGACTTTGGTAATAAAATTGAGAGTACGTTTGGAACGTATTGGACGGGACCACGTGAAATTAATTTGTGACATTGACCATACAAATTTAATTTCACTTGATTATCGTACGTGGAACCTTAATCCTAATCGGATAACGGACTTCGATTACTAACTTGAAGTTCTTTGAGGTATCAATGGGTGAGATCAATTGCTGATCAATATCTCGGTACTTTGGGAATCAAAGTGAACTAACGAGGAACATATATTCGTATTATGGAATCCGTCACCTTTTAGGTATGATCATAATCTCACTGGTTCTTCTAGTAGACAGTTGAATCTGAGCTCAGTAATTCGACAGTGACTGTTGAATTCTATGATGTGATGTGATGGGATCACATCGAACTGTCAGATAGAAGATGAGAGTTAAGAATTTATGAATGTTCGGAGAAGGGCATTTTGGTCATTTTAACTTGCTCCGAATATTCGAGTTGATCGACGGGGGTAACATGTAAGAACGATAAGTCAGAGGATATAATTATTGGTTATTGCTTCAGTAATTACAATTTTACTAAGAGTGCAATCTCGTTCTTTTAGTGGAATAGAACGTGATTAATAAATTATTTTGATTGGTCAAGAGTTGACTGGATCAGAATTAATTTATTGAAGCTTAGTTTAATTGAGTCCGATCAGGTTCCCTCGGTGGCTTCACTATAATGGCTTTATACATGCTTATTACCTGTATTGGGTTGTGCAGAAATGGGCCTGGGTTATGGTACTAGGCCTGGTAGGGTTTTGGAGTGTAAAGAGGTTACAAATAGTCTCCCAAGACTATTTTTCTTAACCTAATTGGAAAAGTGGCGAGACACACACTAAAGTGTGTAGTGTGTGTTTCCCCTTTACATAGAAACCCTAACCCTAGTTTAACCTAGATCTTGAGAAAGGTGACCACACACCTGCACAACTGCCATTGGAGAACACCGAGGAAAGCTTGAGGGTTTGAAGCTTTGGTGAAATCAAGAAGCAGCGAAAATAGATTATTGTAAAGCACGCTACAAGGGTAATATCTCTTTCTTTTTTGTGTGCACAAAATTATTTATTCCATGTTAAATACATAGAACAGAAAATCCTGTAACGGGATGATCTATCACAAGAAATCAATTTTTGTGAGTAGAGCAACCCGGGTTCCCAACATGTGCAACCTCCCCATACTTTAAATGATGTGAATACTTTTTTGCCAATTTGGGCTCAATATTTAATTGGGCGAGAATTGTTCCATGACATTTTGACCAGAACAAACTCCAAGGCTAGGGTTTAAATTTATACTTCCCAATTGTTTTCTCATCAACTTGGTTTAGGCCAAACTTAGCCTATCCCTCCCTGCTACTGAAAAAGTCTTAAATGTTTTCATACCATTTTTAAGCTAGAAGTGCAGGCCATTGATGCTCGTAATCCTCTCTTTGAGAAATTCTAGTCGTCAGTGAAGCATAGGTGTTTTGGCAAAACTTAGCCTATCCCCCCTGCTACTCAAAAATTCTTAAACATTTTCATACCATTTTTAAGCTAGAAGTGCAGGCCATTGATGCTCGTAATCCTCTCTTTGAGAAATTCTAGCCGTCGGTGAAGCATAGGTTATTTGCTATTAAAGTCAACCACGCTTTTCACTTGGTTGAGAAGCCTTGAACTTCTAAGGCCTCCAATTCCTCTGTTTCTACTCCTATTCTTGTTGTACCTATATCATCCATACGACCTGCTTCTCCTTTCAAATCTCCACATGCCCGTACTAAATGCCTTTCAGTGGCTTCTCCTCAATCCAGTTCTCCACCTGCTTAGACTGGAATTACCAAAGATGTATCTAGCCATAAACAGCCAGCTTCAGACCCCTCTCATTGTCCAGAAGGAAGGTACTTTAAGCATATAGTTTTTTGTTTACTCATCTAATAAGATTTATATGGAAAATCCTAATATGCTGATATTTTACCTATGTCGTATCAGATGAAAAAGAGTATTTACATCAAGAAATCAAGAAAGCCAAGAGCAGCTTAAATGAAATATCTTGTGATGTCATGGTTGAAGACTCCTTGATGATGAGTTTGGAAGTTGAGATGAAGGAGCTCCAGGCAAAAACGGACGTCTGCAAGGCTAGGTTGTCTACCAAGAAGCATAATGCCTCCAATGAAGTTGAATGCACTAAATCTCTGCTTGAGCGTTACTCTAATCTAGAGAGGTTAAAGAGGAAATCATTGTTGAATTATCCATCATCTCCATTGACCAGCGCAATAAATGGGAGAAGTTTAGGGAACCGATGCGCTCTATTTGGGATAGATTTTGATTACGACGTTAACGTCTTAACCATTTTGTAGGACGATCTCGTCCTTCGTTTGTTTTAATTTATTTATCCAATTTTGTATTAGCAGCCAATTTCCCTTAATTTAATGGAATCTAATTTGTTAATGAAATGGATATTTTTGTTCACTTGCATAATAGCTTTGTATATTAAGTTCCTAATCGTTCAAAACCCCAAACTGAAGGAATGTGTTTCTTCAAATACTTACCATTAATAAATCTCACATGCCTTGTACTATCTAAATCTTTTAAGTGGTAGGCTCTATTAGGCAACACATTTTTTTCCTCTGTATGGTCCTTCCGAATTAGGCGACCATAAGCTCTATACTGGCCATAAACGTAGATTTGAGGCCCAGAAGACTCAATGTGTATGTGCTTCAAATGGAAAAGAGTCTTTACATCAAGAAATCGAGAAAGCCAAGAGCAGCTTAAATGAAATATCTTCTGATGCATAGTTGAAGACTCCTTGATGATGAGTTTGGTAACTAAGATGAAGGAGCTCCATGCATAAATAGACGACTGCAAGGGTAGGATGGCTGCCAAGAAGCGTAATGCCTCCCAGGAAGTTGAACGCCCTAAATCCCTGCTTGAGCATTACTCTAGTCTAGAGGTTAATGAGGAAATCATGTTTGAATTATCCACTACCTCCATTGAACAGCACGATGAATGGGAGAAGTTTAGGGAGCATATGCGCTCTATCTTGTCCATCATCTTTTTTTAATTTATTTATCCAATTTTGTTTTAGCAGCCCAATTTCCCTTAATGTAATGGTAGCCAATTTATTAATGAAATGAATAGTTTCATTCACTCGTATAATAGCTCTGTTTATTAAATTCCTAAGTGTTCAAAACCCCAAACTGAAGGAACTTATTTCTTCAAATACTTACCATTAATAAATCTCAAGTGCCTTGTGTTATCTAAATCTTCTAAGTGGTAGGCTCCATTAAGCAACACATATTTTACTCTGTATGGTCCTTTCTAGTTAGGTGACCATTTCCCACACTTTGGATCTTTACCATCCAAAGGGAGTATTGTCTTCCAAACTAAATCGGTCACACTAAAAAACTTGGCTATAACCTTTTTATTATAGTTGTTGTTATAAAATCGCAAGTATACGATATCGCAATCAAGTAATAAAGTGACTTTTGAGTTGAGTGATCATTCCCACGAGGACTGTTTACTAAGTACCGAAATATTTTAGTTCTACACTTTATTTGAACAGAAAAAGAGAATTGGTGATTGTGAACTAAAACTAAGAAATTAAACAAAATAATTAAAATTGCGGAATTGTTTTGTTTTCAAATACTATTGTAATATAGTTGGGATTCACGAGTTCACCTAGCCAATTAAATCAATTACAATTCCAGATTTTATTTTCTAAATATGTGTTCGATCGAATTCACTAGTTCAAATTGAGATTCCTCTCTCGAGTTTAAATCAATCCTACCTAAATAAGTCAACTTTGTATCTCTACAGCGGGTCCGAATATTCCTTATCTAGATGTTTTACACACAAGAATTCACACACGATCGCACTAATCACAAGAGTATATCTCTATCTCTCGTTCAATTACCGGATTTATTACCTAGATCTATGTTATTAACTCACCTCTCGAATTATGAAAATAACACATAAAATCATGAAAGAGTGGCCAGTTCATTCACGCATTAAACGCAATAATAAATCAACACATGCATTAAAGCATTAAAACAAGGAATATGGAATTAAAATAATTATCTAGGCTACATCGTTCATCCCAACATCAAATTTAGCTACACATCATATTTAAATAGCAAAAACAAAATATAATGACGTTCATTGAAAATAACAAAGAAGAATGGAAAGATTGCACCAATTATCAATTCTTCAAGTATCTCCAATTCACGCCCCTCTGCAATACTTGAATCTCCAAGAATTTGACGTTGATTTCTCTGTTGTGGCTCATTCTATGGAGAGGCAAAGGTTCAGATTTCGTGCCTCGTGTCTTGTATTTATAGGTTTTGGAGAAAACCTAGGTCAAAAAGCCTAAGGGCTATTAAAAATCGCGAGAAAAATCTGATCTGCGGCCTAGTCGGATAACTGCGCGATCGCCCAGGCATATATTGACACTATGTCCCACAGACGCCTACAGGATATGGTTGATACTTTTTCGATGAACCTGTGGTGGCTTTTTAGATCGCAAAAATCCCTTTGGGCTCAGTTCATGTTGGGCAAATATTGCATGGGGGCTCACCCTACACTTGCTGTTATTCGACACTCGGCTTCTCCTGCTTGGAAGAGGTTGAAGAGGTTTGGATCACTTACTGAACCACACATTGCATGGCATCTTGGAACTGGACAGATATTTTTCTGGCATGATTGTTGGATGGGGGATACTACCTTGGCAGCACTATTCCCGGACAGACATCACTCATCGGTGACTGTGCAGGAATTTTTTGATAATGACAATGGATGGGATATTGATCGACTTATTCGGGCTCTTCCACCTATTATGGCTGCACAGATAGGGGCGATTCCTTTATGTGTTGACCTTCCGGATCGGATTGTTTGGAGGGATACTTCTGATAGTAGATTTGCTACCAAGTCAGCTTGGCATTTGGTTCGGACGGCTCATCAGACCCATGATTCTTTTCGTCTGATGTGGAGTAATACCTTACCTGTTACGGTCTCATTCTTCACCTGGAGACTATGGCAGGGTCTCATACCTGTTGACGTTGTTATTCAACGGCGTATTGGATGCTACTTAGCATCTCGATGTCAGTGTTGTTCACAGGTAGAGACTATTACACATATTTTCACAGGAAGCATTATTTCTGATCAAGTTTGGAGGCACTTCGGAGATTTTTTCCAGGTTCCCATGATTTTGGGTGAGGATGTCAGGCAGAGGTTCCAGCGATGGAGGTATTCTGGACGCTTTGTTCGATTGGGCCATATTCGCACCATTGTTCCTCTTGCCATATTTTGCTTCCTATGGACTGAGAGGAATGATTCGAAACACAGGGGTATTCGGATGGAGCCGAGGAGGATTATTTGGAGAGTATACCGGATGCTTTCATTCTTACATGCTGGACGACTCCTTAGATCACAGCATTGGCGCGGTGATGTGACTTTTGCTCCCCTTTTTGGTTTTTCTGTTGCTCCCCACATCCCCTCACTTCCTATTATGGTCCTTTGGCGCACCCCATCAGTGGGAGCCTTCAAGCTCAACACTGATGGATGTGTCAAGGACGGTGCTGCTAGTGGAGGAGGTATCATCAGGGACCATGGTGGACATTGTATCAGGGCATTCTCTGCATTCTATGGGAATTGCCTTATTCTGGAGGCCGAGCTGCGGGCTATTCTTGATGGTGTTCTTCTTGCTCGTCGATTGGGTATCACTGTTATTTGGGTTGAGGTCGACTCTGCAGTGGCCATTCATTGCATCACTAGGGGTGGAGGACCTTGGATGATCCAGAGCATTCTCAGACAGATCAGAGACACCCTTCGCTTAGATATTGACACTATCTCCCACATCTACAGAGAGGGTAACCAGGTTGCTGACTCACTTGCTTCTGAGGGTTGGGATCAGCGCTGCTATCAGGAGTTTAGTTCACATGACTTACCTCGACGCATCATGACACTTGTGCAGATTAACAGATATGGACTACCTAGCTTCAGAGGACAGTAGTGTTGTCTCTTTTACGTTACTTTAGTTGTCTGGGGATTGTTGTTTCCCCCATTTGTTGCTTTCAGTTCTTCTTTTCCATTTGCTACATTTGCACATTCTTGGAGGTCAGGTTTTTGCTCCCCTCCTTTCTTGTATATTTCATTTTAATGTTAACTCCTGGCCCGCACGAGGATAAACTGTGAACGGCTATGAACGAAAAAAAAAAAAAACCTCTGATTTCTTCTCTTTGGCACCATGTAGGTTTCCCGGTTGTTGTCACAAACTCCTCACTTGTCCAATTTAATTCCAATTAGAAATCCAATTATGCATTTTTCCCATTGATTTCATCATTCTTCATCTTTTGGGATATTTTCTGAAAAGTAAACGATAAACACAAATTAAATAGCAAATATTCCAAAACGACAATAATTACACCTAATTTAGACATACAAATAAGTGTATAAAATACACTTATCAATAGTACTTAGTCATTTTTCTTTTTTGAACTTGCAATCTATCTAGGTTGTTCGACTCTAATAAAATTTGGGCTAACGATTATGTTTATTCATCATCACTTAAGGATCCATTCGGCGGCTTGATTTTTAGTTATAAACATTTACTTTTTCAAATCTCGAGGTAAATAAATGGTTAAAAATTGGAGAGAGAAAAGATGTCTGATTAAAAAGTTGTATTGGAAATTGAAATGATTATAATCAAAAAATAAACAAAATACCCGAACACATTGTAAATTATTTTGTAAGCCTACTCTAATTGATTGAACATTAATCTCCATGGGCAACACTACCTCTCGTCTATAAGTAACTTGAAAAGGAGTTACTTTGGTACTCAAGGGTGGAGATGTTCTATAAGCCCATATGATGAGATTCGAAGAGCGGAAGAAACGCCGAAAAGTTCCGAACTCAGGTTGTGGTTGGACGGATGAATCATGACCCGATATTCACGACACGATGGCTCAACGATGCGGAATAAAGAACCACGACTTTCGAAACACCACAAGGATTTGTCCAATCTCCTTGATAAATTTCTGGCTTTGAACGCCACAAATATTCTCAAGAAATATTTGATAAGTTCGGTATTTGAACGCCACAAGAAATATTCTGGATAAGTTCGAAAACATAGGAATCCACCTATAACTTTTATTGAATATTCAATAAAAACTGTTTATATCAAAATCAAAGTCTGAATTACAATGAATGGAAACGAATATAAATAAGTAAAATAACCTAGCCGCTAATTGACTCAAAATAGAATTCTAATTAGACTAAAATTCTAAAATAGGCAAACAAATAATTAAAAACAAAATTTAACCTAAAAATACGCAAAAACCCTAATTTCCGTCTGCATAATTGACTTACTGTTCTGAAACCCCAAATGATGGAATTTGGCCATAAAATCAGTGGGCTCAAGGGCTTTTGTAGCGACCAAAAATTTTTACGCGATTAATAATTATTTTAATAGAAAATCGTGTCGCTACTATTTCACCCATTTTTATTAAGTTAACGCCACGACGTATTCGTATAGCCAAGTCAAGAAATAATCGAGATCGTTCGATTTTAAATTAAATTCCGAATTTCTAAAAATATCTCCATTCTCTTGATTTAAAGTATATTAAGTCTAAGTACTTAATTCAATGTTATCCCAATATTTATTTGTACAAAAAATTACTTTTATTATTTAAATTAAGAAAATATATGCAAGCATGAGAGGTTCCATTATATGTAATCATGAAGAGCATAATATTTGTATAAATATGGAAAAGTATATGAATGATTTATATACTCCATTATATATAATCATGAAGAGCATAATATTTGTATAAATATGGAAAAGTATATGAATGATTGATAAGACTCCATTATATGTAATCATGAAGAGCATAATATTTGTATAAAAAATGGAAAAGTATATGAATGATTTATATACTCCATTATATATAATCATGAAGAGCATAATATTTGTATAAATATGGAAAAGTATATGAATGGTTGATAAGACTCCATTATATGTAATCATGAAGAGCATAATATTTGTATAAATATGGAAAAGTATATGAATGGTTGATAAGATTCCATTATATGTAATCATGAAGAGCATAATATTTGTATAAATATGGAAAAGTATATGAATGGTTGATAAGACTCCATTATATGTAATCATGAAGAGCATAATATTTGTATAAATATGGAAAAGTATATGAATGGTTGATAAGACTCCATTATATGTAATCATGAAGAGCATAATATTTGTATAAATATGGAAAAGTATATGAATGGTGCTTTACTTTAAGAAAAGGATGTGTTAAAATTAATAGAATTGAATGATGATGTTTACATTATGCCAACTTTACACATCTATATAAATCCATCTCTTTTACACACAACTCTACACATATACACTTATTTCCAATCTCTTGACAAAATCCACAAGTAAGAGAAATTCAAGGTGGTCAAGAAAGTTTTGGTCCATTTACTACTACACTTCATTTTAATCTTTTAAAAGGTAAGTATATCTTATGTTTTTATGAAAAGTAAGTATGTTTTTATGAAAGGTAAATACACCTTATGTTTTTGTGAAAAGTAAGTATGTTTTTATGACAAGTAAGTATATCTTATGTTTTTATGAAAAGTAAGTATGTTTTTATGAAAGGTAAATACACCTTATGTTTTTGTGAAAAGTAAGTATGTTTTTATGACAAGTAAGTATATCTTATGTTTTTATGAAAAGTAAGTATGTTTTTATGAAAGGTAAATACACCTTATGTTTTTATGAAAAGTAAGTATGTTTTTATGAAAAGTAAATATACCTTATGTTTTTACGAAAATGTTTGGATCATTGCTATGAAATCAATCTCACAAGATTGTTATGGGTTCCATATGATATGTTTATGATTATGCTAAGGGGACCGGAGTTTAGTAGCGCTACACATAAGAATTCTTGCCATCTAAGTTCGGTAAAATTCTTGTGTCTCTCTATGTTTATGAGGATTTCGATCCTATCCTATGTTATGATGAAAATGACCATATGCTTTCAAAAGAAAATTATGCTTGGTATACTTACTGGGATTTTATAAATCTCACTCCACGATATTTACCATTTTCAGATAATTGAAGGTTCGAGGCGGTCAACATGGAAGTGGCAAAAGTGGTTAAGATTGATGAGATAATTATGTTGAACTTTATGTAAGAAAATTATGTTCTATTTTTATTCACAAATAAAATTATGGGATTCTAATTATTCTTTTGAATAATTTTACATTACTATTTTAAGTCTCGATAATATGATATGAGTTACTTTTAATGGCACTCGAATGGTCGAGAATTCGGGTCGTCACAGTTGGTATCAGAGAAAAGAGTTTTAAAAACGATTCTGTAGATTGTTGAAATTTTATTTCTTTAAAAAAAAAAAAAAAAAAAAAATCACTATTCACGTGAACAGTAAAACGACGTGCTATTCATGATGAACAGTGAACGAAATCACTATTCATTATAAAAAAAAAGTTGAATTTTCACATGTCAAGTATGGTTATGATTTTGAAAAGCATGATGAAATTTGATGTGCGAATTTCAAGGACAAAATTCATTTTAAGCAAGAGAGTTTGTAATGTCCTCAAAATTTTATGGAATATAATTAGTTAGTGATATGATGTTTATATTGATGTCTTTGATAAATTTCTAGAAGTTCGGGGACTAAAGGAAAAATAAGATTTGACGATAAATTTTATTTGGGTTAAGTTATTAATTATTGATGGGGAGATAATTACTATATCGATATTGGATTTGTTTTGAAGACTGTGATTAATTAGGAATTATGATTCAAGAAAATGTTGATTTGGATACAACCACATTAAATTATTGTTGATTAAAGGAAAATAAGATTATATGAAATATTTTAACTCATCACTCTACTATGTCACTCTCCACGTATTGACTCCTCGAACCAGGTATGTTATATGCTTTGCAAGTCATTTACGATTTTATTAAGACATGTTAAGTATGAAATCTTCATATGTTATGAATCTTTAAGTGAAATATACATGTTGAGTATGATATGAATTGATAGAAGCCTGAATTTTAATTTATTCCTTTTTATGTAGAATCATGAGACATAGAGGATATTGATATGAATTTTGGTGCATATTAAGCTTAGTAAGATTGACTCAATTAGAAATTAAGTTGGGTTGTAACTTTTGCCCAAAATATATGGAATAATATATTAAACAAACAAAATTAATAATGAATTCGTACAATAATTTATCCCTTTATCACTACCTTTGTGTAAAAACAAGGGAAAAACTGTGGATGGTTATTAGTACTTCCTCTTTAAGTTTCAATTTTCGGTTCAATAATTTATCCCTTTATCACTACCTTTGCTTAAAAGCAAGGAAAAACTGTGGATGATTATTGGTACCACTCTTCAAGTTTCAATTCTGAAAAAAAAAAATTCGGAAAGAAAAGAAAGAAAGAGAACGGGTGTTGAGCATAATGGGAATAATATGACTTAAGAATGATTTTCAAAATAATTGTTGTCCTTGAGTTTAGAAATGATGAACCTTAAATGGACTTTGCATAATTGATTTTAGACATGGCACTAAGTATGAGAAGTCAACAGAAATGATTAGAAATATGTTCAGATTATCTATCATTTAGATTTAATGAGAAATAGCGAGCCAATTTTATGAAGTTTTATGAGATGTTAAGATTATAAGTGATATGATTTTAATGAGACTTTTATGAGAAGCATTATGAAGTTAGAGATTTAAAGATTTGGTTATTGGGAATTAAGTAATGGATATTATGTTGAGTAAGTGAATTATGCCTCTATATTGAAGAGAAATTTATTATGAACTTTGGCCTTGTGATTAAATTTTGGGAATATGATTTATAACTTATAAATATAAGTATGAGTAATATTTTGAGCCAATTAAGGTATGGAAGGAAGTGATATTGTGATATTGAAAAATATGATTTGAAATTTTTATGTTGAGGAATTATGAATTGAATTATGGGATATTTTTTTGATGATATTGAAGTGTTGGAATCGTTTTCAATATTTTTAGATCGTTGTGATCAAATGTGGAGTTATTTATTATTGTGAGTTATGAAGTATGCTTATGGTTTGGGATAAGTCCAAATTACAAGGGAGACTCTGTCCAGAATTTTATCATTTGGAATTAAGAGCATGATATGATAAGCATCCACTAAAGGAATTAAGGTTAGACATGCAAGTTCATTTACATCACAAACGAGATTTAGTAGAGGATAGCAGAGATTTTATTATTTTCTCATAAGGAGAACACACAAAGAGTCACACTGGAAAAGAAATACATGAAACACGCAAAAGCAAAAGAAAGCAACATGGGAAATTCCTCAAATTGAGAGATGTGTTTCCGGAGTAGCCGTATCCTACCACCTCTGACCTTTTGAGGAAATAAAGAAACCTTCAAAGAGGTGTGTTTCGAGAGTAAGAATACTCCGTAATCTACCACCTGGAACCTTTGAGGTACACACAAGATTTAAACATTAAGGAAATCCTAGGAAATTAGAGGGGTGTCTCGAGAGTAAGAATACTCCGTACTCTACCCCCACCTATTCTAAGATTCATAAAGTTAAGTTTACATTAACCGGACTCCATTTTCGCTTGATTCCCCTTCCTTGCGACCAATCTATCTTAACCCCTGCTGGATCTTGTATTGAGATATATGACTGCAGCTTATCCAGTAGTTCATCAATAGTAGGAGCAGAAATAAGGAGCCTTCTGGAAAATGGAGAGATGAATCCCTGTTCCACAGCATAATCAAGAAAGGTTAACAAGCCACCAAAGAAATTGTTAACATTCAGAAGCCCAATAGGCTTAGTATGGAGATCTAGTTGAGCCCACGAGGTAATGTTAAAGATTTCTTCTAAGGTACCAAAACCTCCGGGCAGGGCTATAAAGGCATCAGAACCATATAGCATACAAGTTATGCGTTCATGGATAGATAAGGTTTGAACTTCATGCCCTCGTGTTTTGCCTGCAACATCTACCAAAGGGACAGGTATGACACCGATTACTTTTGATTTCTCTGCAAGAGCAGATTGGGAAACACAACCCATTAGACCACTGCTACCACCCCCATACACAAGAGTGATACCTTTTTCCCCCAGTTTCTTTCCAAGATCTACGGCCGCTTCTAGATAACTGAAGCCTTTCCCCACTTTTGATCCACAAAATACACAAATAGTTTTGATCTGTCGAAGTTTTGGTGCTTCCATCTTTGATAGTATAGAAGAGAAAACTTACGAAGAAGATGTGATTTTGGGATGCCTGAACTATGAAATATGTTTGGCTATTTAAAGCCGGAAAAACTTACTGTTTTTGATTGATTCTGAAAAAGTAAAGATTTACTTTTGACAAAATCGGCCAACTTTTGACTGTTTTACCAAAGATATCACCTTTCGGTGATTTATTTCCAGCTTTATCAAAACTCGAGAAAGGAAAATATATTTTATTTCCAAAACGCGTGAAAGAAAACAGCAAAATATTTTAAATGTGTATCAAGAGATTTACCTTATATCATTGTTGAACTGCCAGAAGCCTCATTTTGTAAAACAGACTGGCAAACAGGATCTTTTGCTATTATATTTTGGAGACTATAACGATTTTTGTCCTCGTTAAACTGAGCGTATAAGGAGAGAAGTTCACGTTGCACATAACCACTTGGGTGCGTCTCAAGAGTCAGTCGAATATCATCCAAAGACTCCTTACTCAGTCCACCCTTTATGAATTTGATTTTATCATCCCGATTAGTAGAAGAATATCCTACTGTTTTGCAACGAGTATCACAGTTCCAACGAGCACATTTGTAGCAACCATTCAGCCTTTTTGCTCTTCGTTTCTTTGCGAAGGTGCTTTTGCCTAAACCAGGCATGTGCTTTGGAAATGTCATAGGTAATTCACCAGATAGTCGAACATTTGCTTCGATCAACCAGCGAACATCTTCTGAAACACCATGAGCCATCAGCAACCTCAATCTTTCGAGTCTTATTCGATAGATTTTCCTCAGATCATTCATTGGAAGACTGGAATAATACTTGCGAATGTTTGTAAGAATGATATCCATGTTTTTGATGGATCTAACCTCTTCCCAGCATGAACTATTTAAAAGCATTAAGGATCAGAGGGAATCCGCGTGATATTGATTCCAGCAAGAAAGCGCGGAATAGAATAATGGAAAAGAGGGAACAAGAGTTTATGCGCCGTTTACTTTCTTGATAAAAGGAAGATTTGATGATGACGGGATTTGAGATATGGAATATTTTCTTGGATTTTTGGGTACTGATATTTTGATATAATAATCAAGGTATAGAAATAATACGGGGATACGTGAAAGTGAAATAAGGACTGTATTGAATCAGGATTAATAAGTTTGTGCAAGTGAAAGGAATACCTTACGGGAAATGTTATGATATTTGAGTTAAGAATTTTAATTATTTGGGAGATATTTGTTTATTGAATTTTGCAGAAATTTTGGGTTACAAATATTGGAAAGATAAACTGATGATTATGTTGATATGTGAATAACATGTTTGGGTATATTACATAGAGAATATTCAGGTAATCGTTTTAATTATTTTGGGATATTTGGTGATAAGAAGAAATGACAAATTATTATGGTATGATATGTTAGTAAAGATTTATTGAAATTTTAGAGATATTAATACGAATATTTGAGGTCACATGATACGATGATAAATGACAAGTTACATGAATACTACAAGATATGATGAAATATCACATACGATTGGGAATTTTCATTTTGATTCAGAAGAATTTATGAGTAGACATATGTCTATTATTGATAGAAAAGTCCATGTCTTAAGAAAACAAATTGATGCATTTAGTCAAAGTCCAGTGGGTTAAATATGGTAGCGATGATGCTACATAAGAAGAAGAAGAAGAGATTCTGATTAAGTGTTCAGAAATCATAAGATCAAGTAAGATTAATTTCGAGGACGAAATTATTTTAAGGGGGTAAGTTTGTAGCGACCAAAAATTTTTACGCGATTAATAATTATTTTAATAGAAAATCGTGTCGCTACTATTTCACCCATTTTTATTAAGTTAACGCCACGACGTATTCGTATAGCCAAGTCAAGAAATAATCGAGATCGTTCGATTTTAAATTAAATTCCGAATTTCTAAAAATATCTCCATTCTCTTGATTTAAAGTATATTAAGTCTAAGTACTTAATTCAATGTTATCCCAATATTTATTTGTACAAAAAATTACTTTTATTATTTAAATTAAGAAAATATATGCAAGCATGAGAGGTTCCATTATATGTAATCATGAAGAGCATAATATTTGTATAAATATGGAAAAGTATATGAATGATTTATATACTCCATTATATATAATCATGAAGAGCATAATATTTGTATAAATATGGAAAAGTATATGAATGATTGATAAGACTCCATTATATGTAATCATGAAGAGCATAATATTTGTATAAAAAATGGAAAAGTATATGAATGATTTATATACTCCATTATATATAATCATGAAGAGCATAATATTTGTATAAATATGGAAAAGTATATGAATGGTTGATAAGACTCCATTATATGTAATCATGAAGAGCATAATATTTGTATAAATATGGAAAAGTATATGAATGGTTGATAAGATTCCATTATATGTAATCATGAAGAGCATAATATTTGTATAAATATGGAAAAGTATATGAATGGTTGATAAGACTCCATTATATGTAATCATGAAGAGCATAATATTTGTATAAATATGGAAAAGTATATGAATGGTTGATAAGACTCCATTATATGTAATCATGAAGAGCATAATATTTGTATAAATATGGAAAAGTATATGAATGGTGCTTTACTTTAAGAAAAGGATGTGTTAAAATTAATAGAATTGAATGATGATGTTTACATTATGCCAACTTTACACATCTATATAAATCCATCTCTTTTACACACAACTCTACACATATACACTTATTTCCAATCTCTTGACAAAATCCACAAGTAAGAGAAATTCAAGGTGGTCAAGAAAGTTTTGGTCCATTTACTACTACACTTCATTTTAATCTTTTAAAAGGTAAGTATATCTTATGTTTTTATGAAAAGTAAGTATGTTTTTATGAAAGGTAAATACACCTTATGTTTTTGTGAAAAGTAAGTATGTTTTTATGACAAGTAAGTATATCTTATGTTTTTATGAAAAGTAAGTATGTTTTTATGAAAGGTAAATACACCTTATGTTTTTGTGAAAAGTAAGTATGTTTTTATGACAAGTAAGTATATCTTATGTTTTTATGAAAAGTAAGTATGTTTTTATGAAAGGTAAATACACCTTATGTTTTTATGAAAAGTAAGTATGTTTTTATGAAAAGTAAATATACCTTATGTTTTTACGAAAATGTTTGGATCATTGCTATGAAATCAATCTCACAAGATTGTTATGGGTTCCATATGATATGTTTATGATTATGCTAAGGGGACCGGAGTTTAGTAGCGCTACACATAAGAATTCTTGCCATCTAAGTTCGGTAAAATTCTTGTGTCTCTCTATGTTTATGAGGATTTCGATCCTATCCTATGTTATGATGAAAATGACCATATGCTTTCAAAAGAAAATTATGCTTGGTATACTTACTGGGATTTTATAAATCTCACTCCACGATATTTACCATTTTCAGATAATTGAAGGTTCGAGGCGGTCAACATGGAAGTGGCAAAAGTGGTTAAGATTGATGAGATAATTATGTTGAACTTTATGTAAGAAAATTATGTTCTATTTTTATTCACAAATAAAATTATGGGATTCTAATTATTCTTTTGAATAATTTTACATTACTATTTTAAGTCTCGATAATATGATATGAGTTACTTTTAATGGCACTCGAATGGTCGAGAATTCGGGTCGTCACAGCTTTAGCCCATGAGTTTTGCTTAGTGGCCCATTTCTACTCGAAAATCACATATTATGCATCTAATTCCGACATGGTTGACTGGATTGCACTTTTATTTGGCTTGAATATTTAACTTTTTCCTCAAGCCTGCTATGACTCCGATTGTCGATGTGACGACCCGAATTCTCTTCCATTCGAGTGCCACTAAAAGTGACTCATATCATATTATCGAGACTTAAATAGTAATGTAAAATTATTCAAATGAATAATTAGAATCCCATAATTTTATTTTTGAATAAAAATAGAACATAATTTTCTTACATAAAGTTCAACATAATTATCTCATCAATCTTAACCACTTTTGCCACTTCCATGTTGACCGCCTCGAACCTTCAATTATCTGAAAATGGTAAATATCGTGGAGTGAGATTTATAAAATCCCAGTAAGTATACCAAGCATAAATTTTCTTTTGAAAGCATATGGATCATTTTCATCATAACATAGGATAGGATCGAAATACTCATAAACATAGGGAGACACAAGAATTTTACCGAACTTAAATGGCAAGAATTCTTATGTGTAGCGCTAATAAACTCCGGTCCCCTTAGCATAATCATAAACATATCATATGGGACCTATAGCAATATTGTGAGATTGATTTCATAGCAATGATCCAAACATTTTCGTAAAAACATAAGGTATATTTACTTTTCATAAAAACATACTTACTTTTTTTAAAAACATAAGGTGTATTTACCTTTCATAAAAACATACTTACTTTTCATAAAAACATAAGGTAATACCTTTCATAAAAACATACTTACTTTTCATAAAAACATAAGGTATATTTATCTTTCATAAAAACATACTTACTTTTCATAAAAACATAAGATATACTTACTTGTCATAAAAACATACTTACTTTTCATAAAAACATAAGGTGTATTTACCTTTCATAAAAACATACTTACTTTTCATAAAAACATAATATATACTTACCTTTTAAAAGATTAAAATGAAGTGTAGTAGTAAATGGACCAAAACTTTCTTGACCACCTTGAATTTCTCTTACTTGTGGATTTTGTCAAGAGATTGGAAATAAGTGTATATGTGTAGAGTTGTGTGTAAAAGAGATGAGTTTAAATAGATGTATAAAGTTGGCATATTGTAAACATAATCATTCAATTCTATTAATTTTAACACATCCTTTTCTTAAAGTAAAGCACCATTCATATACTTTTCCATATTTATACAAATAATATGCTCTTCATGATTATATATAATGGAGTATATAAATCATTCATATACTTTTCCATATTTATACAAATATTATGCTCTTCATGATTACATATAATGGAGTCTTATCAATCATTCATATACTTTTCCATATTTATACAAATATTATGCTCTTCATGATTATATATAATGGAGTATATAAATCATTCATATACTTTTCCATATTTATACAAATATTATGCTCTTCATGATTACATATAATGGAACCTCTCATGCTTGCATATATTTTCTTAATTTAAATAATAAAAGTAATTTTTGTATAAATAAATATTGGGATAACATTGAATTAAGTACTTAGACTTAATATACTTTAAATCAAGAGAATGGAGATATTTTTAGAAATTCGGAATTTAATTTAAAATCGAACGATCTCGATTATTTCTTGACTTGGCTATACGAATACGTCGTGGCGTTAACTTAATAAAAATGGGTGAAATAGTAGCGACACGATTTTCTATTAAAATAATTATTAATCGCGTAAAAATTCTTGGTCGCTACAAACTTACCCCCTTAAAATAATTTCGTCCTCGAAATTAATCTTACTTGATCTTATGATTTCTGAACACTTAATCAGAATCTCTTCTTCTTCTTATGTAGTATCATCGCTACCATATTTAACCCAACCATATTTAACCCACTGGACTTTGACTAAATGCATCAATTTGTTTTCTTAAGACATGGACTTTTCTATCAATAATAGACATATGTCTACTCATAAATTCTTCTGAATCAAAATGAAAATTCCCAATCGTATGTGATATTTCATCATATCTTGTAGTATTCATGTAACTTGTCATTTATCATCGTATCATGTGACCTCAAATATTCGTATTAATATCTCTAAAATTTCAATAAATCTTTACTAACATATCATACCATAATAATTTGTCATTTCTTCTTATCACCAAATATCCCAAAATAATTAAAACGATTACCTGAATATTCTCTATGTAATATACCCAAACATGTTATTCACATATCAACATAATCATCAGTTTATCTTTCCAATATTTGTAACCCAAAATTTCTGCAAAATTCAATAAACAAATATCTCCCAAATAATTAAAATTCTTAATTCAAATATCATAACATTTCCCGTAAGGTATTCCTTTCACTTGCACAAACTTATTAATCCTGATTCAATACAGTCCTTATTTCACTTTCACGTATCCCCGTATTATTTCTATACCTTGATTATTATATCAAAATATCAGTACCCAAAATCCAAGAAAATATTCCATATCTCAAATCCCGTCATCATCAAATCTTCCTTTTATCAAGAAAGTAAACGGCGCATAAACTCTTGTTCCCTCTTTTCCATTATTCTATTCCGCGCTTTCTTGCTGGAATCAATATCACGCGGATTCCCTCCGATCCTTAATGCTTTTAAATAGTTCATGCTGGGAAGAGGTTAGATCCATCAAAAACATGGATATCATTCTTACAAACATTCGCAAGTATTATTCCAGTCTTCCAATGAATGATCTGAGGAAAATTTATCGAATAAGACTCGAAAGATTGAGGTTGCTGATGGCTCATGGTGTTTCAGAAGATTTTCGCTGGTTGATCGAAGCAAAGGTTCGACTATCTGGTGAATTACCTATGACATTTCCAAAGCACATGCCTGGTTTAGGCAAAAGCACCTTCGCAAAGAAACGAAGAGCAAAAAGGCTGAATGGTTGCTACAAATGTGCTCGTTGGAACTGTGATACTCGTTGCAAAACAGTAGGATATTCTTCTACTAATCGGGATGATAAAATCAAATTCATAAAGGGTGGACTGAGTAAGGAGTCTTTGGATGATATTCGACTGACTCTTGAGACGCACCCAAGTGGTTATGTGCAACGTGAACTTCTCTCCTTATACGCTCAGTTTAACGAGGACAAAAATCGTTATAGTCTCCAAAATATAATAGCAAAAGATCCTGTTTGCCAGTCTGTTTTATAAAATGAGGCTTCTGGCAGTTCAACAATGATATAAGGTAAATCTCTTGATACACATTTAAAATATTTTGCTGTTTTCTTTCACGCGTTTTGAAAATAAAATATATTTTCCTTTCTCGAGTTTTGATAAAGCTGGAAATAAATCACCGAAAGGTGATATCTTTGGTAAAACAGTCAAAAGTTGGCCAATTTTGTCAAAAGTAAATCTTTACTTTTTCATAATCAATCAAAAACAGTAAATTTTTTCGGCTTTAAATAGCCAAACATATTTCATAGTTCAGGCATCCCAAAATCACATCTTCTTCGTAAGTTTTCTCTTCTATACTATCAAAGATGGAAGCACCAAAACTTCGACAGATCAAAACTATTTGTGTATTTTGTGGATCAAAAGTGGGGAAAGGCTTCAGTTATCTAGAAGCGGCCGTAGATCTTGGAAAGAAACTGGGGGAAAAAGGTATCACTCTTGTGTATGGGGGTGGTAGCAGTGGTCTAATGGGTTGTGTTTCCCAATCTGCTCTTGCAGAGAAATCAAAAGTAATCGGTGTCATACCTGTCCCTTTGGTAGATGTTGCAGGCAAAACACGAGGGCATGAAGTTCAAACCTTATCCATCCATGAACGCATAACTTGTATGCTATATGGTTCTGATGCCTTTATAGCCTTGCCCGGAGGTTTTGGTACCTTAGAAGAAATCTTTAACATTACCTCGTGGGCTCAACTAGATCTCCATACTAAGCCTATTGGGCTTCTGAATGTTAACAATTTCTTTGATGGTTTGTTAACCTTTCTTGATTATGCTGTGGAACAGGGATTCATCTCTCCATTTTCCAGAAGGCTTCTTATTTCTGCTCCTACTATTGATGAACTACTGGATAAGCTGCAGTCATATATCTCAATACAAGATCCAGCAGGGGTTAAGATAGATTGGTCGCAAGGAAGGGAAATCAAGCGAAAATGGAGTCCGGTTAATGTAAACTTAACTTTATGAATCTTAGAATAGGTGGGGGTAGAGTACGGAGTATTCTTACTCTCGAGACACCCCTCTAATTTCCTAGGATTTTCCTTAATGTTTAAATCTTGTGTGTACCTCAAAGGTTCCAGGTGGTAGATTACGGAGTATTCTTACTCTCGAAACACACCTCTTTGAAGGTTTCTTTATTTCCTCAAAAGGTCAGAGGTGGTAGGATACGGCTACTCCGGAAACATATCTCTCAATTTGAGGAATTTCCCATGTTGCTTTCTTTTGATTTTGCGTGTTTCATGTATTTCTTTCCAATGTGACTCTTGTGTGTTCTCCTTACGAGAAAATAATAAATATCTCTGTTATCATCTACTAAATCTCGTTTGTGATGTAAATGAATTTGCATTTCTAACCTCAATTCTCTTAGTGATTGCATACCATACTATGCTCTTAATTCCAAACGATAAAATTCTAAGCAGAGTTTCCTTTGAAATTTGGACTTATTCAAACCGTAAGCATACTTCATAACTCACAATAATAAATAATTCCACATTTGATCACAACGATCTAAAAATTGACCACAATTTCATCAAACTTCATTATCATAAAAAAATATTCCAGAAAATCAATTCATAATTCCTCAACATAGAAATTTCAAATCATAGTCGTCAATATCACAATATCACTTCCTTCAATAACTTAATTGGCTCAAAAGATTACTCATACTTATATTTATAAGTCATAAATCATATTCCCAAAATTTAATCACAAGGCCAAAGTTCATAATAAATTTCTCTTCAATATAGAGGCATAATTCACTTACTCAACATAATATCCATTACTTAATTCCCAATAACCAAATCTTTAAATCTCTAACTTCATAATGCTTCTCATAAAAGTCTCATTAAAATCATATCACTTATAATCTTAACATCTCATAAAAATTCATAAAATTGGCTCGCTATTTCTCATTAAATCTAAATGATAGATAATCTGAACATATTTCTAATCATTTCTGTTGACTTCTCATACTTAATGCCATGTCTAAAATCAATTATGCAAAGTCCATTTAAGGTTTATCATTTCTAAACTCGAGGACAACAATTATTTTGAAAATCATTCTTAAGTCATATTATTCCCATTATGCTCAACACCCGTTCTCTTTCTTTCTTTTCTTTCTGAATTTTTTTTTTTTTTTTTTTTTCAGAATTGAAACTTGAAGAGTGGTACCAATAATCATCCACAGTTTTTCCTTGCTTTTAAGCAAAGGTAGTGATAAAGGGATAAATTATTGAACCGAAAATTGAAACTTGAAGAGGAAGTACTAATAACCATCCACAGTTTTTCCCTTGTTTTTACACAAAGGTAGTGATAAAGGGATAAATTATTGTACGAATTCATTATCAATTTTGTTTGTTTAATATATTATTCCATATATTTTGGGCAAAAGTTACAACCCAACTTAATTTCTAATTGAGTCAATCTTACTAAGCTTAATATGCACCAAAATTCATATAAATATCCTCTCTGTCTCATGATTCTACATTGAAAAGAATAAAAAAAATTGAGTCTTCTATCAATTTATATCATACTTGACATGTATATTATGTGTAACACATAAAGATTCATAACATATGAAGATTTCATACTTAACATGTCTTAATAAAATCGTAAATGACTTGCAAAACATATAACATACCTGGTTCGAGGAGTCAATACGTGGAGAGTGACATAGTAGAGTGATGAGTTAAAATATTTCATATAATCTTATTTTCCTTTAATCAACAATAATTTAATGTGGTTGTATCCAAATCAACATTTTCTTGAATCATAATTCCTAATTAATCACAGTCTTCAAAACAAATCCAATATCGATATAGTAATTATCTCCCCATCAATAATTAATAACTTAACCCAAATAAAATTTATCGTCAAATCTTATTTTTCCTTTAGTCCCCGAACTTCTAGAAATTTATCAAAGACATCAATATAAACATCATATCACTAACTAATTATATTCCATAAAATTTTCAGGACATTACAAACTCCCTTGCTTAAAATGAATTTTGTCCTTGAAATTCGCACATCAAATTTCATCATGCTTTTCAAAATCATAACCATACTTGACATGTGAAAATTCAACTTTTTTTTTTTTAATGAATAGTGATTTCGTTCACTGTTCATCATGAATAGCACGTCGTTTTACTGTTCACGTGAATAGTGATTTTTTTTTTTTTTTTAAAGAAATAAAATTTCAAAAATCTACAGAATCGTTTTTAAAACTCTTTGCTCTGATACCAACTGTGACGACCCGAATTCTCTTCCATTCGAGTGCCACTAAAAGTGACTCATATCATATTATCGAGACTTAAATAGTAATGTAAAATTATTCAAAAGAATAATTAGAATCCCATAATTTTATTTTTGAATAAAAATAGAACATAATTTTCTTACATAAAGTTCAACATAATTATCTCATCAATCTTAACCACTTTTGCCACTTCCATGTTGACCGCCTCGAACCTTCAATTATCTGAAAATGGTAAATATCGTGGAGTGAGATTTATAAAATCCCAGTAAGTATACCAAGCATAAATTTTCTTTTGAAAGCATATGGATCATTTTCATCATAACATAGGATAGGATCGAAATACTCATAAACATAGGGAGACACAAGAATTTTACCGAACTTAAATGGCAAGAATTCTTATGTGTAGCGCTACTAAACTCCGGTCCCCTTAGCATAATCATAAACATATCATATGGGACCTATAGCAATATTGTGAGATTGATTTCATAGCAATGATCCAAACATTTTCGTAAAAACATAAGGTATATTTACTTTTCATAAAAACATACTTACTTTTTTTAAAAACATAAGGTGTATTTACCTTTCATAAAAACATACTTACTTTTCATAAAAACATAAGGTAATACCTTTCATAAAAACATACTTACTTTTCATAAAAACATAAGGTATATTTATCTTTCATAAAAACATACTTACTTTTCATAAAAACATAAGATATACTTACTTGTCATAAAAACATACTTACTTTTCATAAAAACATAAGGTGTATTTACCTTTCATAAAAACATACTTACTTTTCATAAAAACATAATATATACTTACCTTTTAAAAGATTAAAATGAAGTGTAGTAGTAAATGGACCAAAACTTTCTTGACCACCTTGAATTTCTCTTACTTGTGGATTTTGTCAAGAGATTGGAAATAAGTGTATATGTGTAGAGTTGTGTGTAAAAGAGATGAGTTTAAATAGATGTATAAAGTTGGCATATTGTAAACATAATCATTCAATTCTATTAATTTTAACACATCCTTTTCTTAAAGTAAAGCACCATTCATATACTTTTCCATATTTATACAAATAATATGCTCTTCATGATTATATATAATGGAGTATATAAATCATTCATATACTTTTCCATATTTATACAAATATTATGCTCTTCATGATTACATATAATGGAGTCTTATCAATCATTCATATACTTTTCCATATTTATACAAATATTATGCTCTTCATGATTATATATAATGGAGTATATAAATCATTCATATACTTTTCCATATTTATACAAATATTATGCTCTTCATGATTACATATAATGGAACCTCTCATGCTTGCATATATTTTCTTAATTTAAATAATAAAAGTAATTTTTGTATAAATAAATATTGGGATAACATTGAATTAAGTACTTAGACTTAATATACTTTAAATCAAGAGAATGGAGATATTTTTAGAAATTCGGAATTTAATTTAAAATCGAACGATCTCGATTATTTCTTGACTTGGCTATACGAATACGTCGTGGCGTTAACTTAATAAAAATGGGTGAAATAGTAGCGACACGATTTTCTATTAAAATAATTATTAATCGCGTAAAAATTCTTGGTCGCTACAGTCGAGGGTTCGGAACACATCATACCCTCCTTCTTTAGGATGATTCGTCCCGAATCATAGCTTTGTTCCTATTGTTTCACTTCACATCCTGGATCAAACGGAAAATTTCTCCTGCCATTGCACATGATCAACCAAAAATATTCTGCAACGGGGGTCACGTGAATGACTTGAAGTTGAAACCCCTTTGGACATTGGTGGTGTTGCCCAAGTTTCCAAGCACATTTAACCTGCAAGACAAAATTAAATAAAGCGGGGAGGGAAATATTAGGCTCATGAGGTACAAGGTATGGATCCTTGTATTCATGAATTATCACCGTCAATTCCTCTTTTTGAACCACGAGGCCCTTCTCTTCACCTCGTTCTCCTTTTGCAGCTTCTTGCTCGCCCCCCTCTATCTCTTTTCTCTCAAGCTCGGTTACTTCCTCTAACTCAAGATTTTCTAGCTCATCCACCTCTTCAATTTTTTTTCTTTCAAATTCAACCACATCTTCTACCTCCAAATTCGTATCACCATGTTCGCACACTACCTCATCACTATCCAAATGCGGATCTTCCAATTCAACGCTCAAATCTTGAACTTCCACCTCAACTCCCAATTCAAATTTTGGAGTTTGTTTAGTTGTTTTTAATTTCCACTCTCCCTCCTTCTTATCAATATCCTTATTCCCATGATGTCTCCTATTACACCACTTTTCACTCTCCTTCCTTACCCTCCGTGAATCTTCTAGTGCTTCCTCTAATGTCAACCCATATAGTACGCATGTTTACCCTTTCTTAAGGAATTTGTATATGTGCATACTCTTATCATAAACAGCCTCCCTCCCACGTCTCCATGGTTTTCCCAATAAAATATGATAAGATTTTAATGACACTACATCACACCATACATCCTCACTATACCTTCCCTGGGTGATAGGCACTAGAACTTGTTTGGTTACTTTGAAATTCCCAAACTCCCTCATCCATGTCATCCTATAAGGTTTATAGTGTGGTTCTAGGGGTAATCCTAATTTTTCAACCACGGTGCTACTAACGAAATTAGTAAAGCACTTTCCATCAATCGCCAAACTGCACCCCTTATGGTCCACATAACATCTAGTTTGGAATAAAAAGCCCGGATCATAATCCATTCCTTATGTGACGTTTCAAAAATTCAATAACGAAGAGGATTTAGACATCAAATAGCAGGAACGAATTTTAATGCTGACTTGAAAGGAAACGAATATCAAGAATTTAAGAAAATTCAAGAAAAGTGGTTCTTGAATTTTGGAACGACTTTTTTTTTTTGAATAACGGATGAATTTTCGGAAAAAAAATAAATTAAATTTTTTTTTAATATATAAATCCGAAAATTCGACACGAACGTAACAAAATAAATGGCACAAGATTTGGATAAGAATTAAATAAAATAAACACTTTTGAATTTTGTTGGATTTTTATATGGATCAAAACTGAAAAAATTTACAGGCACGTAGAACACTCAAGAAAAAAAGACTCAACAACAAGATATGGATAATTCTTATGGAAGACTCGATGATAAACATAAGAATTAAACTGGATAGAAAAACCTAAATTCAGAGTCCAGCTCTGATACCAGATGATGAGATTCGAAGCGCGGAAGAAACGCCGGAAGTTCCGAACTCAGGTTGTGGTTGGACGGATGAATCATGACCCGATATTCACGATGCGATGGCTCGACGATGCGGAATAAAGAACCACGACTTTCGAAACGCCACAAGGATTTGCCCAATCTCCCTGATGAGTTTCTGGTTTTGAACGCCACAAATATTCTCAAGAAATATTTGATAAGTTCGGTATTTGAACGCCACAAGAAATATTCTGGATAAGTTCGAAAACATAGGAATCCACCTATAACTTTTATTGAATCCTCAATAAAAACTGTTTATATCAAAATCAAAGTCTGAATTACAATGAATGGAAAGGAATATAAATAAGTAAAATAACCTAGCCGCTAATTGACTCAAAATAGAATTCTACTTAGACTAAAATTCTAAAATAGGCAAACAAATAATTAAGAACAAAATTTAACCTAAAAATATGCAAAAACCCTAATTTTCGTCTGCATAATTGACTTGCTGTTTTGAAACCCCAAATGATGGAATTTGGCCATAAAATCAGTGGGCTCAAGGGCTTTAGCCCATGAGTTTTGCTTAGTGGCCCATTTCTACTCGAAAATCACATATTATGCATCTAATTTCGACATGGTTGACTAGATTGCACTTTTATTTGGCTTGAATATTTAACTTTTTCCTCAAGCCTGCTATGACTCCGATTGTCGAGGGTCCGGAACACATCACCATAAGGATTTATTTAAACATTCGTGCCAATTTTGAGCATTTTCATTTATCATTTTTCTTATAATATTCTTCAGAATTTATTAGAAGATTCTGCTTGCCCATTAGGTTCGGCATAATAAGGCGTAGAGTTTACCACATTAGCTACAAATTTGCTTAAGAATTCCTTCACCTAATCTCCATTTAAAGAAGTTATGTGATCCATCATTAAAGTTTGTGGTATCCCAAATCTATAAATAATGTGATCGCGAAATCTCCTTTGAAGGTATAACTTCTACCCATTTGCTGAAAAAGTATGTCGAAAACTATTATAAACATGTATTGCTTGGACGATGGGGGGTAAATTTTTCGTATCAAATATATCACCCAACCCTTAAATGGCCAAGGTTTAGTATGTAGCGCCCCTAGTTCCGTATACTCGGTTCACCACTTAAATCGTTTGATCTAACTTTTCAATTAATATTTTTGCGGAAGAAATAATTGAAATTCATTTTTGGCAACATTGAATAAACTGTAATGGTCGATAAAATTGTAAACATTTATGAAACCATATGAAATAGTAAATCGAACCATTAATATTGTAAAGAAATTGACAATATCATAATTTCTCAAAAATAACTGAAGTTCTCAAATTATTCAATGTTTGGAAAATACGGAAATCATTAAAGTCAAACTTTCATCCATTTAACGTTTATTGCCACCATCATTCATCGCTTGCCACCGCCTCCGAAATCTGCAAAATTGTTAAAAATAGACATGAGCATTTCATAGAAATACTCAGTAGACTCATCGCCAATTAATTAATCTACAATATAATTGAACACATAAATGCATGCTCTTTAGAAACATAAGGTGTGGGTAGTCTCTTCTTTTCATAAATCATATACTCTTTAAAAACATTGTATGGGGTAGCGGATTGGGCTCCCTCAAGGGGCCTTTTCCCAATCTTGCCCGCATACTCATTCTGTAACGACCCGGCTCCCTCACTGGGGCCTTCTCCGAGTCATACTCATTCTCTTTCTACTTTTGTAGCGTTCCCGGTCCTCAAGGGATACGTTCGTCTACTCATGATCTTTTCCACGAAGGGAATACATTCTCATTTAGCGGATTGGGCTCCCTCAAAGGGGCCTTTTCCCAATATTGCCCGCATACTCATAGTCTTTCCACTTTTGTAGCGTTCCCGTTCCTCAAGGGATACGGCCCTCTACTCATGGTCTTTCCATACGTTCTCATTTTTGTTCATAAAAATGACTTTCACATAAGTCACATAACATTCTTTAAAACATAGAATGTGGGTAGCGGATTGGGCTCCCTCAAGGGGCCTTTTCCCAATCTTGCCCGCATACTCATGGTCTTTCCAATTTTTGTAGCGTTCCCGTTCCTCATTGGATACGGCCCTCTACTCATTGGACTTTCCAAGTTTTCTTTTCATAAGAATTATAGATTCTTTAAAAACATAGGATATGTAAATCACATAACGTTCACCAACGTTCACATGCAATCATAATTTAAATCAATTAATAGGGCAAGTCTACACATTGGTCTTTCCACGAAAAATACATTTTCATTTCTTCTCATAAAATGACTTTCACAAGTAACATGACATTCACATGCAATTATAATTTAAATAAATTAATAAGGAGAGTCTACCTTAAATTCGACGAGTGCAAAGTTGAGCGGGAAATGACTTCCATTCTTTAATTCTCCGTACGCTTCGTCTAGCCCGTAATTCATCCTTTAGAAATTTATAGTTTGAAAATAATAATTTATACTTTGAGGACTGAAATTGATGTTTTGAAAGTTGAGGGACTAAAATGAATGCTTTTGATAGTTGAGGGACTAAAATAGATACTTTGAAAGTTTAGGGACTAAAATGAATACTTTGAAAGTTGAGGGACTAAAATGAGTATTTTGAAAGTTAAGGGATTAAAATGAATTCTTTTCAAACTTAAAGTAAGATTTAAAACATTTAAAACTGCAGGGACTGAAATAATAGGTTTTAAAAATGAAGAGCTGATTAAAACTCATTTAAAACTTAAGGGACTGATTTTGATGATTTGAAACAAAAAGTGACTGAATTGAAACAATTTGGAACATGGGGACTAAAATTGCAATTTCTGAAAATTTTGAAATATTAAAATTCAGATTCTTACTCTCTCTCTACTCATTTTCAACGAAGAAAGAGAGAGAGAGCGGAGGGACGCAGCGACGAAAGGCGCGACACTGCCGGTGCCAAAGCTGGGATTTCGCCGGCGAGCAGGTTGCGGTGAGTGGCGGCCAAGGTATGGTTCAGATTTTAGGGCTTAGTTATGAGATTGGTGCGAGAAAATGGGTATGAAACCGAGGCGAAGTCGCGGCTTAGATCGCGATTGAGGTGGTTTCCCGGAGAGAAAATAATGGTAGAGGTAAGTATTTGGGTATTCTTGGGTTTTGATTTTGGGTTTGGGTTTTCGATCGAGTTGTGGTTGCGGTGATGGTGATGATGAAAAGGGGTTGCGCAGTGGTGAAATTGATGGTTTTGAAGATGATGGTTAGGTAGAGTAGTGCGAGCAGTGTAAGCTGGGTGAGGGGTGGATTCGAACTGAAGTTGATTGTGGAAAGTGATGATGATGATGGCGTTGATTTGTTGTAGGTGGAGTTGGTGAGTTGGGGTTGCTGCAGGAGGATATGGTGGTTGGCTGGTAGATCAGTGATTGCAGTGAGGTTGTTCTCGACCGTGGCTATGATTCGGCAGTTGGTTGATTTCTGATTCAGCTTGATCGATTGGCAGTGGTGATGGCTGCAATAGAGTTGGGGAAATGGTGTTGATTGATGATGATGCTAATTGTTTGATGCAGACGGTGGTTGTGTTGGACTTGTGGCGTGGTGGCAGTTTGGTCTGCGTAATGATGGTGTTGATTGATGATGATGAATATGGTTGGTGGTTGTTGGTGATGCCTGTAGTGTTTGGTGGTGAAGGTGGGTGATGGCTTCTGAAATTGATAATGGAGTGAAGGCTGATGTTTGTGGTTGAATATGGTTGTCCTGGAAATGGAGTTGAGCTGGAGATGGAAATTGAAAATGGATGGGGCTGCAGATTGGTGGTCTCGAGGGTGAAAAAGGATGAAAGGGTTGGTGATGATAATGATGGTGTTTAGTGGGTTGAATTTGATTTCTGAATGTTGATGGAGATGTAGGCTTTCGGCTATAAAATAAAGGTGCAGACAAGTGGTTGAGGGTGGCCATTTGGGAAAGAGTCGTTGGGAGTAAAAAGGGAAATGCACATGGGAGAGGTTTTTTGGAAAAAATGGACGATTTAGGGATTAGAAGATTAAGTTAAGATAATTAACTAAAATTTTGACTAACTTTGATTTGGAATTGTATTTAAAACAGATATATTTTGGACTGAAAATAATTTGAGAATAAATAAATTTTGAGATAAAAACTGAATTGCATATTTTGGACTTATAATAATTTAATAAGGAACATTGGGATATTTTACTGAATTTGGAATTAAAATGATTTTGACAATAATAATTTGAATAAATAATTAAAATAATATAATTTTATAAATTCGGACATTTAATTTAAAATCGAACAAACTCGATATTTCTTGACTTTGGCTAGACGAACACGTCGTGGCGTTAACTTCAAAATAATGGGTGAGATAGTAGCAACACGATTTTCTAAATATTAAAATAATTATTAATTGCGTAAAAATTCTTGGTCGCTACATAGTAATAGGTGCCATTTATTTTGCTAGCACTCTTTGAATTGGACCATATTTTTGGCATGATAAACAACTTTTAGCCTATTGAACGCACAACTCACCCGTCTTAGGACAAAAGTATTCACTCCTAATAATTAACCATCTCATTCTTTGACCGGCTTGATGAGCTCCATGATGCGTATCGTAATTTACCAAAATATAATTAATTCCATACTCGCCAAATATCAATTAATAATGTAGTAGCGAGAGTAAGGGTCGAATCCACAAGGAATAGTGAACCTATTAGTTGCTCGATGAATTAGAATAGAATGGAGGGTTTTGTTGTTTGGAATTGCTTAAATGAAAACTATGTACAAAATAACAAGTAAATATATTTAAAGAATAAATGTGAGAAGATTTTGTTTGTTTCTCAATCTTAAGTAATCAATAAGCTCTTATTACTCAATTCTTCCTTATGCAAATTAAATCAAAACAAGCTCTTTGATTCAATTCTAGCAAATGGACAATCCTAAACAAGCTCTTACGATTTAATGCAATGCTAGTGTGAAAATAGAGAAGAATTAGATTAAATCATTTAAATTGGATTGTTAATTTTACAAGCTCCAATTAATTAATCCAAGTCGAATTATTACTAAACCTACACGAGATTTAATTGCTACTATGAGTCAAAATATAATGACAATTATGAATCAAAATATCTAAACATAGCATATACATGCATTTAAAGACAAAACAATTCAATTGGCCAAGTCAAAAATATTAATCAAATAAACTCAACTGAACATTCAAAACGTAATAATTCAACAATTGAAAGGGAAAGGATAGATCCAACTTTACTAGTTTGTAGGAAAAGAAAATAATATAATTGAATTGACATAACTTCCCCCTTGAACAAGATAGAATTTAGCCCAGCATGGTCATGGTTAGTTCTCAAGTTGATTCATGAATTCACGTTGTTGTTGATGTTCTTGTGCTTGAAAATCTCCCAAGAGTTCTCTACTTTTTAACCTATATTTTCCAAACTCCTTTTATGCTTGGTTTTCTCCTTTTATATCTCCTAAAAACATACCCCTAGAGGTCCCAAGAATATATGCCAAAGATAGACATAAAAACCAATATGGAAAGTTTCTGCAGGAAAGTTTACGGTCGTAAATGGATCACTTACAGCCGTAATGGTTTGCTGGAATTTTTGAACTTTTGAAAGTTACGATCGTAACTCTATAACTTATGGTTGTAAGTGAATTTATACCGATTTTGTTTTTTGAACCCAAAAGAAGACTTACAGTCGTAAGTCTGGTACTTACGATAGCAACTAATTTGCAGCCTTTATCCTCAGTTTCCGTTTTTCAACACTTTTTGGCATTTTTCCTTTCTTTTCGTTCTTTGTGATCCTATGTAACACAATACATAAAAGTGTATTGAACGACACTAACAAAATACGACAATAGATGAACTAAATAAGTGCTATCAAAGCACTTATCAAATCCCCCCACACTTAAACCATTGTTCGTCCTTGAACAATTGTAAAAACATGACTCAACCAAACAGATAGACCCATAATTCAGAAAGTCAAGGTCACAACCCAATTCTTTTAAGCATGAAAATCAAACCTCATAACCATAGTATGTTAGTGTGTGTAAGAGATGTATCATCCAATATCCTCTGAATAGAAATGAAAATCAATACCCTCGCCCAATTCATTACCCAATGTGGTTTGTATCCTCCCACCTCTCTTGAGTTCTATCTTAACATCTATCGATGATTAACTACAAGGGTGTCAGTTTTGACCAACTCAAGCAAATGCCACTAGGTTAGTGCGAGTTTTCACATGGTGAAAATTTGGTCAACTCAATGTCTCTAGACCAAAATCAACAACATAGAACGTAGATCATGCAATTCAAACCACCCATAAGTATATGCAATGGGAGTCAACACCCTCACCAGATGTTTTCTCTATTTGCACAACAGTGTTTAAAGGCATGAATTTCACTCATCTCACTGCATAGAAAATTCATTACCATGGACTGCCTAAATGTCAAAACTGGAGCCAACAATACACAAGTGCAAAGTAAAGGTCTTTATTAGGTTGTAATGGGGCTTCGAGTTTTGGTGGGATAAAGGAAACATTTAGGCTGAGTTGAGAAGAAATTTCTTAAGCTTAACATAAGTATTTCCTCCTTCAATACGAATTTTATTATTTCTTGCGACCCAACTGAGTCAAGACTTGATTTTTTATTTTTTTTTTTTTTTTTGGCGCAAGTTGATTTGTCTTCCACAACTAGCAAATTTTCTAGACTAAACCTTTCTTTTCTTTGCTTTTTCTTCCCCTCCCCCCCCCCCCCCTCTATATTTTTTTTCCAATCCAAAGATAGATTACAACTTTTCTCTTTTGGTCAAATTGCCACACAATCCTTAATCGACAACAAATAGAAATGCAACATTTTAAACTTAGCCCACCCCGCAATCCTTAACCAAAATAAGCTTGTGAATCCCTTCTCTATAGGTTCAAGATGGAGATAGCATGAAAGAAGAGGTATTCTCATAGTTTGTAACATGGCATCAAATTTCAAAGAAAGGCTAAGGCTCAAAGGGGCTTCTATAGGTAAATTCATTATGGTAGGCCTATTTAGATAGTCAAATTTGGCTTAACCTAATGCCTTTACTTTGTTTTGCACTTAAGCAAAGAAGTTAACAATAACATATACACAAAAGCAAATCCAAGAATAAACCAGCCATGCATGACACACATCAAAGAGATAAGAGCTTAAAATAAAGAATAAAAGCAACTCATATGCTTAAAAGCTCACAAATTAAGGTTTATATGTGTTGCTCCCATCCAATTATGAAGCATAGGTCATTGCTCGATCTTAGTTCCGAACTCCAAATCTATTAGCTAAGGACAGTGTCTACAACATTCAAACCATGCCTGCTCACAAAAGCCTGATAACTTTTGCTAGAATTAAGTCACTAGGGGATGGTATTCTATCAAATCTACTCTAGTTTGGAGAATCAATCACATCAATAGAATAAATGGTTTTTCGGACTTTTTAAACTTTTGAAAGTTATGGCCGTAAGTGAACTTCTGCCAATTTTGTTGTCTGAACCCAAAAGAGACTTACTGCCGTAAGTTTGGTACTTACGGCCGTAACTAATTTATAGCCTTGGTCCCCAATTTCCGTTTTTCAACACTTTTGGCCCTTTTTCCTTCCTTTTCGTTCTTTGTGATCTTATGCAACAAAAGAAATAATCTGGCATTAAATGATACTTTAATAGAATTAAACCAAAAACAAAATAAGACAATAGGTGAACTAAATAAGTGCTATCAAAGTACTTATCAAATCCCCTACACTTAAACCATTGTTCGTCCCCGAATAATGTCATAAAAGAAAATTAGAAACTTAAACAACCAGGTAGACCCATAATTCGGAAAGTCAAGGTCACAGCCCATCTTTTTTGTTTTTAGCATGAAAATTAATCTGCATAACCGGAGTGTGTTAATGTATGCAGGAAATGCATCTTCCAATACTTTCTGAACACAATTGAAAATCAATGCTCCCCGGCCCAATTCATCACCCAATGCAGCTTTTGTCCCCCCAACTCTCGTGAATTCTCTCTTAGCATATATCAATGAATATTACAAGGGTATTAGATTCACCTAACTCCAGAAAAAGCCACCAGATCGGGGTGAGTTGTTCATGGTGAGAACCTTGTCAACAAAAGTCCCTTAACCCCAAATAAAATACACAACATAGACCAAGCGATTCATACCACCCATAAGTAAATGTAAAGGGAGTTAACACCTATCAGATTTTTTCTCTCTTCACAAAATAATTTTTTTAAGGATAAGTATTTCACTCAACTCGCTGCATGGATAATTTATTACCAGACTGCTCAAATGTCATTACTAGAGCCAACAATAATACAAGTGCAAAGTAAAGGTTTTACTTAGTTGTAATGGGGCTTTGGGTTAGGTAGGACAAAAAGGAAATATTTAGGCTAAGTTAAGAGGGGGTTTCACAAGCCAAATCAGTTCAACATAAACATTTCATCCTTCGCCATCAATATGAATTTCATGGTTTCCTGCTATGTACTGATTCAACACTCGATTATGAATTTGCGTAAGTTGAGGATTTCTCTCGGTTCATCATAAACATTTCGTCCTTCACCATCAATATGAATTTTATGGTTTCCTGCTATCTATTGATTTAACACTCGATTCTGAATTTGCGTAAGTTGAGGATTTGTCTTCCTCAACTAGCAAGTTTTCTTTGTTCTGGTAAGTTGAGCACTTGACTAAACTTTTCTTTTCTCTTCTCTTCTTCCTATTTTTAATTTTTTTTTTTTTGGTTTTCCAAAGATAGACTGCCACTTTTCTCTTTTGGTCAAATCACTACACAATCCTTAATCAAGAAAGATAGAAGTACAACTTTTGAAATTTAATCCACCACGCAATCCTCAACCAACACAATCTTGTGAATCCCTTCTCTACAGGTTCAAAATAGAGATAGCATGAAAGTAGGGGTATTTATAGTTTATAACATGGCATCCAAATTTCAACGAAAGGCTAAGGCTCAAAGGGGCTTCTATTGGTAAATTCATTATAGTAGGCCTATTTAGAGTCAAATTTTACATAACCTAATTCCTATACTTTATTTTGCACTTGAGCCAAGAAGCTGTGACAGCATGTACACGAAAATTAATACAAGAATAAACCAACCATGCAGGACACATACGAAAGAAATAAGAGCTTAAATTATGGTTCATATGTGTTACTCCCATCCAATTATGAAGTATAGGTCATTGCTCAATCTTGGTCCTGAATTCAGAATCTAGTTGCTAGGGGTAGTGTCCTACGAAATGCAAACAAAAACTACTTGATAAGTGTATTTTATACACTTATTTATATGTCTAGAGTAGAATATATTATTTTTGTTTTAGAATAAATGCTATTTAATTTGTGTTCATTTGTTTACTTTGTAGAAAATATCTCAAAAGATGAGGATTGAAGCAATTGATGGGAAAAACACACAATTGGATGCTATTCGGAGCTTAATTCAGCGAATGAGAAGTTTGTAACGTCAATGGGAAGCATGCTTGGTGCCAAAGAGAGCAAATCAAAAGTTGGAAGACCTAATTGAAGGAGTTGAGAGCTAAAATGAGCAAATTGAGAAGATTCCAAAGTTTGGGAACTAAATTGCAACAATTGAAAGAAGAGGACCAAGGCTACAATTAAAAGTCAGGGACTAACTTATACAGTCGAGAAAGTGGAAATTGCACTGAAGGGTCTAAGCACATGATCGCTGTATTTAATATCGCGCGAGGTCGTAAAATTTTCATGCGAGAGTTAAAGTCGCGTCCACGCGATCGTTAGGTTTTAAACCACGTGATCGCGCGACTATCCGCTGGGCCACGACTTGGGCTTTTTCCGCCATTTTTATTTGGTTTTCTTCTCTTTTGACTTAGGTCTCTCCAATACCTATATATAGAACATAAGAGGCACGAAATTAGGACCTTTACCACACCTAAGAACAAGTCAAAACTCAGATTTTATGTGACGCCCCGAACCTTAGCTTCGAGTGTCACGTACTAAACATAATAACTTTTGCTTTTGTCACATGGAAAAACTCTTAAATAAAATGAAATATGTACTGGAAATTTATTTTCAACTTGTAGTAAAATATCTCTATAAAATTTAATGGCCAGCAAAAGTACATGCTGACCTGAAATTTTTCTTTACGTAAACGAACTCGGTGCAGTCACGGCTAGTTGGGCACGGCTAGTTGGGGCAGCCAGTTCAAACATTTTTATAAAATTCATCCCAACTCCGTTTTCTATGCAATCTATGGAATTGGAAAGATATTTTCAAGTAGTTTCCTATATCAAAATATGGAAAATTAATAAGATCATGTGATATAGACGTTTTATTAAAACAGTGAGGTCCTGCACAGAAACTTCAGATTGACCTTTTGACGCTTAAAAATTTATATCTCAGGCCACACAAATCGAAATGGAGTGATTCTTGAGCTCATATAAAGAAAACTCAAATAGGAACGCAGCAGTATTTTTGGAGTCTAAAATAGGTGTCTATAGAATTAGTAATAGTATTTTGAATTGACCCTAAAAACCTGTCCAGTTTCTGCCTCTTTTATTATTGCAGGAAAAGGTCTATAAAAATTTCTCTTAGCATAACATGAAAGATATGATCACAAAATTTACTTTCATTGCCATATTACATCATGTCTTATACATGTTTATATTTAATACCACAAGAAAACACATGGAAAACAGTTTTTTGAACAAAACATACGAAAATGAAACTGATGCAAAATAAATTTGTCCTCAGTCCATCATCGAGTAGGCGACTGACTTCCTCCGACTCAACGATCATGAATCTGAAAATTTAGTACAAAATACTATGAGTATAAATAATACTCAGTAAGATATCATGCTCGGATTTAACATGTTAATATTACACAAAAGAAAGCATTCAAACACATACTTGCACATTCTGGCTTGCCGGTGCCCTTCGGACTTGTCCTAAGGCATAAATAGATATCTAACTTTGTGGACTTGTCCACATCTTTCATATTATGGTTTTTCATGCATATCTTAAGCATAAATATTACCATGAAATCCTACCACTTGAGCATAGAAAGTATCTTACCTTAAAGCTTGGAGAATTTTTGGTGGAATAGTATACTTGAAAGTGCTAGCCTTTGCTCTTCTTCTTCTATTCTTACTATATCTTTTCTCTTTACTCTCTTCCACTAACTCTTGCTGCTGGTTCTTTTTCTTTGAAAGTAATATTTTGGTTGTCAAGACATATAAAGAACGTCCCTTAATAATCCAAGGAAAGAAGACCTATGAACTAAGTAAGGACAAGAGGTTAACTATTTCCTATTGGTGTATCCACATGCAAGATTTATCTCCAATAGCTCTTGCATGCACTCCATGTATTTACCTCATATATTTAATTGGACACCTCATGCTTATGTTAAACACCTCATGCTTGCAATGCTAGGAAATATTTCTTCACTATTAAGATAACTTGCAACTAGTTGACACCTCATGCTTGCTTGTTACCTAACTATACACCTCATGTCATGCTTGCCTTTACATTGCAAGAAAATTACTTCACTCCTAAGATAACTCTCGGCCAAGATTATATGAAATACTTATCACTAGGAATTAGGTATAAAACTTGATATTAATCCCCAAAAAAACTTAATTAACTAATCTTGGAAAATTTTTAATCAACCAACAATGCAAACTTGGCAATCATTAATAATTTTGGCCATAGAAAATTTGAAAAGTTAAATTATCATAAAAAAAATTAAATGAATAAATTAAACGAGCATAAAAAAAATTCGGAGTATTACATCCCTCCTTCCTTAAAAAAATTTCGTCATCGAAATTACCTCAAACTTGGTTGAAAAGTTCTGGATACATATTCTTGATGTCCTCTTCTCTTTCCCACGTTGATTCTTCGACATCATGGTTTCGCCATTGAACTCTCACTAATGGAATTTCTTTTGTTCTCAGTTGCTGGATTCTGCGATCTAAGATTGCTACTGGTTTTTCTTCATAAGTCATGTTTTGTTAGATAACTAACCACATGACTCGAATCTGACACATATTGTCTAAGCATTGACACGTGGAATACATCATGAATTGCTGACAAATCTGGTGGCAGAGCTACTCGATAAGCTGCATTTCCATCCTTTTGCAAAATTTCGAAAGGACCCACAAATCTTGGTCGAAGTTTTCCCTTCTTTCCAAAGCGATAAACTCCCTTAATCGGTGCCACCTTTAGAAAAACCTTATCACCAACATTGAATGCTAAATCTTTTCTCCTTTTATCAGAATAACATTTTTGTCGATCTTGAGCTGCCTTAATTCTAGCTCTTATCTTATGAACTGCTCGACTGGTTTCCTCAATTATTTCTGGTCCCAATACTCTTCGCTCACCTACTTCATCCCAATAAAGAGGAGATCTACATTTTCTACCATATAGAGCTTCATAAGGTGCCATCTTTATAGTAGCTTGATAGCTATTATTATAGGCAAACTCTACCAATGATACATAATTTTCCCAACTGCCTCCTAAATCAAGGACGCAGGCACGTAGCATATCCTCTAAAGTTTGTATAGTTCTCTCTGATTGTCCATTTGTTTGAGGATGAGATGCCGTACTAAGACTTAATTTGGTTCCCATAGCTCCTTGCAAACTTTTCCAAAATTTAGAAGTAAATCTTGGATCTCTATCAGATACGATCGAGGATGGGACACCATGTAAGCGGATGACCTCTTTGATGTATAATCGTGCATATTGATCCATACTAAAATTCATCTTCACTGGTAGAAAATGAGCTGACTTTGTTAACCGATCGACTATAACCCACATAGCATTATTTCCCCTAGCTAATTTTGGAAAAACCATAACAAAATCCATAGTTATATGTTCCCATTTCCATTGTGGAATTTTTAATGGTTCCAACAATCCTAACGGCCTTTGATGTCCAGCTTTCACTTGTTGACAAGTCATGCACTTCTTAACAAAAAGACCTATGCACCGTTTCATATTTCTCCACCACAATATACTCCTTAGGTCTCGATACATCTTTGTACCTCCTGGATGAGCAGTATATTGAGTTAAGTGTGCTTCTTCAAGAATTTCTTTCCTCAATCCCTCGTCTTTTGGTACACACAACCTTCCCTTAAAGAGTAAGGCTTTATCAGGGTTTAATTCAAAATCCTTTCGCTTACTAGTACCGACTTCTGATTTAATCTTTTGTAGGAAAGAATCACCATCCTGTGCTACTCTAATTCGATCTCTAAGTGTTGGTCGAATCATTAGAGTCGATATCCTGGTGATCGTTTGTGTTGGTGGAGTAATTACTTCTAGATGTAAGTTTTCGAAATCCTTTAACAACTGGTCTTGCATAGTAATTAACATTGTTAAATGTCCAATTTTCTTTCTGCTAAGAGCATCTGCTACTACATTAGCTTTACCAGGATGGTAAAGGATAGTGCAATCATAATCCTTTACAAGCTCTAGCCATCTCCTTTGCCTCATATTTAGTTCCTTTTGGGTGAAAATGTACTTTAGACTCTTGTGATCAGTATATATATCACACCTACTTCCATATAAGTAATGGCGCCATATCTTAAGGGCATGAACTACTGCAGCTAATTCTAGATCATGTGTTGGGTAGTTCTGTTCATATTGTTTCAATTGTCTAGAAGCGTAAGCTATCACCTTTCCTTTCTGCATCAGGACACACCCTATGCCTTGTTTGGAAGCATCACTATATATGACGAATCCATCTGCTCCATCTGGTATTGTTAATACTGGAGCTGTTACTAATTTTCGTTTCAGCTCCTGGAAGCTCTGTTCACATTTCTCTTTCCATTGAAATTTTATCCCTTTACGAGTCAACTGGGTCAATGGTCCTGCTATTTTAGAAAATCCCTCGATAAACCTTCTGTAGTAACCAGCCAATCCCAAAAAGCTACGTATTTCTCCAACATTGGTTGGTCTTGTCCAATTATTCACTGCTTCAACTTTACTTGGGTCTACTTCAATGCATTGTCCTGTGATTACATGCCCCAGAAAACCTATTTTATCCAACCAAAATTCACATTTCTTGAATTTGGCATAAAGCTTCTCTTTTCTTAGAGTTTCCAAGACAATCATGAGATGCTTCTCATGTTCTTCATCACTCCTCGAATAAATTAAGATGTCATTAATAAAAACTATGACAAATTGATCTAAGTATTCATGGAATACCCTGTTCATTAGATCCATAAATACTGTTGGGGCATTGGTTAATCCAAAAGGCATCACCAAAAATTCATAATGCCCATAACGCGTCCTAAAAGCTGTCTTAGGGATGTCATCTGACTTAATTCTCAATTGATGATATCCTGATCTCAGATCAGTCTTCGAAAATACTGTAGCCCCCTTGAGTTGGTCAAACAAATCTTCTATTCTCGGAAGTGGGTATTTGTTTATGATAGTGAGGCGATTCAATTCTCGATAGTCAATACATAGTCTCATTGTTCCATCCTTCTTTTTCACAAACAGCACAAGCGCACCCCAAGGTGATACACTTGGTCTAATAAAACCTTTATCAAGAAATTCCTTCAACTGTGCCTTTAACTCTTGCAGTTCCAACGGTGCCATACGATATGGAGCTTTGAAATAACTGTTGCTCCTGGTACTAAGTCGATGGTAAAATCTACTTGTCTGTCTGGAGGTACACCTGAAAGATCTTCTGGAAAAACATCTTTATAGTGTTGAACTATTCGAACGTCCTCAGTTGACAACGTATCTTGTTTAATGTTGGACATCGATATTAGAAATCCCTGACATAATTCCTTCCTTAAAATCCTTTCAACCCGAGTTGTTGACACTATAGGAGGTAAAGTATTTGTCTCAGTTCATACAAAACGAAACTCCTTTTCCCCCGGTCTTTGGAAAATAACCACTCTTTCGGTACAATGAATGGTTGCATTGTTTTTAGACAACCAATCCATACCAAGGATAACATCAAAGTCTTTTATCGTTAGCAAAATTAAATCTACTGCTATACTTCTACCATAAATTTCCATCTTAAGATCTCTAGCTATTTGGTCAGCAACAAGTATCTTTCCAGATGGAAGAGAGATTTCTAAGGTATACGGAAGGAATTCAAATTCTACTTTAGACTTTGCAACAAATGAAGAAGAAATGAACGAATGAGTAGCTCCAGAATCTATAAGTACAAATGCAGGCATATTGGAAACAGAGAGGATACCTGCTAGGATATTAGGGTCTCTCTCTGCTTCTTGCCTAGATAAGGAGAAAACCCTTGCCTTCCCTTTCTTGTCATCTCCAGCCTTCTGTGCCCGATTCTGGGGGCATTCTTTAGCAAAATGTCCTGATTTTCCACACTTGAAACAAACATTTTTTCCCAATAAGCATTCTCCTTTGTGAGGTCTATCGCACTTAGGACAACGTTTAACATCACCAGCTCCTGATGTCTCAGCCTTTCCTTTCTTTGGAGCATTATTCCACTTTCCTCTACCATTATTTTGTCTATCAAAGCTCCACTTTCTCTTACCAGCGAAATTTTGGACTTGCTGGGAATTTCCAATATTTTGAGTCCTTTGATAAGAAATGGTCTATGCTCGTTTCAAGACTTCTCGATAAGTGCCCAGCTTGAGAACTGATACTATATCACGAACATAAGGTTGAAGCCCACGTTCGAACCTTCTAGCCCGCTTTTCCTCCGTATCCACTAGATGTGGAGCAAACCTTGATAATTCCTCAAACTTACGCTCATATTCCACGACGGTCATGGTTCCCTGCTGGAGTCTTAGGAATTCCATCTCCTTTTGATCTTTCACAGCTTCCGGGAAGAATTTTTCTTCTACCAGTTCCTTAAACCTCACCCAAGTTATAGCTTGTTCTTTGGCAGTTGTTAACGATCTAGTAGTCATGTCCCACCAATGGTGGCCCCCTTCTTTAACATAAACACTGAAAATGTTACTTTTTCAGAATCTTCACATCTTATAAACTTAAAGATACGTTCTAGTTCTCGTAACCAGTCTTCAACTGCTAAGGGATCCGTGCTCCCCTCGAACGATGGAGGGTTCATTTTATGAAACTGCTCTATCATTGCAGTTCGATCCCTCGGGTTGGGTACTATTTGAGGTTGAATAGCGCGTTGGTTGGGCACTTGTTGATCAGTTGGTACTTGTTGATTTGGTGTTCGTTGCTCCGTGAGAGGTGGTGCCTGTTGTTGCTATTGTTTTCCCAACTCCCGCATTATGGCAAGCAATTCTTGTGCAAAGTTTGCTACATTAACTTCGCCACCACTAGAACTAGCATTAGTATTTCTGCTACCTAAGTTCATATTGGAATTTGGTGCACTTTCGTGGTTGCGCTTCGGAGGAATTTCCTTTGAATGAAAATATTCATCCAGTTAGAAATACTTCAAAATGAAACACTCACTTGAAAAAGTGAAAGGCCAAGACAACTTTCCTTCATATATATATATATATATTTATTTTTTTTTACAAACAAAAGTCATATTAAGATACTATACATTCAAAAGTAGATGTACGCATTACATCCTATTTTATTCCGAAAACAAAGATAGCTAGATAAGATGGTGTCTAATCTTCTATTTCTTCTGGATCCTCCTCGGGGTCTTCCTCTGGGTCCTCCTATGGGTCCTCCTCTGGTTCTTCCTCTAAGTCTTCCTCTCACATACTTTGCTCTGAATTAGCTAGGATTCGTACTGGTCCTACTGGAAGACTTTCACCTAGAACTCTAGGAAAGCACTTAGCCAACAGTCCATTATCTAGCCTAGAATTGGTAGCTCGTAGACTAGTATTCAAGGACAAGGTCATAGTCTTCTTAAAGTTTCGCTGTAAATTGCGACTAATTTCATAACTTTCTCGAAGTAAATATGTAAGATCCTCATATGAAAGGTCATCATCAGACCATTGCACAATCTCATTTATAAAGCCCAACGTTCTAGAACAATTTCATATAACCGTAGTATCTTCACCTTATCCCTTATGCCCTGGTGTATTTTCCACAACATCTCAATAATGCAATCTAGTAGGTCAAGATGTTGCTCTAAGCTATGGAGCGGATGCATACAATAATTATGATAAAATGCCAATAACACATTCCACTTCTTCGCAAAACCACAAGCTTCTGTCTTGGTGGGGGTTCTTATCATTCTTGCCATAACTAGGATAGAAAATTAATTACGTTACTCTACTAGGCTCTAATAAATATAATTACACAATGAATTCATAATCTCATGTATGACTTAATTCAAAAATAATCCTATATCCAACAATAGATATAGCACAGTTCATTGCATAAGAAAACTCATAAACTTTGAAAAAGATTTTTACCTTTATCGCCGGTTGAAAGTCAATTGCTAGCTTGCTCGATGATGATGGACAGTAACTTTCTTAAAATGTTTATGCATAATTAAAAACATATAAAGTTCATACTAGACTCATTAAATCTACAAAAAGTCTACAGAAAAGTATAACCGCTCTGATACCACGCTGTGATGCCCCGAACCTTAGCTTCGAGTGTCACGTATTAAACATAATAACTTTTGCTTTTGTCACATGGAAAAACTCTTAAATAAAAAGAAATATGTACTGGAAACTTATTTTAAACTTGTAGTAAAATATCTCTATAAAATTTAATGGCCAGCAAAAGTAAATGCTGACCTGAAATTTTTCTTTACGTAAACGAACTCGGTGCAGTCACGGCTAGTTGGGGCAGCCAGTTCAAACATTTTTATAGAATTCATCCCAACTCCGTTTTCTATGAGATCTATGGCATTGGAAAGATATTTTCAAGTAGTTTCCTATATTAAAATATGGAAAATTAATAAGATCATGTGTTATAGACGTTTTATTAAAACAGTGAGGTCCTGCACAGAAACTTCAGATTGACCTTTCGACGCTTAAAAATTTATATCTCAGGCCACACAAATCTAAATGGACTGATTCTTGAGCTAATATAAAGAAAACTCAATTAGGAACGCATCGGTACTTTTGGAGTCTCAAATAGGTGTCTATAGAATTAGTAATAGTATTTTGAATTGACCCTAAAAACCTGTCCAGTTTCTTCCTCTTTTATCATTGCAGGAAAAGGTCTATAAAAATTTCTCTTAGCATAACATGAAAGATATGATCACAAAATTTACTTTCATTACCATATTAAATCATGTATTATACATGTTTATATTTAATACCACAAGAAAAACATATGGAAAAAAGTTTTTTAAACAAAACATACGAAAAGGAAACTGATACAAAATAAATTTGTCCTCAGTCCATCATCGAGTAGGCGACTGACTTCCTCCGACTCAACGATCATGAATCTGAAAATTTAGTAAAAAATCCTATGAGTATAAATAATACTCAGTAAGATATCGTGCTTGGATTTAACATGTTAATATTACACAAAAGAAAGCATTCAAACACATACTTGCACATTCCGGCTTGCCGGTGCCCTTCAGACTTGTCCTAAGGCATAAATAGATATCTAAGTTTGTGGACTTGTCCACATCTTTCATATTATGGTTTTTCATGCATAGCTTAAGCATAAATATTACCATGAAATCCTACCACTTGAGCATAGAAAGTATCTTACCTTAAAGCTTGGAGAAATTTTGGTGGAATAGTATACTTGAAAGTGCTAGCCTTTGCTCTTCTTCTTCTATTCTTACTATATCTTTTCTCTTTACTCTCTTCCACTAACTCTTGCTGCTGGTTCTTTTTCTTTGAAAGTAATATTTTGGTTGTCAAGACATATAAAGAACGTCCCTTAATAATCCAAGGAAAGAAGACCTATGAACTAAGTAAGGACAAGAGGTTAACTATTTCCTATTGGTGTATCCACATGCAAGATTTATCTCCAATAGCTCTTGCATGCACTCCATGTATTTACCTCATATATTTAATTGGACACCTCATGCTTGCAATGCTAGGAAAAATTTCTTCACTATTAAGATAGCTTGCAACTAGTTGACACCTCATTCTTGCTTGTTACCTAACTATACACCTCATGTCATGCTTGCCTTTACATTGCAAGAAAATTACTTCACTCCTAAGATAACTCTCGGCTAAGATTATATGAAATACTTATCACTAGGAATTAGGTATAAAACTTGATATTAATCCCCAAAAAAAACTTAATTAACTAATCTTGGAAAATTTGTAATCAACCAACAATGCAAACATGGCAATCATAAATAATTTTGGCCATAGAATATTTGAAAAGTTAAATTATCATAACAAAAATTAAATTTATAAATTAAACGAGCATAAAAAATTTTTGGAGTATTACATTTTATCATTCAAATCTTGGGAGATTCAAGCATAGCAAAGGGGCGCGAGTTGAAGATTACGTGGAGAATCGATACTTGGTGCAAGCTTTCCATTCTCTTATGTTGTTTTCAATAAATGCTATAATTTATTGTTTTTGTTGTTTAATTATGATGTGTAGCTATATTCAATGTTGGGATGAACGATGTAGCATAGTTGATTATTTTAATTCCATATTCCTTTGTGTTAATGATTCGTTAAATGTGTTGATTTATTATTGTGCTTAATGCATGAGTTAACTGGCTACTAATTCATGATTCGATGTGTTATTTTCATAATTCGAGAGGTGAGTTAATAACATAGATCTAGGTAATAAATCTAGTAATTGAACAAGATTTAGAGATATACTTTGGCTAGACTTATTACTTCCTCCTTCAACCGGGATTAACTGGATTCCCCAAGCTCAATTTTTTCACATTCTTCATCAGGAGACCTTCATAGAAAGCTTTAGGTCTATGGCCATCCACTTTACGATTGAGCTCAACTGAGAGTTGGGTGGTAAGAAGCTTCAAATAAAGCTTAGGGGCTAGTAAAATAGAGGGTAGAAGCTTCTCATTAGAATCTGGTAATGTGATACAGGAGATGTTACCTGATTGTTGTAACTATGGACAATTAATAAACACCTCGACAGTTTCCTGCAAGTCAGTACTTAAGGTGAGCTCATCATTCTCTTCCTTAAGGTGCTTGCTATTGGGAATTTTTAGACATCCTTTTCATTAAGTTCGAAAACTTCCTATACTGGAGAATCAATCACATCAATTGAATAAACAGAATTATCATCATCAAGATCTTTAATGGGATCATAGATATTGAACTGGACAATTTCACCATCAAATTCGATTGTAAGGGTGCCACTATTAACATCTATCTTAGTCTTAGATGTCTTTAAGAATGGTCTACCAAACAAAATAGGAGTATTTTGATCACCATTTTCCATATCAAGCACATAGAAATCCGCAGGAAACACCAAATTATTTACTTGTACAAGCACATCTTCAACTATACCTTTTGGATAGGTAACAAATATATCATCTAATTGAATCACAACACCAGTTTTATTCAAAGGTCCAAGCTTTAAAGAAGCATATACAGAATATGGTATAACATTGATGGAAGCTCCTAAATCTAACATGGCATTCTCAAATTTAGTTTCGCCTATGGTACAAGGGATTGTAAACATACCTGAATCCTTGCACTTGGGAGGTAATCTCTTTTAAAATAATGCAGAAACATTTTCTCCCATCCTCATCTTTTCATTCCCCTTCACTTTCCACTTATTAGTGCACAATTCCTTCAAAAACTTTGCATAGCGCGGAATTTGCTTGATTTCATCCAAGATGGGAATGTTCAACTCTACTTTCCTGAGAGTCTCCATCATATTCTTTTCCTTGGTTTCCTTGTTTTCTTTGGCTAACCTGTTGGGAAAGGGAGGTGGGGTCAATTTAGCAATTAAATTAGAGTCGGGGTTTACCTGAGGGGCTTGTGATTTGGTGTCCTCCTTTTCAATTTCCTTTTCCTCTTCTTCTTCTTCAGTTATGGGGGTTTGCTTTCACGAACCTTCGATCTCTTTTCCACTCCGTAGGGTTATGGCACTCACGACCATTAACAGATTGAGACTCCAATCTGTTAATGGCTGTAGCCATTTAGCTCATCTGGTTAACCAAATTTTGAATGCTGGATTTTGCATCTTGCTGAAATTGCAATGTGTTAGAAGCCAATGTTTTAACCATATCTTCAAGGGATATGCCAGAGGTTTGGGGTTTTTGTTGATACTGCCCCTGTGGTTGGAAATTCTCTTGTTGCTGAAATTGCCCTTAAGGTTTGGTGGAGACGAAACCCAGGGCTTGTTATTCCCATATCTTAGATTAGGGTGATCCCTCCATCCAGTGTTATAGGTATTAGAATATGGATTGTATTTCTGTCTTTGAAATGGAAAACCCCCTGCAGCATTCACCTGTTCACTATTTTCCTCTTGCAACATCGGACAAATGTCCATTTGTTGTCCGAAGTTCGCACAAATTCCACAAGCTTTGAGTTGTTGTGCCTTCCCTACATGTAAGGTCCCAAATATTTTCATAAAGCAAAATTTATTTTCTTTATATGCTATTATACATGTTTTGAAGGTTAGGGGCTAAAGTGGTAAAAATACAAAATTTCTTTCAATTTACCCCATATATATATATATATATAAGTTTTTATGAGATACTGATAAATATATTAATTTTGGGCTCGTTGGATAGCTTGTAATTAATCATGTATGATAGGCTCGAGAAAGTTTGATTCGGATTAATGAAGCCTAATTTATTTAAGATTAAGGAAGTTATCAATAAATGTTATTTTACTATTTGTGTTTGAGTTATAATGGTTAAGTTATGGCCGTTGAGATTTTAGAGAGAATATGAGGTTTCTTGGATTTTAGTGGTTTTAGATTAGATAGGTAGGATAGAAATGATCTCTTCCTTTCATGATGATGTGTCCCATCAAGTATATTTTATAAGATATTTCACATTTCATTATGATGTGTCCCATCAAGTATATTTTATAAGATATTTCATATTTCATGATGATAGAGACGTGAGGATATTTTACACAATCCTATTCAAGTATCACCACTCTTCCTTCACGTGTATATATATCTCTTTAAGTATATTTTTATTTGCAAACGCAAATAGAATTCATCCAAAATCTTCATAGTCTACGAAGAAAGAAATATATTATCAAGTCTTGAGCAGTTTTAAGGAGTACAAAATTTATTTTTGTGAGCAGCAAATCAAGTTTTTCAAAGACTTAAGGTAGGATAACGAGGTGCAGTTGATTTTATCCTGTTTAAATTATTTTTCCATGATGTTAATTTATCATGCTTATGAAAGTAAATGATATGATATGATATGATGTTTATGGCCATCCGGTACCAAAGATATGATATGATTGAGCTCTTACCGGTTTTCTAAAGATATGATGACGGTATGATATTCTTGGCACATGCGTTTGATATTTTATTCGGGATAGCACCATAATTTTCGTGTCCTACTGAGTATTCCATATACTCACCCCTACTATTTTACAGATTAGAACGGATCGTTGATTGGAGGTTGATGCAGTGGTGTCGAGATGCCAGGATCTAAGGATTTCAATAATTAAATCTGGCGTAATTTTTATTAAATAACTTTATTACCAGTAGTATTTCATTTTGTTAATTTACGGATATTTCTTTTGTTCCGTTTCTGATTTTGGATTGAAGAATGTTTTCTACGCTGTTCTACATGAACGTATGATATTTACGCATTTATTGTTTTGACCAACTTCATGAATTGGTACGTATCTATCCCCTATGGAAATTTTAAACTTTAGCCTGACACCTAGTTCTTTTGACAATGATGGTGCATTCTAGTAGTCATTATTAGAATAATGTTCCGTCTCTATCAATTGTATTTTCATTAGGACTAGTATTTAAATCAAATTTGTGAATTGTTCCAAATTCTACAAGCAGGCAAGTGTAGGACATGCTATACGTAAATGCTCTAACTGATCTGATTTCTTTTAAAATAGAGTTTGGTATTATATTAGTCTCAATGATATATTTTAAATTGAGTTTGAATGATAAAAATTTCATTCATATGGTTTGCTTCGATTTTTTTAACTAACAAGATCCTTTATAAAATTATAAACTATAAAGGAAATAAAGCTTGCACGACCGGTCAAGTTCTATAAAATTTTGGGTCGTTACACTACAAGTTGTTTCACAAGATTTGTTAGTTTGAAAAGCATACTTTCAATGTTGGAACTACTCACCTCATTTACGCACCGAACTTGCATATCCCTATTTAAGTTGAACTGTTGAGTATTCTCAGCCATATTAAAAATCAGGGCCCATGCTTGTTCTGACGTTTTATCCATCAATGCACCTCCACTTATGGCGTCTATGATGCTCCTATCAATTGGTGATAGTCCTTCATAAATATATTGCATCAGGAGTTTCTCAGTGATATGGTGATATGGGCAAATTGAAATAAGCTTCTTAAAGCACTCCCAATATTCATACAGTGTTTCGCCACTGTTCTGGCGTACTCCACAGATTTCTTTCCGTATGGTACCGACTCTAGATGCAGGGAAGTATTTCTCGAGGAAAAGTCTCTTCATTTCATTCCAAGTGGTGACTATTCTAGATGGCAAACAATAAAGTCAATCAGTAACACCATCTTTCAGTGAAAACGGGAAAGCTATCATCTTGATTTCCTCTTCTATAATGCCCGTTGGCCTCCTGTTGTCTCATACCACATGAAATTCCTTGCGATATCTACATGGGTCCTTACCGGTATGTCCTCGAAAAGTTGGCAGAAGATGAATCAGACCGGATTTTAGCTCAAAATTCTTGCTCTCTTCCATTGCTGGAAAAATGATACATAATGGTTGTAGAGCAACATCCATGGTAGCCGGTTATTTGATAGTCAAATTGTTATTGCTACTGCCATTGGTTGTTGTGCTGCCCTTCTTCGCTGTCGAAAAGTTCTCTAGATCTCTGGATCAAAATCAAAATATTCAATATTAGTTGATCGAGTCTTACACATAAAGCTACTCATAAAGCTTATGCTAAACTAAATCATACTTTGTATGTTGAGGAGCAATTATGGAGGCAAAAATCCAGAGCTAAGTGGGCTGCTGAAGGTGATAGGAATACTAAATATTTTTCATGCCCTTGTGAAGAAGAAAAGGTGCAAGAATGGTATTAAACAAATCAAGAAGGATAACAACATTGTATGCCATTCAGCTCCTGAAATAGCTAAGTCAACCGTTGAGTATTTCCAAAAAATCCTGTGCTTTGAGCCTACTACTGAGGACAATGATATTCTGCATAACATTCCCAGCTTGATTAGCCATGAGGAGAATATGGCCTTAATTGCTGATCCTACTAAAAACGAAATTCATGATACTATCTCTAACATGGAGAGGAATAGTGTTGCTGGTCCTGATGGTTTTTCTGCAGCCTTCTTTCAAGATTACTGGGATATCATTAAAATTGATCTTACTGAGGCTATTTTGGATTTCTTCCATGGGAAAGTCCTTCCTAATGGTGTTACGGCTACATCCATTGTTTTGATCCCTAAAATCGAAGAAGCTATGGAGTGGAAAGATTACAGTCCAATTAGCTTATGCAATGTGCTCAACAAAGTCATCACTAAAATTCTTCATACCAGACTCAGTACACTCCTGCCTAAGATTATTTCTCAGTCCCAGAGTGGTTTTACCCCTGGTAGAACCATATGTGACAACATCTTATTGGCTCAGGAGATGGTTTATAATCTTGACAGGAAGGTTAGAGGAGGAAATACGCTTCTAAAGCTTGACATGGCCAAAGCTTACGATAGAGTATCGTGGGAATTTCTTATGAAAGTTATGAATGTTATGGGTTTCAGTGAGAAGTGGAGGGATATGATTATCATATGCATTTCCAATTGTTGGTTTTCCATTTCAATCAATGGTGAATCTCATGGTTTCTTCAAATCCTCAAGGGGCTTAAGACAAGGTGACCCTATATCACTTTCTCTGTTTATCATTCTTATGGAAAGTCTAAATAGAGGATTACAAAATCTATTTGAGAAATACAAAACTCTTAATTGTCATTATGGTGGTCGTATTTTGGTTCCTCAATTGTCCTTCGCTGATGATATCATTATGTTCACTAAAGTCCATAAGTCCCTCATTCAAAGAATCATGAAATTTCATGAAAAGTACTCAGCTGCTTTTGGACAAAATCTCAACCCCCAGAAAAGCTCATTTACGGTCTCCAAGGATCACCACAGGAAATGTATTGCTGAGTGGACTGGTTTTCAGTTTAAAAGCTTACCTATTACTTATCTTGGAATTCCTTTATTTAAAGGGCATAAGAAACTGTTTCTATTTGACAGACATATTAACAAAGTGCAGAATAGGCTTAAAGGATGGGAGCACAAATTCCTATCTTCAGGTGGAAAACAACGAAGGGGTAAAAACCACTTTCGATTTGTGTTGATCATTTCTTTTATCTTTTTTTAAAAAATGTCTTACACACATAAGCCAAGAAATAGGATAGCAATATTTAATGAAAAATAAAGAAATAAAGAGAAAAATAAAATAAATGCAGGAAAATAAAATTCTAATTATTTAAACAGCTAAGTTGGTTAATCGTTCCATGACAACGACACCAAACATTTGATGCGTGTCATAATGCATCAAAAAATAATTAATTCCTTACTTGCCAAATATCAATTAATAATGTAGTAGTGAGAGTAAGAGTCGAACCTACAAGGAACAGTGAACCTAATTAGTTGCTCGATGAATTAAAATAGAATGAAGGGTTTGTTGTTTCGAATTGCTTAAATGAAAAATATGCATAAAATAACAAGTAAATATGTTTAAAGAATTAATGCTAGAGAATATCTTATTCGCGGCTTCGGTTGTGCCATCAATTAATTTTATACTTTTCCTTGGGAACACGGCTAGTAATTCGTCCAACATATAGGAAGCCTTACCCAAATTGGATAGATCAAGCGTATCCTTGGCCTAGGGGGTTTAGAGTACCTAAATTCTCTTTATTCACTGGATTAGGAAAGTGTCCACTTTAGAGCACATAGGGCATTTCACATTATAATGTGGCGAGGTCACAAATCATCACAAAATGAGATTGAATTAGCTTATTAGGTTGCATTTTCATGGTTTATCAACTCGCTAGCAAATTTTGTTCAAAATAAGCAACAATTGGAGTAGTTATTTCATGCTCAATTTTATAAGATTGAATTTGAAGTCACTTTAGCAAATTTAGCAAATTTGTGACAACTGCTAAATAAGTAGGCTGAATCATTTCTTCAAAGATTTAAAATGGCTAGGAGTAAATACTTTGTCCCCTTCCTTGAAAGGAATTTATTAGAATCTCCCTAAGTCTTTTTAGTTTAAATTAAAAAAATCCGACATAATATTAGATTGGCTATACGAGGATAAACGGATAAAATTGAGTGACAAGCATAGATTTCCAAACCCTAAACAATTTGACGGCAAAAAATATTGTAAATGACATAATACATGGTCTCATATGACTAACGGTTGCTTGGTATTTCATAATGCAATACAGAATGCCATTGAATATGGGCAAACTATCTGTTAAAAAGAGGATGACAGTAGATGAGAATCCATTCCCACAGTCAATTGACGTTTATATGGTCATTCTTGAGTTCAAAATGCAGAATTCACCAAAGTTCAAGCTGTTTGTAAATGAATAAGAGGATGAACCACGTTCCAGTGTTTTTGAATGGCTGAAAGAGAAAGTTGTTGATAAAGAAGATGAGAATTTATGAGCTAGATGCCAAAATTAAATTGTCAATGTTAAAAAAGAAGTAAAAGCAAACAGATAACCATTACATCAAGTTAAGCCGCAACAGTTCAAGGGACAAGGCTTTGTCCAGGGAGATCATATATCCCATGGTTATAAGAAAAGATGTTAGAGAGATCACCAAGTCCTCCACAGAATCTCAAAAAGTTCAGGCCATATCCCCCAAATGTATTGCATTTAAACAATCCTAAGGCAGGGAAGGTAATCACATTTGATGAGATGACAAGATTGCAATAGAGATGATATCGAAGGAATTATGAAGAAGATGACGAACCACGTCCCAGTGTTTTTGAATGACTGAAAGAGAGAGCTAATGACAAAGAAGATGAGAATTTATGCAATAGATGCCAAAAATAAATTATCATTGTTACAAAAGAAGTAAAAGCAAACTGACAACCATTGCATCAAGTTAAGCCACGACAGTTCAAGGGACAAAGCTGTGTCCAGTGAAGATCACATAGCTCCTGGTTATACGCTAAGACCTTTGGGAGATCACAAAGTCCTTCAAAAAATCTTAAAAAGTTAAAGCCACATCCATATTTCCCAAATGTATGGCATTCATACAATACTAAGGCAAGGAATGTAATCCCATTTGATGAGATGACAAGATTGCAACAGAGATGATATCAAATGAATTATGGATGAATGATCAGGAGGCAGTAGGATATAAGATAGCATTAGCAAGTAATTCCCATTCGAGTGGAGAATCAAGATGTTTCTAAAGCCAAATAAGGCAGTGGCTTGAAAGAATAATTGAAAGAAGCATCATAGAGTAAGTATATTTGGAGATCAAAATTTGGCCAGAGACAAAAGGACAAAGACGAAGATGAAGATGATGTTGGGTGATAAACTAAAATCTAAGTTTATCTCCAAACATGGCCAATAATAATGTGTTTCCCAATGAGTTTCAGAACGAAGGGAGCAATGAAACAACCTTTGAAGAATTAGAAGCAGCAGCATAGATGTTGGAACCAGAAAATAATACTCATGTTGAGATAATCCCATCAAGTAAAGAAACACATAATTTGAATGATGATGGGATGACTGATGTAGAAGATGAAATAGATTTGGAAGTAGAATGCAGAAAAGGTGTCAAGCAACTATACCAGGGTGAGGATCCAGCTATAGGTTTATTAGGCGAATCATCTAGACAATCGTTTGATTATTTGGTTTTATATGGGACCCCAAGAGGAAGAAAATGGTACCTCACATTGAAAAGAATAAGTCATCTCCAAGAATGTTCACTGCACCTACTGGCTGGAGATAAACATTTGTCGATCCCGTGCAAGTAGAAAAAGTCAATGAAATCAAGGGAGAAAGTATGTTACAAGTAGATATATCTAGTACAAACGAACATGAAAAGAGAAAAAAAATGGAGCTTGAGCCAAATGAAAAGGTGATGTTCGAAAATATTTCCTAAATTTTGATTAAACACTTAAGGGCCTTGTACATAAAGGACTTTATTGATGGCATCCCATTCTCCAAATTGCTCATAGACAATTGAGCAACTATCAACACAATTCTATACAGAATGTTAAAGAAGTTTGCAAAGTCAAATATAGATATAACTCCAACAAAAGTAGTGCTAACCAGTTTCAATGTGTGAACAACCTCAGCAAAGGGAGTAATACAATTTAGTAGAATAGTAGGGAGTACAACAAAAATTACTGTCTTCTTCATAATAGACAGTCCGACGAGTTATAATGTGCTACTAGGAAGGGACTGGATACATAGAAATCAGTGTATACCATTATCACTCCATCAATGGTTTATATTTTGGAACAATAAGAAGGTGTTGAAGTCGAGGAAGCTGATCAACAAACTTTTACAGCAGGAGCCAACTTTGTGGAACGATTCATGTACGAAGACAACTACGGGCCAGCCAGGGTAGTCCAAGGAGAAGAATAAAAACAAGAACAAGAACAAGTAATAGCACGAAATGAGGAACCATACTCAGTAGAGGCTCTTACAGAATTGTTTACCCAAATTAGACCAAACATAGTGATTGAAGAGCCATTAATCGGTGAAGAACTAATCAAAGAAGTGTAATGCAAGGTCAAACACAAAATGGTTTGGCCAAAATCACAGCCTTTAAGATCAAATTATTGGTTTATGAAGATGGTTTCAAAGGAAAAGTTAAAAATAGGGAAAGATTATATTATTTAAAGACAAGATGACTGTATTCGGCCTAGAACATTATCTACAAGGTGAAATCAACAAGGTAGATTGTTTGGATAAAAGGACCCCTACAGACTTGGGGATAATTTTATGAATATGCAATAGATAGAATGGTTACCCAAAGAGACTAGTTGGGCAGAGGGAAGGAAATATATTGTGAATATAGTTATTTAATTATTGAAAATTTGTTGCCTAGTTCTTTATTTTCTATATAAAAACTCAAATTTGGCCTGTCGCAATGTACATATTTCCATAAATTAAGTGCATGTTCTATCACTCTACTTTGTGCCAAAGAAATTGTTAAGGGTGATCTTCAACCCATATCTCGCTCGATAGAGGAATTAATGTTAAGTGTGAAAAAGTAACTATTACTCATTGTACTACAGATTTCAATTCAATTGTTGATAGAAGATGCGACTCTCAGGATGCATATTGGAGATGTATAAGGAAATTGTAAGAAATGATTAAAAATGATTGTTAACAAAATAACATTCAAACGGCCAAAAAGGAAGATGTATTAAGAGATAGCATCACTACAATATGTGCACGAGGCAAATCATACAAAATTTAAGACTGATCAGCTTGATCCAACAAAGAGCAAATGGAATTCTTCACTATGTTCCATCCTTCATGAAGCTGCATTTCTTCTCTTTGTATAGTGGTTGATTCCTTTTTTAGCAAGCATTCTCCAATTCATTGTATCGGGAAGTACCTTAACACGTTCTATTTCTTGAGATAAGGCTCCCTTTTATAAGACAAAAAAGACACATGCAAAGCATCTTCCATGAGATTCATCGTATATTTGTTTTTATTTACCATATGTTAAAACGATATTAAAAAACAAAAGATGCGCAAAGACTTTGAATATGGCAAAATTATTGATTACACATTAATCCGACCATATTGGGAGGGTAATGTTGTGACGCGATCCCAATCGGGGATTCTTGCCAAAAACGCGAAAATAACACAATTAAAACCTAGGAAAAATCTAAGACAGATTAAACACGAAAAATAAACAAGAACACAAGTAAATAAAAAAAGAAATTAAAGATAGATCGACGATAAAACCTTGACCCTACAATCACGACGCAATTAATGACGATGCGGATTGAAGAACCAAGATTGGTGAACACCACAAGGGTTGTCAGTTCCTTGATAAGGTCGTTGGGTGAACGCCACAAAGATCAGATCTTTGATAAGTTCAAGAAAAGGGAATAACTCAACCTTTCAATTTGTAGAATCCTCTCTCAAATAATATTAATAATCTTAAAACTGTACTGTCTTTTACAATCATGAAAAGGAATATAAATAAGAAAAAATAACCTAGCCACTAGTTGGGCTCAAAACAGAATCCTAATTAGACTAAAATACTAAAATAGGAAAATAAATTAAAAACCAAAAAGGAAACAAAATAATTAAAATTCTGGCCAAATTTGACCCGCTCCTCAGTTACGGTCGTGAAGAATCTAGTTACGGCCGTAAATGCCTCTCGGGTCCAAAACTGCTTCAATAATTATGGCCCTGACGAAATTGATTACGGCCGTGAAATGCCCTTGGCTTGGATGTTACGGCCGTAACTTCCAGACTTACCGCCGTAAGTCTTGTTCTGCTGAATTTCTTCCTTTTTCCCGGAGAATTGGTTACGGCCGTGATAATAGCTTTTACGGCCATGATTATATGAGTTACGGCCTTGAAGGACCTTCATTACGTCCGTAATGATTTTTCTGCACAAGTAACTTCGATCACTCGACTCGGCTTGATCCTTTCTTCCTCCCGGCTAGACCCCAACACGGAACTTGCTCCATTTTCCACGTAGATCACTGTCATAATGTCGATGGCTCGACTTCGCCCTTTGATGTCTGGTCTGGATCATATCATACTCCCTCTCTTAAAAAGGATTCAACCTCGAATCCATTTTTGGTCTGCTTTTCAAACTCCTTGAGAGGGTGCATAATTGTTGTTTTATTAGTGATTCTTCTTCTTAATTCAATGACTTTAAATGCTTACATTTTGGAGATTAATCATATTTTATGTTTTGTGAATTATATGGGGAATTGAGATCAATTAGAATCAAATATCACAAATTGGGAAGAAGAAATTTGGAACTTAAAAGTACATAATCAGATCAGGACTTTGCATAAGGCGTGGGCACGCCTTACTATTTCAGAAAGACAGCAACCTTACAAAATTAGTGGGTTGGACATTTTTTTGAGGCAACCAATTAGAGAAAGTTGGAGACTAATTAGGAGGATTTTTGAAGGCCCAACAACACAATTCAATTGGAGGAGACTTAGGCCAAAAAGTGGAACAACTTTGACCTAAGAGTGGATTAAAGGAATATGTTAAATTGGAAGAAAGAAAAAGCCCAGCAGCTATCCAACCTAGACTAATTCATGGCAGCACACATTAGGTTGGGGAGAGGGCTGACATATACGGAAGGAAACAAGGGATTATAAGAAAGGCAGGAAATCTGGGACCAGAAAAATTGCTGGAGCAGGCAGGCAGAGAGGATTTTGGAGAAAAGGACGCAGCTCTTGACTTGGGAATATCACACGTTATTTTTCACGAAGAGTTTGATTTTTATTTTCTTAACTTTTAATTTACAATGTTTATGGATATCTAATTTATTATTCCAGTTCAAGGTTAATCAAAGTTTTTATTCACCAAGAATTGTGAGATCTAATTAAATTTAATTGTTTCTTTAATTGTTCTCTATTTATATGTCTTTTGTCTATGAATTGAAGTTGTTATTTTGATTGATTAACACAAAGTGCACTTTGTTTTAATTGTCAAAATGATACTTGGTCAATTAGGAATCTAAATCCGTAATGGTTTTGGTTTTCTAATATAAGTGACAAATAACATAGTTAATTATAGATTGATTTTTGACTCATGTTATGAAGACATATAATCTAATTTAAATAAATCACGTGTGTGAATTTGTTGGTTAGATTGGTCATCTCTATAGAAAATAATCCTATTGGTAAATTAAATCCTACGACCGTATCTAGTGTTGTTTATTTATTAGGAAAATAGTCAATGAGCGTCTCTTGATTATCGATAAAGTAAGGAGAGATAGGTTATTAGATCGTATCAATGACCATAACCAATTTAGAGAATGAGTTAAGGATTTTATTTTTGCATCCATGATCAATTTTGTGAATCAATACTGAGAATATACCTTTGGCTGGATATTTGTTTAATTTGATATTTTCATTAATTTAATTTCGCAATTGTTTATTTACAATTTGATTTCACATTCTAAATCCAAAATCCCCCTTGTTTTTAATTCATTGCTTTTAGTTTTCCTGAAGAATTAAATCTAACCAGTCCCTGTGGATTCGACCTTGCTCATCACAATCACAATTTATTTTTATGGAGCAAGAAATTATTATTTGTTGGATTCGACATCCATCAAATTTTTGGCGTCGTTGCCGGGGAATTGGTGTCAAATAGATTTAATTTTTCATTTTCATTTTCATTTTTATTTTTATTTTATTCATTTTATGCTCAATTGATTCCTCATCCAGTGATTTGATCTCCATCATGGCTGCTAACACTCAACAATTTGAATTCAGACAAGACACGCTGTGAAAATGGTAAATGAGGTAAATGTATCATCTCTTGAAAATCAAATAGCGAATCTAACCTCTCTTGTTCAACAAATGGCTGTAGGAAATATGCAATAGGTTAAGGAATGTGGAATTTGTGCTGCCACCTGTAACACCCCAATTTTAAATGCTTAAAACTAGGCGTGTTAACTTCCATTCACATTATATGCGAAAATAAATCGTTTAAACATTAAAATTTTCATTTATCTATTTTAAAATTTTTTAAAAAATTTCGGCATAGTCTCCTCTATAAATTGGACATAGCCAACCTATAGAGGGACATCAAAACCATTTTAAAGTACACATCTCAACTCATTCAATCCCAAACATTCAACATTCAACTCCAATTCTACATCAAACTCCCACGTCACCACACTATTTCAAATTCAATCCCCAAACTCCTCAACACAACATTTTATATCAATAAGTTACAATTAAGTGATATAAGTTGCAATAGAACCAATATTAAAAATACCATAACTCATTTAAACTAATTTCAACCGAAACAATTATCAAAATAAATTAATTAAGAAATAATTACTTAGAACTTAAATAAATTCTAATTTAACTTTATTTTCAAAGATTTAGGATAGGTATGTCCTGAGTCTGTCACCTAGTGCTCTACTCGGATCACCTAACTTCCATCACCTGAAATATTGGGGAGGGATTGGGGTGAGCTAAAGATCAGTAAGTAAACTTTATGCATGAATGCATGCTTATGACATGAATGCTTTAAAAATTTCATATATGTATACCCATTTACTTTACTTTCCAAAACTTTCAAACTTTTCGAACTTTCATTTCATTTCAAAACTTTCACTTCATTTCCATCGTGAGCTCACTTGGTGTATCTTCTAGTCAATCAGATAACAGTGGGAAATTCTTATTTGGAACCAGATTAACATTCACATTTTCACCGCAAAGCGGTTAACATTCATTCCACCGCAAAGCGGCACATTCACTTTATTCCACCGCAAAGCGACTCATTCACTTCATTCCACCGCAATGCGGCTCATTACATTCGGGTACGCCGGTCCCCCACGCCCCATTTCCCACTCGCATCTTTCATGAACTAGAAGCACACCCATTCTTTCTTAAAAACTTGGGATACATAACTTTTGAACAAAATTTGCACTTTGACACATTCATTTCATTAAAACATTTGACTTCCCCATTTTCGATGCCAATGCATGCTTGATGATGCAATAACATGTAACATGCATGCTTGAACATTCTTCTTAATAACATATACTTTCATAAAGTAAACGAAATTCATCAAAGCAAGTAAGTTGCAAGACAGTCGTTTACACATTAATTTCACATTTACATTCAACTTTGATAAAAATAGGGGGAAGTTTACTTACTTGTTGACCTTAATATTTACCGTTATCTTGACTTGCGAGTGGAAGAAGCCTCGGCTGCCCATGACGTCAATGTACCAAAAGCCCTAATTATTCACATTCATCAATAAATATGATTTTTGACTCGAAACACATTTGAAATTCTTTTTAATACTAACCAAATCCCAAGCATACCATATTTGAAACGAACAATAATATTTCGGTGAACATTACAAAGTCATCTTATCCTTCTTAATAATGGCAGAACATCCAATCGAGATCAAAATTTCAATTTATCCTAAGTGTGACCTTAGGATATGACAAAAACACATAAAACCCATATTCAAGATAAGGAATGAATCTCAATGTACATTAGAAGATCTTCTATCTTTTAATTCAAACTAACACTCAAATTTACATTGCTTAACCTAACGTTATAAAATTCACTCCCTTAAAGTCCCAACAAATTCACAAATCTTAAAATCAACATATATATACACACACACACACACATACACACATCAATACACACATACATAAGCATTACTAAATCCCCAATTTAATGGTATAATTCGAAATCAAGTAAACTAAAATCTGAAAATTAACATACACCCCCTTTATGCCATTATTCCTAAAATTTGTGAATCCCCATGTATTAGATACACACTGACATCATTAAATTCCATATTTTTAAATTTGGCATTTAACATATGAAATTTAGACTAAAATCTGAATATGAATTTATATATTTATACACATAGAAATCTGAAATTTATGTGTATATACATATATACATAATAACACATATACACATATACACACCCATTATCCAAAATTTGAAATCAACAACTGAGGTTACAAGAATTCTGAAATTACAATCAAATTCGAAATCGGCAAGTCACTATAAAACCTGAAATCCCACATATAGATGTATATTATTCTATATATACGTGAATGTGTGCGAGTGTGTGGTCGTGTGGGTGTGCGGGTGTTCCGTGTGTGTGTGTGTGCTCGGTCTGGGAAAAGGGGAAGAAAGAAGGCAGGAAGGGTGCCTTGCTGTGGTGGTTACCGGCGGTGTGGTGGTGGCGGAGCTATGATTGGCCGAGAGTGATGGAGGTGAGAGAGACGATGGTGATGGAGGCGAGAAGAGAGCAGAGTCCGAGGCGAGTGAGGGTGAGAGGCGTGAGATAGAGAGAGATGAGAGTGAGAATTTAGGTTTAAATGTTTAAGATTTGGTAAATTTGCAATTTAGTCCCTCAACTCTCATAAATTGGTAATTTAAGTCCACGACCCTCAATTAAAATTTCCAAAGTGTCACCAAACTTTTTCCACCTTCAATTTATGAAATCTAAGTCCCTCACCACCTAATAACAGTAGAAATCGACAAGTTTAAAAAATAAAACAAACAATTAGACATAGAATTGTACATAAACAAATTTATCAACATTTTAATTGGCACATTGATCGTGACGGCGTCCAAGTCCTTCCATTGCAAATTCATTCAAAACATTGATGTAAGATTCATTAAATTTCAAATTTCAATTAACGTTAACATAAATATTACGTGAGATTTTAAAGGGCACGAAAATGAAAAGCGGTATTACACCACTAGTCATCTAACTGACACATGTCCTACTCTTCAAGAAGATTCATTTGAGCAGGCTAATGCGGTTGGAAGATTTCCAGGCCCACCTCAAACAAAGTATGATCCCTATTGAAACCGTTACAACCCAGGATGGAGGGATCATCTGAACTTCAGTTATCAAACAAGATCACAATTCTAACAGTTCCAGCAATTTCAGCCTAGACAGCCTACTCCTCAACCACAACAATTTTCTTCAAGTTCAAGTATGTCCCTAGAAGAAATTGTTAAATCACTTGCAATTAATACACAACAATTTCAACAGGAGATAAGGGTGGGGATTAAGAACTTGGGGAACCAAGTGAGTCAATTGGCATCGACCGTGAGCAGATTGGAATCTCAAGGCAAGTTGCCTTCACAAACCATTGTTAATCCACTCTTGGGAATTAACATGAAAAACTTGCCGTTGCCCATGGATTCAAATTTTGGATTGGTCATTCAATCCGAGAAGACATCAACTAATGGAGATGAGCTTGAAGAGAATGGCAATTTAATCACAAAAGAATCACATGGGGAAGTGAAAATTAATGAGGAAGAGATCAAATCAAATTTTCTCAACTTCACTGGCTGTCCAATAATTGAATTTGTGACTAAGTCATTTGAGGAGGCGCAAGTCTACATTGTTGAGTTTGAACTGGATGGAATAGACAAGCCCCATGACATTGGAAGTGGTAAAGTGCAAGTGTTTCGAACAAATGAAAAGTGGAGAAAAGTCAAAATAAGCAAAATGTGCAAAGCATCAAAAGCTATATTTAGAGTGCCATGAAGTGCTTACGAGGTGAGTCGAGCTAATGACTTTAAAATAAGCGCTTCCGGGAGGCAACCCAAGTTTTTCTTTAGTTTTAGCAATAAACTTTACTTTTATTTTCATTTACTCTCTATTATTTATTTTATGATCCCTATAATTTTTGAAGTGAAATTGACCTTGTTTTAATTTTTGGGCAGATATGAATCTTCATTAGGACGTGAGCACGCTCTATGAAGAAAACAATGGATTGAAAGAATCTTGGAATAAGGCGTGCCCATGCCTTACCCAAAGAGCATCTTTTGTTACAAGTTCTTTGTTCACAACTTGGAATAAGGACCTTATCCAAAGAGCATCTCGGGTTACAAGTTCTTTGTTCACAACTTGGAATAAGGCGTGCCCACGCCTTACCTAAAGTGCATCTCAGATTACAAACAAGGCAAAAAAAAAATCGAAAATCGAACACAACCCTTACGACTCTCTCTCCTTCCCAACACCAATCCACTTCCGCTCTCCCTCATCTTCTCCAACCTCAATCTCCATCTTCCACCATCATCTTCATCAACAAACCGCAACCTCCACCTTCTTCTCTCAACCTTCAACCAAGCCCACCACCATCTTCTACCTCCACGAACTTCCTCCATAGCTTCAACCTCTGTTCCTCTCTTTCCCTTAAAACCAGTAAACCACCTCTCAACAGCTCACTCCTTCACAATCTCAACCGCCGTGACCAACATCGCTCATCACCGCCTCCCTCCTCCCATCGTCCTCCTCGCTGTAAACCGCTACACTGGTTCGTGGGAATGTGACAACACTTGTGCGAGTTGTGGGAACACTGTGATTTTGCTGTGGGATTTGTATGGGCCGATACCATGATTTGGGACCTATAGAGGAAGAGTTTTGTCATGGATCTCAAGTAAATGGACTAACAAGGAATGTCATTAAGGAATTTTGTTTTCTCGCCCGCCTTCACATCGACATCTCCCATCCAACCTACAGGGGATTTTGCTATTCCTATTCTCTTCTAGTTTTCATAATTTATGATTTTATTACATTGAGGAAAATGTATGGATTAAGTGTGGGGGAGGGTTTTGATGTGTGCCTTTGCTTAGTTTTTGAGTTTGATTCATTTTAGTGCACCTCAATTTCTATTATAATCCATGTTTACTCTATTTTTCAAAGAAATTTTTTGAAAATTCCCTTTATGATCTGAATTACTGTGAATTATAGAGATGAATTGAGGCACAATGGGGAATGGCATGAGTAGTTGAATTTTAGTTTATTGCACTAGATTGATTGCTCTTGATGGTGAATTGAATGAAGGGTGATTTGATGCATATTAACCTCGTTTTGTGAGCTTTTGAGCCTCTTGAGCACTTACATATAATATTACACCATGCTCTATCCTTTGATTGTGTGATTGTCAAGTGTAGTGGATTTCTTCTAGAACTTGCTCTGTTATGCATGTTGAGATGCCTCTTGGTAATTGAATGCATTGAATAAGTATGGGCACTTAGGTGAAGCCAAATTTAGCTTTCTCAAAATTCTTACCTTGAAATATACCCCTAGAAAGCCAATTTTGAGCCATAGCCTTTTTGTTGAAAATCAACTACAATACAAGCCATGAGAACTCCTATTCCTTGCTAATATTCCCTTATCTTGAAAATTACATTGAAGGAATACATGGGTTTATTCACTTGTGCTTCAAATTAGTTTGGTTGAGAATAAAAGACATTGAAAATCAAAGACCTATGATGTGAAAGAAATGTTGGGGGGATAAAGTGGTCGATTTGCAATCTATACCTAATTGAGGTAAACCAAAGTTGATGTGTTGTAACACCACTCTGATTAACCTAACTCCACTCTTTTTAGCATTAATTTGAGTTTGAAATCAGGACCAAGCAATGACCTATATCTCATAAATGGATGGGAGCAACACATATAAACCGTAATTCATGAGCTTTTGGCATATAGCTGTTTTTATTTTTATATTAAGCTCTTATTCTTTCATGTGTGTCCTGCATGGTTTTTTCGTTCTTGGATGTGCTCTCTTGTGCATGCCGTTGTAGTTTCTTGACTCAAGTGCAAAATTTAGTAAAGGCATTAGGTGAAACCCAATTTGGCCTTCTTAAAGAGCCTACCATGATACATATACCAATAGAAGCCTCTTTGAGCTTTAGCCTATCTTTGGAATTTTGTTGCCACGCTACAAGCCATGGATTCCCGTTCTTTCATGTTACCTCTATCTTGAACCCATAAGAGAGGAATTTCACAAGCTTGTATTGATTGAGAAGTACGAGACAGACTTAGCTTCAGAAAAATTGGAGCTTTCACTTTGTGCTATTCAAGGTTTAAGTGATAATGGGGTAAAAAAGAAATCAAGTTGTAAAGGAAAAAAATTCGGTGAAAAGAGAATAAACCCCGAAGTGCGTAATAAGAGTCAATGGATGAATTGATTGGATGATAGGAAATTGCGGAAAAATCACATTGAAAGGTGGAGGAAGAGATTATCGTTTTGAATTGAATCAGCTTGTGAACTCTCCTCTCAACTTAGTCTAAATATTCTCCTTTTATCCTACCTGGCCCGAAGCCCCGTTACAACCAAATAAAGACCTTTACTTTGCACTTGTGTTATTGTTAGCTCCGGTCATGACATCTAATCAGTCTGTGGCAATGAATTCTCCATGCAATGAGGTGAGTAAAAATTCTCACCCTTATACACTTTGTGCGAAGAGAGAAATACCTTGTGAGGGTGTTTACTCCCATTACATGTGCTTATGAGTGGTTTGAATTGCTTGGTCTATATTTCGTGCCTTCAAGTTGATTGAAATTAATACCCATGTTGTAATTCATTGATAGTTGTTGAGGGGATACTCACGAGAGGTGAGAGGATATAAACTACACTAGGGTGTGGAGTGATTTGATTGAAGTACGTAAATTTTAAGTGAGCTCTTACGAAGAAGTTTATATAATTCCTTCGATGAAAATAGCCAAAAATATATCCTTTTTATCCCACCTTACCCATGCCCCATTACAACCGGTGTTAAGATCCTTACTTTGCATTCAAAAACCATTGGTGGCTCCAATGTGATATATTAGCAAGCCTATGGTAAGAGTTTTCTATGCTTTGACTTGAGAGTATATATATACTTTACAACCTAAACACTTTGAGGGTATTTTGTGAACCTAATGTGAGGTGCAAAATCCCACCACATGTGGATTTTGAGAAGGAAAAAAAGTGTTGAAGTGACTAGCCATGTGTTGGACTGTGGAGATAGAAGAATGAATGATGATGAGGACAATTCATTAACTTGAGCTAGTTTATGCTTGAGGACAAGCATTGTCTAAGTGTGGGGGGATTTGATAGGGTGCATAATTGTTGTTTTATTAGTGATTCTTCTTCTTAATTCAATGACTTTAAATGCTTAAATTTTGGATATTAATCATATTTTATGTTTTGTGAATTAGGTGGGGAATTGAGATCAATTAGACTCGAATATCACAAATTGGGAAGAATAAATTTGGAACTTAAATGTACACAATTAGATCAGGACTTTGCATAAGGCGTGCCCGCCTTATCATTTCAGAAAGACAGCAGCCTTGCAAAATTAGTGGGCTAGACATTTTTTTTAGGCAACCAATTAGAGAAATTTGGAGACTAATTAGGAGGATTTTTGAAGGCCCAACAACACAATTCAATTGGAGGAGACTTGGGCCAAAAAGTGGAACAACTTTGACCTAAGAGTGGATCAAAGGAATATGCTAAATTGGAAGAAAGAAAAAGCCCAGTAGCTATCCAACCTAGACTAATTCTCGGCAGCACACATTAGGTTGGGGAGAGGGCTGACATATATGGAAGGAAACAAGGGATTATAAGAAAGGCAGGAAATCTGGGACCAGAAGGAAAAAAATTACTGGAGCAAGCAGACAGAGAGGATTTTGGAGAAAAGGACGCAGCTCTTGACTTGGGAATATCACACGTTATTTTTCACGAAGAGTTTGATTTTTATTTTCTTAAATTTTTAATTTACAATGTTTATGGATAGCTAATTTATTATTCCAGTTCAAGGTTAATCAAAGTTTTGATTCACCAAGAATTGTGAGATCTAATTAAATTTAATTGTTTCTTTAATTGTTCTCTATTTATATGTCTTTTGCTTATGAATTGAAGCTGTTATTTTGATTGAATAACACAAAGTGCACGTTGTTTTAATTTTCAAAATGATACTTGGTCAATTAGGAATCTAAATTCGTAATTGTTTTGGTTTTCTAATATAAGTGACAAATAACATAGTTAATTATAGATTGATTTTTGACTCATGTTATGAAGACATATAATCTAATTTAAATAACACGCGTGTGAATTTGTTGGTTAGAATTGATCGTCTCTCTAGAAATTAATGCTATTGGTAAATTAAATCCTACGATCGTATCTAGGGTTGTTTATTGATTCGGGAAATAATCAATGAGCGTCTCCTGATTATCGATAAAGTAAGGAGAGATAGGTTGTTAGATCGTATCAATGACCATAACCAATTTAGAGAATGAGTTAAGGATTTTATTTTTGCTTCCATTATCAATTCTGTGAATCAATACTGAGATTATAACTTGGGCTAGATATTTGTTTAATTTGATATTTTCTTTAATTTAATTTCCCAATTGTTTATTTACAATTTGATTTCACATTCTAAATCCAAAATCCCCCTTGTTTTTAATTCATTGCTTTTAATTTTCCCGAAGAATTAAATATAACCAGTCCCTGTGGATTCGACCTTGCTCATCACTATCACAATTTATTTTTATAAGAGCAAGAAATTATTATTTGTTGGATTCGACACCCATCACTCCTCCTACTTTTCTGGGCTCGATGATCATGTTTAAGCTTTGTGCGATCCTTTAGAATTTTGGGCTGCTCATTTTTGCCAATGAATTTCTTTCCTGCCTTAAGTTCATGGTTTGATTTATGTCCCTGCAAAACAGATTTAATAGAACCGGGGAGGGAATTGTTAGCTTGGTTAAGTACAAGGCAAGAATCCTTGTGTACCAACCTTTGTACAAATTAACTCAGTTTGGGGGTGGACTCTCTTTTCTTTTTGCACTCATTTTCTCCTTTTTCTGAGGTCGTAGCCTCAACTCTCTTGTTTTCAACTTTCACACCCTCTCCTTTTTCTGAGGTTGTAGCCTCAACACTCTTATTTCTTTTTTCAAACTCACATTTGGTTTTTAACTGATCCTCTTGAGCCTCTTTCGGAGATAACGGAACAAGGGTAACTTTCTTCCCACCCTTCACAAATGAATATTCATTCTTAAACCCATCGTACACTACCCTCCTATCATGTTGCCATGGCCTCCCCAACAAAATATGGCCAACATGCATAGGTACCACGTCACAAACCACCTCATCCTTATAACCCCCGATGGAAAAATTGACCTTAGCCTGCTTATTTACCTTAATTTCTCCCGACTCGGTCAGCCATTGCAATTTATATGGGTTTGGATGTTTCATCAAGCGCAAGCCCAATTTTTCAACCAACATTGTACTAACTGCATTAGTACAATTCCCCCCGTCAATCACCATACCAAAAACCTTTTTACCCACTAAGCATCTAGTATGAAAGAGATTATCCCTTTGCTCACCAATTTCATCCACCCTGACGCTAGTACTAAGGACTCGTCGATTAACAAATGAATCTTTAACAGCATAAATCAAACCTTCCTCATCACTACTACTAGCTCCAACATCCACCAACTTAGGCATTCCCTTAAATTCATCCTCGGAACTAATTTCACCATTATCATGCAAGATCATTAGCCTCCTATTTGGACACTGGGATGCTATATGACTCGTACCCAAGCACTTAAAACATATAATATTTCTATCCCGCGTAGTTTGAGAATCAAAAATATTTTTACCTTTCGTTGTAGGTTCCTCCTTCCCTTTCGGGTTATGTTCATCATTGTGTTCCTGCTTCGGTTGTGATGTAGGATAAGATGGTGAGTGTCTTACTGCCCCCTTTCGCCTTAGTTGCCTTTCCACCTTCATGGCCGTATGCACCATATCCTCTAGTTCCACATAATGTTACAGCTCAATGACATTGGAAATATCTCTATTCAGGCCACTCAGAAACCTAGCCATCGCAGCTTCCGGATCCTCCACCACATTAGCTCAAATCATTGCCACCTCCATATCCTTGTGATAATCTTCTACACTCCTCGACCCCTGAGTCAGACCTTGCAGCCTCTGGTAAATATCTCTATAATAATGAGTTGGCTCAAACCGCTTTCTTATTATGGTCTTTAACTCACCTCAAGTCTCCACCGGCTCCTCAAGGTTCCTCCTCCTACCCGTCACTAGTTGATCCCACCAAATATTGGCATAATCTGTGAATTCAATCACAGCTAATTTCACCTTCTTCTTCTTTTCCGAATAATTATTACAATCAAAACTCCGTTTGACCTTTGTCTCCCAATCCAAGTACGCCTCCGGATCACTCCTACCCTGGAACGATGGTATTTTTACTTTAATTTTCCCAAGGTTGTGGTCAACAACATCTCTACCCCCCACGATGCCTCCTAGCATCACGACGCTCCCTATCATGCCTTCTCTCATACCTATCTCCTCTATCCCTCCTTTGCATACATCCCACCAAAAATATACTTCCACTTTCACTGTCCATGTCCTCATCATCCATACCAACTTCCCGCCTATTACCTCTCCTAACCCGAGAACCATCATGAGATTGATCTCGAGGTCTTTGTTCACGTTCTGTACCTTGATTCTCCATTTGAGCCATAAACCTCTCAAATTGTGCCCTCATTGCTACAATATCATCATTACCCTGTTCATCCTTTCTATTCACATCCCTGAGCGGTTTTCTGCCTCCAACAGAAGATGAAGATGTGGCACCCTCTCTATCGGACATTTTTAATATCAAAAATAAATTTTTCCTGACGTGTATTTTCACTCCTTTATCCTTTCAAATTTCACCCAAGAACTAATGAAGAAACAATTCGAGAACTAAATCAAGGGTTGGAAAAGGGTAAGACACGAACAAGAACAAGGAAATTTGGAACTTGAGAAAATTAGAAATATTTGGAGAATCTCTGGGAATTTTCGGAATTTTTTTAATCTGTCAGAGAAATGGACTACGAGTATGGCAGAAAAAAGGGGACTGGATTTGGATGAAAAGCGAAGAAGAAAAACACTTTTGAATTTTTGGGACTAACTCTTATGGATCAAACTGAAGAAAATTATGACTGACACGAAGAACATGAAAAAAATCAAGAAACGCAAGAATCTGAAATAGATCCAAGCTCTGATACCAGATGACGTGATCCCACTTAAAACCTAGGAAAGATCTAAGACAGATTAAACACGAAAAATAAACAAGAACACAAGGAAATAAATAACGGAATTAAAGATAGATCGACGATAAAACCTTGACCCGACAATCACGACGCAATTACTGACGATGCGGATTGAAGAACCATGATTGGTGAACACCACAAGGGTTGTCAATTCCTTGATAAGTTCATTGGGTGAATGTCACAAAGATCACATCTTTGATAAGTTCAAGAAAAGGGAATAACTCAACCTTTCAATTTGGAGAATCCTCTCTCAAATAATATTAATAATCTCAAAACTGTACTGTCTTTTACAATCATGAAAAGGAATATAAATAAGAAAAAATAACCTAGCCGCTAGTTGGGCTCAAAACAGTATCCTAATTAGACTAAAATACTAAAATAGGAAAATAAATTAAAAACCAAAAAGGAAACAAAATAATTAAAATTCTCGCCAAATTTGACCCGCTCCTCAGTTACGGTCGTGAAGATTCCAGTTATGGCCGTAAATGCCTCTCGGGTCCAAACCTGCTTCAATAATTATGGCCATGATGAAATTGATTACGGCCGTGAAATGCCCTGAGCTTGGATGTTACGGCCGTAACTTCCAGACTTACGGCCGTAAGTCTTGTTCTGCTGAAATTCTTCCTTTTTCCCCGAGAATTGGTTACGGTCGTGATAATAGCTTTTACGGCCATGAAGGACCTTCATTATGGCCGTAATGATTTTTCTGCACAAGTAACTTCGATCACTCGACTCGTCTTGATCATTTCTTCCTCCCGGCTCGACCCCAACACGGAACTTGCTCCGTTTTCCACGTAGATCATCGTCATACTGCCGATGGCTCGACTTCGCCCTTCGATTCCTAGTCTAGATTGTATCATGTTGACATATAAAAATACTCAATTCAAATGCCCAATATGAGAGTCCGAAACATGGGAGCCCATTACAATTAATAGGGCGATGTGAATGAAAATGGGAAATTGAGTGATGGCAGAGATGTTTGGATGACTGGATAATTGGGCGAACGAAAAGATAATTTTCATAACTTAAACCATGATTAAGGAAATATATTGAAGCCACACATAAGCATTTACCATGTCGTGAACAGTTAATGAAGACAAGGGTAAGTTATTTAATGCAAGGGAATATGCGGTAGTTAAGCAAAGCGCCTAGCAACGATTATCACAAGAAGCTTCGACAGTAAACAAAAACTTCAAAGTAGTAGGCAGTTTTATGTAGTTTTATGCCAATTTGAATGTATAATAGACAGTTAGATGTTTAGAAAGACTAACAAATCAAAATTCTCAAAACAAAAATGTAATTTTCTTATCTTAGATTTAAGAACTATCCTAGTTTAATTTGGGTGCTTGTGCCCCTTGAAGGCATCCTTTTAACTAAGTTTTCTTTAGTGCAAACACCTCCTTTTTGGAACTTTGTTTCCAGAGATTTGTCCTTTACATTTTTATCTAATCCCTTTTAATGGTTAGCATGAGCGAAACAACACCCGCGCAAAACAACTATATCATGATCGACACTTGAAAAAATCTTCTGAGATTCAATTAATAAGAATTTTTTAGTGTAAAAAATAGCACGTTATACGGAAGAATGAATACATCAAACACTAGTGTAGCCACAAACCACCTTAACGCAATGCAGAATGATGTTGTTCTATGGAGTAAAAATTTGTCAAAACGATTATATACTAAATTTATATCTTGCAAATATGGTAAACAGTCTACAATAAATGACGATTGCAAAACACAAAGTATAAGTTATTTTACCGCATAAATAAAACGTGGGAAGCACATGGAGAAAACTAGTTTATTGAAAGTGTGGATGAGTGGGAAACATTTCCTATTTTACCCCTATATATTTAATTATATACCTAAAATACTCTTACCCCCATATTTAGTAATAATCGGTATATTTTTGATCATTACATTATTGGAATATTAATTTTTACCTTTACACTTAAGGCCTAAGGTCATGGTTTGGACTGACTTTCTATTTTGCCAAATATGGCAATATAACTCTTTGGATCGACCTTCTCTGTGGTCCGAGGTCACTCTTTGGGCCAAACTGTTCACACGAGCATCGTGGTCTTGTTATTGGCTAACTCTAATCCTAAAACACGTTAATGGGTTACGTCTTGGGCCTTACTCTAGAAAAACAGATATTTACCGAAAAGAAAATCCGATTCACTTAAGGAATGTTCCTCTATAAGGTAACTTCTTTTAATTAGGATTTCTTTTCCTACTAGAATAAGGAGATGTATCCTGATTCTTATAAATGGGTCTCCTTATTTCATAATTAAGGTTACACACAATATTCATATTTTTCTTAAGTTCTTGAATATTTTCTATATTATTCTCCCCTTCTCTAGAGAACTAATTCTTAGACCAGAGGGGCGACGAAGGCAACTCTTGTTGCCCTTTTTGTAGGTTTCTTGGAGGCTTGGATCATCATCTCTTACAAAAGATCAATTTTTTGTCTTACCATGTCAATGTCAGAAAAATTACAAAAACAATTGGCGTCGTCTATTGGAAATCAATCGAAAAATGATGTTGTTCTAAGATCGATCTCAAAATAAATAAAAATTCAGAGAGTTTTATGATCTGACTATAAAGAATAGTCCTAATAAAAGAGTCGACAGATCAAAGCAACTTACTGGAGGAGACCCGTAAAATTGGTGTCGTGGAGGACTAATATTTCGTTGAAAAGATCAGATCTAGCAAAACGCACGACAGTAGCAAAACACAAGACTAATAATTCCATCTCAGCCAAGAATATGAATCCTGCCAAAACTCCCAACCACATTTGCAAAGAGGGCTCACCCCGACGACGACCGCAACAAGGACTCAACACGACGACTGCAGTTAATATTTGGCGAGCACTCACCTTGCAATAACCCCCGATGACCACTGTCAAGATTGTGAGGTAAGCTCACCCCGACAACCACGTCAAGGTTGCGATGTGGACCCACTTCACCTGCAAGGTTAAAATTTCGAAGAACACCTCCAACCTTTCACAACTTCCAATGGAGATTGGAATCTCACTGGATAACATGTTAGATACATCCATCTGACCTATATTCCTCAGATTTCCCAATTGAATTGGAAGGGGACTGACCAAGTGGCTCCAAGAAATGTTTGGAGCTACTGACAAAGATGGAAAAAAACTTACCGGGGAATCCTTCCATTAAATCTGTTCTTAGAGAGATCAAGTTCTAGCAAATTTTGGAATTTCGAAAACTTGAAGGAACCCTGCCATGAAATTTGTTCTATCTCAGGGAAAGATAAATCAAGGTCCTTAAATTGCCTATGGAAGATGGGATTTTTCCATTGAACCGATGTATAGACAAATCTAGTGCCGTCTGATTTTGAAGTTTCCAAATGATAGGGAGATGTTACCTATGCATTCATTGTTCCACAATTGGATATCTTGCAGATTAAATAGGTGACTCGATGTTAAATCTACCCTCCAAGTATAAAGAGGTCAAATTATAGCCTAGCAATAATCCAGGGTCATTCTTCCTAGGGATTTTATTGGTGTCGTAATATTTGCTAAATTCAGAACTTAACTATAATTTCAATTGTGTTTAAATGAATAAAAAGAGGATAATTAAATTGCAATGAAAGGGAAATTTGAGTGGAGTTATTCTTTCGCTATCAATTGGGTTTTGCAAAAAAATTTAGCACGAATTTCTTGAGATCGATAAAATTTGGAAATATTAGTACGAGAATTAATCAATTTATTTTACGGCATTTAGTCGAGCATGTTGTGTGCATAATCAATACATACCACATCAACGACATCAATCGAGGTAAAATAATTTGAAGAATTAAAACACTCGTTAATTATTATCAATCACAAGAATTCATCTATAGAAAATTAACACTCACCCATTGAGGCTAGGAATAACTACTCTCAAATATAATCTAGCCGGACATAATTAAATTAAACGAAATAAAAATTAAATAAACAGTAAGCATTACTAAAGATTGAAATTAGAGTTTGAAAATGAAAATCCAATAACCAAAATATAAATAAAAACAAACTAACATCAATAATCCAGATTCATGAAAACTAGGAATTGAAATAATTCAACATGTAAGCAACATATGAAAATTGGAACCAATCACCGATAACCACCAACTGCAGCCTTTCTTTTGAACCAAAGAAGACCCCTCGTTTTCCTCAATCTGCTACTGCGTTGACAGGAGAGGAAGTAGAATGAGAGAGGTGATATTTTCCGGTGGAGGCTGGGAGTGCGGAGCTGCTGTGGGAGTTGAAAGGGTTAAAAATGGAGGTGGTCGAAGGGATGAGAGGCTGGTATTGGAGGACAGAGATTCCAGAGAGACGGCTGTAGGTTGAAGGTGAGCGGCTGGTTGCTTCTATGGAGAGAAGACAGAGGAGGGGTGATGGCTGCTTGTGAAGATGGTGAAGGAGAGCTGCTGTCGGTTGAATGGAGTGCTGGTGAGGGGGAACTGCTACTGGTTTCTGTGAGAGGAGGTGGATTATGGGAGAAGAAGATGAAGTCTGGCTGGTCTGTGCAAGAAGAAGGCTGCTGGTTTTGAAGATAGAAGACACAGGCCGAGAGGGAGAAGGCTGGCGGGAGGAGACAGAGCAGAGAGGGGCTGAAGGAGATGGGGCGATGGCGAGGCTGCTGGATGGCCGGGCGGCTGGTGTAAAACGAGAGAACACGTGAGAGAGGGAGCAACGGGGCTGAGTTGAGGGGTGCGACTCAAAAAATGGATAAAGGGGGAGGAGGCAGCGGCTGATGAAGACAGATGGAGAGGGGACTGGCTGCTGGTTTTCTGGAAGGGATGAAGTGGCTGTTGTGAGAGAGGGATTTCAGCTCCATGTTTTCTGTAGGGAAGAAAGAGGGTGATGGCTGAATGGTTGAAGGAGAGAAGAGTGCGGCTGCTGTTGTAGAGACCAAGACAAAAAAAACATAGAGAGGGATGGTGAGCTGTAGGTTGGGGAATTCCTCTATTGTAGGTTTTTTTTTTTTCACTCCATTAATTTAGGGATTTTTGGGTTGAACTTGTCCAAAATATATCTGTAATCAAATAAATGAAATTTTTAGCAATTAAAGCTAATTTAGAGTTAAACAAATAAAATTGAATATTTTATAAGTTTTACTCTAAATGACAAAATTTATATCCCAAAATTGTATTTTTTCATTTATTTGCCTATTTAAAATACGTAAAATTGGACAATAATCACACTCCCCAAATAGCTTTTTGCTAGTCTCTAGCAATTCAAGCGAATTAAAAACATGTCTACCTCCATGAAAAACTTCAATTGAGAATGAATTTAGGTAGTCGAGCGTAACAACTTCGCAGAATCAAGAGATCAAGCATTATATCCAAATTAATCCATAAAAACTTTCCCAAAATTTTGTGTGTGTGTGTTATAAGCCGATCCATCAAACCACTAACCTCAACACATACAGTGTCGAGTATTTACTCAAGCCAAGTATAAACTCCATATACTCACGGGTATGTGTATTTTGTTTCTGAACTGGTTAGGAGGTCACTCATGGAGTTTGAAAATTGATCACTCAAGCATTCAATAAACAAAGGCAATACATATGTGGATGACAGTAATGTAAATATTGACCTCATGAAAATCATACAACCATTGGGACTCAACCATTCTTACCACAAGCCTACTTAAGATCAAAATGTCAATGTAAAGGTGACGCTTGTGTTATCAAAGGAACAGATAAGGAGGGGTGGAAGAAAAGATTTACGTGTTCCAGTGATAATAGTAGAACAAGAAATTCCAATGGAAGTATAAGAGGCAATGTAGCATTTATTTATTTATTTTATTTATAGGATAAGGAAATAAAAGAAGTGAGTAGAAATTGAGGACTTCCAAAATATAAGCAAGGATAATAATTTTCACTTTAAATCACACTTCAAGCTTGCTTTCTTCTTCACATTCTTTACTTTCTCTTCAATACGTCTCCCTTTTCTTTCTTTTTTTTTTTCTTTTTTTTTTTTTTTTTTTTTTTTTCAAACTGAGATCCTCTCAAATAATTTTTCAACATTTTCCTCTAGTCTCAATGACTGTCAAATACTTTCCAACTCCACTTTTCTTTCTTTTTCATGCAATGAACGTTTGTTTCTCAAATATGGAGCAAAAATAATCATCCTCACTTATACTTGAAAGTAGAAACAATGTTATGTATTTATGGAAGCAATGTCTAGATGTAATGTCATTTTTAATGTGAAATAGATGAACGAGATTTGTGGCTATGAAAGGATTTTTGATGGGAAGAGAAGATGATAAGGTTGGCTTCAAAGGATCAAATTTTCATTTGACATTGACCTTCATCGTTTCTTAAGTATAAACCACCAACAATCCACAATCCGTGTAATGATGCCCAATGGAAGTAGCAATATTGTGAAGCCCCGAGTTCCGTATACCCGGTTCACCATGTCATTATCTAATCTAATTTTTTTTTTTTTTTTTTCGAATAATATTTTTGCGGAAGAATAACTGAATTTCATTTATGGCAACCTTAAATAAACTGTAATGGTCGATAAAATATAATAACATTTATGAAACAATTTGAAATAGTAAACCGAACCATTAATATTGTAAAGAAATTTACAATATCATAATTTCTCAAATAAATGAAGTTCTCATAATTATTCGATGCTTGGAAAATACGGAAATCTTAAAGTTTAACTTTCAACCATTTATCGATTATTGCCACCATCATCCATCACTTGCCACCGTCTTCGAAATCTGCAAAACTGTTAAAAGTGTAGTGAGCATTTCATAAATGAAATACTCAGTAGACTCATCGCCAATTAATTAATCTACAATAAGATTCCTTCAATTATGATATTCTCCACCATTTTATTTTTTTACAAAACCATCCAACTCATGTCTCACCTACGGTTTCATCATCACCATTTCCATCTACCCATCTTCATTTCAATACACATGGCACAACTCACACTTCCATGTACCTAGATTCCACACTACTAACACAAATTTATATAAAATCTTCCATGTGCTGATGTGCAAACTCATGATGTAAAGTAAAGCAGAAAGTGAGAGTAGAGCTGGAAGGGAGGGATAAATATATATATAAGCCAAACTCCACCTCCATCTTAAAGAAGGGAGCAACTTCCTGTTCATTATCATCATCACCAATCCATAGTCCACGAACCTCCCTTATGATCACCTGCATAAGCTCCACCTTCATCACCATGAATCAATCCACCACCAATGAATCACTACCGATTCAACTCGATCGAAGCAAGCTGCAAAATGCCAAAATCCAACCAGAATCACCACCTCCAGCTCCAGACATCAATTTCAGTCCCCAATTTACAAACAACGAGTGGCAATCACTGCCGGATCATAGCCACAGACGAAAACGACCTCACTGCAACCACGAACCACCGTCTGTACCAAGATCCGCCTGCACCACCACTTCCAAAATCAGAATCAAAACTAAAATCAAAACCCAGAATAAGCCAAGCCAGTCACTTACCTTCGACCAACGCCGGAATTGTAGCCGGAGAAATCACGACCTAAATCGTGATTCAACCACGGTCGCGCCTCCAATCAGCCCTCAAACCGCACCCAAACAACCCCATAACCTATCTTTTTGCACTCTCGCCGCTTGCCGGCGTTTGCTCCGGCGTTTGCGCCGTCAATAGCGCTGCAGCGCGCCACCGGGCGAGACCCCTCTCTCGTCGTCTCACTCTCTCCGATCCCTCTCTCTCTCTCTCTTCGATCTGATTGAGGAAAGGAAAGGGTATATTATTTTAAATATTATAAACTTTCGGAAATTGCAGTTTAGTCCCTATAGTTTTAAAAGTTATTCAATTCAGTCTCCACTGTTTTAAACTTATCAAATTCCAACCCTTAAAGTTTTAAAAGAGTTTTAATCAGTCCTTTCATTTTTAAAATATATTATTTCAGCCCTATAGTAATATTCGTTTTAAGTTTCAACTCAAGTTTCAAAGATATTCATCTTAGTCCTTCAACTTTCAAAAATATTCACTTTAGTCCCTAAGCTTTCAAAACATCAATTTCAGTCCTCAAATTGTAAATTATCAATTTGAACTATATAATTCAAAAGACTAAGGTGACTTATTGGCTAAGACGAAGCGTACGGAGAATTTAAAGAAATTGAAGTCCTTCCCGCTCAACTTTGCACTCGTCGGATTTAAGGTAGACTCGCCCCTATTAATTGATTTAAATTATGATTGTATGTGAATGTCACATAACTTGTGAAATTATGTTTTTATGAAAAGTAAGTATGTTTTTATGACAAGTAAGTATGTCTTATGTTTTTATGAAAAGTAAGTATGTTTTTATGACAAGTAAGTATGTCTTATGTTTTTATGAAAAGTAAGTATGTTTTTATGACAAGTAAGTATGTCTTATGTTTTTATGAAAAGTAAGTATGTTTTTATGACAAGTAAGTATGTCTTATGTTTTTATGAAAAGTAAGTATGTTTTTATGACAAGTAAGTATGTTTTATGGTTTTACGAAAAGTAAGTATACCCTATATTTTTACGAAAAAATTTGGATCATTGCTATGAAAACAATCTCACAATATTTCTATGGGTCACATATGATATGTTTATGATTATGCTAAGAGGACCGGAGTTTAGTAGCGCTACACATAAGAATTCTTGCCATCTAAGTTCGGTAAAATTCTTGTGTCTCCCTATGTTTATGAATATTTCAATCCTATCCTATGTTATGATGAAAATGATCCCTATGCTTTCAAAAGAAAATTATGCTTGGTATATTTATGTGATTATATGTTGATATGTTTTTCAAAGATGTTTTCAAAGAGCCGGTATTTATATGTTCAATTATATTGTAGACTCGCACTTATTAATTGATTTAAATTATGATTTCATATAAATGTCATGTGACTTGTGAAAGTCAATTTTCAAGAAAATTAAGTATGTTTATGAAAGGTAAATATACCTTATGTTTTTATGAAAAGTAAGTATACCCTATGTTTTTACGATAATGTTTTATATGTTTTGGATCATTGCTATGCACATAAGAATTCTTACCACCTAAGTTCGGTAAAATTCTTGTGTCTCCATAAGTTTATGAGGATTTACCACCTAAGTTCGGTAAAATTCCTGTCTTTCCATATGTTTATGAGGATTTACCACCTAAGTTCGGTAAAATTCCTGTCGCGTATGTTTATGAGTATTTCGATCCTATCCTATGTTATGATGAAAATGATCCATATGCTTTCAAAAGAAAATTTATGCTTGGTATACTTACTGGGATTTTATAAATCTCACTCCACGATATTTACCATTTTCAGATAATTGAAGGTTCGAGGCGGTCAACATGGAAGTGGCAAAAGTGGTTAAGATTGATGAGATAATTATGTTGAACTTTATGTAAGAAAATTATGTTCTATTTTTATTCACAAATAAAATTATGGGATTCTAATTATTCTTTTGAATAATTTTACATTACTATTTAAGTCTCGATAATATGATATGAGTCACTTTTAGTGGCACTCGAATGGAAGAGAATTCGGGTCGTCACAAATATCAACAAGGGCAATATAAGAAAACTACCAATCACTCAACTCTCATGATGAATAAATAAAATTACTTAAACTTGAGAGAGCTCTAGTTGTATGTGTTGACTATCCATCTTACCACAAGGCTTAAATTCGTGCATAAATTTTTTTTTTTTTTTTAGGAGGGAGGTCTTTACAGAATAACAAAGATATAACTCAAGACTCAAGATGTACTCAATTTTAATGCTCAACTATCACAAAAATTAGTGCAAAACAAGTACATTTGAGTCACTCTCCCCCCAACTAAAATCAGACATTGTCCTCAATGACTCAAAGAGAAGAAAAATGAACAGTGAGTAATAGACACGACTCAAAATTAGATCAAGCTAAAGGAGAAGAGTGTACCTGAGAGGAGGCTTATGCACATGAGCAATTATTCAAGAATGAAAAACTAAAAAAAAATGAAGAAAAGAATAAAATTTGCAAAAAGAAAAGAAAATATATACATAATAATAAAAGTTAGTTCCAAGAAAATCAGCTGCTGGAAACAGGGTCCAGCAGAGGTAGTTCATTAATATCAGCAGAAAAATTATCCAAAAATGGTTTTAGACGTTGTCCATTAACTTTAAAAACAGTACCAATTTTTGGATCCAGGATTTCAACTGCTCCATAAGGATAAACAGTTTGCACAATGTAAGGAGCAATCCATTTAGTTCTCAACTTACCAGGAAAGAGATGAAGCTTAGAATCATATAGCAATACTTTCTGAGAAGGAAAAAATGATTTTCTAAAAATTCTCTTATCGTGAAAAACTTTCATTTTCTCTTTTGAAAATTTTGCATTCTCATATGCTTCCAAACGCAATTCATCTAACTCATTCAATTTCAATTTCCTAAACTCACCAGCTTGATCTAGATCAAAGTTGATTGTCTTAATTGCCCAATAAGCTTTATGTTCAATTTCAACCGGCAAGTGACAAGGTTTTCCAAATACAATTCTATAAGGAGACATTCCAAGAACAGTTTTAAAAGCAGTCCTATAGGCCCATAAAGCATCATCCAATTTTATAGCCCAATCTTTTCTATTTGGATTAACTGTTTTTGTCAAAATGCCTTTAATTTCCCGGTTGGCTAGTTCAGTTTGACCATTATTTTGAGGATGATAGGGAGTGGAAACATTATGCCTAATGCCATATTTCTTCAACAGAGTTTCAAAAGGTTTATTATAAAAATGTGTTCCTCCATCGCTAATTATGGCCTTAGGCATACCAAACCTAGAAAAAATATGTTCTTTCAAAAATTTGAGCACAACTTTATGGTCATTTGTTCTACATGGAATAGCCTCTACCCATTTTGAAACATAATCCACAGCTACCAATATATAAAGATATCCAAAAGAAGGGGGAAAAGGACCCATGAAATCTAATCCCCAACAATCAAAAATTTCAAGAACAAGGATTGGTGCTAATGGCATCATATTCCTATGGCTGATACTACCAAGTTTCTGAGATGCTTCACAATTTTTACAAAAGGTATGAGCATCCTTAAATAAACTAGGCCAATAGAAACCACATTGAAGTACCTTAGCAGATGTTTTCTGCGAAGAGAAATGGCCTCCGCAAGCATGAGAATGACAGAAATTAAGAACTTGTTGTACCTCGTCATCAGGAACACATCTTCGGATGATCTGATCAGCACAATATTTGAATAAGTATGGATCATCATAGAAGAAGTTCCTTGCAATAGCTTTCATCCTCATTTTGTCTTGAACACTCCAATTTGAGGGCATATGACCTGTAACAAGATAATTAACCAAGTCAGCAAACCATGGAACAATATTCAAGCTAAATAACTGTTCATCGGGAAATGAATCATTTAAAGGGTGAGAAACTTTTGAATTTTCAGAATTTAATCTGGATAAATGATCAGCGACAACATTTTCCACCCCTTTTTTTATCCTTAATTGTGATGTCAAATTCCTGCAATAACAAAATCCATCGAATGAGTCTAGGTTTAGCATCTTTCTTTGTGAACAAATATTTAAGAGCAGAGTGATCAGTAAAGATGGTAACAGGGGTCCCAATAAGATAAGTTCGAAATTTTTCCAATGCAAAAACTATTGCTAGCAGCTCTTTTTCAGTAGTTGTGTAATGTAACTGAGCTTGATTCAAAGTTCTGCTAGCATAGTAGATTACATAAGGTTCCTTACCTTTCCTCTAGCCAAGCACTGCCCCTACAGCTATATCACTTGCATCACACATTAATTCAAAAGGTAGAGACCAATCAGGTGATCTAACTATGGGTGCAGTGGTGAGTGCCTTTTTTAAATGTTCAAAAGCTGCAGTGCATTCAATAGTCCAAACAAATTTTGTATCATGCTTCAAAAGTGTAGTCAAAGGTTTAGCTATGATACTAAAATCTTTTATGAATCTCCTATAAAAACCTGCATGACCTAAAAATGATCGAACGTCTTTTACAATGGAAGGAATAGGCAACCTAGAAATTGAATCTACTTTTGCCTTATCTACTTCCATGCCTTTAGAAGAAATTATATGACCTAAAACAATTCCTTGTGTTACCATGAAATGACATTTCTCCCAATTAAGGAGAAGTTGCTTATCTTCACACCTGCATAAAACAGCTTTCAAATTTGTTAGGCAATCATCAAATGAATTACCATACACAGAGAAATCATCCATAAAAACTTCCAAAAAGTTTTCTATCATGTCACTGAATATGCTAAGCATGCATCTTTGAAAGGTTGCTGGCGCATTACAAAGACCAAAAGACATTCTTTTAAAAGCAAATGTCCCAAAAGGGCAAGTAAAAGTAGTTTTTTCTTGGTCTTCTAATGCTATTTCAATTTGATGATAGCCTGAAAAACCATCCAAGAAACAACAGAATGAATGTCCAGCAACTCTTTCTAGCACTTGATCTAAAAATGGTAAAGGAAAGTGGTCTTTTCTGGTCATGGAATTCAATTTCCTATAATCTATGCACATTCTCCAACTAGTAGGTACCCTTTTTGTGATCATTTCTCCCTGTTCATTTTCAACAACGGTAACCCCAGTTTTCTTAGGAACTACTTGAGTAGGACTTACCCACTTGCTGTCTGCAATAGGATAAATAATACCTACATCAAGTAATTTTAAAACTTCATTTTTAACAACTTCTTTCATGTTAGGGTTTAGCCTTCTTTGAGATTCCCTAGAAGGATTAGCATTTTCTTCTAGGAAAATTCTATGAGTGCACACTAAAGGACTAATTCCCTTAATATCTGCTATAGTCCAACCTATTGCAGATCTATGATCATTCAACACTTTCAACAACAAATTTTCCTGATCACATGTAAGAGTAGAAGAGATTACCACAGGGTATGATTCATTAGGTCCCAAGAATGCATACTTTAGTTCCGATGGAAGAGGTTTAAGCTCCAGAGTTGGCATCTTTTCTGCTGATGTTTGCATGGGTGTTTGACTGACATTTAGAGGCTCAATGTTTGGCTGCCAAGCTTTTATAGCTGCTGTTGTTACACTTTTTGAAGGGTTTTGAATGCTGTCCAATTCCAGATTCTGCTCAAGATGCTCATCAGGATCTTCTAACTCACTTAGCAGCTCTTCCAACATATTAACTTCCTGCACTTCATCAAAATCTTTTGGTTGCCTACAAGCATTGAAAATGTTAAGTTCTAAAGACATATTACCAAAGGTCAACTTTAAAATACCACTCCTACAATTTATCAAAGCATTTGAAGTTGCAAGAAATGGTCTACCAAGAATAACAGGGATTTGAGGAGAAGTTTTAGGTGTACTTTGAACATCAATAACAACAAAATCAACTGGGTAGTAGAATTTATCAACTTGAACCAAAACATCCTCAATTATCCCTCTAGGCATCTTAACAGATCTATCTGCTAATTGTAAAATCATGGGGGTAGACTTAAGTTCACCTAGACCAAGCTGTGTATACACACTGAAGGGCAAAAGATTCACACTTGAACCTAAATCTAGCAAGGCATGACCAATACGAGTGGTTCCTATCATACAAGCAATGGTTGGAGAACCAGGATCTTTAAATTTTTAGGAGTTTGGCATTGTATGATAGAACTCACTTGTTCAGTTAAAAATACTTTGTTCTTAACAGCTAGCTTCCTTTTCACTATACACAAATCCTTAAGAAATTTAGCATAGGCAGGGACTTGTTGAATTGCATCTAACAGAGGAATATTTACCCTAACTTGCTTAAAAATCTCATGAATTTCTGTTTGATTTTTTGTCTTATTACCAGGTTGTAATCTTTGAGGAAAAGGGGCAGGGGGTGCACCTACTATTGGCTTAGATGGTTCCTGAACATCAGATAGAGATTTTACTACAGTATCATCAACAGGAGGTTCAGCTTGCTTACCCACCAAGTTCTCTTTAGGTTCAGGAACTTGGATTTGCTTACCACTTCTCAAGGTAGTTACTGCTTTCACATGTCTCAGATTGGACTCATCGCCCCCATTGTATTGAGTTTGAGGATTTGGCATTGGTTGAGCTGGAAACTTACCCTTTTCTGATGCACTTGCCTGAGTAGTCAGCTTTGTAAGCTGAGATCGGATGTCATTAATGGCCTGAGAGTTTTGATTGTTGATGGCAGCTTGACTTTGCATGAATTGTTGGATTTGGTCTTCCAGACTTCTCTTCTGCGGTGGCATATATGGTGTTGGTTGTGAGGGTCCAGCATTGTTTCCAACATTATTGCTTCCTCCTTGATCATTCCTCCAACTGAAATTTGGATGATTTCTCCAACCTGGATTATAAGTACTCGAATATGGGTTAGAATAAGGTTTGGAAATCATATTGACAGCAACAGATTGATCAAAATACATCTCTTTTAGTTGGGGAAGTGCAGGACAATCGTAGGTTAAATGCTGTACATCATCACAAATTGAACATTTTTCGAAAATAGTGGAAGAGGAATTGACTTCATTCACTTTTTGAGTTTCCAAATTTTCAAGTTTTCGAGTGATGACAGCCAATCGGGCATTTATGTCATCATCTGCTCTAAGTGAATGAATTCCATTTCCAGATGCAATCTTTGGAAATTCAGTTTTTATTGCAACACCCCTATCAAACTCATCAATGTTATCCCATGATTGGGCATTTTCAGCTAAATCATCAAAAAATGTAAAAACTTCATTCGGGTCTTTTGCAAAGAAATCACCATTACTCATGGTTTGCACAAATTGTCTCATTTCTGGTCTGAGCCCTTCATAAAAAAATTTAGTTAACATCCATTTCTCATAACCATGATGGGGACAAGATAACAACAAATCTTTGAATCTTTCCCAACTAGTGTAAAAATTTTCATTATTCTTTTGAGAAAAATTCATGATTTGTCTTTGAATAGCGGTGGTTCTTTGTGGTGGAAAAAACTTTTTAATGAACTCTTTCCGCATATTTGCCCAATCTGTAATTGAACTAGGCCTTAAAGAGTTAAGCCATGACTTAGCTTTATCCTTTAGTGAAAAAGGGAAAAGCTTGAGTCGAATGACTTCCTCAGTGCAATTTCGTTCAAGAAAAGTAAAACAAACCCCTTCGAATTCCTGGATGTGGTGATATGGACTCTCTGATGGCATCCCATGGAAGCGTGGTAGATGATCAATCATTCCTGGTTTGAAGTTGAAGACCGCCGCATTTACAGGCGTCACTATGCATGACGGAGTGCTTGTCATCGTTGGAAAAATATAATCTCTAAGACTTCGAACGACTGGCGCCTCATTTGGATCTGCATTATTTGCCATTACTACCTGCTGATTTTCAAGAATTAAAAATTGGTTAGTAGGTTCCGATCTTACTAATCGCGTAGAATTATCTCGAAACCAAACGGACATAAACAAAGAACAATATCAAGAATAGTAGTCGAGAAAAAAAAATAACAATAAAATAAAAAGAATTCAGCAAAAATCAATTAACACCAAAATTATCCCCGGCAACGGCGCCAAAAACTTGACTCGATGTTAAATCTACCCTCCAAGTATAAAGGGGTCAAATTATAGCCTAGCAATAATCCAGGGTCATTCTTCCTAGGGATTTTATTGGTGTCGTAATATTTGCTAAATTCAGAACTTAACTATAATTTCAATTGTGTTTAAATGAATAAAAAGAGGATAATTAAATTGCAATGAAAGGGAAATTTGAGTGGAGTTATTCTTTCGCTATCAATTGGGTTTTGCAAAAAAATTTAGCACGAATTTCTTGAGATCGATAAAATTTGGAAATATTAGTACGAGAATTAATCAATTTATTTTACGGCATTTAGTCGAGCATGTTGTGTGCATAATCAATACATACCACATCAACGACATCAATCGAGGTAAAATAATTTGAAGAATTAAAACACTCGTTAATTATCATCAATCACAAGAATTCATCTATAGAAAATTAACACTCACCCATTGAGGCTAGGAATAACTCCTCTCAAATATAATCTAGCCGGACATAATTAAATTAAACGAAATAAAAATTAAATAAACAGTAAGCATTACTAAAGATTGAAATTAGAGTTTGAAAATGAAAATCCAATAACCAAAATATAAATAAAAACAAACTAACATCAATAATCCAGATTCATGAAAACTAGGAATTGAAATAATTCAACATGTAAGCAACTTATGAAAATTGGAACCAATCACCGATAACCACCAACTGCAGCCTTTCTTTTGAACCAAAGAAGACCCCTCGTTTTCCTCAATCTGCTACTGCGTTGACAGGAGAGGAAGTAGAATGAGAGAGGTGATATTTTCCGGTGGAGGCTGGGAGTGCGGAGCTGCTGTGGGAGTTGAAAGGGTTAAAAATGGAGGTGGTCGAAGGGATGAGAGGCTGGTATTGGAGGACAGAGATTCCAGAGAGACGGCTGTAGGTTGAAGGTGAGCGGCTGGTTGCTTCTATGGAGAGAAGACAGAGGAGGGGTGATGGCTGCTTGTGAAGATGGTGAAGGAGAGCTGCTGTCGGTTGAATGGAGTGCTGGTGAGGGGGAACTGCTACTGGTTTCTGTGAGAGGAGGTGGATTATGGGAGAAGAAGATGAAGTCTGGATGGTCTGTGCAAGAAGAAGGCTGCTGGTTTTGAAGATAGAAGACACAGGCCGAGAGGGAGAAGGCTGGCGGGAGGAGACAGAGCAGAGAGGGGCTGAAGGAGATGGGGCGATGGCGAGGCTGCTGGATGGCCGGGCGGCTGGTGTGAAAGGAGAGAACACGTGAGAGAGGGAGCAACGGGGCTGAGTTGAGGGGTGCGACTCAAAAAATGGATAAAGGGGGAGGAGGCAGCGGCTGATGAAGACAGATGGAGAGGGGACTGGCTGCTGGTTTTCTGGAAGGGATGAAGTGGCTGTTGTGAGAGAGGGATTTCAGCTCCATGTTTTCTGTAGGGAAGAAAGAGGGTGATGGCTGAATGGTTGAAGGAGAGAAGAGTGCGGCTGCTGTTGTAGAGACCAAGACAAAAAAAACATAGAGAGGGATGGTGAGCTGTAGGTTGGGGAATTCCTCTATTGTAGGTTTTTTTTTTTTCACTCCATTAATTTAGGGATTTTTGGGTTGAACTTGTCCAAAATATATCTGTAATCAAATAAATGAAATTTTTAGCAATTAAAGCTAATTTAGAGTTAAACAAATAAAATTGAATATTTTATAAGTTTTACTCTAAATGACAAAATTTATATCCCAAAATTGTATTTTTTCATTTATTTGCCTATTTAAAATACGTAAAATTGGACAATAATCAATAGGTCCCCAAAATTCATATGGGATTCTACCGGATATCTGATTGTTGTCTAAGTACAGTATGACAAGGGTACTTGAGACATTGCCTAAGAATTCATGCAAGATACCTCATAAGCTATTGTTGTTTATTGCCAGTGATTCTAATCACGTGGCATTTTTCAATGATAAAATAAAACTCAGGCCATCGAATTCTCCACTTCCAAGTTAGCTACCAGTGGCATTCAATCAATTAAGCCTGTGCAATTTAGGAAGATTCCCTGAAGTTTATTCCCGGAGACTTAAAAGCCTGTTGTGAGAAGGAATTGTGGAAGGAATGGTACTGATAGGTTCCAATAGCCTTAATTTGGCTATCAATTCATGTCCCTGATGTGAGATATTGTATAAAGTGCCCCAGCCTGATCTCCTACCAATTATTGTGCACTATGGCCACTAGTTGTAATTGTTGAGCCTCTGATCGTAGCCGTCAAAGCAACAAGAAATGATTAACTACAAAAACTCTTGAGATATATGAGATTTCCAAGAACACCATAACTCCTCATGTGATCCAAGTTCATGAAATTGCTAATCCTTATTGATGCTGTAAAAAATCCTAACCTTGACGTGGCAAGATCTGATGATACTTGATTGCTGGAAAAGATCAATGAATTCTCCTTGGATGACCTGCAAAAAAGGCGAGGAGGATTCTCCCCGTCGCCCCTCCGGTGTGAGAATTAGTTTTATGGAGAAAAGTAGAGAGAATATTTTACTGGAAAACGTAAAGAATAATGAATGAATATATGTGACCAAAAGAGCTGTATTTATAGGGCTGGAAAAGCCCATAAACTCCTTTAATTAAGGAAGGAGTCCTTTTGCAACACACTTACCTTTTAAGAAGAGTTCTAAACTTATAGAGATTTAGTTTCCTTTTTGTAAAGTGTTTCCTTATGGATCACGTATTGCCTTGGGGCTTAAGAACATGGCCCATTAGTGAGGCCCATTGTCGAAAGAAATTATGAAGCCTACCATCATGGCCCAAGTCGAAGATATAGGTCGGGATGTACCCGACCTATATGAGACCGGGTATATCTTTATAGCACAGGCCGTTATTAAATAGTAGTCGTAAGGTCGGTCAGTACCGACCATACCAAGGAAGCCCGAGCACTTCTGGTCGGGTCATTGAACTCTCCTTAATCTTAGGGAGAAGGAGAATAATACGGATCATTGGCCCCCATGCGTCATAGATCAAGACAAGATATCTGGACGCATGACAGCTGTGACATGTACTTTGCCATCAAAATAGAATTTAATGCTTAGATCTAATTGATTTGCTTTAGATGGCTGACACGTGGCTAGGGGCAATCTGTGAATTTTAAAACTTTTCCCGCCAATTCTTGTCTATATATATGTGGTCCCCATAGTTCCATTCTCCTTACTTCATGAAAAAAAGTGATCAACGAACTCCTCGAGTTGTCACGACGTCTTCAACAATAACTCTTTAGTACTTAGGTCAGCTCGACCTATCCCGTCCTATATCTGATTTTATTATTTATTAGCGTAATGGCTAGATGGGTTCCAGTGGGCGACCTTAGGGAAATAGAAAACTTAGACGAACCATTAGAGGTCGAGCCTCTAGGTTTCTATGAACCCCCGACTAGTCCTCAGGATAATGAGTCGGAAAACGAAGAGGAGGTGGAAAATGATCCCGGGGTTTATAGAGATCTGAGAGAGGCCGACCTCGAACTTCCAACATTTTTCAACAAAATGAAAGAACATATGATCGAGGTAGATATGAGGAGGTATAACCTGGTAGATAGGTATATGGCAAGGGTTCCTGATAGAGATGAGTACCCTTATCATTTCCGGGAGGGGGAAATAGTAGTATTTCATGAGGCTTTAATGGGCGGGCTTTCATTCCCACTCCATTTTTTTGTGGACTTCTTCCTGACCGCAGGCATATTGCCGGGTCAGCTTGCTCCAAATGGGTGGTGGATTCTTGTATACTTTTTCATTTTGTGTAGGAGCTTAGGAATAGAACCTACTGCCAACCTTTGTAAATGTCTTTTAGAACTCAAGTTTCTTCCCTGATGTAATTCCTTTGTTACTTGTGTGGGGAAGGGTAGATTTGAGGACCCCTGGGTTCCATCCTCTATTAAGTACTGGAAAGAAAAAAATTTCTTTATTAAGCCGAGAGAAGGAGACAACATTTTTTGGCCGACCTTTAGGAAACCAGATGTAGATAGCTTCAATAATATAGGGAACCTAAGTGAGGAGGCCATTACCGAACTTATGGCAGATACCGTAAGGGTGTGTGACTTTAGCTTGTTGGCCGAGGAGGCCAATGACCTTGTGAATAATGACATTCTTGACATAGCCGGCCTTGGTCTCTAGCCCCGTAGGGTTCGACGTAAAAACAATACTTCCACTTTCTTATATTCTTAGCTCATGTCCTATTTCAAGGAGATCTAACCAACCTGACATGTATTTTTTGTTGCAGGGATGGTGTTTGACTCCGAGGCACTGAAGGAGGCTGCTTTGGCTAAGGCCCAAGGGACTCGGAACAAGCGAACTGTGGACGGGGTAACTCGAAGATGTCCTCATATCAAGAGCTTCTACTTCAGGCCCAGGCCAATCTTCTAACATGGCTCCTGAAGTTCCTCGTGTCAGGACGGAACGACAGCAAAGGGGTCGGGCTCCCCCGCCCTCTAACTCGGAGCTCGAGGCTGAGAACCCTTCATTGGTGGACTGCTGAAAGAAGCTTCAAGACTCCCTCCACCCTGATCTTGTAAAAAAGTATCAATACGAGATCGGGTTAGAGCGGGGAGTGGAACATATAATGAGTGTAGCACTTCAGGTAGGGTCTGGGGTGTTCCACTACTTCTTAGTGTTCATTCATCTAAATTTTCTTCTAACTTATTTTCTCGATCTCCAGATGCTTAGCATTACCCGAGGTGTTGCTAATCAAAGTATTGAATGGGGAGAGACTGCCACACCCAGTTGGTGCACTCCGTCCAATATGAGGCGACTCGGGATAATGCTGCCAAGGAAGAGTTCAGGAAGGTGAAGGTTGAGCTTGAGGCAGCTATCCAAGAGCGGGAGTCAGCCCGTGATGAAAGCAAGCACTTGGTAGAAGAGCTCCAGCTGGCACATGAGGGGGAGCTCCAAGCTCGAGAGCTGGCGGTTGAAGATTTCAAGGGGTCTAAAGAGTATAAGCTCGCTCTTGGGAATTATTCCCTTTAATCATACACTCAAGCGATCAAGCAAGCGCGAGCTTGGTGCCTTCTGAAGGCGCCCGAGCTTGATACCATCCCTCTGGCCGAATTTCCTCTTGGCGCTGATGAGCTTGATCTCTTCCCCTTTGATGACGAAGAAGAGGACTGCGAAGTGGTGGGGGATGATGAGATTGGCAGTGAGCCCGAGCCCTAAAGACATTTTTGTACTCCTTTTTTTTGTTGAATTTGTACAAACCTGGGGTATGCCCTGAGGACAACCTGTAATTTTTCGTTTATGAATGAATGTCTATTTTTTACCAATGCTCGCGCCCTTCACTTGTGTTTTAATGATACGTTAACTATCATTTTGAGTACCATAACCGTTCTTATAGGGGCATATATGATCAGGTGCAGACGAGCTCCTAATTTTGTAATCAAAACTTATGATTGATAGCAATTAGAGAGACTGTATATGGCCGAGCTTTATAGTCTATTTACCAAGACAAAGTCGTGCTAATAACCTTGTAAAATCGAGGTAAATATTAACGAGGTTGGGTGATGCTGAATCGGTAAAAAATCTTGTAAGGTCGAGTGAATCCGACCTTTAGTTTCCGCAGAGGGGTGGTCAGCAGGAGTAATAATTTGAAACGTCTTTTCACGAGACCTTGTAAATCGTTTGTTTGGAAATAATTTCTAACGTCTTGCCATGAGACCTTGTAAACTATTCATGGAAGAATAATTTGTAAAGTCTTGCCATGAGATATTGTAAATTATTTGATGAGAAATAATTTGTAACGTCTTGCCATAAGACCTTGTAAACTATTCGTGGAAGAATAATTTGTAAAGTCTTTTCATGAGACATTGTAAATTATTCGATGGGAAATAACTTGTAAAGTCACGTGAATGACCTTGTAAGTCATTACAAGATTTTAGTCCTCTGGTGCTCATTCTTTGCAAGAAGTACTTTTATTAAAGGGGACTGAATGATGGGCCTCGTTAAAACCTTACCTAGAAAAACCCTGTGGGAAAAAATTTGGATAAGGAAAAAGAGTACCCGTCCCTGACGCTTAAAGAAAGAACAATGGACACGCAGGCCCGACCTTAACAATCATTGATGGACATGTAAGTCCTAAGATAAAAAGATAAAATGGGTGTGCAAACCTGACTATTCTATAGCTAGATGACTTTGACCTTTAAAGGAATCGTGATCACTTGTAGTATGGCTTCAAATTTTCCACATTCCATGGCCGAGGAAGGGGTCTTGAATCCATTGTACAGAGGCTATATGAACCTTTTCCCACTTTTCGGATGACTTCGTACGATCCTTTCCAAATAGGCCCAAGTTTCCCTGGTTGATGATCGACAACCTCACTTCGACGAAGGACAAGATCTCCCATTCTGAATTCTCTCTTCTTCGATCGGACATTGAACTTCTTGGACATGGCCTGTTGATAAGCTTCTATTCTCAATGACGCACTTTCCCTGACTTCTTCCAGAAGATCCAGACTTTCTCGCTGTCCCTCAATATGATCGGGTAATCCTGTAGCCATAGTATGGAAGCTCGGAATTGTTACTTCTACCGGGACAGCGGCCTCCATTCCAAAGGAAAGCATGAATGGAGTCTCCCCTATTGCATTTTGAATGTTGTTCGGTTGGTCCAAAGTATTTTTGGGAGGAGATCAGGCCAATCACCCTTGGCACTGTCGAGGCGAGTCCTCAAGTCCTACAAGATGAGTCTGTTCGTAACTTCAGTTAACCCATTATTCTGCAAGTGTGAAACGAAAGTCAACCCATGTTCTATTCCCAGGTTCTTGTAGAATAGTTTGAAGGCTTGGAAATCGAATTGACACCCTTTATCAGTGATTAATGTCTTAGGAAGACCAAAACTGCATATTATAGACTTCTATACAAATGCCTCCAACTTTTTTTCTGTGATTACGACCATCGGTTCTGCTTCCACACATTTTGCGAAATATATTCCACAGCAACTGCTAAGAACTTGACCTGGCCCTGAGCTAGGGGGAATGGCCCAAGTATGTCAATTCCCCATTGAGAGAAAGTATATGGGCACATAGTTGAGGACAGTTCTTCAGCGGGTTGATGTAATCAGGTTGCGAATCTTTGGCACTTGTCGCAAGCTTTTACATAATTGAGTGTGTCCTTCTTCATGGTTGGCCAATAGTACCCGTATTGTATCAACTTCAATACTAGAGCTCTAGCTCCCTGGTGTCCTCCACAAATTCATTCATGAACCTCGGCCATAGCAAGGGCTGCCTCTTTCGGAGTTAGGCATTGTAGGTAAGGAAGTGTGAAACTTCGACGGAACAAGGTATTCTATAACAAGGTATACCTCGGGGCCCTTGCTTTGATTCTTCTTGCTTCTGCCTTGTCATCTGGAAACTTTCTTGATGTTAAGTACTCAATGATCGGATCCATCCAACATGATTCATGATCTGAAATATCCATAACATCGGGCTGATGTGCAGGCTCATGAAGAGTTCGGACGAATACGGTTCTCTCTAAGTGGTCAATATTGGAAAAAGTTAATCTTGGCAGAGCATCTGCTTTGTGATTGGTGGACCTTGGGATTTTGTCTATACGGCAAGACTTGAACTTCCTCTGCAAGTCCAGAACCATCATTCTGTAAGACGACATTTTTTCATCTTTTGCTTCAAAAGTGTCGTTCACCGCTCTACCACTAATTGAGAATCACCTAAGACTTTGACGTGCTCAACCCCTAGGTTTTGAAGTCCGACGATAACAGCTTCATATTCTGCATCATTATTAGTTGCTGGGAAATCAAACCTTTTTGCACACTGAATTTCCATTGTGTCGTCATCTTTCTTTAGTATGATTCCGGCCCCGAGCCTGCGGCATTCGATGCTCCATCCAATTGCAAAGTTCATGTGACATCTTCCCTGTCATGACCTGGCCCCCGAGGTCTTGGGGCAAGTTCGGCGACGAAGTCAGCCAAGACCTGTGCTTTTATAGAAGGCCGGGGTCTGAACTCAATGTCATATTCCCCAAGCTCGATTGACCATTTGAGTAAACGACCAGAGACTTCCGATTTCTACAAGATCTACTTTAAGGGTTGATTTGTGAGGACAATTATGACATGGGCTTGAAAGTAAGGTCTTAATTTCCTGGCTGCTATGACCAAGGCAAGTGCGAGCTATTTCTGCGTCTAACATCATCTTGCTGACGTAATATACTAGTTTTTGAGCCTTCCCTTCCTCTTTGACAAAAACGACGCTCACAGCATGATCAGACACGGATAGATACAAGAACATATTGTCCCCTAGATTTGGCTTCACCATTATTGGAGGAGTACCCAAATATTCTTTCAACTTCCTGAAGGAGACCTTGCACTCCTTGTCCCATCTGAAGTCTTTGTTTCCTCTGAGAGTTTTGAAGAAGGTAAAGCATTTGTCCGCCGACCTTGACATAAATCGGCCTAATGTTGTCACTCTTCCTGCAAGCTTCTGTACTTCCCTGATATTTCTGGGAGGTTCCATTGATGTTAGGGCCAAAATTTTATCTCGGTTAACTTCGATGCCTCTCTGAGTGATCATGAATCCCAAAAACTTTCCTGACCTTACACCGAAGGCGCACTTGGCGGGATCCAGTTTCATCCAGTGTTTTCTGATTGTACAAAAAATGTCTTCCAAGTCAGCAATGTGGTCTTGCTTTCTCGAGCTCTTACACCCATGTCGTCAACATACACTTCAATGTTTAGCCCGATCTGTTTAGAGAAGGCCATGTTTACCAATATTTGATAAGTAGCTCCGGTATTCTTCAATCCAAAGGGCATGACCTTATAGCAATATATTCCTTCATTTGCCATAAAGGAAGTTTTTTCCTGATCTTCCTATGCCATCCGAATATGATGATATCCCGAGAATGAGTCGAGGAAGCTGTAAAGCTCAGAGCCGGATGTGGAATCCACCAATCTGTTGATCCTGGGAAGAGGATAACTGTATTTTGGACATGCTTTATTCAAGTCTGTGAAATCTATACAAACTCGCCACTTGCCATTTGGCTTCTTCACCAAGACTACATTGGCTACCCATTCTGGGTACTTAACCTCGTTGATGAATCCTGCTTTCAAGAGTTTGTCCACTTCTTCTTTTATTATCTGCCTCCTTTCTGTGGTAAATTGTCGTCTTCGTTATTTTACGGGCTTCTTTCCGGGCATTACGTTAAGCCTATGCTCAACGAGGGCGGGATCAATCCCGGGCATGTCTTCAGCACTCCATACGAATATGTCAGTATTTCTCCTTAAACACTGTGATAGCTCTTCCTTCAATAATTTTGGGAGTTCCTTCCAAATTGTAAAGCTCTTTCCTTCTGAGACTTTAACTCCCTCCAACTCCTCTACTGGCGACATTCTTTCTTCCGCAGGAAGTTCAATCGACATCAAATATGTCTTACCATTTCCAATACAGCTAATGTAACAACTCCTGGCTACCGATTGTTTTCCCTGAACTGTCGCTATTCCTGCGAAAGTCAGGAACTTGATTGCCAGATGATATGTTGATATTATAGCTCTTAAGCTGTTTAGGAATGGTCTTACTAAGATAGCATTGTAGGCCATAGGGGTCTTGACGACCGGGAACGGAGTCATCTTTGTTACCTGCTTTTCCTCTGATCCTAATGAAGTAGGAAGATCAATTAGGCCTTTGGGTTTTACGGTTCCTCCACCAAAGCCTGTTAGTTGAGTAATGACCTGTCGAAGCCGATCCCTAGGGAGCTGCATCTGGTTGAAGGCTTCCAAGGAAAGGAAATTGGCTGCGCTTCCATTGTCAACTAGCACCCTTCTTACATCAAAATTTGCGATTGTGGTGCTGATGACAACGACATAGAAGCCCCTTTTATGAGGGATTCTATCTCCTTTGTTAATGTTATGCACTCATCCGTGGTATGGCCCAGATTCTTGTGAAAGTCACAATACTTATGTTGATTTTTTTCTTCGATCTTCCCCTTGAGAGGCTTGGGCCAACGCAAGTCTTCGTACCTTTTGATTTCCATGAGAATGTGGGATCAAGGTGCATTTAGTGGAGTTAAACTCTGATGCCCATAGTTATTTCCCTTAGCGTTAGGCCGGTAATAATTATTTTCATCCTCTTGCCTTGACCTCTTATTCCCCTGCCTTACGAATTGTGAAGACTGTGCTACTATCCCATGCACTTGATCCTATGCCCGAACTGACAACAGTGTTTCCTCCATATTTATGTACTTCTCGGCTCTTCTGAGAAGCTCTGTGACATTCGAGGGTGGATTCTTGGACAAGGACATTTTGAATTCAGGACCTCGAATGGCCAAGGTTAGGGCTGAAATAGCTGATGAAATGTGAAGATCCGGAATCTGAAGTCTTTTAGCGTTAAAGCAAGTCATAAACTCTCGCAGTGTTTCATTCTGTGCTTGCCTTAACTGTATGAGGGAAGCAGCGGTTTTCTTAATCTTTTTGCTACTTGCAAATAAAGTCGTGAATTTCTCCGTAAGATCAACGAAAGAAGAGATGGACCTTGGAGGTATTGTAGAAAACTAGTCTCGGGCTGAATTTTTTAAGCTTTGTGGGAAGGCCTTACACAAAATCTGATCAGGAGCATTCTGCAAGTCCATGATATCAGTGTAGGTGTTCAAGTGGTTGTTTGGATCTGTTGTTCCGTCGTATTCCTTTATCCGAGGATATTTAAATATGTCCGGTAAGGGGAATGATGTTATCTCAGGAGTAAAAGGGGTTCTTCTTATGAATGACGTCCGACCATGTGTGTTCTGCCATATTCCATCAGCAGATCCTTCCTGAATGATTCTTGAGAGCTCTTGTTGTATCAAGTTCGCAGATCCCTCAGTCATGGGATGGGCACCCCCGACTCCAAGGGAGCTATCAGCTACGGGATTAACTGGCCTGCGATCTTCCCGGAGAATTGTGCCTGGAGTGTTAGGGTCAGGTTGCGCTTGATGATTATTCTGTTGTTGAAGAGCTTGACGGAGTTCGTGGAGCTACTGCTGAAATTTGTTGAAATCTTCACGACTAACAGGTTCATTGTCTGGAGTGATTTCTGGGTTTTGTTCTTCCCCAACATCTTCAAGAGGTGGAGGATTTTCTTCCTCAGCCGAAGTATTGGCCGGAAGGGGTTGACCAGTGGATGCGGAGGGACGAGCCTGACGTCTATTAACCATGGCTGATTGTATCTCTTAACACAGACGACGCCAATTGATGATGTAAAAATCCTAACTTTGACGTGGCAAGATCTGATGATACTTGATTGCTAGAAAAGATCAATGAATTCGCCTTGGATGACCTGCAAAAAAGGCGAGGAGGATTCTCCCGTCGCCCCTCCGGTGTGAGAATTAGTTTTCTTGAGAAAAGTAGAGAGAATATTTTACTGAAAAATGTAAAGAATAATGAATGAATATATGTGACCAAAGGAGCTGTATTTATAGGGCTGAAAAGGCCTATAAACTCCTTTAATTAAGGAAGGAGTCCTTTTGCAACACACTTACCTTTTAAGAAGAGTTCTAAACTTATAGGGATTTAGTTTCCTTATTGTAAAGTGTTTTCTTATGGATCACGTATTGCCTTGGAGCTCAAGAACATGGCCCATTGTCGAAAGAAATTATGAAGCTTGCCATCATGGCCCAAAGGCGGAGAAGAGCCGACCTCACCGTTGAGTGTTAAGTCGAAGATATAGGTCGGGATGTACCCAACCTATATGAGACCGGGCATATCGTTATAGCACAGCCCGTTATTAAAGAGTAGTCGTAAGGTCGGTCAGTACCGACCATACAAAGGAAGCCCGAGCACTTTTGGTCAGGTCATTGAACTCTCCTTAATCTTAGGGAGAAGGAGAATAATACCGATCACTTATTTCCAAGAATTAAGGAAACTTGGAAAACCACATATTGATTAGGTTGCCACTTCAACAAGACCTCATGTCGATAAAATTCAGACTACTTTAAATCCTATACAAAGAAGGCAGTTCGTGCTCATGGAAAGCTCCTCGAGTCTGTAACAGTGTGACACCATCAGGTAATGTATGACAATGCTATTTACATTATTCACTGTAATTATTCATTGGGTGCTCGTTTACAATTTATTTTGATTAAACATGTACAAATGATTATTACCTCCTCCATACCTGATTGATATTAACATTTGACTTAGGTCTGCACCACTTGACTCTTGTTCAATCTCACTTGTACGCTTACACACTCTGCACCTCCAAGCTTTTGCCTTTAAGATCCCAGTACTATCGTTCAAATGTGAATTTTTTGGGGGATAGATGGAGATTGCTTTAAAAGAATTTGTCCACATATAGAATTTTTATATCATATCCCACTACATAGAGAACTAATCTTACTCTTTTTACTGAACAGTTAATACTTATAGAAGTGTTAAAAAATCTTCAAATCTCAGCTAATCAACTCTAAACATGAATACTTATCTTTGTATAATCTGATAATCTGTTCGGTAAATCTGAGATTAATTTATTAAATTTGCAATAGTTTGAGAATCAAAATTATGGTGATATGTGAATTCAAGATATATGCTTTTCCGATAATAAGATATTTGTTGTTCCCTCTATTTCTTAGAACAAGTCGAGAGTTACGACCAAGACTCAAAATGTAACATTCTCGGTACAATTCTGACAAAACCATTATATCTAAAGAATTACAATCAATTAATTATTGATCGTTGTGAAAATCGTGAAAGCTTCATAATCTGTTACTATGCTGATTTAGCTGATGAAATACGATTGTAATTTTGGTCTCGTTATTTACATGACCTCAAGTATGATCAAATCAATAATACACAAGTGAACTCAATTGCTTGCTGAATTTGAAGTTATTTGATCCGTTCCCATGATGATTCATGCTTTTTTTTGTGATCTAAAGTTTGTATAACCTCGAAATTAGCTGAGTTATTTAGTAAATTATAAAGTGACTCATACAGTGACTAATTATATAAAGCATCATATTTAATGTGATCTATTTGAAAACTAATAGAAATACTTAATATACTTTAGCATGGCCTTCCTGGGTACAATCTACATTGATAGCACCTTCCAACCGTTTTCTTCAATAGCTAATAATATTAATTGGAAAAATGATTGCTTTGAATAAATTAAATTCATGGATGTTTTAGCGGGTAATATGTGCTAATAAGAGCTCGACCTATAATTCCCGTTAAAACAAACTTGGGCTTATTACTCAACATAAGCTCGGCTTATTTCTTCCTTAAACATAAGCCCGAGCCCATTAATTAGCATGAGCTCGACTTATCATTCCTTACCATTAACTCGAGCTCATTACTTAAACACGAGTTCGGCCTATAATTCTCGCTAAAACAACCTTGAGCTTATTACTTAACATAAGCTCAGCTTATTCCTTACTAAAACATAAGCTCGAGCTCATTAATTAGAGTGGGCTCGTCTTATCATTCCTTAACATTAACTCGAGCTCATTACTTAAACATGAGCTCAGCCTATTATTTCAACATGAGCTCGGCCTATTATTTCCTAACAGAAGCTCGGGCTTATGTGCTAACATGAGCTCGGCCTATAATTTCCACTAAAATAAGCTTGGGCTTATTACTCAACATAAGCTCAGCTTATTCCTTGCTTAAACACATCAATAGGTTTTATTATCAATGCAAGCCATAACTTATTATTATCAATGATTTACAAGGTCGGTCACGTGGTACGACGTTACAAATTATTTCCCTCAAGCAATTTACAAGGTCAGTCACATGGCAAAACTTTAAAAAATTATTTCCCTCAACTAATTTACAAGGTCGGTAACATGGCACGACTTTACAAATTATTTCTCTCAAGTAATTTACGAAGTTGATCACATGACACGACTTTATAAATTATTTCCTACAAATAATTTACAAGGCTGGTCACATGGCACGACTTTTCAAATTATTTCCTACAAATGATTTAAAAGTTCGGTCACATGGTACGACTTTTCAAATTATTTCCTACAAATGATTTACAAGGTCGGTCACATGGCACGAATTTACAAATTATTTTCCTCAAATAATTTTCATGGTCGGTGTCATGGCATGACTTTACAAATTATTTTCTTTAATTAATTTACAAGGTCGGTCACATGGTAGGACTGTACAAATTATTTCCTACAAATGATTTACAAGTTTTATTTCCCTCAAATAATTTACAAGATCAGTCACAGACATGACTTTACAAATTATTTTCCTCAAATAATTTACAAATTTGGTCACATGGAACGACTTTACAAATTACTTTCAATAAATAATTTACAAGGTCTGTCACAGGGCACGACTTTACAAATTATTTTCCTCAAATAATTTCTAAAGTCGGTCACATGGCACGACTTTAAAAATTATTTCCAACGAATGATTTATAAGCTCGGCTACAAAGCATGACTTTACAAATTATCTCTCAAAAACACAAAGTCAAGGGCTTGACCCCTTTTTGTAAAAATAATTTACAAGGTCGACCACAAAGCACAACCTTTACAAATTATTTTCCCCAAAAACACAAAGTCAAGAGCTTGATTCCTTCTTTATAAAAATAATTTACAAGGTCGGCCACAAAGCACGACCTTTATAAATTATTTTTCCCAAAAACACGAAGTCAAAGTCTTGACCCCTCCTTTGAAAATAACAATTTACAAGGTCGGTCACAAATCACATTCACAACTTATTAATGACACTACCTAACAAAATTGTGTCTTGCCCTCGTGCAAGCACTCAAAGCCTTTTCCATGTGCAAGCACTTAAAGCCCTTTCCCAAGTAAGTAATAAAATATATGCTCGTGCAAGTATACATGGCCATTCCCGAGCAATCAAGTAATCAAAGTGATATAATGAAGTCCTCGGGTTTACATAAGCTTGGGCTTATTACTTAAAATACTCGGGCTTATTTATGCTCAACATAACTACGAGCTCATTAATTAACAGGAGCTTGGCTTATTCTTCCTTAATAAAAGATCAAGTTTTACTTAACATAAGCTTAGCTTATTCTTCCTTAATATAAGTTCAAGCTCATTTATGGACATTAGCTCGACTTAATGTAGACTTGAGCTTATTACTCAACATAAGCTCAGCTTATTCGTTCCTAGACATAAGCTCGAGCTCATTACTTAACATGAGCTCGATTTATCATTCCTTAACATAAAGCTCGAGCTCATTACTTAACTTGAGCTCGGCCTATTATTTCCTGACGTAAGCTCGGGCTTATTATTCAATATAGGCTTTGCTTATTCCTTACTAAATCAGAAGGTCGAGCTTATTGCTTAATATGAGCTTAGTCTATTATTGCTTAATATGCTCGAGTTTATTACATACCTTAAGCTCGTGCTTAATTCTTACTAACAAAAGCTCAAGCTTATTATTTAACATGAGCTTGACTTATTATTCCTTAATATAAGCTCAAATTTATTGCTTAACATAAGCTCGACTTATTCGTTCTTGAACATAAGCTTGAGCTCATTACTTAACATGATCTCAACTTATCATTCCTTAACATAAAGCTCGAGCTCATTACTTAACCTGAGCTTAGCCTTATTATTTCTTAACATAAAATCAAGCTTAATACTTCACATAAGCTCGGGCCCGTTCCTTACTTTGCATAAGCTCTTGTTATTTCTCTACAACATAACCTTCGCATTACATTCAATCAAAACCACGTTATCTCATTATTTCTTATCCATCTCTCCCCAAACTCGATTAGGGATACACGGGGGCTTATAATTAGTCCAACTTCTATCTTTCATAGGCAGCTAAAAAACCTCAAGCACGGTCAATTGGATAATATGCCATGCATCATATTGGGAACCCCGATGTGTACATGACCTCGAACATTTCCTCAACAGGCACGTATAAAACTTCAATGCTCGGGGGGTCATCGCACTCGGGCTCATTAATCCAACATAGGTTTGGGTTGTCCTCCTCAAGCAATAGTTAACATCCCAACACAAGTAGGACTGTTGATTCATTAAATTCCTGCTCGGACATGGCAAAAGGAGATTATACAACCTTATCCTAATACTGCCATCAAGACTCCTATGTCTCCAAACAATCTAACTAACCTAATTCTTCCTGGAATGTACTACTTACCCCATAAATATAGGGTCTTCAACCATTGTTCCATACATAAAGGTCAAGATCTCTACTCATGAATTAGTAAAACTCATGAGATTGGACAAATATAAGAACTCTCTTAGTTGTTTTCAAATTTGATGAGTGTTACGTCTTTGGGTAGAAGTGAGATCTATGTTTCATAGCACGGCCTTAACCGTACCATAGCAATAATTACACTTGGTATGACATACATCTAGAGGTCAGAGCCCAACCTCTGACGCACGAGGGATAATGAATGGTATATTTTCTGGTCATTCCATTATCAAAATATTACTTTTCACCTTTACACTTAAGGCCCAAGGTCATGGTTTGGACCAACCTTCTATTGTGCCCAATATGGCAACATAACACTTTGGATCGACCTTCTCTATGGCCCGAGATCACACTTTGAGTCGAACTGTTCAAAGAAGCATTGTGGTCTTGTTATGGGCCAACCCTAACCCTAAAACACGTTAATGGGCTACGTCTTGGGCCTTACACTAGAAAACAAAAAAATCACTTAAAAGAGAATCGGATTCGCTTAAGAAATGTTCCTCTAAGGTAACTTCTTTTAATTAGGATTTCTATTCCTACTAGAATAAGGAGACGTATCCTAATTCTTATAAATGGATCTCATTCGTTCATAATTAAGGTTACACACAAATATTCATATTTTTCATAAGTTCTTGAATATTCTCTATATTATTTTTCCCTTCTCTAGGGAACTAATTCTTACATCAGAGAGGCGACGAGGACATCCCTTGTTGTCTTTTTTGTAGGTTTCTTGGAGGCTTGAATCATCATCTCCAACAAAATATCAGTTTTTTATCTTGCCACATCAAGTTAAGAAAAATTGCATAAACAAATAACATTAAATATGAATTTATTTTTTACAAATTTACAATGCTATAATATAATTTATATTATTGTAGTTTTTTAATTATTTAACATTAAATTAATTTATTATCCAGCAATTTATATTTTTAATCTATTTTCATATAATTATTCTTATTATTTTTATGTTTTTTCATTTATTTAGTTATAAAAAAAAGAAAAATTATGTTGTAATTAAATAAATCATGATTACAAAACATGTTTATTGATAACTCTTTCACTGTTTTTCCACATTCTAATTTATGTTTTTGAAATTCTTAAAATTGAATCATTACAACCTTAAAGTGAGCTATTTATTTGGACGCTGATATGAGAGTTACTTTAAAGAAATTTTACATTTTTTTACTCAAGCGCAATAATAGGTAAGTTATTGAAACATATTTATAGATAAATACGTATTTAGTATTCACTTATATGATGAACGTGATTAAATAAAAAAGAACATCTGGGTGGTTCAAATCTGACCAAAAAAGAATTTATTTTTATAATTGAAACATAGTTTCAACATCTTCTCGAGTTTCTTTTGCTATAAGAATTTTGTTTTATAAATTTCCCATCATACAAAAAGTTATTTGGGAAAAAAATGAAAATGCCTATTATAAAATTTATTTACAAGTTAATAAATAAATAAGTAAATGATTAGTTTTCATATAAATAAATATTTTTATTAATATTAAAATAATTACTTAATTTTACACAATCGTAAGAGTTAAAAAAAGATTTTACGTAATACGATTTAACAATAATATTTTTCAATTTGCCATAATACTATCTGTTTTAAATAATAATGTATTATTTATATACTACTTTATAATCAATGACTTATAATCATATATATACAAATCAATAATTTAAGGATTTCCATTTTACACTTTATTAGGTAGAAGACACAAAATATAAAATATTTTATTGCGTACATAAGACGTGTAAAGCACATGAGAAAACTACTCTCTCTCTCTCTCTCTCTCTCTCTCTCTCTGTGTGTGTGTGTGTATATATATATATATACATACTAGTTTTAGGTACGTGCGTTCCACGTGGGTCAATTGAATTGTTGTAGATTTCAATATAAAAAAATTAGATATGATTTTAATGTGCTAGGATCAGAAGATTTACATATAAATATTCCCCAAAAATAGCCATACAATGGCTAGTGCAACACAGTCGAACATTGCTGGTAGTAGACATTCTGCACGAATAAAAGATGGCAAAATAATTTTTCATCTAATTTTGTATCCTCTATTTTCTCCACTATCTAAACTATCAACAATTCATTGATAAAGTTCCGTACGTATTTCATTTTCATTTTTTCTAAAATAATCTTATCTTCTTGTTTATATCTTAACATACATATCAACTACGTATTGTTGAAACAATTGATCAGCATGAATCATAGTAGTCTCAACTGCAGTTCTAACCTGTAACTTGTAACAATATTATTCTCTACACGAAACTTTGGGATCTCTTGTTTGTCTTCTTCAAAAATGCAAATATAAAAAAATGTATGGAACACAGAATGGATAACCTTAAACATGGCAATAAACTAAAGCAAACGTAACTTATTAACCTTGGAATAATAACCTATATTTTCATTTTCAATTAACTCATTAATAGAATTTACAACATTTATGTCTTAAGAATGTGTCTACTATATTTTGAGTGTGAGCACTATTTGGATTGCACTTTTTAATACCTCCGTGCTATCCAAATTCACCAAAAGGAAATAATAATGGATATTGGAGAGGATCATAACAACTAAAATAGTACTATATTCAGTGTAAAATATTAGCATAACAATATATTGATATAACTCATACTCAAATGTTAGTAGATGGATCTTCATCGACACATAATGCAGCAACTTCTAATGATAAAGGTGTATTATATACCTTTTGATCAAGTCCTGAGTAACTTCTAATATGTATTTTATATGATCTAAAGAATTCATAATATGGATTAATTTTTAGTATATCTATTAATTTATGTAACATATGTTCACAAAATTTATAAGATTTTTGCAACCTATGCTATATTTCATTCTCTATATGGTAAAAACATAATTGTAAATATGATGGATTCTCATCAACGGGTAAAATTGGGGTTTATGTAATGATAAACTTACCCTTAAATTCTAAATTTATATATACCTTTATATGAAGTACTTAATTACTTATCATATTTTACACCAAATGATGTAAATCCAAAATGATTATTATAATTACATATATTACTTTTAAAATACAATGCTTCATCAAAATTGCTAGTATACAATATATGCAATTCATTAGGTAAAAAGTTGATTTGTAATTTCACTTTTACCATCACAATAATAGAAACCTTTGCTTTTTTTTCCCCCCTCAGTATTTTTAGCATTGCAATGCTTACAAATTACGGTGCTTGTAATACATGACTTTTCAAAGGAATATTTGTTGCGGTAAATTTTTTACCGCATTGATTGATTAGTAATTTATTTTCTTCGCTGTAATTTATCATTTCATTGCTTTCTTTAGAATTTTGATTGTTTGGATCTTCATTATCTGTCATCCGTATTTTAAATTCTCCCATTAGCTTGCATGTGATCTACAAGGAAAATCAAAATCTTACATGCAAGTACAAAATAAATTACAGTACAAAACTAATTCATATTCAAGATTAATAAATACTCACCAGGTAATTTTGTACTTTGAAGTTGATGCGTTCGCATTGTCCTTTTGGGTTGGAATTTTCGACGCTCAGCCTATAACTCTCTTCGACATTTTTTTCTCTAAATTAGTTTCGATATCCATCAGCTACACATTATAATAAAATGGCAATCATTAGTTTCTTTCTCAATTAATTACAAGGAGATAAAAATATACAACACATAACATAAGAGCAAAAACAAAATTCGCAAACCATTCAAGTTTCACTTTCTATCTATTATAAAAAATAAAATTATAGCATATAATCCACAAAAGTTGAAACCAATTAATTCGGAATGAAAATTGGTTAGGAATTTTACTTTGGAATAGACAACACATTAAACTATCAAGACAAACATAATCTACACTTGAGTCCAACCTCTAGCTATATAGATGACTACTAACTAATCATTTCTGTAGTTATGTGAAGTCCATTAATCAAGCATGAAAGTCAAGAATTATTAAGTCAAAAGGCAACAAAATCAAAGTAACTTGTTATGTGTTTTTGTGGTACCTGTAGGGATGTCCAAGCATTCATAATTGTGGCATATCCTATAGCATTTCAAGAGAATCAAGTATCTATGGACTTGTTGCTAATAAAAAAATATATATAATTATAGAGAAGTTCGCAAAAACGAACATAATTTTTTTTAAAAATCTATTCCCAATAGGAACGTGAATCAAATTTAAAATCGAAGAATAACAAGAAAATAAAATAAAATCTTCATACAAATACACACACCATCACAATCACACATGAGAAACTACTAAATTAAGATGAAAATATAACGTTTTTCTGTCAATGTGAACTTTAAATGTGATAGTTCTTGTTCTCCTAGCTCGATAGAAAGACGTTTCCATACCTCTAAATTATCAGATCAATTAAGAGGCTTTTGTTGGAATTATATATGCCCATAGAGTATAATTCACGACATTTAAAATAAAATATTAATTGATTGTATTAATATGAAGTTGCGTTTGTCCACGGGTCGATTTGATATTACAAATTGAGTGTTTCAGTTGTTAAATACAGAAATATTCAATTTGTGATTCGATCTAAAATTAACGTTCACGATCAGTAAATAAATATGAAAAATTTATTTTGATAACATCGTCTCGATTTTATTAAAGTCTATCTTTGACTTTGGTAATAAAATTGAGAGTACGTTTGGAACGTATTGAACGGGACCACGTGAAATTAATTTGTGACATTGACCATACAAATTTAATTTCACTTGATTATCGTACGTGGGACCTTAATCCTAATCGGATAATGGACTTCGATTACTAACTTGAAGTTCTTTGAGGTATCAATGGGTGAGATCAAATTGCTGATCAATATCTCGGTACTTTGGGAATTAAAGTGAACTAACGAGGAACATATATTAGTATTATGGAGTCCGTCACCTTTTAGGTATGATCATAATCTCACTGGTTCTTCTAGTGGACAGTTGAATCGATGGGATCACATCGAACTGTCACATAGAAGATGAGAGTTGAGAATTTATGAATATTCGGAGAAGGGCATTTTGGTCATTTTAACTTGCTCCGAATATTCGAGTTGATCGACGGGGGTAACATGTAAGAACGATAAGTCAGAGGATATAATTATAGATTAATTGTTTCAGTAATTTCAATTTTACTAAAAGTGCAATCTCGTTCTTTTAGTGGAATAGAACGTGATTAATAAATTAATTTTGACTGATCAAGAGTTGATCGGGTTATAATTAATTTATTGGAGCTTAGTTTAATTGGGTCCGATCAGGTTTCCTCGGTAGCTTCACTATAATGGGTTTAAACAGGCTTATTACCTGTATTGGGTTGTGCAGAAATGGGCTTGGGTTATGGTACTAGGTCTGGTAGGGTTTTGGAGTGTAAAGAGGTTACAAATAGTCTCCCAAGACTATTTTTCTTAACCTAATTGGTAAAGTGGCGAGACACACACTAAAGTATGTAGTGTGTGTTTTCTCTTTACAAAGAAACCCTAATCCTAGTTTAATATAGGCCTTGAGAAAGGTGACCACGCACCTGCACAGCTGCCATTGGAGAACATCGAGGAAAGCTTGAGGGTTTGAAGCTTTTGTGAAATCAAGAAGCAGCGAAAAGAGATTATTGTAAAGCACGCTACAAAGGTAATCTTCTTAAAACCATTTTTATGTGCACAAAATTATTTATTTCAAGTTAAATACATAGAACAGAAAATCCTGTAACGGGATGATCTAGTCACATGAAATCAATTTTGTGAGTAGAGCAACCCGGGTTCCCAACAGCTTTATCCTTGAACATCAACCATAAAACAAGCCAACCTAGAAATGGTACCATTTCTTTATTAACATCAAGCTAAAATAAGCAAACAAAATTTCTGCTGTAAGAATTCCCACCAACAAACCTAGAAACCATCTCTAACCATAAAGCTAGCGGCTCTAAATTCTTAGCGACCTAGTACTTCGTTGGGCTATGTAAAAATTAAATAACAAAAAAAAGTATCGACATGAATGTGAAAATTTAAAAAAAAAAAAAAAAAAAAAATCTTCATGCAAATACACACATCGTCACAATCACACATAAACATGTAAAATAGCTTGAGAAAATTGTAAAGTCCAAAGCTAGATTCTCTATCACACACAAATAGAGCACCAAATATAAGCAATGGAAGAGCATGTGGAACTTTCAAACCTTTAAATACTGGAAAAAATGGGCACGAATCGTATGCCAAGAAATAACCACGACTATAGCAAGGAACACGAAGACATAAATGAACTAACAACTAAACGTAATCGTAGAGAGTGAGGCATCTCAAGAAATAAGAAAATTCTACCTTATTTATTTATACCAGCAGTGAAACGATGGCTCTGTTTTTCCTTTGCTATGGCAGACATGAATCGGGTAGTGGTAGGATTTCGGTAAGGATCTAAACGAGAAGGTGATTTCCCTGTCTTTATTTTGGTTGTGGCGGAAGTGAACTGGGAAGGAAAAGGGTTTCAAAAACCTGAGAAATATAGGTATATATACTCCATATTAAAAAAAAAAAAAAAAGGGCAAACTAAACAATGTCATTTTGGTCGAAGTTTTGAACAGTACTTTTTCCTCGAGGCTCTTATATATTAGTAGAGGATATATATATATATATACACACACATATATAATGGGGGCAAAAACAGAGGCAATCTCACAGACGTTATACTATAAATCCAAAAAGGATGTGGTAAAAAGAAGCCTGAGAAATCAATAGCAGTACAAAATATGAGTTTAAGACATCAATAATGTATAGGCTCAATGGTATCGTGCAATCTTATTAGGCTCAATTGTTCAATATTTACATAGTGAGATATATACTTTCTAGAGTTGATTACTTCCCTAATAAAGCCAAATATTTTTCCACTCGTTACATTAACCTCCTTTAAAATGTATGTTTTTTCAACATGTAGCTAACAGTTTTTCTCGGATTCTTTAATTCATTGAAAGGATAAGGCAATTAATGTATTCCTAATATACCGTTAACTTAAACTCTCTTTTTTTCCCCTAATGTACCTTTAATTTATTACTTAAGGCATTTTCTGGACAGGAGTGAAGTTTCTAGTGATGAGAAATTTGAAAAACTAATTGGCATGCTAAACATTTTTTTTGACCCCCACAATACATTAATTAAATACATAATAAATTTATGTTATTTCACACAATCTTTCAAAACGTATATAAGTTTATTTTTATTAATAGCAAAACACATTAAATAAGAGTATATTAGGAAATTAGAGAAAAAAAAAATCAACAATGTGTGGACTATAATTTGAGATGGACAAATAAGGAATAAAAACCGATTTTCATGGATCGGATGAAGAATCAAATAATACCACAATTATTATACTACAAATCAAAAATGGATATGATCAAAAGAAGCCTGAGAAGATCAATAGCAGTAAAAAATAAATAAATAAATAAATAATAATAATAACAACTTGTAATCTTAGGCTTTATTGTAACGTGTTATCTTGCTCAGTTATTGATGTTATAAATTTTATTTATTATATCCTTATTTATTGATGTTAACAATTGAATATATATTACAGGTCTCTTGTACTGGGAACCCATAAATCATACACACGGAAAACATGAATTCTTTCAAATTTCAGTTTCCAACACTTATCTTGCTTCTCATAACATACAACACTTTAGTATGTTCAAAACTTATTAACGTGAACATCATGAATAATTTAGAATGTCCATTGACTCTCGTATGCACAATTCATGAACGTTATATTCCAGACTATTATCTGCCAAAAAATGGCAGTGTTGCTCATCTTCAAGTAGATTCGAGGAACCCAGAAGATTCAATGTCATGCGGACTAGATACAGAATGTTTGAATAATATTTATATTTTTATTGATAATAAAGTAGTTAGTAAGGAGTGTGCTGAAGTTGGATGCCTTTGGAGTGTAAGACAAGATGGAATGTATAAATTCATCAATGGCCATTATGTTTTCGCGTATGTGTGGTCTCCGGATTGGTGAAGGCAAAGCAAGTTCTGAGAGTCTATAATATAATGAAGCTTATGATAGTCTTGGTTTAAAGTTGTTCACAATTTCTTTTCCCTTTTCGTTTATTGCATGTTTCTCGGTTTCAATAATGGGTTAAATTAAATGGAATTTGTTTGAAGAATAATGCTATGTAGTGCCAATTGTAATGCACGCACCCTTCAAGTTGAAAGTTTAAAGATTCATTAAATTTGAATTGATTCATAGTTGAGGGACCAATATGCAATTTTAGGTAAGTTAATATTTAAATTTTAATTATCAAGATTTGATAAACAAATGATCAATATATAGATAAATGAGTTATAAATACTTATTTGATTAAGATAAATATGTATGATTATCTTGTTGTTGCAAATAGATATATATATTTTTTATAATGATAAATATATTGTGATATATATTACATAATTAGTATTCGCACCCTTTGTATGGAACAAAAGAAATTGAAAATATTAAATATTCAAAAACTAAATGAGTAAATAAATAAATATATAACCAATGTTTCAATTTTAGATGGATAATAATCATCGTTCGAATCCTAAAAATATTAAATTGAAAATAAATTAACTAAAATGTATAAGAATTATATTTTGTAAAATTTGTATGAATATTATGAATATTTGTAAAATTTTATGAATATGTAAAATAAAATAAATAAATTAGTCTTGTTCAGCTCCATCGATCAAATCCAATTAATCCAGCCTCGCCCAACAATTAAATACATTCACGATCCCAAAAAAAGCAGTGGAATGATTGTTTTGTCATCAACCCTTGATGTTGATGATTTTAAAATACATGTTTATTAAAAATTAATAATGTAAAAAAAAATCTATTCTTTTTAAATATTAAAGCAAACTTTAAATAATAAATAGTACTACCTATCAATGACATTCGTATCCCTTTTTTGCACATTTCACAATAAAACTGCTTTTCAACCACGTGAGCCTTTTTATTACACTTTTTGTACGACAAATACAACCATTCATTAGATTCAATGGCAAGAATCGTGGTACGAACCCGACATATGATTTCCTACCAGAAGAGTCAAGTAGTTAATTTTATAACAAACATTTAAAAATTAGTATAAATTTAAAAAATTATTATACCTTATCATAAACAATTAGTTCTTTAACGGTCTTCATCTAATAAACTTCACTTTCAAACTCATCTTCATTAGCAAACGTGGATGCACCAGAGTTGACTAATTCTCTAAGAATTACTATTATCCTCTTTCCCCGACATTAGGCTTCTTGAATGAATATTTTTAGAAAAAAATCATTAATTGAAGATAATTGAAATAAATTAATCTTGATTAATACATTTTAGAATAAAATCGAAATTTATTTTATAATTTTTTTTTGGCATTTTATATATGTCGAAAATCCACAAACTTAGGGATGTAAACGTTGATCAATAAGTTCGTGGTTTGAAACATGTTTGTAACTTGTACTTCACCTTCATTTTTAAAAAAAATTAAAGTATGATAAAAACAATAGACATGCAAATTCAAAATTAATCTGCACATTGATTACCAATTAGTGTAAAAAACATAAAGCTAAGAGAAAATTACACCTACACCTGTTTTTAAGGAACCAAATTAAAAAATAAGGTGAAACCTAAATAAATTCAAATTTCAGGTTATAATAAAATTTCAAGAATTAATTAATAAATCAAAATAATCTATATGAAATTAATTATTCAAACTTAACCCAAGTCACACAACACCAACTACAAACCCTAATTATATTCTCTCTCTATTTCTCTATATATCTCATCCCGTCACTCTCTCTCGTTATAGTCCAACAGCAGACCACCCACCAACTGCCCCCCTTTCACTCACGATCACACAACTCACACCCATACTAGAATGTCGCCGATGGGATGCCACTGGCAGAGAAATCATAAAAGTGATGCCCTGCATGGATCCCGCAGCAACCACCACATCTTTATTCGACATTGTGATAAGTCACATTCATTGAATGGTGAAAATAAATACCCCCACCACTTATTTTTTCATCATCCAATGAATGTGTAATATGTCACAATGTCACTTAAAAATATCTATAAAAAATATCTCCCTATAATTAATATTTTTGAATATCAATTCATTAATGACAAATGATAAATATATTAATTTTGGAGTCTTTTTTTTTATCAATTACGTTTAAAAATGTGCAATTAACTTATCATTATCATAGTATCTTCTCTATAAAATTAACAATCGACAACTCACATAATGAAATAACAAATATTACATGAAAATGAAATAAACAAAAAAGTTCCCACACGTGTGAATAAGCAAAATAAAAGTGTCAATTATGTTCGTATTGCTTATGAAGCCGAAAACTTAACTGAACATAAGATATCGTTGTCATTGTAAAATATTATTCAACACTAAATTAAAATTAATCAAGTACGTTAAAAAATAATCTATTAAAAACTAAACGTTTGTTGACATTTCTATAAGTTACCAACTATTATTATATTGGATCACTTTTTTACATTGACAATTTCACTAAAAATAAAATAGACTACATGTAGCCTTTAAATTCTAACACGTGTCATCATTAATGAACAAATGTAAAAGAAAAAAATAGAAATACTTATGCTCAACTTTAATCATGTAGTTAAATTATCCTTTTAAGTGTATTAATGTAATAGATCTTTAATTACTGCAAGTTTTAATACCAAGAAGCATTGAAATCATTGAAGATTTGCTCCATTAATGCAGTTGACAAATCTGGGAAATGAAAGTTTTTTATTATTAATTAATTATTATACCAATTTTGGAAGAGATTTTTTGGCAGGAAAATGTGTGTGTGTGTGTTTTCTTGGCTGTTACGTTATTATTATATATACTAAGATTTTTGTAGATGAATGAATTTTAAATGCTTATATGATTATGATAAATATGTATGATATATATTGTTGTTGCAAGTAGATAAATATTGTAATACCCCGACTAAGAAAGTTTAAAAGAAATGATAGGTATTACTCATACCAACAAAGTGCACCTTCTTTTCCGGAAGTCCATTGTTAGAAACTCCATAGTTAAGCATGCTTGACTTGGAGAAATTCTGGGATAGGTGACCTCCTGGGAAGTTTTCTCGGGGAGCGTGCGAGTGAGGACAAAGCATACTGAAAAACTCGTATTGGTACAGTGGGGACAGTACGCCGTCATCTAACGGTCGGGACATCCCTTTAAGTGGGACCCGGGTCGTTACAAATGGTATCAGAGCCGGCCGCCAGCCGAAAATTGGGAACTAAGTGCTACACCATAGGGCGGGAGCCATCTCTAGAATCCCAACGCCTGGTAACAGATCCTCAGATGAGTTAAGCGCGACGAGGACGTCGCGAGTCTAACAGGGGTGATTGTAATACCCCAACTAAGAAAGCTTAAAAGAAATGATAGGTACTACTCATACCAACAAGGTGCACTTTCTTTTCCGGAAGTCCATTGTTAGAAACTCCACAGTTAAGCGTGCTTGGTTTGGAGAAATTCTGGGATGGGTGACCTCCTTGGAAGTTTTCTCGGGGAGCTTGCGAGTGAGGACAAAGTATGTTGAAAAGACTCGTATTGGTACAGTGGGGACAGTACGCCGTCATCTAAAGGTCGGGACATCCCGTTAAGTGGGACCCAGGTCGTTACAAATATTTTGAACGATAATCATTATCGCATATTATCCTCACTTTTCAAATTTCAGAGTTCCATTAAATTAGATCTTCCTAAGCAATTGCATGGTTCCGAAAAAATAATTTTTTGAACTTTAATTACTTTCTAAAACTTGAAGATTTATATTAAAAAAAACTTAAGTGACATCCATTTCAAAAGTAGTAAAAATTTAAATTACAAATATGATGTTTAAATCAATAACTTAATTAATAAAATAACTAAAGTATGTGTCAATGATCTACTTTTGTAAATCCATATCTTTCTTGTAATAAATCTATTTAATTCTTTACTAAGTCCATTGGCACCCATATCTCCTTCCAAGTCTCAAATGAAAGAATATGTTAAAGCCTCAATATTTGATCAACATCTTCTACGTGCCATTGAAAAAGACCCGTTTGTCACTTTAGAATTACCATCACATCTTTCCAAGACATATCTTACTGAGGATTTTACTCATATCTATTTTGGAGCAGTAAGATTTGCACTCATTCTCCATGGAAGAAAAGGGTCTGCTTTCAACGGCCTCCAGGATGGTCCTCTTAGATATCGGATTATTGGATTATTAGTGTAACACCCCGAATTCCGCGGAGCTCGAGACGTCACGTCATCCTTTAAATCTGATTTTATTAGGAAAGTAATTAAAAATTTCAAACATCATATTTATTATGTGAAACATTTGAAACAACATTTTTCGAAAAATAACTGAATTTTTGTAAACATCACAATTATTATTTAAAAGCTAAACCGGAAACTAAATTTTAATCAATTTAATTAAAACAATTCATAAAAATTAAATTTTAAGTTTTAAAGTAAAGTAACGATAAATAATTAAATTGACGACATTTATGAAACTTGACTTAAAAGAAAAATTAACATTATTTTTGATTTGCCACCGCTGTCATTTCATTCGCCGTCATCTCCAAAATCTATAAAAGCTGTTAAAATAATGGAATGACCATTTGTAACACCCCAAGTTTAAAAGTCTAAAACATAGGCGTGTTAACTTCCATTCACATAATATGCGGAATTTAAAAACGTTTACTAATTTAAAATTTTCATTTTTCTCTTATCAAATTTTACAGAAATTTCGGCAGAGTCTCCTCTATAAATTGGACTTAACCAACCTGTAGAGAGACAATATAACCAAAATAAAAATTTATAGCATCAATCACATCTCAACCACATTCATCATCGCCAAAACCAATTTACTCAATCCCCAAACTCGTTATGCATAAAATTTTCCAAAAATAACAATAGACATTGACAAAAATGAAATAAGAGGTAAGTTAACCTCTTACACGTCATCCATACTTATTCGAAATTATCTCCCACCAAACAAATTTATTAATGATAAATAAATTAAGGAATAATTTAAATGGTATCTTAAATAAATTTAACTTTATTAAATAAGGCGACAACAGGTACTGTCTGAGTCAGCCGCCAAGTGCTCTCCTCGGATCACCTAACTTTCATCACCTGAAATGTTGGGGAGGGATTGGGGTGAGCTAAAGCTCAGTAAGTAAACTGTATGCACGAATGCATGCTTATGACATGAATGTTTTAAACTTTGAAATATGTATCCCCATTCACTTTAACCTTTCAAAACTTTCAACATTTCGAACTTTCACTTAACATTTCAAAACTTTCACTTCATTTCCATCGTGAGCTCACTTGATGTAACTTCTAGTTAATCAGATAACAGTGGGCAATTCTTATTTGGAACCAGATTAACTTTCACATTTCCACCGCAAGCGGCTCATTCAATTCATTCCACCGCAAAGCGGCTCATTCACTTCATTCCACCGCAAAGCGGCTCATTACATTCGGGTACGCCGGTCCCCCGCGCCCCATTTCCCACTCGCATCTTTCATGACATAGAAGTACACTCATTCTTTCTTGAAAAACTTGGGATACATAACTTTTGACAAAAATTGCACTTTGACACATTCCTTTCATTTAAACATTTGACTTCCCCATTTCGATGCCAATGCATGCTTAATGATGCAATGACATGATAACGTGCATGCTTGAACATTTCCTTAAATACACATATACTTTCATAAAGTAAATGAAGTTCATCAAGCAAGTAAGTTGCAAACAGTCATTTACACATTTCACATTTACATTTAACTTCTATGAAAATAGGGGAAGTTTACTTACTTGACGTCCTTAGCATTTACCGTTATCTGGATTTGGAAGTGGAGGAACATCGGCTGCCCGTGACGTCAATGTACCAAATATCCTAATTGTTCACATTCATCAATAAATATGACTCTTAGTTCACAAACACATTTGAAATTCTTTTTAATGCTAACCAATCCCAAACATACCACATTCAAAACGAACAATAAAATTTCACTGAACATTACAAAGTCACCTTATCCTTTTTAATAATAACAAAACGCGCAATCGAGATCAAAATCTCAAATTAACCTAAGTGTGACCTTAGGATATGACCAAAACACATAAAACCCATATTCAAGACGAGGAATGAAATCTCAATGCACATTAGAAGGTCTTCTCATCTTTTATATTCAAACTCAAACTCAAAATTCCATAACTTTACAAAATTACTTAATCGTGATTCTAACAAGTTCACAAATCTAAAAATAACTAATTATTACAAACTTTACCACAAGGTCGTTAACTAAACTTCAAATTTTCACAGCTTTAAAGTTATACAATTACAATTAAAATTTCAATAATTCATCAAGGTTCCAAACCAAATTCTCAATTTGACAATCAATGATTTAAAAAAAATCTAAACAACATCAAAATCTGAAACTTTAACTAAAACTTTGGATCGAAATTTATATACACATATATATAAAATCTGAAATTTATATATGAAAATCTTTCATTATCGAAAATCTGAAATCCATCGATCTGAAATTGAACAAACACACACACACATATACACATACCCAGACACACATATATATATTGCTCCAATTTGAGTTAACCATTTAAAAATTCGAAATCAAGTAAGTTTAAATCTGAAAATATGAGAATGTGAGAAAATACATATGTACTTACATTCAATCCATATATACCTCAATATATACATACAATTCCATGTATACATACGAAAATTCCATGTGTATGTTGTGTGTGTGTTCGTAAGTGGGTGCTTGCAGGCGTGGAACCGTGTGCGTGCGTGTGTTCGGGTTTTTTTTTTTTTTTTTTTTTTTTGTGCGCTGCCGGTGAGAGGGGAAGGGGAAAAGGGGGTCTTACCTCCGGTGGGGTGGCGGTCGGCATTGCCGCGAGAGGCTCGGTGAGGGCGAGAGACAGAGAGAGGCGAAAGAGAGACGAAGGCGAGAGAAACGAGAGGGATGGAAGCGTGAAGAGAGACCGAGGCGAGCGAAGGTGAGAGAGGCGTGAGATAGAGAGAGACGAGAGTGAGAATTTAGGTTTAAATGTTTAAGATTTGGTAAATTTGCAATTTAGTCCCTCAACTCTCATAAATTGGTAATTTAAGTCCACGACCCTCAAATAAAATTCCAAAGTGTGACCAAACTTTTCTCAACTTCAATTTAATGCAATTTAGGCAACTTACTACTCAATAAAAAGTAGAAATGGTAAGTAACAATTAAAATAAACAATTAGACACGGAATTGTACGTAAACAATTCATAAATATCTCAATTGGCACATTGATCGAGACGGCGTCCAAGTCCTTCCACTGCAAAATAATTCAACTTATTATCAATAATAATTGTCAAAGAAATTATTCATCATAAAAAAATTGGGTGGTATTCAAGAAAGCACGTAAAATGAAAAGTGGTATTACAATTCCTTACCCCCTAAAAGAAAATTTCGTCCTCGAAATTAAAATTTACCAAAACTTGTGGATACTTAGTACGCATTTCCTCTTTGCGTTCCCAAGTAGTCTTTTCTACTGCATGATTCCTCCAAAGAACTTTAAGTAGAGTTATCTTCTTCCTTCTAAGTTCCTTGCCTGCTTTCATTAGGATTCTCACAGGTGCTTCCTCATAAGGTAGATCCTCACGAAGATCAAGTGACTCATATTCGAGAATATGAGAGGGATCCGAAATGTACTTCCTCAACAATAAGACGTAAAACACCTTTTGTATCCCAGATGGTTTTGGTAGCAATGCAATTAGATATATTAGGTCACTCATCATTTCTAGCCTCTCAAACGGCCAACAAAAAGGTTCAACCTTCTCTCCTTCCCGAACCTCATAATTCACTTCATTAGAGTTACCTTCAAAAGGTTCATTAAGCCTGCAGCGAATTCCAAATATTTCCTTCTTTTGTCCACATAGCCTTTCCGTCTACTTTGTGCATTTTTCATCCCCTGACGAATCATTTCAACAACTTTTGGTGTTTGTTATACTATTTTCTGGACCCAATAACTTTCTTTCTCCAACTTCATCCTAATGAACTGACGATCTACACTTCCTATCGTATAGTACTCAATATGGATCGAAGTTTGATAGCTATTGTTGTAGGAGACCATTAACCGACATTATCCCACTTATGAATCCATTCACTAACTTTCTATTTCCAGCATTTCATAGGATCTATTCTAACGTCTAAACCTTAATATATATGATTGATAACATTCTTAAAACTAAAATCAGGAAGATTGACCAAAATAAGACTTTATAATCCAGAATTAGTGAAACTTGACGTCCATACCGAAATATACTGTAGAAATACTAAAACTTTGACAGAATATTTCTGAAAAGATTCACAAACGAAATCCTTTCTAAATATGCTGACATTTCCTTTAAAATCGGAGGATCGAACTTAAATCCTGTAATCCATACTTATATATTGTAATCAAGTATTCAGCATCATACACTCATCTTAAAACTAAAGCCAAGGTACTAACTTAAGAATTCATGCTTTCAAAATCATCATAACAACAATACTCTAACCAAGTATTTTATAAATAAATCATTGTGAAGTCTTATTCTCATTTTCCACAAATCCTATCCACAAAGACAATTGCCTAAAATTTCATTTCTTATTTTTGAATCAAGATACCATCAATAATAATCTCCACAATTTCATGGTATGTACTATCATAAACTTTCCTCCGATCAGATGCATTACTTCTGCAATACTTGTACAAATCTAGGACCTGATAAAGTTTCTTTCATCAATTTCATCCAACAATCTCTCATATGATATTTTAGTATCATGAATGAAAACTTAACGTACCTCGGTGAATCATTCAAATTACGATGAAACCTAATTTATTTTTCATGACTGAGATTCATCTTTCTTCGAATTCCACTTAAAACCAAATATAGCATAACTTATTCATGGAAAGTCAACTTATTTCATAATCTCAATACATCGTCACCTTCAGTTCTCACCATAAGAGCAATCACATTATTCCTTACAATTATCTGTTGTACCTTTTATATTCAAATGACCTTATGACAATCATCATTATCTCACATAATCCCAAACCTTCAATCATATGTCCCCAAATTCTCATTTCGAATAAATGGTTACTCCTTTAAGACATCTCACTATAAAATACTTTCAATATCTCCCAATAATGATAACTGACTTTCCCAAATAATCATATTGCATGTAAATAACCAAATCTTTAACACATCATCTACCAATCAACTTCCAAAATAAATCAACAGTATTATCACTTACCATCATAATTTATAATATTCTCCAATATAAGTGATCATTTCTCACTAATAATCAATAAGTTCCTAAGAATAATTAAAATTCTTTCTAATAATGCCATAACATTTGTCTTCACTCATCTTTTCAAAGTATGACTTGACATTTCCCAATATACGCATCAAATCATCACATAACTTCATGTATACCTTGATATCCCAGAAAATCAATTCTTAATTCCTCAACATAACAATTTCAAATCATAGTTTCCAATATCAATATCTCACTTCCTTCAATACATTAAACGGCTCAAATGATCACCCATTAGTCATACTTATAAATATATGACACAAATCATAATCCCAAAATTTCTTAGTTACAAGACAAAACAACATTATAATTTTCTCTCAAAATAGAGGAATAATTCACTTACTCAAACATAATATCCATTCCTTAATTCCCAATAATTAAGAATCAAATCTTTAAATCTCAAATTTCATAATTTTTCTCATAGAAGTCTCAATAAAATCATACCACTCATAATCTCAACATCTCATCGCAACTTCATAAAACTGGTTTTGCCATGTCTAAAATCAATTATGCAAAGTCTCATAAAACCATCTTTCTTCTTCATGTATAGCTCCTGAGCACCCCATGGAAAAAAGCTAGGTCGAACAAAACCTTTGTCCATGAGATTCTATAGTTGCACTTTGAGCTCTTTTAAGTTACGAATGAGTCATCCGATATTATACCTTGGATACTAGAGTTGCGCACTTAATCGATGACGGATTTAATTTCTCATTTAGGCGGTAAATCACAAAGATCTTCTGAGAACATCTTTAGTCATTCTCGAATAACAGAAATTTGTTCGAGAGAAGTATTCACCTTAAACACTTCAATTATTGTAACCAGGTAGGCTTAATAACTCTTATTCATCAATTGACGAGCCTTCATCACTGATAATATTGAAATAGAAAGTTTCACCTTTACTTCAACAAAGCGAAAAGGGTTTCATTTGGAGGTTTAAATACCACCTTAACGTAGCCAGTGATTGAAACCTTATACCGTAATAATCTTTCCATTCCTAGTATGACATCAAGTTTGTGAGTATTCAGTGTTATGAGATCTATCATCTAATCCTTCCCATTCACCATGGTTGGGGAATTTCTCAACGCATAACTTTAGTTCAACAATTCTTCAAATGGCGTTGACAATATAAACTTGGTCTCCAGCTACTGAGATGGGTAAATCAATTTTCCTATAATTGTGGGACCATCAAATGAGTGGGTAGTTGTTCGGTTCGAATCCCGCAAGTGTACGGGATCGTTGACAAGTAATAATTGTGATGAGTTGAGAGTATCGTTCCCACGAGGAATAATGTTTAGTCCTAATTACTAGTTTATTGTGGACTCAATTAATGAAAACAATTAAAATAAAAATATGGTTTTGTTTGTCTATCTATTCTAAAAAATTGCAATAAATAAAACTTAAATAAAAACAAATGTTTGGGAGTAAAATATGAATGGAGAGCATGTATTGGAATCCGAATCCACTTGTTATCACCTATCTCAATTCAACAATTCGAAGTTTAAATCATTCATGCGTTTCTTGACAATCGATAATTCACATGCAATTAATTTTCTTTTCCAAGACAAATTAAATCTACCCTAAACATGAAACGAATCTATTCCTAGTCCGAATACGAATGTTTAGAACGCATTAAATCACACAATTATCAATTAGATTGCACATGTCATAGTGTTATTCCTAATATCTAGTGTTCATGTGTTGATCATGCAATGTTAAACCTATTGTGACTTTTCCAAGACTACAACAAGTAACGATATATTTAATTGGTGGCCAATCAATCAAACAATAACAATAAAGCATGCAAGATCAATCAAGACAACACAAGAAATTCCTAAACTAATAATTATCGAATTGAAATAAATAATTAACAAGTTTCATCTTCATCCAATACATTAAGGAATTAGCCTAGCATATTAATTGATGTATACTCAATGAAAAAAAATTGGTTGACATCACCCGGTTGAATCGCGAAATAAACTGGAATTCTGCCCGTTTGAATCAACCACCGATTAGCCTTAATTCTTCCCAGCTTCTCCACCGTTTTCCAACGTATATAACCAGCCTACCTCTTCAATTGATGGAATTATTCTCCAAAAATGCAACCACAAAGTTATGCCTCCTTGTCAATTAATTCCCACTACTCGGTTTCAATATGCTGTCCACTTTCCCAAGAATAATCCTCCCCTTTTTAATCCACAATTCAGCCCCTATATTAATTCCAAGCCAACCTCTTTCCTCCTGTTCTTCTGATCTGTGTGTATATATGTTTATTTCCTCCCCCAAGCTAGCCCCTGCCGAGTGATTATCCGTCAAGACTCTCCTCCAGCCGGCTGCCTTCTTGATCTGTAGCAGCGGCACACACAATACACAATCTGCCAACCAACAATTAATTCTCCAAAATCCAGCTATGTCTAATTCTTGTTCCCCCAGCAATGCAATGTATATATGTGTATTTCACACGTTCAGCCCCCTTGTTCTTGCACCAGCCGTCGGTTCCTTTTTTAATCCACTATCTCCCTAATTCAATCAATAGCCAACAGTGTATATAAATATATATATTTCTCCCAGTCGGCTGCCTGTCCTATCTCTCCCAGTATTTTCCACAGCTACCCCTTTTTTCTCCAGCTGTCGTGTGTATATATTATATATATACAATTTTAGGCCCAATTGCACTAAGTAGGGTTTTGTTTAAAGACTAAATTTCTCAAATAAATTAAATTGGTCCTTGTGTTTTTAATCGTGCAATACATGTCTCCATTTATGTCACTTCGAGTTACTCAACTTTTGAAAGTTGCACTTGAGTCCCACTTTGTCCCTTTTTTGTACGGCTTTAGTCCATTTTTTCTGTTTTGCATCCAAACGCATTCAAAATTTGTTTTTTCCTAAAACAAACAAAATAAATATATAATTAGCAATATCATACTCTAAAACACGTACAATTGTCTAAATTTAAAGCCAAGATAAGTACGCAAAACGTACTTATCAAACCCCCCAAACTTAAACTCTTGTTCGTCCTCGAATAATATAGAATAAAACTAATGAATCAAAATAGTAAAGAGCAAATAATTTTTTTTATTGTCAACATGTATACCATATACCTCAATAATCCAGATCAATTTGTACTTCAACAAGAGTTATGAACAATAAAACAAAATAATTCTAGTTATCCCATGCCAGATTTTCAAGTGTGTGTTTGAATAGCCAATGTCAAACTCCTACTCATGCAACGATATACTTAAAACTGTGTAGCTCATTATGCAATATCAAGCCCAAAACCCATGTGGTCAACCCTATCTAATGATTTTCCTTACATCACTCATGGATGATCACAACTTATTACTTTTCTCTCGAATCCCAAGGTTCCTTCTATTCATGTGGTTTCTAAACATCAAAATTTGCATTTTTCCAACCCAAGTGGTCAGAATTAGCTAAGTCTGCCCAAACAATCAATGGTAAGCGGTTCCCTAATCCATGCCTTTAGTATCAAAGTCTCAATCAACAAGCTTATACCAAACAATATATCTTTTTTTATTATATATATATATATATATATTTTTTGGATGACTTTTTCTTTTGATATCCATGTCTTTTACCATCTTTGTGCAATACTTTTCATACTGGCTTTCTATATGACCCCTGTAGCGGGCTTTCAGATCGGCAACTCCCAAACCAGTTGGCTTTAGGGTACCAGGTTCAAAGAACCCCTCAGACGTACTTGCCCGAGTCATAAAGACTTAAACAGAAAAGTTAAAGATGTTATAATGTCTTTTGTGTAAGTCCACTCTCCGTACTTGCTTTCTAATTGACCCCTGTAGCGAGCTTTAGGTCGATGACTCCCAAGCCAGTTGGCTTTAGGGCACCAGGTTTGAAAGACCCCTCGGACTTAATTACTCGAGTCAAAAAGGCATTTGAAGAGTAGAATAAGACCTTCGGCATTTTTCTGTTTTTATGCCGGCAATGGTTTATACTCGTTGACCAAGACCTCTTCAACCAATGACATATTTCAGGAACTACAGACCCTTAAAAGTTCAAGCCTACCTTCACCACTTCTTTCCACCCCCAAACTGCTCTTGAGCAAGTTTAGTTTCTAAGTTTTAAAGGTTGGGATGTCTCATCATCTAAGTTTAGGGATTATCAAGTCATTCCTAAGTTCAAATTGCATAAATTTGCCCCACATGTATTAAACAAATCCCTACACAAGTAATAATCTAACAATGGCTATGTGCGTGTGAAGATGAAATCTAGCAAGTAGTAACTAGTTCATAAAATTCTTGTTTTCATGCTGTTCAAAATTCAAACCAAAGCAAAATTTGATCCATACTATATCCTAGGCAATACACATATCAACAAGTTTTTCAAATTTTTTTTTTTTTTTGGATACATGCTGAATAAAAAATAAAAACTTTAGCATAAAATGGACTACCCACCCCCAAACTTAAAATATACATTGTCCTCAATGTATCAGATCAAGTATATAAAAAGTATAACTAGGAGAGGTTAAAGGACTTCCCTGGTCAATCTGAATGTGATGGAGATATGCATTCCCAAAGTTTCCTGATCATCTTCCTATTGCAGAATCAGTCCTATCAAGGCAAAAATGAAATTCAGGCATTAGAAGTGTTATTGGATCAAGACGTAAAAATAAATAAATAAATCAAACTAATGCATATAAAGCTAAATAAATAAAAGAGAAGAAAATTGGGTTGCCTCCCAACAAGCGCTTGTTTATAGTCATTAGCTTGACTTTGGCATTTTGGTTACTTAGGGTGGCTTGAAAAGAGAGTTTTCAGCCCTGCACTTTTTGCACATGCAGAGATTCTCTTGTTCATGCTTCAGCCTCCACACTATCAAATTTTCATTTTTATCCCTTCCAACCAATCCACCATATCCATTTTCTCTTTTTCTGGTCTTGTGACCTTTCCAGTCTTCCTCTTCTTTGAGGTCAATCCTTTTGCATTCCTCAATATATGAAGGTTGTTTGAGTGCATTATTCATGCTGAAGCTTTGTTGTTTTTCCTCCGCTCTTAGGATTATTTCACTCTTTTCAAAATCCATTAAAGCTCGTCCAGTTGCTAGAAATGGTCTTCCTAGGATCACCAGGATGTTCTGATCTTTCTCTATATCCAAAATGATGAAATCAGCTGGAAAGATCAGATCTCCAACTTTGATGAGCATATCTTCAATCACTCCGTAAGGGTGCTTGAGTGTCCTATCAGCCAACTGCAAGATTATTGAAGTTTCTTTAGGATTCCCTAATCCTAATTTTCTATAAATAGACAACGGCATTAAGTTAACACTTGCCCCAGAATCAATTAAAGCATTTAAATCGTGTGAATTTCTTATGGAGCAAGGTAAAGTGAAACTCCCTGAATCTTTTAGTTTAGGGGGGAGCTTATGCTGTAGGATTGCACTACATTCTTCGGTCAATGTCACTTCTTCATCTTGTGGCAACTTCCTCTTTTTTGTCAACATCTCTTTCAGAAACTTAGTATAATTTGGCATTTGCATTATGTCATCAATGAATGGGATGTTAATATGCAGTTGTCTGAGGGCATCCAAAAAATTCTTGAACTGCTTTTCCAACTTAGTATTCTGCAACCTTTGAGGAAATGGAACTGGAGTTGTGTGTTGATTAACAGAAGTAGGTGCCTTACCTTGTGGAATCTCTAACTGTTCTTTTTCATTTGCATTTGTTGATTCCTCAGATTGAGTTACTTGTTCCTTGTCCATTTGAGTTACTTGATCCCCATCAGTTCCTTTCTTCTTCATAGTGATCTCTGGTAGTTGAACTCCACTCCTTGTAGTAATGGCATGGATTTGTTCATTCTTTGGCTGCTTTCGAAGCCTTTGGGGAAATGGAATATGCGGAACATATGCTTTAACAGGTGGTGCAGCTGTGATTGAAGGTGTCTCAATAACTGCATAATTTATAGCTTCCACTGCCATTACTTGTTCCTTAGGATTTTTCTCAGTGTTACTTGGTAAGGCTCCTTGATTTCTTCTTGTTAATGCCACAGCCATCTGTCCCATTTGATTTTCCAAATTTTTTATAGCTGCCTGTTGATTTTGAAAGACTTGTTCAGTCTTTGCCATATACTGTGCAAACATGTCTTCCAACAATGGCTTCCTTGGCTGTTGTTGTTGTTGTGATTGTTGATGTTGAAAACCTGGTGGTTTTGCTTGAAAGTTTCCTTCATGACCCTGACTTTGATTGTTAGACCAAGAGAAATTAGGATGATTCCTCCACCCAGGATTATATGTATTGGAGTAGGGGTCATTTTGATACTTCTCAAAATTCTGGGCATAGCTGACCTCCTCATGTTGCATTCCGTGTGTTGAGGCTAAAGGACAACTAGCTGTAACATGATCTGCCCCGCATCCTTCGCAAACTGGTGTTGGGTGTTGCACCATGTGCACAGGTCGAGTTAAATTGTCCAGCTTTTTTGATAGAACTTCCATTTGAGCTGCCAATTGTGTAACTACATCGACATTGTGGATACCAGATGCCTTTCTTGGAATTTCCCTTTCAGTAGGCCACATTGCCTGGTTCTCCGCAATTCTCTCATAGAGTTCATGTGCTCGGTCAATATCTAATCTCATTATTGATCCCCCTGCCGAAGCATCAAGCATATTGCGGTATTCAAGATGCAATCCTAAATAAAAGATGTAAACCTGAGCATTTTTTGGTATGTCCAAATTTGGACACTTTCTAAAATAGTCCTTGAATCTCGTCCATGCCTCAGGGTAACTCTCAAGGTCTCATTGTTTGAAAGTGTGAACTTCATTTCTGATTTGGAGAACTCGAGATGGAGGGAAAAATTTCATGGTGAATTTTTGCACCATATCATTCCAAGATACAATGCTTCCAGGAGCTAATGAGCGTAGCCATTCCCTAGCATTATCTTTTAAAGTATGGGGAAACAAACGCATTCGAAAAGCATCTGCTGATATCCCTTCGTGACTGATTACATCGCATAGCATTAAAAAGGCTTGAATGTGCTCATGCTGATTTTCAGTCGCCTTACCAAAGAACTTGATGTCTTGATGATTTTGAAATAAGTTTATGACATCAGGTCTAAGGTGGTAATTTGCCTGCCCGAATGGTGGATAAACAATAGTTTGTTGTACAGGGGCGGGCGCGGGATTTACATAATCCCCAACCAGCGCTTGAGCATTATCATGAACTGCTTCTGGTTGAATTTGCACTTCTTGCTCATGAGGAGCAAGTGGCAATTGATTTTGATTTTGATTATTTACCATATCCCTGTTTTCTCTTTGTTCTTTTCTACGTTGTCTAAAGGTTCTCTCTATTTCAGGATCTATTGGTAATAGTCCAGGCTCGTTAAAACCTAGCATATACTACTCAATGACCAATGTGAAGAGAAAAATAAGGAATTATGAATAACCAAAACAAAATAAAGTAAATAAAAAAATCAAAATAATGAAAACTAAAAATCAAAATTTAATTGAATTAAAGGTAAACTAATAATTATACTAAATCCGTTATTCCCCTGCAACGGCGCCAAAAACTTGTTCGGTTCGAATCCCGCAAGTGTACGGGATCGTTGACAAGTAATAATTGTGATGAGTTGAGAGTATCGTTCCCACGAGGAATAATGTTTAGTCCTAATTACTAGTTTATTGTGGACTCAATTAATGAAAACAATTAAAATAAAAATATGGTTTTGTTTGTCTATCTATTCTAAAAAATTGCAATAAATAAAACTTAAATAAAAACAAATGTTTGGGAGTAAAATATGAATGGAGAGCATGTATTGGAATCCGAATCCACTTGTTATCACCTATCTCAATTCAACAATTCGAAGTTTAAATCATTCATGCGTTTCTTGACAATCAATAATTCACATGCAATTAATTTTCTTTTCCAAGACAAATTAAATCTACCCTAAACATGAAACGAATCTATTCCTAGTCCGAATACGAATGTTTAGAACGCATTAAATCACACAATTATCAATTAGATTGCACATGTCATAGTGTTATTCCTAACATCTAGTGTTCATGTGTTGATCATGCAATGTTCAAACCTATTGTGACTTTTCCAAGACTACAACAAGTAACGATATATTTAATTGGTGGTCAATCAATCAAACAATAACAATAAAGCATGCAAGATCAATCAAGACAACACAAGAAATTCCTAAACTAATAATTATCAAATTGAAATAAATAATTAACAAGTTTCATCTTCATCCAATACATTAAGGAATTAGCCTAGCATATTAATTGATGTATACTCAATGAAAAAAAATTGGTTGACATCACCCGGTTGAATCGCGAAATAAACTGGAAGTCTGCCCGTTTGAATCAACCACCGATTAGCCTTAATTCTTCCCAGCTTCTCCACCGTTTTCCAACGTATATAACCAGCCTACCTCTTCAATTGATGGAATTATTCTCCAAAAATGCAACCACAAAGTTATGCCTCCTTGTCAATTAATTCCCACTACTCGGTTTCAATATGCTGTCCACTTTCCCAAGAATAATCCTCCCCTTTTTAATCCACAATTCAGCCCCTATATTAATTCCAAGCCAACCTCTTTCCTCCTGTTCTTCTGATCTGTGTGTATATATGTTTATTTCCTCCCCCAAGCTAGCCCCTGCTGAGTGATTATCCGTCAAGACTCTCCTCCAGCCGGCTGCCTTCTTGATCTGTAGCAGCGGCACACACAATACACAATCTGCCAACCAACAATTAATTCTCCAAAATCCAGCTATGTCTAATTCTTGTTCCCCCAGCAATGCAATGTATATATGTGTATTTCACACGTTCAGCCCCTTGTTCTTGCACCAGCCGTCGGTTCCTTTTTTAATCCACTATCTCCCTAATTCAATCAATAGCCAACAGTGTATATAAATATATATATTTCTCCCAGTCGGCTGCCTGTCCTATCTCTCCCAGTATTTTCCACAGCTACCCCTTTTTTCTCCAGCTGTCGTGTGTATATATTATATATATACAATTTTAGGCCCAATTGCACTAAGTAGGGTTTTGTTTAAAGACTAAATTTCTCAAATAAATTAAATTGGTCCTTGTGTTTTTAATCGTGCAATACATGTTTCCATTTATGTCACTTCGAGTTCCTCAACTTTTGGAAGTTGCACTTGAGTCCCACTTTGTCCCTTTTTTGTACGGCTTTAGTCCATTTTTTCCGTTTTGCATCCAAACGCATTCAAAATTTGTTTTTTCCTAAAACAAACAAAATAAATATATAATTAGCAATATCATACTCTAAAACACGTACAATTGTCTAAATTTAAAGTCAAGATAAGTACGCAAAACGTACTTATCAGTAGTCCTGATATCAAACACGATAAGTGCTTAATACTAAGTTCAATGACTTCTCAACTTCTCGTTTGGACATTGTATACTCTCATGCCGATATACCATTCATATCCATTTCTTATTTCACAAAAAGATCTAATAAACGGCACCCAAATTTTTAATAACCATTACTTTCTCACTTCCTCATTTACATAACCAAGATATACTCGTCATATTCACTAACAACATTATTAACCTTTCACTTTTCGACATTACACATTAGCATGCAAGAATTTACAATACTGGAAACATTACCACGCATTTACTAACTTGAACAGAAATTAAACTTACCAGATGATCGAGGGAGAAGCACTTGAGGCGTGACTCAGTACCCGAACCATTTTCAAATAAATTTCGAAAGTCTACAGAATCGCTTTTAAAACTCTTAGCTCTGATACCAAAAATGTAACACCCTAAGTTTAAAAGTCTAAAACCTAGGCGTGTTAACTTCCATTCACATAATATGCGGAATTTTAAAACGTTTACTAATTCAAAATTTTCATTTTTCTCTTATAAAATTTTATAGAAATTTCGACAGAGTCTCCTCTATGAATTGGACTTAACCAACCTGTAGAGAGACAATATAACCAAAATAAAAATTTATAGCATCAATCACATCTCAACCACATTCATCATCGCCAAACCAATTCATTCAATCCCCAAACTCCTTATGCATAAAATTTTCCAGAAATAACAATAGACATTGACAAAAATGAAATAAGAGATAAGTTAACCTCTTACACGTCATCCATACTTATTCGAAATTATCTCCCACCAAACAAATTTATCAATGATAAATAAATTAAGGAATAATTTAAATGATATCTTAAATAAATTTAACTTTATTAAATAAGGCGACAACAGGTACTGTCTGAGTCAGCCGCCAAGTGCTCTCCTCGGATCACCTAACTTTCATCACTTGAAATGTTGGGGAGGGATTGGGGTGAGCTAAAGCTCAGTAAGTAAACTGTATGCATGAATGCATGCTTATGACATGAATGTTTTAAACTTTGAAATATGTATCCCCATTCACTTTAACCTTTCAAAACTTTCAACATTTCGAACTTTCACTTAACATTACAAAACTTTCACTTTATTTCCATCGTGAGCTAACTTGATGTAACTTCTAGTCAATCAGATAACAGTGGGCAATTCTTATTTGGAACCAGATTAACTTTCACATTTCCACCGCAAAGCGGCTCATTCATTTCATTCCACCGTAAAGCGGCTCATTCACTTCATTCCACCGCAAACCGGCTCATTACATTCGGGTACGCCGGTCCCCCGCGCCCCATTTCCCACTCCCATCTTTCATGACATAGAAGTACACCCATTCTTTCTTGAAAACCTTGGGATACATAACTCTTGACAAAAATTGCACTTTGACACATTCCTTTCATTAAAACATTTGACTTCCCCATTTCGATGCCAATGCATGCTTAATGATGCAATGACATGATAACGTGCATTCTTGAACATTTCCTTAAATACACATATACTTTCATAAAGTAAATGAAGTTCATCAAGCAAGTAAGTTGCAAACAGTCATTTACACATTTCACATTTACATTTAACTTCTATGAAAATAGGGGAAGTTTACTTACTTGACGTCCTTAGCATTTACCGTTATCTGGATTTGCAAGTGGAGGAACATCGACTGCCCGTGACGTCAATGCACCAAATATCCTAATTGTTCACATTCATCAATAAATATGACTCTTAGTTCACAAACACATTTGAAATTCTTTTTAATGCTAACCAATCCCAAACATACCACATTCAAAACGAACAATAAAATTTCACCGAACATTACAAAGTCACCTTATCCTTTTTAATAATAACAAAACGCCCAATCGAGATCAAAATCTCAAATTAACCTAAGTGTGACCTTAGGATATGACCAAAACACATAAAACCCATATTCAAGACGAGGAATGAAATCTCAATGCACATTAGAAGGTCTTCTCATCTTTTAAATTCAAACTCAAACTCAAAATTCCATAACTTTACAAAATTACTTAATCGTGATTCTAACAAGTTCACAAATCTAAAAATAACTAATTATTACAAACTTTACCACAAGGTCGTTAACTAAACTTCAAATTTTCACAGCTTTAAAGTTATACAATTACAATTAAAATTTCAATAATTCATCAAGGTTCCAAACCAAATTCTCAATTTGACAATCAATGATTTAAAAAAAATCTAAACAACATCAAAATCTGAAACTTTAACTAAAACTTTGGATCGAAATTTATATACACATATATATATATAAAATCTGAAATTTATATATGAAAATCTTTCATTATCGAAAATCTGAAATCCATCGATCTGAAATTGAACAAACACACACACACACACACATATACACATACCCAGACACACATATATATATTGCTCCAATTTGAGTTAACCATTTAAAAATTCGAAATCAAGTAAGCTTAAATCTGAAAATATGAGAATGTGAGAAAATACATATATACTTACATTCAATCCATAAATACCTCAATATATACATACAATTCCATGTATACATACGAAAATTCCATATGTGTGTTGTGTGTGTGTTCGTGAGTCGGTGCTTGCAGGCGTGGAACCGTGTGCGTGCGTGTGTTCGGGTTTTTTTTTTGTGCGCTGTCGGTGAGAGGGGAAGGGGAAAAGGGGGTCTTACCGCCGGTGGGGTGGCGGTCGGTGTCGCCGCGAGAGGCTCGATGAGGGCGAGAGATAGAGAGAGGCGAAAGAGAGACGAAGGCGAGAGAAACGAGAGGGATGGAAGCGTGAAGAGAGATCGAGGTGAGCAAAGGTGAGAGAGGCGTGAGATAGAGAGAGACGAGAGTGAGAATTTAGGTTTAAATGTTTAAGATTTGGTAAATTTGCAATTTAGTCCCTCAACTCTCATAAATTGGTAATTTAAGTCCACGACCCTCAAATAAAATTCCAAAGTGTTACCAAACTTTTCTCAACTTCAATTTAATGCAATTTAGGCAACTTACTACTCAATAAAAAGTAGAAATGGTAAGTAACAATTAAAACAAACAATTAGACACGGAATTGTACGTAAACAATTTATAAATATCTTAATTGGCACATTGATCGAGACGGCGTCCAAGTCCTTCCACTGCAAAATAATTCAACTTATTATCAATAATAATTGTCAAATAAATTATTCATCATAAAAAAATTGGGTGGTATTCAAGAAAGCACATAAAATGAAATATGGTATTACACCATTTCGAAAAATACTCTGTAGACTCATCGCCAATAATTAATTTATAAAATAATTGAACACGTAATTATGCAATCATACAGTGACATCATCATCATATTCTTGGGCTATTTTATTTTCAAAATCAAGGCTGTTAAGAACACAGGGTGTGGGTAGTCTCGTCTCGTGCACTTAAGGCACATAAGTTATGCATAACATCATCATTTATCATCTTATCTCATAAGAGATATTCTTGTCTCGTCTAATGCATCAAAGCATGTAAATCACGTAATATCACATAAAATATGCAATTATAATTTAAATAAATTAGTGGGGCGGGTCTACCTTAAATCAGGTGTTTGAAAGTTGAGCGAGAAAATCACGTTGTTCTACTAAATGTCCAAGCGCCTCGTCTAGCCCATAATAAATTAACCTTAAAGTGGTATTTAGAAATCAAATGTTTCAATTGAAAGAGTTTTAAAAGAAGAAATAAAAGTTTAGGGATTAAAATTAAAATCAAACATAGTTGGATTGGAAATGAGTTGATACTAAAATAAAAGATTTTGAAAACTATTGGGCTAACTCATATATTTTAAATATATTGGGGACTAATTGTAGCGACCGAGAATTTTCATGATTTATTAAAAAAAATATTTTAATTTTTAAGAAAATGTGTCGCTTCGACTTTGTCCATCATTTATTTAGTTTTAAACGCGTGCTCGTCTAGGAAATTAAGTGAAATTAAAATTTATTTAAAATTTTCGTCAAATTCCAATTTTTATTAAAAGTATTTCAAATGCCACAATTTATTTGAAGTGCAAACTTAAATTATTTCGAGTTCAAACAATTTTCTTTTCGTCCCTTCCAACTCCCTAAGTCCAAATATTTTTACCAATCATTCAAGCCTATTTAAAACCCAATAAGTCATTTCTTGGCCCAACCAATTCAACAGTTTCTTCCTCTCCAAGTTTTTTTTTCCTTACACAATCGATACTCCTTTCCAAAATTCTTACAAGTTTTCCATAAACCAAGATTCAGCCGAAACTACCATGTTTAACACCTAAATCAACTATTAATTAAAGTGGAAATTACACACAATCCTACTTTTAAAGATCTAAATTCATAAATAAGATCAAACTTAAATAACAACATAAATCAGGTCATTATTTTAAATTTTAATTCTAATAAAATATTATAAACTTTAATAATTATTAGATTAAATTAAACTATCTAAACCCTAATTATAACCTCAAACTACTCTCTCTCCCCTCCATTTCTAACACCTCCAGCGTCTGGCTCAAGCCAAGTTCCCTCGTGTACCATCCAAAATCGGTGAAACTTCATATTCTGTCCGGCGGCGACGAGGCGAACCCACCTCTCCTCCCTCCTTGACGAAAGCGCAGGCACTTTAGTAACTTCCGCCTGAGGAGGCATCAAAAACAACAAAGGCATGCACCGAAGAGGATATGCAGCAGCCCACATATGTTGTGGTGTTTCGATCTGTTGAGGTTTGTCAATTTGTGGTGGTCCATGGTGGTCCTGCGGTTGTGGAGTTGATTCGAAGGTAGATGGCGATGGCGATGGTGTTTGTGTTTATGGTCGGTGCTGGCGATTTTTGTGTTCAGAAGGTTAGTGGTGGTGTGTGCATCATATTCAGGGTGGTGATTTCTGTTTTGCAGTAGGTTAGCGATTGTGAGTGCGCGGTGTGGCTGCGACAGTGGTGTGTGTGGTTGGTGGTGGTGATGGAGGCGGCGGCTTTAGCGGTGCATGTGGGGGTTGGTGGTGGTATTGGTAGGGCAGATAGTGGCGGCGTGGTGCGGCGGCGGCACGGTGAGGTGGCAATGGTATGTGTATGGTTGGTGGTGATGGGTTTTTTTGGTGGTGATTTTGGATCTATGATGGAAATGGTGACTGAAGGTGGATTAGCAGCAGCAGTTCCTTTCTTTTTTTTCCCCTTTTGGTTAGGGCGCCGCGACGGCAGCTTTGGGAGGGTGGCAGCAGCGGCATTGAGCGGTGGTGGTGGACTGGTGGTGGAGTGTTGGTGCCTGCTTTCTTTTTTTTCTTTGGGAGGGTGGTGGGGCGACGGCGTCGTGATGGTGGTGGTGTGTTGGTGTCTTCCCTGATATGTTGTGACCTAATACGTGCATGTGTCCTAATAATATGATAATTGTGACTTAAAATATTTGTGACATAAAATATTCGTGACCGAATAATTTAATGAGTCGGAACCTAAAAATAACTAGTGATCGATTAATTTAAAACATGTGACCTTGAAATTGTTATTACGAAGTACAAAAAAATTGTTATTGTGATGTAAAAAAATTGATTTTGCGACTTATACTATTTTGATAATTTGTGACTTTGAAACTTGTGACTTACTATTTTGATATTTGATAATTTAAAACTTGTGACCTTGAATTGTTATTACGAAATAAAAAAAAAAATTGTTATTGTGACCTAAAAAAAGTTCACTTTGTGACTTATTGTTTGATAATTTGTGACCTTGAAACTTGTGACCCTATATTTTGATATTTGATGATTTGTAACCTAAAATTATATTGTTTTGTGACCTCAACTTATATAATTAATCAAATATTTTTAATTATTTCATTTTATTAATTACATATAATTAAAACCTGATTTTTGAATTTTTTTAACTTATATCTTAAAATTGAAATTGTGTATTGTAAATACCTTATATATGTATTTTTCCCTTAATTAAACCTCCCCACCTCATTATTGAAACCCACGCAAACAACACCTCCAGTAAAGGTATAATTTCTCTCAATTTCTACCATAGCCAAAGTTTGTTATCTGCAAATCCACCACCGTCACACTGCACCCGTCACCAACCACAGCCAAATTGAACCACCACGACCAACCAATCTGACACAGATCCGAACACCACTGTCTGCACCACCACGCCAACAACACAGTCGAAACCTCATCCCAAACTTCCGAATGCCCCAACCACCAAGAACCGCCACCAACAATCACCTTGCACTGCCCACTTTTAGAAATCACCAAACGCGAACCTCGAGCCACCTCTTCGAGCTGTGACATCCAAAACCAAGCACCACCAACATCACCGAGCCACTGCCCATAACCACTGCCAACGGACCACCACCAGCCGCCACAACCAAAACGCCCTCAAGACAACCCAAAACTCAAATTAAATGAGAAACCCATATACTTACCTCCACTCCCAACCTATTCCATTCGGAGTATCACCGGAAAAATCACCAAAGAATTGAACCTCATGGCCTCGGTTTGGCCTCGGTCCTTCGCACCAAAATCAGCCCCAATAAACCTTCTATTTCGCAATGCCCTACCCATGTCCGTCGTCTTCAAGTAATGGCGGCACTTCCGCCGCCTGCGAGCCGGCGTAGGGACACCGGTGGGCGTGACTGCGAAGGGCCTCGTCGCCCTTTCTTCTCTCCTCTCTCTCTCTACCGGTCGTAGAGAGACCGGTTATAGAGAGAGAGAGATAAGATATATTTGTATTTTATACTTTTTTTTAGTTTGTAAAATTTCTCTTTAGTCCCACGGTTTTCAAAGGAGTTTAATTTAGTCCCTACAGCTTAGTTTTGATTTTCAGACCCAAGTTTTGAAAAGTATTTATTTCAGTCCTTTTGGTTTAAAAACCGTTTAGTTCAGCCCCCTAGTTTTAAAAGTCTTATTTTAGTCCTTTGATTTTAAATTGTTTGATTTAGCCCTGCACTTTTATTTAAAATAAATTAGCCAGCCCCAATGTTTGAAAGTGATCATTTCAGTCCCTTAAGTCTTAAAATCATTTAATTCAGTCCTTACAATGTTTAAAATGTCTTATTTCAGCCCCTATTCTTAAATTAAGTTATTTCAGTCCTTTAGTTTTAAAATATTTATCTTTAGTCCCAAATTTTCAATTGAGTTTATTTTTACCCAAAGTTTCTGCTGAAATCTAATTTGGTCATAAACTTTTTGAGTTGGTCAATTCAGTTCTTAATTTCAATTAATTTCACAAATTAGTCCCCAAATCTTCAATTGAGTATAATATGACCCTGAGTTTTGACTAAAATATAATTTGGTCAGGAACTTTTCGGGTTTATCAATTTAGTCCCTTGTTTCAATTATTTGTACAAAGTCCCGAATCTTTATACTTTACCATTTTAGTTCGAGTTTTACACTTTTAAAATTCTTTCAATTCAACCCTCAAGTTTACTTTCATTTACAAAACTTTAATTTCAAGTTTCTACTAGAAAATTATTTATTTTAGGGCTAGACGAGGTGCGAGATTTTCAAGAAAGCAAGAATCATTTTTAAATTCAGAAATATCTTGAGGATGGTTCATCACTTCCAAAAAAACTCTTTCATTCTAATTGCGTAATATTAAGTAAACCCATATTGTAAATATATGCATGTGATTACGTAATTTATGAGAATTAATTGCCTTCGGGCCCAGATCCACATGTCTTCGGGCATGGACCAATTGCCTTCGAGCCCAGATCCACATGTCTTCGGGCGTGAACATTTATGATGTATGAGATCCACTTGATTATTGCATGAGAATGAGAATTTATGACTTAAGTTGCATGATTATATGTGTTATTTACTGTACAGTTTATTTAATTTGCGCTGAACCTACTGAGTATTTCTATGAAATGCTCACCCCTATTTTTAAACTTACAAATTGCAGATTTCGGAGATGGTGGCGAATGAAAGGACAGTGGTGGCAAATAATAACGAAGCTATATTTTTAAAGTCACAATTCATGAATAGTGTCAATTTATTTATATGTCGTTATTTTAAATATGATATTTAAAGTCATGAACGTCGTCAATTTAATTATTTGTCGTTAATTTCTTTGAAAGTTAAGATTTCAACGTTTTTATGCATTTATCAAATTTAATTTATTTACTGTTGAAATTTTTCACATAAATATGATGTTTAGAATTCAATTATTTTCCGCAATAAAATTTGATTTAAAGGAGAAGTGACGTCCCGAGCTTCACAGAATTTGGGGCGTTACAGCTTTGTATCAGAGACAGGTTTACGTTTCTGTAGACTTGCAATTTTTTTTAGAAGAAAAAAAAATAAGACAGAGACTTTTTAAAATAATAATAAATAATGTTTTGACAACTTTTGCCACTGCCATCGTTCGCTCCTCCAACTTCGAAGGTAAATGATTGTATCATGAAGTTTATCTTATATTAACTTGAAGTTTATTTTATATTGATTTCGGATACGTGAGAAATGAAATGTTTTGAGACTTAGAAGAGAAAGAATGAGAGTTTTTTGTATTCGAATTAAGAGGAAAGAAAACGAGTTTGAGCATAATTTGAAACATTTGTTTTAAAAAAATTTACGTCCTCGTAATTTTTAACTAATAGCGATAGTTAAATCCCACCTAATTGGACTTTGCATAATTGGTTTAGGAACATGTCTCGGTGTGTAAATAGAAATTCATCAAACCAGACCAACCCCGATCAAACTACCCAAGGGCAAGATCCCACGACTCAGGCCACTATAATTAGGGATTTACTTCGGGCGGTTCAAGACTTGAGACAAACCCCCGCAGGTACCTCAATGCCAATAATTGAACAATTTAGGAGATACCATCCGCCCACTTTTGATGGTGGAAATAATAGATTAGCTTTTGAGGAATAGCTTCAGACCATCGAGAAGATTTTTTAGCATATATCTTGCCCTGAGAACAAGAAAGTTATGTGTGCCGAATTCATGTTGGTTGGTAGGGCTAGTTTCTAGTGGGAATCTGCATCGCGAACCAGGACTCTAGCCCAACAGGAGGCCTTAACATAGGCCGAGTTTTGAGAAGAGATTCGAGACAAGTTCTTTCCTCAAGCTCTCAGGGATGCTAAGGAGTCAGAATTTCTTCGTTCATGTCAGGGAGAACTAGAGATCACAGAGTATGAGAAGAGGTTCGAGGAGTTGTCCCGCTATGCTCCTCATCTGGTGGAAACGGAAGAAAAGAAATCCCATCGCTTCGAGCGGGGGTTACGCTCGGATATCCGTCAGATTGTTAGCTCCCACGAGCTCCCTACCTATCGGGAGGTAGTAAAGAAAGCTCAGACCGTAGCATATACCAGCATGTAGTATGGTGGATAGAGTTTTGAAAAGGAACAAGGAAAAAGAAAATGGCAGAACCAAAATCAGAGTCAGAACCCGAACGAGAACAATGCACCCAATAAGAAACCCAACAACAGGCCTACTGAAGGACACACATCCAATAATAACCCTTCGTGCCCCAAGTGTCAAAGGCTCCATCGGGGGGAGTGCCTCTAGGGAAAGGGTGTCTGCTATAGATGTGGAAAGCCAGGTCACAGGGCAAATGATTGTCGCTCTGGTTCAGTTGGGGGCAACGAGCTAACTAAGCAGAATGATCAAGCAAAGAAAGGAAATGCTAGAATATTTGCCATGACACATGAGGGCGCCGATCAAGATGATGATGGGAACGCAGGTATGCTATCGCTAGCATTATTTTATGTGTTTTAATAGATTTTGATGCTTAGACAAATGGTTAGCGGTTTAACCTTGACGATTTAGTTTCAGAAACATACTCATTGGTCAATTCGAGACTTATTATTTAGCTGAACCATGAGATTAATTTTCAATCTTTTAGCACTCGACCGACACATGTATGTATCCTAGAGAGAGACGTCTAAGTTCCTAGAAACTAAGAAACCTTTAGACAAAGTCCAATGGGGTAGACACGGTGGTGATGGAACCACCTATGAATAGAGAGAAGAAAATTCTCGCCAAGTACCAAGATATTTAGATCAAGAAAGTTTAAAAATTTCGAGGACGAAATTGTTTTAAGGGGGTCGGGTTGTAGCGACCGAGAATTTTCGTGATTTATTCAAATAAATATTTTTATTTTTAAGAAAATGTGTCGCTTCGACTTTGTCCATCATTTATTTATTTTTAAACGTGTGCTCGTCTAGGAAATTAAGTGAAATTAAAATTTATTTAAAATTTTCGTCAAATTCCAATTTTTATTAAAAGTATTTCAAATGCCACAATTTATTTGAAGTCCAAACTTAAATTATTTCGAGTTCAAACAATTTTCTTTTGGTCCAATCCAACTCCCTAAGTCCAAATATTTTTACCAATCATTCAAGCCCATTTAAAACCCAATAAGTCATTTCTTGGCCCAACCAATTCAACAGTTTCTTCCTCTCCAAGTTTTTTTTTTCCTTACACAATCGATACTCCTTCCCAAAAATCTTACAAGTTTTCCATAAACCAAGATTCAGCCGAAACTACCATGTTTAACACCTAAATCAACTATTAATTAAACCTCCCCCCCCCCCTCATTATCGAAACCCACGCAAACAACGCCTTCAGTAAAGGTAGAATTTCTCTCAATTTCTACCATAGCCAAAGTTTGTTATCTGCAAATCCACTACCGTCACACTACACCCGTCACCACCCACACCCAAATTGAACCACCACGGCCAACCTGTAACACCCCAAGTTTGAAAGTCTAAAACCTAGGCGTGTTAACTTCCATTCACATTATATGCGAAATTTAAAACGTTTACACATTTAAAATCTTCGTTTTTCTATTATAAAAATTTACAGAAATTTCGGCGGAGTCTCCTCTATAAATTGGACTTAACCAACCTGTAGAGAGAACACATAACCAACATAGAATTTCAAAACATCAATCACATCTCAACCACATTCATCATCGCCAAAACCAATTCATTCAATCCCCAACTCCTTAAGCATAAAATTTTCCAAAATAACCATAGACATTGATAAATGAAATAAGAGGTGATTTAACCTCTAATACGTCACCCATACTTAATCAAAACTAACTTCATTCAAACAATTATTAATTATAAATAATTTAGGGAATAATTTAAATGATAACTTAAAAATAAATTTAACTTTATTAAATAATAGCGACAGTAGTTACTGTCTGAGTCAGCCGCCAAGTGCTCTCCTTGGATCACCTGACTTTCATCACCTGAAATGTTGGGGAGGGAATGGGATGAGCTAAAGCTCAGTAAGCAAACTTCGTGCAAGTGATGCATGCTTTGACATGAAAAGCTTTAAACTTGAAATATGTATCCCAATTCACTTTAACCTTTCAAAACTTTCAAACATTTCAAACTTTCACTTAACATTTCAAAACTTTCACTTAACATTTCCATCGTGAGCTCACTTGATGTAACTTCTAGTCAATCAGATAACAGTGGACAATTCTTATTTGGAACCAGATTAACATTCACATTTCCACCGCAAAGCGACTCATTCATTTCATTCCACCGCAAAGCGGCTCATTCACTTCATTCCACCGCAAAGCGGCTCATTCATTTCATTCCACCGCAAAGCCGCTCATTACATTCGGGTACGCCGGTCCCCCCGCCCCTTTCCCACTCGCATCTTTCATGACATAGAAGCACACCCATTCTTTCTTGAAAAACTTGGGATACATAACTTTTGACAAAAATTTCACTTTGACACATTCCTTTCATTAAAACTTTTGACTTCCCCTTTTTTATGCCAATGCATGCTTAATGATGCAATGACATGATAACGTGCATTCTTGAACATTTCCTTATATACACATAATTGCATATGCTAAGCTGAAAGCATTATAATTTGATAATTAACACGAATGTCAATCAAGCACATTAATTCCACATTAAACATTTAACTTTGATGAAAGTAGGGGAAGTTTACTTACCAGACATCCTTAGTATTTACCGTTATCTAGATTTGCAAGTGGAGGAGCATCGGTTGCCCGTTACGTCAATGTACCAAAATCCTAGTCGTACCCATTCATTAAGTGAAATAAAATTTTAGTTCAAAATTACATTTGAAACTCCTAAATGAGGTTGAGCCTCTCAAGTGATTTACAATTCAAACCAAATGGAATCTTAAGCCATGTCAAATACAACTCATACTACATTCAGAATAAGAGATTAACTTCAATAGTAATAATTGAAATCTAACTTATCAATTGACACAAAGGTCAAAGTTATAGAACCTTCATAAAAAATTAAATTTCACAAAGACAAATCCAATTTGCATTCTAACTATTCATAAATTTGAAAATCATCATTTATTCAAACTTTACCCGAACAGTTAACTAAACTACAAATTTCAAAAGTCTGAAAATAGCAACAATAAGTCAAGAATATACATTAAAATTCAATTAAAATCACCTAATCTCCAATTTTTAACAGAAAATCCGAAATTTACAAAATTGGAAACCTGGAAATTTAGTCAAGATTGCACACACATATATGCATACTCTAATTTATATATATCGCCCAAAAGATGATCTTAACAAATTAAAATTCTAAAATACTACTAAAACCCATAATAACCCTACTCAAGACAAAGATTGAATCTCAATACACATTAGAAGGTCTTCTAATCTTTTAAAGATCAAACTCAAAATTATATTACAAAATCTCCCCAACTACAATCTTAGTTACTCGTAAATCAAAAATTTAATTACTTAGCTTCGAAATTTAAACCAAGTCCCATTATGAATTTACAGACATGTATATCTATTCATTACCAAAAATCCCAATTAATAACTTCGAAATTAGACTATAATCAGATCTGAAATTATACAAAATATGCACACCTACTATTACATATTTCAATTTTAACAGTAAAATTCGAAATCTGACAAAACCTAAATCTGAAAAAGTGGAAAACATCACATACTGATATATACATACATATCAAAATCTGCAATTTTCATATGTAAATGCATATACATACTGATATATACATACATAATTGCACAAAATCAATAAATATATACATCTTTATCCCCAAATGTGTGTGTGCGTGAAATGTGGTGTGCGGGTTCATGTTTGTGGCCGCGCGATGGTGCAGGCAGTGGACGAAATCCGAGCGACTGCGTGTAGGAGGGAGGGGAAAAAGGGTCTTACCGTGGTCGGGAGCCGGCGAGGTGGTGGTCGCCGTTGAAGAAGGAGACCGAGAGAGAGACGAGAGGCAGAGGTCGCGAGAGAGATAGAGAGGAAACTGAGAGAGTGAGAGTTGCGAGTGAGAGCGGAGAGAGTGAGCGTGAGGGATGAGGGATTAGATTAGGTTTTAGAATATAATTTAGGTAATTTGCAAATGAATCCCCCAACTCTCATAAAATGATAATGAAGTCCAAAACTTCTCATTGAACCCCAAAAGCCTCTAAAACTTACCCTCAATATCAAATTTAAATGCAATATGCCACTAACTTAATAAAAATAGAATTGGCAAGCCTAACAATTAAAATAAACAATTAGACATAGAATTGCATATAAATAATTTATAATTTTTTTTGGCACATTGATCGAGACGGCGCCCAAGTCCTTCCACTGTAAAATAATTCGAATTATAGACATTAAATATCACAAATTTATAATTTATAATCACATTAACATAAATATTGAGCGAAATTTAAAATTGCACGCAAAAATGAAAAGCGGTCTTACACAACCAATCTGACACAGATCCGAACACCACTGTCTGCACCACCACGTCAACACCGCAGTCAAAACCTCATCCCAAACTTCTGAATGCCCCAACCACCAAGAACCACCACCAACAATCGCCTCGCACTTCCCACTTTTAGAAATCACCAAACCCGAACCTCGAGCCACCTCTTCAAGTTGTGACATCAAAAACCAAGCACCACCAACATCACCGAGCCACTGCCCATAACCATCGCCCACGGACCACGACCAGCCGCCACAACCAAAACGCCCTCAAGACAACCCAAAACTCAAATTAAATGAGAAACCCATATACTTACCTCCACTCCCAACCCATTCCATTTGGAGTATCACCGGAAAAATCACCAAAGAATTGAACCTCCTAGCCTCGGTTTGGCCTCGGTCCTTCGCACCAAAATCATCCCCAATAAACCTTCTATTTCGCAATGCCCTACCCATGTCCGTCGTCTTCAAGTAATGGAGGCACTTCCGCCGCCTGCGAGGCTGCGTAGGGACGCCGGTGGGCGTGACCGTGAAGGGCCTCGTCGCCCTTTCTTCTTTCCTCTCTCTCTCTCTACCGGTTGTAGAGAGACCGGTTGTAGAGAGAGAGAGAGATAAGATATATTTGTATTTTATACTTTTTTTAAGTTTGTAAAATTTCCCTTTAGTCCCACGGTTTTCAAAGGAGTTTAATTTAGTCCCTACAGCTTAATTTCGATTTTCAGCCCCAAGTTTTGAAAAGTATTTATTTCAGTCCTTTTGGTTTAAAAACCGTTTAGTTCAGCCCCCTAGTTTTAAAAGTCTTATTTTAGTCCTTTGATTTTAAATTGTTTGATTTAGCCCTGCACTTTAATTTAAAATAAATTAGCCAGCCCCAATGTTTGAAAGTGATCATTTCAGTCCCTCAAGTCTTAAAATCATTTAATTCAGTCCTTACAATGTTTAAAATGTCTTATTTCAGCCCCTATTCTTAAATTAAGTTATTTCAGTCCTTTAGTTTTAAAATATTTATCTTTAGTCCCAAATTTTCAATTGAGTTTATTTTTACCCAAAGTTTCTGCTGAAATCTAATTTGGTCATAAACTTTTTGAGTTGGTCAATTCAGTTCCTAATTTCAATTAATTACACAAATTAGTCCACAAATCTTTAATTGAGTATAATATGACCCTGAGTTTTGACTAAAATATAATTTGGTCACGAACTTTTTGGGTTTATCAATTTAGTCCCTTGTTTAAATTATTTGTACAAAGTCCCGAATCTTTATACTTTACCATTTTAGTTCGAGTTTTACACTTTTAAAATTATTTCAATTCAACCCTCAATTTTACTTTCATTTACAAAACTTTAATTTCAAGTTTCTAATAGAAAATTATTTATTTTAGGGCTAGACGAGGCGCGAGATTTTCAAGAAAGAAAGAATCATTTTTAAATTCAGAAATATCTTCAGGTAGGTTCATCACATCAAAAAAAAAAACTCTTTCATTCTAATTGCGCAATATTAAGTAAACCCGTATTGTAAATATATGCATGTGATTACGTAATTTATAGAATTAATTGTCTTCGGGCCCAGATCCACATGTTTTCGGGCATGGACCAATTGCCTTCGGACCCAGATCCACATGTCTTCGGGCATGAACCTTTATGATGTATGAGATCCACTTGATTATTGCATGAGAATGAGAATTTATGACTTAAGTTGCATGATTATATGTGTTATTTACAGTACAGTTTATTTAATCTGCGCTGAACCTTGAGTATTTTTATGAAATGCTCACCCCTATTTTTTAACTTACAAATTGCAAATTTCGGAGATGGTGGAGAATGAAAGGGCAGTGGTGGCAAATAATAATGAAGCTATATTTTTAAAGTCACGATTCATGAATAGTGTCAATTTATTTATATGTCGTTATTTTAAATATGATATTTAAAGTCATGAACGTCGTCAATTTAATTATTTGTCGTTACTTTCTTTGAAAGTTAAGATTTCAACATTTCTATGCATTTATCAAATTTAATTTATTTACTGTTGAAATTTTTCACATAAATATGATGTTTAGAATTCAATTATCTTCCGCAATAAAATTTGATTTAAAGGAGAAGTGACGTCCCGAGCTTCACGGAATTTGGGGCGTTACCCTAATTATTTTCATTTTCTAAATAGTTGGGGCTAAGATAAATTATTTGCAAATCTTAAGAGCTAAATAAAATATTACAAAGAATTAAAGGATCGAAATAATACTTTTAAAAACAAAAGGGGCTGAATTAAAATATTTTAAAACTTGTGACTGAATTAAAACGCTTTAATAAGGATTTAAAATCCAGGGGACTGACTTAAAATATTTCAAATTAAGCAAGAACTTAAAAGTAATTTCAGAAAATCAAATATAAAAACAAATTCCTCCCTCCCTCTCTCTCTCTCTCTCTCTCTCTCCCTCCCTCCCTCCCTCCTCATTTTCAGTTCACCAGAGAGTAAGAGAGGGAGATGTGCGACGGTGAGGGGCGTGGGCTTTGTCCTTCCGCTGCGCTGCTGTCAGCGCTATGGCGGTGGTAGCACCGCCATCACTTGGCGGCAGCGGTGGGTTGTTGGTATGCCAGAAGTGAGAAAATATTGTGGTGGTTTGGTGTGGAAGTCAATGAAACCGAGGCTGGGTTCCGACGGCATTGGTGGCCGGTGATTGAGGTAAGTATTGGGTTTTTGGCTGTTTTGGGTGTGAGATATGCGGATTTCCACGGTTTGGAGTTGGCTACGAATTGCAGTGGTGGTGGTTCATGGCTCACGAATTTTGTAAAGACAATAGTGGTTGATGTGGTGGAGTTTCAGTGTATACCGATTGTGTGGGTTGTCCTATAAGTTCTCATTATCGGTTGTGGTGGTGTGAATAGTGAGTTATAGGCTGGTTTTGATACAGTTTTTGGTAAGCTAATTAAATCAATAATTGGGAGGGAATCAGGGGAAAATTTGAACAATTGATTTAATTATACAAGGGGAGATGACATAAATTGAGGGAAGATGATGGGGAAGAAAAATGTGCTTAATATGAAAAATGGAAGTTGGGGAGGAATTTTTGAGAAATTAACAATCATCCATCAATTTCTAGAGATTGATACTTGGAAGAGGAAAATTTATAGGAAGAAAGAAAAGAAAATGTTGTAGCACCCCGAGTTCTAAATACCCGGTTCACTACGTCATCGTCTGATCTAACTTTTAAAATAATACTTTAGCGGAAGAAATAACTGAAATTCATTTTTAGCAACATTAAATAAACTGGAATGGTCGATAAATTTAAAACATTTACGAAATAATTCGACATAATAAATCGAGCCATTAATATTGTAAAACAATTGACAATGTCATAATTTCTCAAATAATTGAAATTCTCAAAATTATCCAATGTTTGGAAATACGGATCATTAAAATAAGATTTTTCACCATTTAACGACTATTGCCACAATCATCCATCACTTGTCACCCTCTCCGAAATATGCAAATATTGTTAAAATAGACATGAGCATTTCATATAAATACTCAGTAGACTCATCGCCAATTAATTAATCTACAATATAATTGAACACGTAAATGCGGGCTCTTTAGAAATCATAGGGTGTTAGTTGCTCTTCTCGTGCATTAAAGCACATGGCTTCTCTTTGAAAATCATAGGCTCTTTAAAATCATAGGGTGTGGGTAGCTATTTCTTCTCGTTCAGATAAAGCACATAAGTTATGCATAACATCATCATTTATCTTGCAAGACATTCTCTTCTTTCTTTCTCATGCATAAAAGCATATAAGTGATGACAAGCATAACAAAATAAATATTACATTAGAAATATATTCTCATCTCATTTCATAAAAATGACTTTCACATAAGTCACATAACATACACATTCACATGCAATCATAATTTAAATCAATTAATAGGGGCGAGTCTACCTTAAATTTGACGAGTGCAAAGTTGAGCGGGAAACGACTTCAATCCTTTAATTCTCCGTACGTCTCGTCTAGCCAATTAGGAAAATAAGTTAAATTAGTCTTTCAAAATTTATAGTTTAAAAATGATAAATTATAATTTAGGGACTAAAATTGATGACTTGAAAGTTCGGTGACTAAAATGAATACTTTGAAAGTTGAGGGACTAAAATGAATAATTTGAAAGTTGAGGGACTAAAATGAATAATTTGAAAGTTGAGGGACTAAACTGTAAATTTTCAAATGTTGGGATGAAGCTCAAAACGAATATTAAACTATAGGACTGAAATAATTGATTTTTAAAAATGAAGTGGCTAATTAAATCATTTAAAAACTTAAAGACTGAAATTATAAGTTTTAAAGCTAAAAAGGCTGAAATAAATTATTTTGGAACGTAGGGACTAAACTGAAATTTCTGAAAGTCAAAATTATTAAAACCAATTTCTTTACTCTCTCTCTCTCCCATTCACGATCAGGGAAGGCGGAAGAGAGGAGTGGCGACCGACGACGGAGATGGGGAAAATCGGTGCTACAGTCGGCAGTGTGCCGGCGAAACGTTGTCGCAGGTGGCGGCGAGCGACGACAAGGAAGGGTTAAGGTTTTGAGAGGATTGGGTGCGAAATACCTTGGTGAAACGAGGCTCAAATCGCGATGAAACTCCGGTCGAAGAAGCGGCGGTCGAAGGTGAGTAGCTTGGGTAAGTTGTTTTTGGGTTTGATTTGGGGGGTATTTCGAGATGGGCTGTGTGTGCGGTGATGGTGATGATGGTGCCGGTGGTGATGGTGGAAATGGGTTGGGCTGTGATGGAGGTGGCTATGGTGACGGTTTAAGGGGTGAAGATGCTGCTAGGTTGAGGTGGTCGGTAGTAGTGGTGGCCGGCTGTGTTGGTGGTTGTGTGATGAACTTGGTTGTGCCATTGGTGTACACTGGATGAATTTGTGTGTGGATTAGGAAGGAGGCAGAGTGGTGGTGACGGTGGTGAGTGGGTTGTGGCTGCTCTGTCTGAGCCATGGTCCGTGGTTTTGGGTGGTGATGATGATGAAGGAGGAGGACATTACCTTGCTGGACTATGAATGGAGGTGCTGGGAAGAGGCTACAATGGAGTTGAGCTGGTGAGGCTGGGATAGTTTGGGGTGGTGAGATGATGCTGAGATGGGTTTGGAAGGGTAGGTGATATAGAGCTAGGGTATGGCATGGTATGGGGTTGATGTGATTGGTGTAAGTTGGAAGTGTGAAAATCTTGACAAGCAATGCACGTAATTCGAGGAAAATCGTACGCGAAATCAACTAGGTCGGAAAATGAATCTGATAACAAGGGCTGAACGTAAATTGGAATTTAAAACGATTTTTAAAATAATAATTTAAATAAATAAATAAATAAAATAATAAAATTTTGGAAATTCGGAATTTAATTATAATTTTTAAAAATCTTGGTCGCTACAACCTTACCCCTTTAAAATAATTTCGTCCTCGAAATTAAACTTACGTGGTCTATGATTTCTGGGTACTTGGCTAGGATCTCATCTTCCTTTTCCCAAGTAGCCGCATCACTATTGTGTCTACTCCACTGGACTTTGACTAAAGGAATCTCTTTGTTTCTCAAGACATGGACTTTTCTATCTACTATGCACATGGGCGCCTCTTCGTAAGACAAATCTTTCTGAACTGCAAGAGACTGATAATTCACCACATGGCTAGGATCATGAACATACTTTCTCAACAGAGAAACATGGAACACGTCGTGAACAGGTGCAAGTTCGGGTGGCAAATCCAAACGATAAGCCACGTTCCCTACTTGTTCTAATATCTCGAATGGTCCAATAAAGCAGGGTCTCAACTTTCCTCTTTTCCCAAAGTGAAAAGTGCACTTCATCGGGGCTATCTTCAAAAATACTTTCTCCCCAATCTGGAATTCCAAATCCATTCTTCTCTGATCTGCATAACTTTTCTATCTATCCTGTGTGGTCTTAATCCGCAGTCTGATCTTCTCAACAGCATCAACTATTCTTTCAATAAGTTTTGGACCCAATAGCTTCTTCTCACCAACCTCATCCCAATAGATTGGCAATCGAAATCTTCACCCATACAGTGCTTCGTATGGTGACCTATCAATGGTAGCAAAAAAACTGTTTGTTGTAGGAAAACTCTACTAATGGAAATCGTGACTCTCAATTACCATTTAGGTCTAGAACACATGCTTTAATCATATCTTCCAATGTCTGAATCTTGAAATGGTAGGCAGTACTAAAATTTAATTTAGTACCCATTGCCACATGTAAACTCTTCGAAAATCTCAAGGGAAAATCCTCGGATCTCTATCTGAAAAAAAAAATGGACACTAGCAATCCATGAAATCGGACAACCTCTCTAACATATATTTGTACCTCATACGAAGCTATGCGAAAAGACACTTGATAGCTATTGTGTAGAACTCAATCAATAATCTGACATTATCCCACTTTTTAACTTATTCATTAGCCTTCTACTTCCAACCTTTCATAGGACCTATGCTAATATCGAGACCACAAAATATTCATTGATCCAATGCTTAAACTAAAAAATCAAGAAGATTGATCAAGAATAAAACCTTATTATCCAAAACATAGAAACGCGGTATCAATTCCAAAACATTGAGTACAAAACCCGAACTTGGCAGAATCTTTCTGGAAAGATTTACATACGTAATCATTTTTAAACTCAACTGAAATTTCCTTTTCAAAATTGGAGAAATTCAAACTTAAATCCTTTAGTCCGTACTTCTAAATCATGCATCATGTACTTGGTATCACATACTCATTCTAGTTGAGGACTAATGCACTAATTTAAAGTATCATCAAGGATCATATATGACATTCTCAAACTTAAGAAACCTCACTAATTTCCTTTCCAACTTCAATTTATGTCACGCTTTGAACAATACTCCGATTAAGTCTAGCACCAATAAATAAGACTTCTGTGAATCATATAGGATTCCTCATCAGTTTACTTAACCCAAAGGTACAATCCCATTATAAGTAAAAGTCACACAACTGATCATCTCAGGTTTTCCATTATTATAGCAAAATACTTTACTCACATCAAAAGTACAACCGATAATAAGTAATCGAAACTGCACCACCAAAACGTTAAATAAACACATATATTATGACTCAAAATGAAAATTCCCAATCATAGGTAATATTTCACCATAATGCAATAAACCATCAAAATGAGATCAATAGACTCAATATATTCACACAATTCTTCGTGGGATAACCATAACATCTATTAATCGTTTAGTCATCATTTCTTGTAGTAATCATGTAACATGTAACTTATCATCGTATCATATGACCTAAAATAATCATAACAATCTCTCTAAGATTACAATATAATAACCATCATATCTATCACATGAACCTTATATGTCAATCGCTCACTAAGATTATATATCAATCTCTCAAACTGAATAAATCTTGAATTCTGCCATATGTCACTCTTTCTGCACACTACTCCATAATAAGTCATCACTGTGAAGTCTTATCCCCATTTTCCACAAATTCTATCCACAAGGACAATTACATAAATTTTGGTTTCTTATTTTCGAACCAAGATACCATTAGTAACAATTTCCAAAATTTCGAGGTATGATCTTATCATAAACTTTCCTCCGATCAAATGCATTACTTCTGCAATACTTGTACAAATTTAGGACCTGGTAAAATTTCTTTCATCAATTTCATCCAACAATTTTCTCTCATGATCTTCTAATATCATAAATGAAAACTTAATGTACATCAGTGAATAAATGGTTACTCCTTTAAGGCATCTCACTATAAAATACTTTCAATATTTCTCAATCATGGTGACTGACTCTTCCAAATAATTATATTACATGTAAATAACCAAATCTTTAATATCACCTACCAATCGACTTCCAAAATAAATCAACAGTATTATCACATACCATCATAGATTATAATATTCTCCAATATAAGAGATCATTTAATAATCAATTTGTTCCCAAGAATAATTAAGATTCTTCCCAATAATACCATAATATTTGTCTTCACTCATCTTTCAAAATATAACTTGAACTTTCCCAATGTATGCTTCAAGTCATCACATAACTTCATGTATACCTTGATATCCAAGTAGTTGTATACATCATCTTGTTTGAAATTGTGAAACAAGGAGAGCATTTCAATAGAACTATATCCATTACAAAATGAATATACTTCGAAGAGGTCAAAAATATCTCAAGAGTCATTATCCCTTTTTCATTTACTAAATCTTGCTTGTGGTGTAAATAAACTTGCAAGTCTAACCTCAATTCCCTTAGTGGGTTTTTTACCATACTATGCTCTTAACTCAAAATGATAAAATTCTAGGCAGAATCTCCCTTGTAATTTGGACTTATCCATCCCGTAGGTATACTTCATAACCAACAATAACAACCTATAGTTACACTCCACATCTGACCACGATGATTTAAATATTGACAACAATTCCAACAAACTTCAATACCACCAAAAAAATATCCAAGAAAATCAATTCATAATTCCTCAACATAACAATTCTAACCATAGTTTCCAATATCACAATATCACTTCCTTCAATACATTAATTGGCTCAAATGACCACTCATTTGTCATACTTATAAAATATATGCCACGATTCATAGTCCCAAAAATCTTTAATTACAAGACCAAACAACATTATAAATTTCTCTCAAAATAGAGGAATAATCCACTTACTCAAACACAATATCAAGTCTTTAATTCCCAATAATTAAGAACCAAATCTTTAAATCTCTAATTTCATAATTCTTCTCATAAAAGTCTCAATGAAATCATATTACTTGAACTCTCAACATCTCATCACAATCTCATAAAACTGGCTTGCTATTTCTCGTTGATTTACTGCAAATGTTGACAACAAGTGACTAATGAATTTTCGCAACTGCTGCTCTAAAATCACTAGCCATGGCCTCTTAACGCGTGGCACAATAGTCGATAGTGTGGTCATATATCTTTACATGAGGCATTGGTCTAAACAATAGATATTGCAAAAATATTGTCTAATCCTTTCTATTAACTCCTCGTAAATGGTGCCATGTCTAAAATCAATTATGCAAAGTCCAGCTAGGGTTCATCATTTCTAAATTCGAGGACAAAAATTATTATAAAATCATTCTTAAATCATATTATTCCCATTATGCTCAACACTCCTTTTCTTTCTTTTCTTTTCTTTCTGATTCGGATAAAATCATTATGCTTCGAAACTCATTTCTTTATTTCTTTCTTATTCGGATACAATCTCTTTCTCTTTCTTCTAAATCTCATAAATCATTAAAATAAGTATTTGAAATACTGAAATAACGTTAAACATCATAAACTCTTTACCTCGGAGTAGGTGGAATGAATGATGGCAGTGGCAATCTTCATTAATAATAATTAAATAATGAAAACTGTTTCTTGAAATTTCATTTTGAAAATTTGCCAGTCTACAGAAACGCAGACTGGCTCTCATACCAAGCTGTAGTGCCCCGAGTTCTAAATACCAGGTTCACTACATCATCATCTGATCTAACTTTTAAAATAATATTTTAGCGGAAGAAATAACTGAAATTCATTTTTGGCAACATTAAATAAACTGTAATGGTCGATAAAATTTAAAACATTTACGAAACAATTCGAAATAATAAATCGAGCCATTAATATTGTAAAACAATTGACAATGTCATAATTTCTCAAATAATTGAAATTCTCAAAATTATCCAATGTTTGGAAATATGGATCATTAAAATAAGATTTTCCACCATTTAACGACTATTGCCACAATCATCCATCACTTGCCACCCTCTCCGAAATCTGCAAATGTTGTTAAAATAGACATGAGCATTTCATAGAAATACTCAGTAGGGTTTTCGCCAATTAATTAATCTACAATATAATTGAACAAGTAAATGCAGGCTCTTTAGAAATCATAGGGTGTGGGTTGCTCTTCTCGTGCAATAAAGAACATGGCTTCTCTTTGAAAATCATAGGGTGTGGGTTGCTCTTTCTTCTCGTGCACATAAAGCACATAAGTTATGCATAACATCATCATTTATCTTGCAAAACATTCTCTTCTTTCTTTCTCATGCATAAAAGAATATAAGTGATGACAAGTATAACAACATAAATATTTCATAAGAAATATATTCTCATTTCATTTCATAAAAATGACTTTCACATAAGTCACATAACATACACATTCACATGCAATCATAATTTAAATCAATTAATAAGGGCAAGTCTACCTTAAATTTGACGAGTGCAAAGTTGAGCGGGAAACGACTTCAATCATTTAATTCTCCGTACGCCTCGTCTAGCCTATTAGAAAAATAAGTTAAATTAGTCTTTCGAAATTTATAGTTTAAAAATGATAAATTATAATTTAGGGACTAAAATTGATGATTTGAAAGTTCGGTGACTAAAATGAATACTTTGAAAGTTGAGGGACTAAAATGAATAATTTGAAAGTTGAGGGACTAAAATTAATACTTTGAAAGTCGAGGGACTAAAATGTAAATTTTCAAAAGTTGGGATGAAGCTCAAAAGGAATATTAAACTATAGGACTGAAATAATTGATTTTTAAAAATGAAGTGGCTAATTAAATCATTTAAAAACTTAAGGAGTGAAATTATAAGTTTTAAAGCTAAAAGGGCTGAAATAAATAATTTTGGAACTTAGGGACTAAACTTAAATTTCTGAAAGTCAAAATTATTAAAACCAATTTCTTTACTCTATCTCTCTCCCATTCACAATCAGAGAGGGCGGAAGAGAGGGGTGGCGACCGACAGAGGAGATGAGGAAAATCGGTGCTACAGTCAGCGGTGTGCTCGTGAAACGTCGCCGCAGGTGGCGACTAGCGGCAGCAAAGGAGGGTTAAGGTTTTGAGAGGATTGGGTGCGAAATACCATGGTGAAACGAGGCTCAAATCGCGATGAAACTCCGATCGAAGAAGCGGCGGTCGAAGATGAGTAGCTTAGGTAAGTTGTTTTTTGGTTTGATTTGGGGGGTATTTCGAGCTGGGCTGTGTGTGCGGTGATGGTGATGATGGTGCCGGTGGTGATGGTGGAAATGGGTTGGGCTGTGATGGAGGTGGCTACGGTGATGGTTTGAGGGGTGAAGATGCTGCTAGGTTGAGGTGGTTGGTAGTAGTGGTGGCCGGCTGTGTTGGTGGTTGTGCGATGAACTTGGTTGTGCCATTGGTGTACACTAGAAGAATTTGTGTGTGGAAATAGGAAGGAGGCAGAGTGGTGGTGACGGTGGTGAGTGGGTTGTGGCTGCTCTGTCTGAGCCATGGTTCGTGGTTTTGGGTGGTGATGATGATGAAGGAGGAGGAGGACATTACCTTGCTGGACTGTGAATGGAGGTGCTGGGAAGAGGCTGCAATGGAGCTGAGCTGGTGAGGCTGGGATGGTTTGGGGTGGTGAGATGATGTTGAGATGGGTTTGGAAGGGTTGGTGATATAGAGCTAGGGTATGGCATGGTATGGGGTTGATGTGATTGGTGGAAGTTGGTAGTGTGAAAATCTTGACAAGCAATGCACGTAATTCAAGGAAAATCGTACGCGAAATCAACTGGGTCGAAAAATGAATCTGATAACAAGGGCTGGACGTAAATTAGAATTTAAAACGATTTTGAAAATAATAATTTAAATAAATAAATGAAATAAAATAATAAAATTTTGGAAATTCGGAATTTAATTAAAATTGAATGGACTTTACATTTCTCGACTTGGCTAGACGAATACGTCGTGACGTTAACTTAAAAATGGGTGAGATCACAGCGATACGTTTTCATGATTTTAAAATAATAATTTAATGCGTAAAAATTCTTGGTCGCTACAAATGTGGAGTGGAAGATTGTAATAATAATTGGGCTTAAGGAGTTATCATGGGAAATATAGAGTTTGTTAAGAAACGTGATTGAATGGAGTTGTCAATTTGCATGAGTTTTGCAAATTAGTTATGTAAGGGGGGACACAATTTGAGTTGGAGAGAAATATTGAATTTGATTGACTTAAATTGAGAAATCATAAAATTGGGAAAAATTATAGGAAACATGCAAGAATGGAATTTGATTGAGGGAGTTGAGGGAGAGAGTTAAGGATTATAGAAATGGTATGGACGTGTGGGTAGGTAAAATTTTGAAAAATAAGAATTTGTTGTAAAGAGGAAAAAGAAATGTGGGGAATAGATGGCTAGGTGAATGTTCGTTTCTAAATTGGGATTAAAGAGAAATTAAATTAGTTTAAATTGGACAAGATATTAGAATTTGAAAATTTTGAACTAGGAAATAATTCGAGATTTTTAAAATAATTTAAAATTTGAGATTTAGCTAGAATTGGAAGTTTGAACATAAAATAGATAATGACATTGAGACATTTTAAATTAAAACCAGAATTAGACTAAGATTTTAAATGATTTAATTTCACTTAAAATGGCTAGACACACACGAGTTTTAAAAAAATAAATGGCAAAGTTGTAGCAACACGTTTTTTAAAGATAAATAATATTTATTTAAGTTACGAAAATTCTCGGTCGCTACAACCCTACCCCCTTAAAATAATTTCGTCCTCGAAATTTAAACTTTCTTGATCTAAAATACTTGGGTACTTCAAAATTTCTTCTTTCTTTTATCAGCTAGTTTCATCTCTACCATGCCTACCCCATTAGATTTTAAAAATAAATAATGAAAACGGAACAGTTTAAAATCGAAATTTAGACTTTAAAGATTTAAACGAATCTAAATTTCTTTTCTTAAAATCTTAAAATAACTAATATGAATAGACGAGAGCGCTAGTTTTAGTTTTTTTTTTTTTTAAATAATGATTCTCAAGTTTGGGGAGTCGTAGCGACAAGTTTGGTAAAACAGGTCTTTTAAGTTACAACCTTCTCCACTTAAAATAATTTCGTCTTCGAAATTTTAAACTTTCTTGATCTAAATATATCTGGGTATTAAGCCAGACTACTTTCTTTTCCTCGGGTAGCCTCATCTCTACAAAGTCTACCCCCATTGGACTTTGACTAGAGAAACCTCTTTATTAATCTCTACTATTTCTTTAAGTAATCATATCACACCATAATAATTAATCATTATGAAGTCTATCCTCATTCTTCTCAAACATCCAATAACCAAAAATCAATTGTAACATTAGAAATCATATGAATATTCTTCTGTGTAATATACCTAATAACATGTTACCCACAAATCAGCATAATATTATCAGCTTATCGTATGCGAGAATCTATTCATGTAGTACATTTATGCACCATCTTGATCTCTAACATCTTCCCATATACGTCACCAAAATGTATCACAAAATTCAAATAATATTAATAAACAATTTGCTCCCAAGTAACTAAGATTCTGCTCCTGAATGCACAACATTTCCTGCAATATATAACTTGGTATTTTCTATGTATACCTCAAACGATCATATAACTCCACATATACATTGATATTCAATCGATTGCACACTTCACCAATCAGGATGTTTATAAATAACAATCTCCAAAATTATCAAAACTTTAACTCCAAATCGATACTCTGTTCAAGATTTCACTCTTGTAGTAAACATGTTTGCATAAGCCTCAATGTGAATAAACAACCAATAACTCTCAACCATTTATACTTTGAAGATAATATTTCCTCATTGTTCATGGGTCAACCAAAATTCCCTTTTCAAAATCTCGAAGTGTCTCCAACAAAATCCTCAAATGTTCGTCATACTGTTTACTATCTCTAGGATAAACCAAAATATCGTCTTTGAATACAATGAAAAAAACATGTCCAAATAATGTTGAAAAACTCGGTTCATCAAATCAATAAATATTGTCGGTGGGTATTTATTCTTTATTGCCAACTTGTTAAGTAGTATAGTTACTCTCTATAGAGATACACTTGGCCAAATAAAAACTTTAAATCCTTTTATCCAAATCTCAATCAAATGCTTAAGCAAGAAGACAAAACTTAACCCAATAATAAGTCTAAGCATCACCATATTATCAAAAACCCAAAATTTAATTCTTTCTTCTTACTACTATAAGCTTCAACTTCATATCTAATTCCAAAATTAAATCTCTGACGTATGTGTACCATAACCTAATTCAATCATGAAATAGAACATGATCTACTCTCCAAATTCCAATTAAATCACTATTTTCCCATAAAAAAATAAATCAGAGTTATAATCATCAATCATGACGAATATAAAGTAACCATTTTCGTCTGATGCAATATCTACGTACATAGTCTGATGTCCTTTTGATAGGAGCCTCCTATACAATAAATATCTAGCATATCCTAGATCTTTATTTTCTCCGTTGACTTCTTGTGAATGGTGCCATGTCCTAAACCAATTATGCAAAGTCCAATTAGGCGGGGTTTATCCATTTCTCTTAGTTAAAATTACGAGGACGTAAAAATATTTAAAAACTCTTTCAAATTATGCTCAAACTCGTTTTTCTTTCTTTCTTATTTCAGATACAAAAAACTCTCATTCTTTCTCATCAAATTCTCAAAATACTTCATTTCTCATGTATCCGAAATCATCATAACATAAACTTCATGATAAAATCATTTACCTTCGGTGTTGGCGGAGCGAAAGATGGCAGTGGCAAAAGTCGTCAAAACATTATTTATTATTATTTTAGAAAAATCAATTTTCAAAATTTGCAAGTCTACAGAAACGTAGACCCACTCTGATACCAAACTGTAATGCCCCGAATTCCACGAAGCTCGAGACGTCACGTCGTCCTTTAAATATGATTTTATTGCGAAAATAATTAAAAATTTCAAACATCATATTTATTATGTGAAACATTTGAAACAACATTTTTCGAAAAATAACTGAATTTTTGTAAACATCACAATTATTATTTAAAAGCTAAAGCGGAAACTAAATTTTAATCAATTTAATTAAAACAATTCATAAAAATTAAACCTTAAGTTTTAAAGTAAAATAACGATAAATAATTAAATTGACGAAATTTATGAAACTTGACTTAAAAGAAAAATTAACATTATTTTTGATTTGCCACCGCTGTCATTTCATTCACCGTCATCTCCAAATTCTGTAAAAGCTGTTAAAATAATGGAATGAGCATTTCGAAAAATACTCAGTAGACTCATCGCCAATAATTAATTTACGGAATAATTGAACACGTAATTATGCAATCATACAGTGACATCATCATCATATTCTTGGGCTATTTTATTTTCAAAATCAAGGTTGTTTAGAACATAGGGTGTGGGTAGTCTTGTCCCGTGCACTTAAAGCACATAAGTTATGCATAACATCCTCATAAGAGATATTCTTGTCTCGTCTCATGCATCAAAGCATGTAAATTACGTAATTTCACATAAAATATGCAATTATAATTTAAATAAATTAGTGGGGGCGAGTCTACCTAAAATCAGGTGTTTGAAAGTTGAGCGAAAAAATCGCGTTGTTCTACTAAATATCCAAGCGCCTCGTCTAGCCCACAATAAATAAACCTTAAAGTGGTATTTGGAAATCAAAATTTTCAATTGAAAGTGTTTTAAAAGAAGAAATAAAAGTTTAGGGATTAAAATTAAAATCAAACATAGTTGGGATTGGAAATGAGTTGATACTAAAATAAAAGATTTTGAAAACTATTGGGCTAACTCATATATTTTAAATATATTGGGGACTAATTATTTTCATTTTCTAAATAGTTGGAGCTAAGATAAATTATTTTCAAAGCTTAAGAGCTGAATAAATTATTACAAAGAATTAAAGGATCGAAATAATACTTTTAAAAACTAAAGGGGCCGAATTAAAATATTTTAAAACGTGAGACTGAATTAAAACGCTTTGAAAACATGAGGGCTAATTAATAAAAACTCTTTTAAAATAAGGGCGGAAATAAATACTTTGAAACTAAGGGGCTTTAATAAGGATTTGAAAACCAGGGGACTGATTTAAAATATTTCAAATTAAGCAAGAACTTAAAAGCAACTTCAGAAAATCAAATATAAAAACAAATTCTCTCTCTCTCTCTCTCTCCCCCTCCCTCCTCATTTTCAGTTGACCAAAGAGTAAGAGAGGGAGATGTGCGACGGCGAGGGGCGGTGGGTTTCATCCTTCCATTGCGCTGCTGCCGGCGCTATGGCGGTGGTAGCACCGCCATCACTTGGCGGCGGCGGTGGGTTGTTGGTATATGAGAAGTGAGAAAATATTGTGGTGGTTTGGTGTGGAAGTCAATGAAACCGAGGCTGGGTTCCGGTGGCATTGGTGGCCGGAGATTGAGGTAAGTATTGGGTTTTAGTTAAATCTCGGGTTTTTGGTTGTTTTGGGTGTGATTGATGCGGATTGCCACAGTTTGGAGTTGGCAATGGATTGCAGTGGTGGTGGTTCATGGCTCACGGATTTTGTAAAGACAATGGTGGTTGATGTGGTGGAGTTTCAGTGTATACCTATTGTGTGGGTTGTGCTGTAAGTTCTCATTGCAGGTTGCGGTGGTGTGAATAGTGAGTTATAGACTGGTTTTGATATAGTTTTTGTTAAGCTAATTAAATAAATAATTGGGAGGGATTCAGGGGAAAATTTGAACAATTGATTCAATTATACAAGGGGAGATGACATAGATTGAGGGAAGATGATGGGGAAGAAAAATGTGTTTAATATGAAAAATGGAAGTTAGGAGGAATTTTTGGGGAATTAACAATCATCCATGAATGTGTAGAGCTTGATACTTGGAAGAGGAAAATTTAAGGAAGAAAGAAAAGAAAATGTGGAGTGGAAGATTGTAGTAATAATTGGGCTTAAGGAGTGATCATGGGAAATATAGAGTTTGTTAACAAATGTGATTGAATGGATGTGTCAATTTGCATGAGTTTTGCAAATTAGTTATGTAAGGGGGGACACAATTTGAGTAAGAGAGAAATATTGAATTTGATTGACTTAAATTGAGAAATCATAAAATTGGAAAAATTATAGGAAACATGCAAGAATGGAATTTGATTGAGGGAGTTGAGGGAGAGAGTTAAGGATTGTAGAAATGGTATGGACGTGTGGGGAGGTAAAAGTTTGGAAAATAAGAATTTGTTGTAAAGAGGAAAAAGAAATGTGGGGAGTAGATGGCTAAGTGAATGGTCGTTTCTAAATTGGGATTAAAGAGAAATTAAATTAGTTTAAATTGGAAAAAATATTAGAATTTGAAAATTTTGAACTAGGAAATAATTCGAGATTTTTAAAATTTGAGATTTAGCTAGAATTGGAAGTTTGAACATAAAATAGATAATGACATTGAGACATTTTAAATTAAAATCAGAATTAGACTAAGATTTTAAATGATTTAATTTCACTTAAAATGGCTAGACATACAAGAGTTTTAAAAAAATAAATGGCAAAGTCGTTGCATACGTTTTTTAAAGATAAATAATATTTATTTAAGTTACGAAAATTCTCGGTCGCTACAATTAGCATGCATGTTTGAATAGTGGAAATTACTATAAATATTGGTACTCTTGTAACTATGTTTTCAAAATTCAACATGCCAATATCAAATAAATAATTGTTATTTGCTTTGAAAGTTCAGGATCTAGTTGTTCTCTCAATTCCATCAACTGTTACGTATGGAGCAACTCTTCACTATCAGATGGAGTATAGAATACAAAATCATTCTCTTGATTTTCCTACTCCACAAGGAACAAAAGATGCTCTCCTCATTCATATTTTCATTTGGCTAAAGCTCCATTTTTTGTTTTCCTTTTTCATATTCAATTCTAGTAGATATGTCTACTTATAACATGCTTTAGTCACAGATTTCATTAATTTTTTCTTCTTGTATGGGACAGACTGGTATTTCTCCCTAACCAGTACGTGGAGGGAACATCATTTGAGATAACATGTTATTTTCATTGCGATGTACCCTCTTCTTTCTCTTGGGAGTACTATATAAAACCAAATAATTGAAAGATCGTCCAAACGATCTACCCAATAAACTTACTACTGGATTGCCTTCTTGGTAAAGTTGCTCGAGAAGTTTGCCACATTATATTCCAATCTTTTTGCATTTTGCTTTCAAGTCTAGTTCCTTTTCTACATCGGTCATCCCATCATCATTCAAATTATGTGTTTTCTCAGTTGGTGGGATTACCTCAACAAGAGTATTACCTTCTGGTTCAAAACTTCCAGGCTTCTTCTTTGATTCTTAAATGATTGTTTCGAGGTAGAGTGTCAAACTGGATGTAAGTTGATCACCCAACGCCATCTTTGTCTTCGCTTTTATACCCGTGGCAAAATTTTGATTACCAAACATAATTACTTGATTATGCTTCTTTCAATGATTCTTTCAAGCCATTACCTTATTTGGATTCTAAAAAATCTTGATTCTCAACTTGAACATGGTCTGGTTGCTTATGATGTCTTATACTCTGCTGCTTTCTTGTCATTCGTGCCTAATTCTTCCGAAATCACCTGTGTTATGTTTTTTTAATCTCATCAAATGGGATTACTTTCCCTGCCATAGGATTGCATGAATGCCATATATTTGGACGATATGGCTATGGCCTAGATGTTTTGAGATTTTGTAGAGCGCTTGGTGATCTTCGAACATTTTTGTGTATAACCACAGGTATATGATCTTCCTGACCTGGCCTTACTTGTCCCTTCAATTGTTGAGGCTTAGCTTGATGCAATGGTTTCTTGTTTTCTTTAACTTCTTTTGTGGCCTTGATAATTTCATTTTGGCATTTAGTGCATAAATTCTCTTCTTCTTTGTCAATAGCTTTCCCTTTCAAGTGCTCAAAAACAGTGGGACGTGGTTTGTTCACTCCTTCGTCTACCATCAGTTTGAACTTTGATAAATCCTACTTTTTGAACTCATGAATGACCATATCACAATGTCAACTGTGTTAACCCAAGAGTAAACTAACCAAGAGGGGGTTAATTGGTTTATAAAACTTTTTCGATAAATAATCTCAAACTTAAAACCAATAGGTACAAGTATGAGCACTTAGTGTTACAAGTAACTAAACTATCAATGTAGTGTGCTATATATGTGTAAACTTAATTGATAAAGCAAGTATAGCACTTAGATATAGTGTTGCACAATATAAATTGATAGAATAGAGTAAGTGCAATGTAAGTAAAAGGGATAAGAGAGTGGAAACACGATTTATGGAGGTTCAATCAACCAACGTGATCTACGTCCCCCGTTACCGAGCTCTCCGTCACGAGCAAGGCCAAATCCACTATTTTGGTAACTTACAACAAGGAGTACCAAATCCTTAGGTGACTTACAACAAGGAGCGCCTATCCTTTACAATCGAGTTTTCACACAGCTCTCGAAACCAATCAATCGAGTTTTCACAAGGCTCTCGAAACCATAAGATATAATGAATTGAATTTACAATTGATATAACTCTCTTGACAAATGATATACTCAAACTAAGTACCGAGAGAGTTAGGCTAACACTTCAATAGATAGCAATGAATTAAGCTCGAGTGTTAGAGAAAAACTTTGATGCAAATGATAATGAAAAGTTCAATGCAATCAAACAAACTTTTTCAAATGATCTCTTGTTAAAAATATTGAATCAAATTACGTACCAAGAGATGCCACACTTGAATAATTAACAATAATTTATGCTCAAAGTGTTTAGGCAATGGAACTTTGATGAATCAAATGATAATGAAAAATGTAGCGCCAATAATCAAAGTTCCTCAATTGGAATTTCTCTCTTGTAAAAGATTAAAACAAGTTTAGAACAAAGAGAGACTTACACTTCAATTCCAATATAGTGTGAAGATGTTGAAGAAGTTTAAACAATCTAAAACCAAGAATCTTCACAAAACTTTCTTCCAAAAACTTTGATGAATTTGATAAAACAAAGTTTAGATCAATCAAAGTTTTATGAAAATAAAAGATGAATATAAACCAAGTAAGAACAATGAATTTTCACAAGAAAGTTTGTATAAAATCTTTTCTAAGTTGTTCAAATTGAATATGAATGAGATGGCTATTTATAGATCAAAATATTCAAATTCAGCAACTTTTGGTTGACCAATTCTGGAGTTTCGGTCGACCGAATCATTAATATAGCCGTTACACATTCAACCGTTGAACTTTCGGTTGACCAATTGGTCGACCGAAACTTTCGGTTGACCAAAAGTTCGGTCGACCGAAAGTCAACGGTTTGAAAAATATGAAAATTTTTGATTTTTAGGTTTCTAACTTGTTTTTCAAAGTGGTTTAACATAGTATAATCATGATTTAAGATCAAATAACCTTTGAAATACAATCTTGACTTAGATAAAAATATTTTATGCAAGTGATGAATTTTCAAGTAAGTTTCTTGATGCATAAAAATCATTTTCGAGCTCGTTGAATTTCATCGCTAAAGATTGAGAGTGTTATACCTTTACATAGGTTAAATCAACTCTAATCTTGTATGCTTGAATTCTTGATCTTCATGTCATGCTTTTCAACCTCAATTTTGATCTTTGAATATCTTCAATTCTTTCATGATCTTCGTTGCGTCTCATGTGCTTGATCACATAGTTTTGATTTATATCTTTGAGAGACGATTTGAACATAGAGTGCTTTGAATATTTATCATTACATGAAACACTTGAAGCACACTTGTTAGCAACACAATAAGTTCTTGTTTGTTATGATCAAAACAATAAGGTCAAATTGACCATAGGTCAACAAACTGGCTACAGGAAAGGACTCTCATCTATAGCCATCTTCTATTTAGAATCAAAGGTAATTTGACCATATTCAATGGCATCTTGTTTTACATTATGAAACACTAAAAAACTATTATTCATATTAGACCACACATTCTTCCATTTAAGATATTTCTTACCCTTAATTTTAAGAGTTTGACAATCTATGCTTATCGCTCAATTTGATCTACTTATCTTTGTTTAATCAGTTGAATATTATGTTGGCTTTTGATACGTCAAATGAAAAAGCTTCGATTTTTTGGCTTTCTTCTTTTGCCATTTCATTTTTAGTTGATGTTTCTAGTTTGGTCAATACATGATAATATATGTCTCCTTTGACCAACTCGCCTAAACATATATTGACTTCATGGTGCAACTCTGATAACCATAGCCAAAGTTATGGCCAAAATACCGAAACATGTTCAATTATTTCTCCAATTAGGAAAACATTCATATTTCTGCCAATCTGCGAACTCATGGACATAATTCCTCATCCCCGACCACCAACTCACAATGGTTACCACTCTATTGATCTAAATTTATTTGATGGTAGTTATTTAATGTTAATTATTTAGTTTTTGAATGTTATTTATTTTATTTCAATTGTAAGGTCTAACATTGATTTTCAATCATGCTGAACAATAGAAGTCAATTCATTATCGTCTCACCGTAAATTGTAATTGTGAGCATCAAATAGTGGCAAAAGGGATGGTTTTGCCGTCCGAACCTGAGACTGAGGTGCACCATCAACCACTCTTGGCCAATAATGTTAAGGTATCGGTTGATGATGTTATACGTGGTACAGAAGGTTCCCTTCCTCTGGTTCCATCTTAATACTATAGTGGGGGAGACTATTGGAAGCTTCAGTCAATGACCTAAAAATCTGGTTATTTTAGGAGAGGTAATAATTTGTAGTCGTATAAAATCTTCTTGCAATATTAATTACTTTTAGATTTATATTAGACTTTTTATGATGATAAAAAATTTCTAATGGCAGGAAGAGTTATCGAAAAAAGCAAAAAAATCTGATACAATAAAAAGGCCCTGAGTTTTAAAATGTCATCTACCTGACGATCCTAGCATGTTGATGATACAACATTACGTGTGGGTGATGATTGCAAGATGTTACACACACTGGTTCTCAGATTGCTTGTTCATACTAAATACTTTCATTTCCCTCCAGACGTGATTGTGTTTCATCATTCGAATGAGATGTGCATTAAATTACTATTGGAATAAGATGTGCATTAATTCTTTGATGGATAATTATATTAACACCACTTAATTTGTTAACCACACCATATTATATATACACATTTTAGAAAATATAGATTTTATAATTACACCATTCCATTTTTACTATTATAACCCTTTACTGAATAATAAAAATAAATAACACACACTACAAATATACATGCACCCAATATTAAAAATGAATAACACACACTTAATTTAAACTCTTTTTCCCTAATATACCTTTAACTTATTGCTTAAGGAGTTTTATCTCGACAAAAATGAAGTTTTTAGTGGACGAGAAATTTGAAAATTAATTGCCACATTAAAATTTTAATTTGACCCCACAATACTTTAATTAAACGCATAATAAATTTATGTTATTTCCGACAATAATATATGAAAAAGTATATAAGTTTATTTGTATTAATAACAAAACTCATTAAATAAAGATATATTAGGACATGAGAAAAATTAAATAAATACTCAATAAGGTAAGTAGACTAAAATCTGAGATGGACAAATAAGGAATAAAAGTCTATTTTCGCCGGACGAATGAAGCTTTAAATAATACCACAAACATTATACTACAAATCAAAAAAGGATATATAGTCAAAAGAGGCCTGAGAAGATTAATAGCAGTACAAAAAGTGAGATTTTTTACATCAATAATAATAATAATAATAATAACAACAACAACAACAACAACAACAACTAGTTTAACACTCATGCGATGTACGGACATATTTCATTGACAAAGTATAATGTACTGACACAGAATAATGGGAAAAAATCAATAAAAATAACAACAGCAAGTATCAATTTAAATAATAATAATTTTTTTATTAAGAGTATTACAAATTTTGGAAAATACACAACATTAGTCAGGGAACAATGGTCAACTTCATCTTCAGTTTCCTCAAGTAAGCTGGCCATACAATTTCTTAAATAGTATTGAGTAGTATTAGAATCCTCTCACGTTGTATTAGCAGCTGGAAGGAACCAAGGCCAGCTTCTTCAGATTGGTTTTTGGGGATGGATTACTCTGTAGAATAATGGACTCCTCTCATGTTGTATTAGAACCCCCAAACCTTTCAGATAAGGGACCCAGAGATGTTTATTTCAATATCAGGAACATAAAGGCAACAACTATATGATTGACATCTTTTAACTTCAGATGCATACCAAAAGGTACCATAATTTGTTGTTGTAAAATCACCAATTATTGCAAAGGTGCATAAAATGCTGTCCTTGTTTTTATTCAAGACTACATGTAACAGGATCAATGTTTTTAACTGACCAAATGTGCTTTAATTGAGGAAGAGGAAAATATAAATATGAAGTTCAATGACACTTTTCACCATCATAACATTTTCCCTGAGCAATACCTGTACATTATCAAAAATATGTAAACCAAAAATATTAGAGCTGTAACATTGTCGTAGTGCACCAATGATTGCTTAAGATTTTAGCAAGCAGCCTTTAGAAACAGACCTGAGCCTTGAGACACCCAAGCAGGACGGTGTAATCATCATTTTGTTGATAAATTGCCCATTTCTGGTTGCGGGCTGCAAGTTAGGTGCTTGGAAATTAGGTTTTGGTTGAGCCAATCCCCCTTTTCCAGCCATAAGCATTATAGCCTGAGCGTGTAACAATGTATATTGAACAAAAAGTAGATTTTTAGTAAGTCTCACAGTCATACATTCTAATTAACATAACACGACTCAAGAGAAAAATCTTAAATTTTCAACAGACACATAGATGGGAGATTTCAAGGGACTTAGCTTACCATGGGTTGGAAATGGAGTATCAATATTATCATTCACTAACCCTAAAGAAAACTGATGAGATTGAGCAGCTTGCAAGTGAGATGATATGGAAGAATGAGAGGGAGAAATAGGAAAAGAAAACTAATTATTCAAATTCATGGAGCCCATTTTCCCCAAGACTTTTGGGAAAAATTTAAGTTAAACCAATTCCCGCATATGACAAAAACACAGAAGATTACTATAATGATATGCATATTATTTGGACACATAAAATATAAGGCATCGTTTATGAATTCTTGATAATGAAACTGACATTTATTTGACCTAATGAAGAAGCCTACAATATATTTATGAGCTAGAAGAAGAATGAAATGGAATAAAACTGAAGAGGGAAGTAGAGCTGGAAAAGAGGAAATTGATGAAAAATACTTGTATTTAAATTACATTTCTCACAAGTCCATCACTTACCAAACCCTTCTAATCACCAAATTCCAACATGGCCATCAATGGAAATTATCCTATATCTTGAAACTATTTCTAGTTCAGAAAAACCATCTTCTGCGAAAAGTTGAAAAATAAATTAAATCTGATAGAATGTTGAGCTGCAGATTTAAAAGGGTAGTTATTGAGCCTCATCAAAACAGTCATTTACCCGAGCCACAACAATGAAATTTTACACTTTGTTCTAGCAACCAGGCACACCTATTTTCAAGTGTTCTACCTCCATTATTTTCTATGATTGAACCATTTTTACTTTCCGACTCTCCTTTAATTGAAGCATCTGAAATGATGAACTCACAAAAATTCAGCAACATTTCCTATTAAATAGACAAAGGCAAATGTGGGAAGTAACCTTAAGTTGAATGTGTCAGAAATATACAAAATATATGGATAGTTCAAATAAGTCAGAATCTATGACCTCAATGGAATAACCCACAACTGGGTAGAAAATACTTCTCTCAATAGTCAACAACTAATAGATGAACATCGATAAACTATATTAGAAAGTCATAATCAAAATATGGAGCGTCTTATCTGGACATATCCAAAATGTATGGTTCTAAATCAAAATGCAGCTAAGAATATCAAAAGTGTAACTTCAAATTCTAGAAGTTAACTTTTACGTATAGATTTCCATGTGAAGAAACTCAATAAATTGCAACCCATAGTTTGTGTTTTAATAGTAAAATATTTGACCCACCAACAAATAATAGAAACTTAAATAGAGTACATCGGCATAATAAAGCATAGCATTTGAAGTGGCTTATTTTGAATTCTTCTCTGAGTTATATCCGATACGAATTAAAACCATAGGAAGTTTTGAAAACACATCTAGAAACACTAACAGCAACATAATCTCTATGGTATTTCAATTACTAAGCCAATGCTTGGGAAGTGTTTCTAAATTGCGTCTAAACATTCAAACCACTTGTTATCCACAAATTTCAAAGGAAATACATTTACTACCACTTATTCACAACTTATTTCTATATATTAATAATTTAAAATGTATAAAACACTTACCAGACATGCTCCTGAACTCTTAAACACATACCTCGTAAACTTCTATCTAAAAATCTCGTAACAATGAGTACTTCCTTTGCAAAGTGTTCGGCAAAGCTTCCAAATCTAACACAAAGATATAAACTATGAAATGTAAAAATGAAATCTTAATTTCCCCAAATTGATCATCTAAAACAATACAACAAAATAAAAATAAAATAAATAAAAGCAAGAACGTTAATATTTCTAGCCCAATAATTAATTTAGTGACCGGGGCATTAAAAAAATAATCAATTCCATAAAAAATTTATCATTTCAGTTCAATTATCACATTTTTGATAGTCTAGGGTTCCAACATAAACAACATTAAGTCATTAAAATACATAAAAAAGAGGTATAAAGAGAAACTATACTTACTGGATTGAATCTATGGAAGACATAATTTGCAGATGAAGACATAACTACCACTTGAACCCATTTTAAAGTAATTAATTTTGAAAGGCTCTTGGAAAATTTACAAATTAAATTACACCAAGCACAAAATAATTTATTGAAAATAAAGTCAAATTGCAAAGACATAACCTTCATTTAAAACAAAGTATGAAAGGCTCCCGACTTTGAAGCATTTGAATCAAGTTCCATAGAAATAATTATGAAGGAAGACCAATGCATGCATCCAACAAAAATCAGTGACACCAGGAGCTTTCTTCAATGGCATTGACAAATAATCACCCGAATCTAAGCTCATCGTTGTACCCAAATTTTCTCAAGAGGGTCCATGTAGTCTCGATTAGGCCTATTTCAATAAAAAGAGCATGCAAAAAAAGAAAGTCTGTTAATGTAAACCCAAGTTCATTGACTCCTTGAGGTAACTTATCTTGAACCACTCTCTTAACGCCAACCATTTCAGTAGGCTATAATGGAGCATTGAAACATTTAACCTGTTTACCGTATTAATAATCATGACCAAATGTTAAATGTCGGAAAAAATTGGATGATTATTTCTCCTTACATTAAATAACTAATCATGGAAAAGAAAATAGGAGAAGAAGAAACAATTTTTCTTATTTTAAGAAGAGAATGGTTACAATAAAATAGGTAAAAGAAATTAGAAAAAGACCTGAAATTCATTCAATTCTTCATCATTGATAGCACTATCCATATCAAGATCACAAAGAACAAATATCCTCTTCAATGCTCTCATGCAACGTGTCTTCAAAATTTAGGTTTCTTGATAAAAATAGTGGGGCTGTTGTATGAAGGACTGCTCTCTGGGCATAGTAGAACACTTCTAGAATCTACAAATAGATTAAAACTATACAATTGTTAGGATAGTCTCACTCTTGCAAGAATAGTGAATCAGTTGAACTCAATCATTAATGCAAACATGGAGCAAGTTAGCAGCCAAACATTCTATGCAAGTCTCAATCTCACGAAACTGTCACATTATTGGAGCCATCACAATGTTCAAATTATACTCTTCATCTCTTCTATCTATCTTGCAACCAACTACTACAACCGGTACCCTTGTCTAAGCGAACATATATAATAAATACATAGACGTCAATAACACCTTAATATCAATGTATTAATATATTTTTTTTTTTATCTACACTTTGTCCATGTGTGTCGAGTCTAGTGCAAAAGGCAATTTCAAAGTGATAAATGCAACTCATTAATTGATGCCTGATCTACATTACCACCAATTAGTGAAATAGAGTAGCTTTATAACCTATGTATATGGAAATTTTCTTTCTAGTTAGCTACTTCCTAATGGTAATAAATCTTTGGTAAAAAGCGATAAAGGAATACTCTAAACAAACAAATGCATAGAAGACATTAAAATCACACTCACTAACTCAATGATGTAACATAGTAGATCAAGAGTAAAACCTCAAATCGATGAAGTTCATAAAGCCAGAAAGAACTGATGCGATTGATGATGATACCTATGCATGCTCACCCAGACAATTGGATTCCCCTGCATCCAAAATATTAACAAAACACATTGACATTCAAGTTTCATACAATAATTTTGTGAAAATATTGAAGAAATTACTGACCTAAAGTGCTTGAACACCACAGTATGCAAAAAAGTACTCGAGCCATTTGGGAATCTTGAAAGTTTTGTGAGAAAGAAGTGTATGAAAAGAAAGAGGTATAATACCCAAAAGGCCAGTGATAATATACAATCCAATCGGCTGTGGGTGTGGAAGCAAATCTTTTGGTAGGTCGATCAAGCCGCTGAAAAGTTGATTGCGGCGGTAATAGCGGCTGTGATTCCGATCGGCAGCGGGTGTGGAAGCAAATTTTTGGTAACTTCCATGGTGCAGGCATTGCTTGTGATCGATAATGGTAGGTGGTGAAAATGGGGTGTGTTTGCACATAGCTTCTGATTTCAAAATGGGCATTTTGGGGAGTTATAACGTAGCTGTCGAAGCAAATCTTTTGGTACCATCCATGGTCCAGGCATTGCTTGGTGGAAGGTGATAAAAATGGTTTAAAATCTCTAACATAGAAGATCTGAAAAGAGTCCTTCAATTTTTCACTGTTTACTTTAATTTGAAAATTAAATTTTGAATAATACACTCGTTCTGAGGCGGAACTGGTGTTGCTTTTAGGGAAGATTCTCGACATCTCTTATTTTTTTGTATTTCTAGGGAATTACCTTTGGATGGAAACGAAAATAAGAAATGGTATAATTGATGATGCGAGGCCACAACTTGTGCTTTTTGGAGGGAAAGACATTGGAGGGAAAACTTTCATCACTATCCTTCTTTATAATAATAACTAGTGAATCACCCATGCGATGCACGGGAAGAAACGTTTGAATAAATATAATTCAATGTGAAATTAGATGAATTCTTTAGATAAAATAAATAAATTTCACAAGTAAGAGATAAGATAATCATTTATTGGTTTTATATGACTACAAATTCTGAATACTTCTTTGTACACAACATTGTTTGTTGATTTTATTGGTCTTCCATTCTTATCACAAATCAACATCTTTAATCCAAAACGATTTGTCACCTTAGAAATCGCAACATAAAGTTGTCCAATTGTAAACATCTGTCGTTTAAGAAGAAGTCTCACATGGTATCCTAGAATCAAAAGAGCTCAATAATATCATTGAAATAAAGAACTTGTGTCCTTTATTGATGCCATAAAGAATTTGACATTCTAGAACATGGTCGCCAAATTTTGTAACTATCAATATTGTTCCATTGCACAATCCCTGTGTATGATTAATATTTCTTAGGAAGAACTTGTGTCCTTCACTTATCCGATACAACGGTCCACCATGTGATGCAATAATGATATTCATGTGTCCAGGTCGTGTATCAAAATCCACCGACAATCAATTCGACAATTTCATCGACAATAGGAAAATCATATTGGCTATCATCGATCGCCCACTAACCAATAAGTATAAGTCGTACATTTGAAGTGTTTTCCCCAATCATCATTTTTCAAACCGACCTAAACTCCCTTAACAATTTGTTGTATTTGTCTAGCATATCCTTCAAATTAGAAACTACACAATCATGCAACATTGAATCACATAATTCACTCCTACTGAGGGACATTAAAAGATATAAATTAAATTTTAGACTATTACAACAAAATTATTCGTAAGCAATATAAATATAAAAGCAATAAATACATAATATGTACTCCACGACCTTTTTTCCGCTTTCAACCCCATTCACATTGTCAAAAATGTAAAGTGAGCAAATTGCAGAACTGATCTGTCATCGGCAACGAACTCCCAATCTTAGGACAATTTTGACCATGTAATCTGAAGATGGGAGGCCTTCTACCATCATTTAGCACATTATCTATTCCCCTATAGAAATGAACGAAAATATAATATTATATGTCCGAATGTTCTCAACGAAATTCTTAATCATGTCGTCTCTGCAATATAACAAATCTTTCAAGATAAGATGATGATCTTACATAAAATGAATCTTCACTTTCTCTTGCATATAACAAAATAGGGGTGAATAAATAAACCGCGAGATCGAACTAAACCGCAACAAATGACTTGGTTTGGTTCGGTTTGGAAAAAATTCAAACCGCCTTAAATGATTTGGTTAAGGTTTCAATTGTCAAAACTGCGATTTCAAACAGCCAATCTTACAAATTTTAAAAAATTTAAAAAAACTAAAATAAAAATAAATGCAAACGTTCAATTTAAAAAAAAAAATCAACACACTTTTTATTGTTAATAAATCAAAATCAAGGAATCAAATATTAATTTTTTCAAATCCACAACCATTTGGAAATAATTCTTGCTCCTACAATTCATAATCATCATCCAAGATATTTTCTTAAAATAAATTTTTTAATATAAGAGCTAACTACAGTTTGTTTGTCAACATGAATTGATTCACAATATAGCACTCAATTAGAAACTTAATACTATTATTGAGCTAGTTTCAACTCGAAATTTTAGACGAATGTGTCTTTGTGCTCGCTTTGAAATATACTAATTCATTCGTTGGCAATCTGCGGTTTCAAATCGCACCAAACCGCAAAAAAAATAGTTTGATTTGACTTTGTTTAGAAAATTAAAAGGTTTGGTTTGGTTTGAAAAAAATTCAACACCGTTTTAAATGATTTGGTTTAAAATATTACTACAAATCGCCCAAACCAAACCGTATTCACCCCACAACAAAGTGAAAACTTCGGATTACGACATGTTTTATAACGCTTATCCACTATCTCTTCGCACCAAAAATTTGTCTTGAAAAATAAACACATAAAAGAATCTCCAATGTCCATGCACTATGAACAATCAAACAATGGATGAAACAATTAATAATATAGATCATGCGTATAAAAGATAAGATTTACTATTTTGACCATTGACAATGAAAAATAACACGTATAAAAAAAAGAATTCGATAATCATAAAAAAACTAAAATTGTAAGATTGACAAAGATGCATCAAATTCATGGTATTATAGGTTTTTGCAATATTTATACAACGTAATTGTTTTCTGATGGAAATTATAATATAGCATTGATCATCTCAATTTTCAGTTAAGTCAATTGTGAGGCAATTTACTTATTGTTGTTGAAATTTAAGAATCATAAATATTGAATTAAAATATAACAATTAATATCATGTCATAGTTAATTATGTTTTAAAATTTAGACTTAACAGTTAGGACAAAAACCATTAATAACTATATAATTTCAAAGCAATATAAATAAATTTGTTAACCGCTAATGTTAAAAAATGTGATATGAGACTTTCTGGAATAAAAAATTAAATAATAATTAAATGTAATTGTAAATAAAATTATTTTGATAAATAATCCGATATAGAAAAGAAGGTTATTATGTATATTTAACAAAGAACTTAGAAGTATGATTATTTATTACAAAATTTAATACAACTTGATTAAATATTCAATATAAATGAAAATGAAAATTAGACATTAGATTTGTATGATCGAACGAAATTATTCATCCATAAGATTTATACCAATAAAATATCACAATTATTGTAAAAGTTTATTTACATATTAAATGTAACTTTCTATAAAAATACTAATTAATTTAATTAATTTAATAGAACGCAATACAAATGAACTCGAATTTTTAGATGTACTAAATAAAGAAAAAAAATAAGATTATTTATAAAAAAAACTATACGATAAAGTTTATTTAGTATTAGATGCATAATACAACTTCAACATAATTTTGAAGAAAATTTTACATTGAATTTGTATGACTGAATACAAATACTTATTTTTAAGATTCAAAACATTAAAATATCAGAATAATTTTCTAAAAAGAGAGGTTTAAATACAAATAACCAAATATAAACAAGAAAAAAAATTTCTCCATAAAAATACTTAAGTGGAAGTAACAGTGCGAACACAATAAAAGCTGATTTTGGAGTGTGAATACAATAAAAACTGAGTTTTCCCGTCAAAACTCAGTTGCTTTTATATATTATATAGATATAGATATAGATTAAAAATATTTTTTTATAAGTAATTTTTCATAGTATAAGACTTGCTTAGGTATTAAAAAAAAAAAAGCATTTAAAAATATTCAGGTTTTGCAAATTAATTAACATCATAATTTAGAAAGACTTACAAAACGTGAATTGAAGTTATTAGAATTAGAATTAAAAAATTTTGTTTTGTTTAAATTTATTTGATATTTGAATAAATTTGCAAAATCAAACATCCAATTTTTAAAACTTTTGATGGTCCATTTAAACTCTGAATGGTTTATTTCAATTGAAACTGTAATATTTGTTATGAAATACATTTAGTAAACACACTAAAAAAGCATTTAAAAAATCAGCTTTTGCAAGATTAATTAACATTGAAATTTACAAAGAATTTTAATTGTATTATAAAAAAATGAAAAACGTCTTTTAATTTTTATTTTTTCATAATACAAAAAGTGATTTGAAGTTATTAGAATTAGAATTAAAAATATTTTTTTGTTAGTAATTTTTCATAGTATAAATAATCAAAGTATAATTTTTTATTTATAAAAATAAACTTAGGTTGAAGATTCCGATAAAAAAAAAAATTATTCCGATAAAAAAAAAAAAAAAAAACTTAGGTTGAAGTCAATAAGTATAATAATTAACAGTTGTAGTGTACACTAAGAATTGGGTCCCACATAGAATTGCATTTGTTGTTATCTAGGAATTGCATTCATTGTTATTTATTATTACTAAATATATATAGCTTTAGTGTAGCCACAATTAGATATGAGTTTAGGCAGGAAAATATGAATTGGGACCCACACAAACTCAACAAGTTTAATATATAATAATAGATAATAACCTTCTTTATAATAATAATAATAATAATAAAATAATAATAATAATAATAAATAATAAATAATAATAATAAGGCTTAACGGTAATGTGTAATCTTAGGCTTTATTGTAATGTGTAATTGATAAGTATATTTTATACACTTATTTACTGTCAAAATTAGTATATTATTTTATTTTTCTTGAATAAATTCTATTTAATTGTTATTATTTGTCATTATTTCAGGTTCTATCTCAAAATTAAGAAAAATGAGAAATTGGAGTAAAAACTCAAATTTGGATGCTAATTGGAGTTAAATTGAACAATAGAGAGGCTAATGACATCAACGGAAAAGATGCAATGTGTCAAAGTAAAGAAATCAGAAGTTGAAGGAATAAAGAGCAAATTAAATATGAGGGAACAACTTGCAAATATCCAATAATTGATTTGGATCACAAGAAAATACTTTGAGTATTTTTAGAAGTCAATTAGATGCAAGTAGAAGCCAAAAATGAATAGAATATGATAAGAATATTACAATAAAATTGATTGCAACCGCACAAGATTCTGGACAGATTTCTAGTCGAACATTGAGACCTAATTTTAGGGTAGTAAACGGTTGAATTTGAAAAATTCTATTTGAGAAAGAATTGTAGTTCTTTAAATTTTTTTCCTAACGCAATTTGAATCACCTCAATTGGATAAGGGAATAGAAAGATATGGTTGAAATACTGAATGCTATGCAGATACAAGAAAAGACTCTCTCGAGTTTGACGAATTTCTTTCCTTCTTCAACTAGGTCTCTTCACCAACTATATTAGAAACATATCTTGCACGAAAATCAGACATTTTCCTCACCTAAGAACATTATAATTTTGGAATTTCAACGTCAAATTCTTGGAAGATTGGAGAAGCCGACTGGAACCAAAAGAAAGGGGTACGATTGGACTAATTTTGGTGGTGCGAGGAGATGCTAATTTCTCAATTCTTCAAACTCCAGGTTTTGTTTTCATTATTTATTGTTTTTTATTTCAAGAATATGAGTAGCTAAATTTTAAATCGAGATTGACAATGTAAATTTAATGTTTCTTGTTTGATTTTAATTCTCAATTTGGTGCTTTATTTTCATGTATTGATTTTATTATTGCATTTAATGCTGGAGTTGCTTGATCACCAATTCATGATTAAATGATTGTTTTCATAATCTGAGAGGTGAGTTAACAATTAGATCACGTAATAAAATCTGGCAATTTCAATAAAAAGATAGAGATATGAATTTGTAGTTGCTTGTGGTCATTTTATGAATTCCTAGGTAATTTAATGTATTTACAAGGTTGACTTAGTTATAGACTTAGTTATATAGGCCTTAGTTGAACTCGAGAGAGGTAAATTAGATACAAGTATGAATTCGACTCAATACAATTTTAGAAAACAACTTGAGATGTGAAGTTAAGCTAGAACATTATTTCGAAATCGTTAGTCCCGATATTCATTTAATTGTTCGAAGACCACTATTTTAGTTATTTTTTTTATTAGTTGTTTTTAGTTTTATTTTTATTTTTATTGCATTGTTTACTTCATTAAATCTCAATTTTATTTTTATTTTGGATTTTGTTGCAATTTTATTTACTTAGTTAGTTTTTGTTTTAATCTAGGAATTCTCTTGATCAAAGTAAATATATAACTAATAAATAGTCCTCGTAGGATCGACAACCCGGACTCAAAAGTCAACTTTTCCTACTTGTTAACGATATCGTACACTTGTGATTTCACATCAACAGTAATCTTGCTCAGTTGTCAATGTTATAAATTTTATTTATTAGAGCAACTCCAATGTACTCAGTCAATTGGGAAAAAAGAAGTGACAAGTCAGCAAATATATTGAATTAGTTAAAAATGTCTCTCCAATGTACTCCGTCAATTACAATGTCAAACTGATGTGGCTGGAAAAAAAAATCGAGAATGTCAAATCTTATAAGGGCAATTATATTACCACCACAATTTTTACTTAATACACCACATTTTAATAATACCACAATTAAAACATATTTTTAATAAATACACCACAACTAATTTACAATTATATCCTGATCAAATATTAAAAACTAAAAGAGCAATCATATTGCTAACATAAATATTATTTCACACACCACTTTTTATGCAAACCCTAATTAAAATATACTTTTCATAAAAACACCAAAAGCCACAAATACTGGAAATGAAAATTAGATACAGGTTCAAAGTTTGCACTTTCTTGCTCCAATTCCTCAACTTCGGCAGCCAACAACCCTTTGTGTAGCGATCGAGAATTTTTCGTGACTTATTTAAATATTATTTAAAATGTGTCGCTACGACTTTGCCCATTTATTTTTAAATACATTTTCGTCTAGCTATTTTAAATGAAATTAAATTTATCTTGAATTAAATGTTAGTCCAATTCCGATTTCAATTTAAAAATGTCCCATTGTCATTAACTATTTTATGTTCAAACTTCCAATTCTAGCTAAATCTCTAGTTTTAAATTTATTTTAAAAATCTCAAATTATTTTCTAGTTCAAAATTTTCAAATTCTAATATCTTATCCAATTTAAACTAATTTAATTTCTCTTTAATCTCAATTTAGAAACGACCATTCACCTAGCCATCTATTCCCCACATTTCTTTTTCCTCTTTACAACAAATTCTTATTTTCCAAAATTTTATCTCCCCACACGTCCATACCATTTCTATAATCCTTAACTCTCTCCCTCAACCCCTCCAATCGTTCCCAATTCTTAAGCTGTCAAATTTAATATACAACCAAGATTATATACTCCATCACAACTCACGTTCAAACATAGTCATCATCCCCACATCACCTCATGCCTTCCATGCATATTTTTGAAATTTCCCACAATCTGCCATAACTTACCAAAGTTGAGTCTATAACCAGCAATTCATCAGCCAAATTCCTTCCCCCCCTTATACGCCATCTGCACCAAATTAACCTCCCCTTCAGCCCCTCAATCACAAATCAAGCAATTTCCAATTTTGAATCCAAGCCAATGTATATCTTCCCCTTCCCTCTTCACCCAAACTCCCACCATCGCACAGCTAATCCACCTCCATTCACCGTAGCCTGCAACCACCCCAAGTCAACCACCAACGAAACCTATGCATCATCATCTCTACCGCCTACTGCAAATCCAGTTAAGTTCCATAGCCATGTCCAACCACCTCCACTGCCATAGCCAAAATCCAACCCACCTCAATCACAAACCACCATTCAGCCATCATCCATACCGCCATCAACACACACACACCACCAGTCCACTACCAAGGAACCACCACCGTGGTCCTTCATCATCATCATCATCACCTCAACCACCGTACGAAACCACCAAGATCCCGCCGCGACACCACCGCACAAACCCATCATCATCACTGCCCAATCCCAACCAAAACCAAATTTCCATCAAATCAAACTCAAACCCAATAAATAGACAAAAACCCAAGCACTTACCTTGGCCGCCGGTTGTACCACCGGTTCTTCGCAGCCCCAAACCGCAACTTCCAGCCTCGGTTTAGCCATCGATCTCGCACCCAAAGCGCACAAAAACCTAGTCTACAACACCCCTGCCGCTCGCCGCACCATGCGCCGGTGTTGCACCGGCGAACCGCCGGCTGGAGACCCCTTTTTCCTCAGTTGCGCCGCGCCGCCGCTCTCTCTCCTCTGCTTCGGTCGGACGAATGAGAGAGAGATGAGTAAATTTTGATTTTAATATTTTAATTTTCAGAAATTTCCCTTTAGCCCCAATTGTTTTAAAGTCTTTTAATTCAGTCCTCACAGATTTTAAAATGTTCTATTTTAACCTATTTAGTTTAACTAAGCCCCCAAAGCTTCAAAACAGTTTATCTATATCCCAAGTATTTCTGAAAAATCTGATCGAACAAGTCCCCAATTTTAATTAATTGCACAAAGTCTCAAATCTTTACACTTTAGACCAGGCCTTACACATTTTAAATTCTTTTAATTCAACCCTCAAAATTTATTTTTATTTACAAAACTTCAATTACAAGTGTTTAATTAGAACTTATTTATCTTAGGACTAGACGAGGCGCTTGGACATTTAGAAGAACAACGTGAACTTTCTTGCTCAACTTTCAAACACCTGATTTAAGGTAGACCCGCCCCCCCTAATTAGTTTAAATTATAATTGCATGTCTTATGTGAAATTATGTGATTTACATGCTTTGATGCATGAGACGAGACAAGAATATCTCTTATGAGATAAGATGAGAAATGATGATGTTATGCATAACTTATGTGCCTTAAGTGCACGAGACGAGACTACCCACACCCTATGATTTTAATAGTCTTGATTTTCAAAATACAAGAGCCCAAGAATATGATGATGAGGTCACTGTATGATTGCATAATTACGTGTTCAATTATTCTGTAAATTAATTATTGGAGATGAGTCTACTGAGTATTTTTCGAAATACTCATTCCATTATTTTAACATTTTTTGCAGATCTCGGAGAAGGCGGCGAATGAAATGACAGCGGTGGCAAATTTAATAAATGATGAAAATTTTTAGTCAATTTTACGAATATTATTGATTGGATTATTTATCGTTAATTTTATTTAAACAATTGAGACCTAAGTTTTATGTAATGTTCTATATTTTAAATTAATCAAATTTCCGCTGAAGGTTTCAAATAATAAATATGATGTTTGAAATTTTAATTATTTTCGCAACAAAATCAGATTTAAAGAACGAAGTGGCGCCCCGGGCTCCGCGGAATTCGGGGCGTTACACTTTGTACCTGAAGTTTTCTAAAAAAATATTGTTTAGTAACCCATACATTTCTTTCTCCTCCCACCAGATTCATAGTTTCAATTTATTTACAGTCTCATAAACCTCCCAGTTGAGCCACCGTCCTTCGCAGAACCACCCAAAATGCTATCAACAACTAGGAATATTAATAATCTACAACGTACTGAAAAATCTCTGACTCACATCAACTTCCTTGAAAATCAAGGATGATAGAGAAACTTCAATGCAGCACAAACTATTGAAACTGTGAACTACATTACTATGATGGAGTTTTATGTAAATGTTCATTCCAATTTGTTGAATATAACCACCACAGTTGTATGAATCTATGGATATTGCTATATGAATCTTTGCATTTATATTTTTAAATAAATAAGAATTATATATATAAATAAATAAGAATTATATATATATATATATATATATATATATTTTTGGTGGTGTACTTGGAATGAATAAATATATGAGCAAACAATAGATAGGGTATTTTTGTCATTTTACTCATTATTATTTAAGTAAATAAAAAATTTGTGGTGTATCAAATATTTATTATGGTGGAAATAAAGGCCCCCTCTTGTAATCTGCATAACTATATATTTGTCATTTGTTAATCAAATCTTGATAATTAAAATTGAAATATGAACTTAACTAAAATAGCATAATGTTCCACAGCTATGAATCAAATTAAATGTAATGGATCTTTAAACTTTCAAATTGTGGGGTACGTGTATTACAACTGGTAGCACACCATTATTCTTCAAACAAATTCCATTTAATTGAACTCATTAATTGAAACAAAGACACAATAAACAAAAAGGAGAAAAAAAAAAAAAAAAAAAAAAAAAAGAATTGTGATCTTCTTTACTCAAACGCTATCATAATCTTCATCATAAACTCTTAAAACATACTTTGCCTTCACCAATCTGGAGTCCGTATACAGTCGCCAAAACATAATGGCCATTGATGAATTTATACATTCCATCTTGTCTTACACTCCAAAGGCCTCCAACTTCAGCACACTCCTTACTAACTACTTTAGTATCAATAAAAATTGAGAAATTATCCAAACATTCTGTATCTAGTCCGCATAATGAATATTGTGGGTTCCCTGAATCTACGTGATGAGATTCGAAGCGCGGAAGAAACGCCGGAAAGTTCCAAACTCAGGTTGTGGTTGGACAGATGAATCATGACCCGTTATTCACGACGCGATGACTCGACGATGCGGAATAAAGAACCACGACTTTCGAAACACCACAAGGATTTGCCCAATCTCCTTGATAAGTCTCTGATTTTGAACGCCACAAATACTCTCGCGAATATTTGATAAGTTCTGGATGAACGCCACAAGATAATCAATCTTGATAAGTTTGTAATGTGAATCCACACATTAAACAATTGAAAAAACATTCAATCTCTTTTTATTCAATAATCAAAGTCTGAATTACAATGAATGGAAAAGGCGTATAAATAAGCAAAATAAAACCCTAGTCGCTAATTTACTCAAAATAAAATTCTAACTAACCTAAAATAGCTAAAAACTGATAAGGAAATAAAATATTGCGAAATCTTTAAATTCCACAGCGGCGCACGTCCAGAAGCTGTCTTACGGCCGTGAGTATCTTCATTTACGGCCGTAAATTGTGTAACTGAAATATGTTACGGGCGTGAGGATTTTGGCTACGGCCGTAAGTCTTTTTTTATCCGGTTATGAATTAGACAGAGAATAGGTTACGGCCATGATCCTTGACATTACGGCCATAAATTGAAAATATTGAAATTCTGCATTTTAACCCGATGGGAGGTTACGGCCGTGACAACCCTTCTGTATAATTTTCGGTTCTTTTCGACGCTGTTTTGATCTTCAAAGCTCTTCGAACCTGCTGAATTCTTGTTTTGGCTGGAATATTTATATTTTCCCGTCAAGCCTGCTATGACTCCGATTGTCGAGGGTCCTGGATCACATCACTACGTGAACATGAGCAACACTGCCATTGTTTGATAGATAATAGAATGGAAAATCACGTTCATTAATTGTGCATTTGAGAATTATTGGACATTTTAAATTATTCATGATGTTCACGTTAATAAGTTTTGAACATACTAAAGTGTTGTATGTTATGAGAACCAAGATAAGTGTTGGTAACTGCAATTTGAAAGAATTCATGATTTCCTTGTGTATGATTTATGGGTTCCCGTGTATGATTTATGGGTTCCCAGTACAAGAGACCTGTAATATATATTGAATTGTTAACATCAATAAATAAGGGTATAAGAGCATCTCCAATGCACTCTATCAACTGGGGTTAACGTGGCAATGAAATAGACGGAGGTCAAGAGAACGTTGATAAATTGATGAAGTCAACTAAAATTTGCTCTCCAATGGTGAGGTCAACTTTTCTAAAATATTGATTACTTGACATTTTTCCCAATTTTAAATTAATAATTGATTTAAACAATTGTCTAACGAATTTCTATCCCCAACTAATTTTTTATACCGTCACCTCCTCCTCTCCTTGGAAAGTCGTACATGAAATAAATTAGTTGACTGAATTCTTAGAGAATTGAGTTAATTGTACAGAACCACCCACTCTTTATTTTTTATTAAAATAATGATTAAATAAAAATAAATGCTCACTCATTAGGTCAAACAGAACATCAATTTGTAAAGGGAGCACTTGACATTATCAGTTTTTTTCCAGCGACGTCGATTGACATTGTAATTGACGGAGTGCATTGGAGAGACATTTTTAACTAATTCAGTCTATTTACTGACTTATCACTTCTTTTTCCCCAATTGACTGAGTGCACTGGAGTTGCTCTAAATAAAGTAAGTGTCAATGATCTACCTTTGTAAATCCATATCTTCCTTCTAATAAACCTAGTCAATCCTTTACTAAGACCATTCGCACTCATATCTCCTTCCAAGTCTCAAATCAAAGAACAAGTTAAAGCTTGAAGATTTGATCAACGACTTCTACGTTCCATTGAAAAAGAACAGTTTGTCACTTTAGAATTACCATCACTTCTCCCACTGAGGGTTATACTCATATCCATTTTGGAGCAGTAAGATTTGCACTCAATTTCCATGGAAGAAAAGGGCTTCAAACTGTCTCTGGAATTGTCCTCTTAGATATCTGATTTTTGGATTGTTAGCATGAATGTATTTGAACAGTGGAAACTACTTTAAATACTGGCACAGTTCTTGTAACTTTGTTTCCAAACTTCAACATGCCAATATTAAATCAATAATTGGAATCTTCTTTGAAAGTTCAAGGTCAAGTTCTATAGATATGTCTACTTGTAGCATGCTCTCATTCTACTAGATATGTCTACTTGTAGCATGCTCTCATCCTAGATGTTTTTGAGTTTTTCTTCTTTCATGGGACAGACTTATATTTCTCTCTAACCAGTAGGTGGAGGAAACTTCCTTGGAGATGACATGCTCATTTCAGTGCGAGGTACCATTTTCTTTCTCTTGGGAGTACTGTATGAAACAAAATAATTGAATGATCGTCTACATGATCCACCCAATAAACTTACTGCTAGATCACCTTCCCGATATAGTTACTTGAGAAGTTAGCCACATGATAATCCACTCTATTTGCATTCTGCTTCCAAATATAATTCCTCTTCTATATCGATCATCCCATCATCATCCAAATTATGTGTTTCCTCACTTGGTGGGATTACCTCAACAAGAATATTACCTTCTGGTTCCAATGCCATCTTGGTCTTCTCTTTTCTTCCTTCGGCAAAATCTCGAATTCCAAATTTACTTATTTGATTATGCTTATTTTAATGATTCTTTCAAGCCATTACCTTATTTGGCTTCTAAAACATCTTGATTCTCATCTTGAACATTGTTTGCTTACTTATGATGTGTTATACTATGCAACTGTCTTATCATTCATCTATAATTCCTTTGATATCGCCTCCGTTACATTCTTGTCATCTCATCAAGTGGGATTACTTTCCTGTCTTAGGATTGTATGAATTCCCTACATTTGGACGATATGACTGTGGCTTGAACATTTTGAGATTCCATGGAGGACTTGGTGTACTCCCAAACGTTTTTTTGTATAACCTTAGGCTATATGATCTCCATGGACATGGTCTTACTTATCCCTTGAATTGTTACGGCTTAGCTTGATGTAATGGTTACTTGTTTGCTTTCACTTCATTTGTAGCCTTGATAATTTCTTTCTAGCATCTAACATATAAATTCTCTTCTTCTTTGTCAATAGCTTTCCCTTTCAATTGCTTAAAAACATTGGGATGTGGTTCGTCCTCTCCTTAATCTACCACCAACCTGAACTTTGGTAATCCTACTTTTTAAACTCAGTAATGACCATATCAATATCAACCGGCTGTGGGAAAGGATTCTCATCTATAGCCATCTTCTTTTTTCCGTTTTATTTTTAGTTGATGTTTCTGGTTTGGTCAATACAGGACAATATAAATGTCTCCTTTAACCAACTCGACTAAACGTACTTTGACTTGATGGGAGTGATTTCTATAAACATAGCCAAAGTTATGGCCAAAACACCCGTTCAATTACTTCCCCAATTAGCAAAATGTTATAGTTACTTGCCATACTTGCACCAATTTTCCAAATCATGGTATCTCAGTGCTATCAACGTGTTTTCTAACAACTCAGCATCATTTGGCTTGGAATTTCCTACATTACATTTCCAACGAGATACTAAGGGGGTGTATGAAAAAAATTGTAAGTTCAGCCTCCAGTTTTTCATATTGTGAAATAAATTTCACTTAAGTACTTATATTTAGTTTTCTTGGGGAACAAATTAAGAAATCTAAGGAAGCCACTCAAGGGACATTTGTCCCAAAGAGACACCACGATGTCATATCAAAAGCCCTTAGTAAGGAGGATCATCTTGGTCAGGTGAGAGGACGCGGTGTCTATGTTACAGTGAGGGGTGTTTATGGCAGACTCGATGATCTTAGCAGATGATCGAGTGTGGTTGTGTCAATGGATGACCTTAGGGAGATGGTCAAGAAGGAGGTGGAGGCTGGTATCACCGAGCGACCCAAGAAATTGGACCTGTTTGAACCAGCCCAAGCATTAAAAGGTCCAGTCCATATGCTGAAGGCCAAATTTGAAGATCCCAACCGGATGGATCAATTGAAGCCATGTCTGAATCAAATATAAATTGATCCAACTCCATATAATCAGTCCAAACTTGAAGAACCGGATTCTTGGCCCAAACCAGTTTCAACCATCAGCTTTAATCTCAACCATTGGATGAAACCTACTCAATCAGAGCCCTTCATTTGGAGATAAACCTGACTCCTCGTCTGGCTCAATCTCATTATTTCAATTCTTCTTTCTCTCTCTTAGTGGTGTTCTTCATGGTCTCTTTGAATACACTCATATCTCGCCTCTGATCCGTGTGGTTTTCTCTGATTCTTTGTGTAAATCAAAGGATTATACTTTGTGGTTTATTTTTACAGTCATTCAATTCGTAAATCTTTGTGGATTCTTAGTGGTTATTTGTGTAAGAGTTTATTGTTTTGAGTTCTTTAGATTTATAATTATTTTGTGTAAAACTTTTGATTCTTGTAATTTCTTTTGATTAATAAAGCATTTTTGGAGTTTTATGTTTAAACTTCATTCTTGGTGGTTTCTTTGTGGTGATTCTGAGTTGTAAAATCGTAACAATTAATAGTCTTATATGTGCGTTCTTTCATGAAAATGCCCTGCCATGTATTGAACTTCATTCATATAGTCCTCTTCGTAATAATGTGTTATTCTAGGCCATCGAGAGAGGTCCTCCCCCAGCTACGAATGATCTCCATGTACGTTGGGTCCATGATCTACAAGGTAGTTATGAAAAACAACAGTAAGCTATGAGGCTTATTGAGTAAAGCTACAAAAAATCAGATAAAAATATTAACAAAATTCATATCAACATGATTAATTTAGTTAAATGCACCCTACCTCATAACTATGAGAGAATAATGAAATGATATATAAAGTTGTTCAAAATCATTCCATTGTATCTTTTTAACATATACTCCATAATACATACTAGACATTCATCGTAAGAATACTCAATGTCACATATTATTCAATATCCTCAGTCAGATGACATAATGAATATGTTATGCTAGAATACACTTACTCTCTAAATGCATTTCTTGGTTATTTGGGCCCCTACTCTAAGAGTAAGTATTCACAGAGCGCTCAACATAATTTCTGGTACGGAATCTGGTACCATTATGATACAAAGGTCGCCTATCACGTAACTTTGTCATGACATAAAACTGTGAAGATGTAAGCCTCTCATTTAGTGGTAGTCTAAAGAATAAAGCTTAATGTAAACTGTAATAACAGTTGGAAGTATTAGAATTGAAACTTGATTCACTTCTGTGACCTTAACTATGGGAATAATCCTTTGGGCATCTAGAATCCCAATTGGTGAATACTTAAGTGGCGTTCTGTTTGTATTTTATTTTGTATTTTCATTTTTGAAAATATTTTGTGTTTCCTGTTTTTATTTTTGTTTTCAAATTTGCTGAAAACACGTTTGGTTTGTGATTTCTGAAAACTGTTTTTGAAAATGAAAAGCTGGAAAACACGTTCTGTTTGAAATTTTATAGAATACTACTTAAACTATTTTTAATTAATTTGCTTGTAGAATACTACTGGCTTAAACTCAATTTTCCTTTCACAATACACTGAAAATATGGTTAAATGCAACACACTAATGTGAGCATTAAGAATCTATATTAACATAGCTTAGATAAGTTCGGGATTTGAGGAAACTCTAGTTCTATTAAAATGCAGAAAATACAAGTTCTTTCAAAACCACGAGAGTCTATTTATCAAGACATTTTTTTAAATATAACGACAAGAATTCTCACTTATTTTTTTTTTTTTTGTAATGTTGATATTGAATTCAATAAAACTTTATTTAAGCTTATTTCCAAGTTATGATAATTCTCCAAAAAAAAAAAATCTTTATTTAGGCTTAGTTCCAAGTTAGGATAATTCTAAAAAATAATAATAATAATAATAAATAAATAAATAAAAATTTTATATTAAGTTTAGTTCCAAGTTAGGATAATTCTTTAAAAATAAATCCCAAAACGAGTTTTTCGCGTTTTGAACATTTTTTATTGAAATACACATAAAACGCCCAAAACGAGGTTTTTGGTGTTTTGCAATTTGTGTACAAATTTTATTTTATTTTATTTTATTTTCCAAAATGCATTTTCGAAAATGGTAAAGAGAACGCATTTTTAGTGTTTTCGAAAATAAAAATAGAAAACGACCTCAAAACAGCAAAGAGAACAGAGCCTTAACTTCTTAAGATCTGTTTCTTAGTCATGCACATTTTTAAGTATTCTTTTTAGACTTAAGTGCATGCTTGGAAGATAAATAATGCATCATGAATGAATGCAATACATCCAAGATATATAAGAGTTGCATGTGAGATTTTATAATATTCTCAAAGTTTGATGCACATGAAAATGAAACTTCTAAGTACATCACTTCTTCAATATAAAAACAATTGATCTTGCTCAATATAGTACATTAATTCTCAAAAAAATTATTCAAGAATTTGAAATTTTCTTCAAATGCTAAGATATACTTTCTAATGTTATACTCACTCCAAATAAAATGGATAAACTACAGGAGGCTATCAATAGCCTAGCACTTCGTTAGATAACATGTTGCAGGTGGCTATCAGTAGCCTGGAAATACACTAGATAACATGCCGCAGGCGGCTATCAGAAGCCGGACACCCCCACTACATGCTATAGGCGACTACTAATAGCATTGTGTAAGGAAATTTTTAACTAACTAAAAATTTGCAATTCTGATAAATTTACGGAATCTAAGTTACTTTCTAAGTCATAAACTTATTGTACATCAATTTACATGCACGTATGATTAACAACTTTATTAGAAATCAAAATCTGAGTCATGTAAGCATGAACAAGGTATGAGTTTGGTTATGTAAAGAATGTCAAATCTCCATCAAATTTCGGTTTCAAACTTTCAAAAAGAACCCAGATTCTTATTATTAATAGATTTAAGAAAAAAAGGAAAATTTATAGCTTATGTATGCAAAAATAGCAAGATAGACTTTAGGCAGACTCTTATCTCATCATTTTTTACATTCTTAAAGTCAAAAATTCCAATTTTTAAACATAGTTATATCAAAATCAACAAAGATCTTTAACAAAATGTATAAGAAGCTTGATATAAACAGAAAAACACATAGAAAACAAAAAGTCACAATAGAACACATTTTGCTTTATTCACAGCTTTATAAATGAATTCCTTTAAGATAAGATTTCCTACATTTATTGTGTATTTAGTGGTTAGAAATCTTATGAAATGGAGTTATATGAAGTGTAGTACTTATAAAACAAGTTTCAGATCAATTTGTTAGCCCAAAATTCATCAAATTTTGTTTTTTAGTTTGAAACAGCAAACTGTAGTGTCTCAGGTGGCTATTAGTAGCGTCCGTATGTGAGAAGCTACGCTCCTAATAACACAATTCCTACAGAACAGGACTAGGGTAGAAATCTGACATTTTCTGGTCTTAAAACTTGAAATTTTCTCAGGTTTAACAAGTTAAGATGATGGACTTTAAGTAAAATTAAGAGTTCACCATCTTTAGTTGTTAAATCATGCATTAGACGTGAAAAGAAGAAGTGAGGAGATGGATTTTTCTCCCTACCTTGAACTTCCCAACAGATTTTCAGGTTAAAGAATGAGACTAAGGGTCTCAATATATAGAAGTGGAGATAAGGCATGTTTGATCCCTTATATTTTCTAAGCTTTTAATTTATAATTGTTTATCGAAGAATTTGCAGTTATTAATCAGTTAATAAAAATGCATTTTGATAAATGAACTGTTTTAAACAAGAATAAGTAAGTTATCCAAACAACCCCCCAAGGGCAAGATAGTGGGTTCTGCCAATAATAATAATAATAATAATAATAATAATAATAATAATAATAATAATTCAGATTTTGTACTTCAACGAGCCTACTTTGGCTTAAGTTTTGAGGGTCGAGATGATCTCCGAATTAAACAAACTATATACCATTGGAAAGCTTGTGACACAAACTTTACAACGGTCATGCATGCAAAAGACCGACCAACACATTGTTCATACGACCCCTGTAAACATGGCTGCTCGACTTTCCTTTTACACTTAAGAAATTTTTTGTGGAATTTGGCAATGTCTTGCTATTACAACCATGCCACTTTGGCTCGATTTTTTAGGCACATCTAAATACGATGACCTTAGATATGATATATTCACCCTGCAAAACATATAATAAATTCATATGCATAAAATACAAAAAAATTAGGGGTGTTACAATCTTCCTCCCTTAGGAAATTTTGTCCCTGAAATTTACCCAGAATAGTTTAGGGTATTTCTTCTTCAAAATCACATTGCTCTTCCAAAGTACTTTTCTAAGGGAAACTCCTTGTCGCGAAAGAATTTTGTGTCATGCATCAAGACTTTCACATGTCATTCTTCCCAAGTTAAGTCCGCTTGTATGTCTATGGGAAGATTTTGTAGTACGTGTGAGGGGTCAGGAACGTACTTTCGAAGAGTAGATACATGGAAAATAGGGTGAACTCTGCTCATTTCAAGAGGTAACTCTATTTTGTATGTCAGAGGTCCTATCCTCTATGTTATTTCAAATGGTCCAATGTACCTTGGAGTGAGTTTTCCCTTCTTTCGAATCCTGAACATTCTCTTAATTGGGGAAATCTTGATAAACACTTTATCTCCAACTACAAACTCAAGAGGTCTTTTCTGTTTGTTGGCATAGCTCTGTTGTCGATCCTGGGCTGCCTTCATGTTCTTTTTGATTTTCTCGATTATCAGAATCATTTCCTACACTAGATTCGGACCTAACAGTTTACGTTCTCCAACTACATCCCAGAACAATGGGGATCTGCATTCTTTCCGTACAAAGCTTCATATGAAGACATTCCAATTGAGGACTGATAGCTATTATTATTAGCAAACTCTATCAGAGGTAAGTACTTCTACTAATTTCCAGTGAATTCTAGCACTCTTGTTTTTAACATATCTTCAAGAGTTTGGATTGTCCTCTCAGTTTGACCATCAGTTTGCGGGTGAAAAGCGGTGCTGAAATGTCATTTAGTACCCAATGATTCATGAAAACTCTTCCAAAAGTGGGATAAGTACTTGGAATCTAGATCCAATACTACAAAATGTTTTTCAGAAGTCCATTGTTAGAAACTCCATAGGTAAGCGTGCTTGGTATTTAGCAATTCTATGATGAGTAACCCTCAGGGAAGTTTTCTCAGGGAGCATGCGAATGAGGACAAAGTATGCTGCAAAGACTCATGTTGGTACAATGGGGACAGTACGTTGTCATCTAACAGATGGGACAACCTGTTAATTAGGACCCGGGTCGTTACAAATAGTATCGGAGCCGGTCACCAACCGAAAATGGGTAACTAAGTGCTATGCAGGACAAAGTGCTACGCCATAGGGCAGGAGAAACCTCTTAAACCCGTATGAGCCACCTTTATAATCGTAACGCCTGGCAATGGATCCTTAGATGGTTGAAGCACGATGAGGACGTCACAAGTCTAACGGGGGTGATTGTAACACCCAGGCCAGGAAAGCTTAAAAAATTTGACATGTACTACTCATACCAACAAGTTGCACTTTATTTTCAGAATAAATGAATTTGTGATTCCAGAAAGTTCAATAATAAAGGTAAATATCAGAATTTAAATTGTTGTAAAGTTGTGACCGAATAAATAAGATTTTTCAGTAAATATATATAGATAAGAAGAGTATACTTATTTTTGAACTCTCCACTCACTGAGTTTGTAAACTCACAGATATTGTCACTCTTTTTCCATTTTAGGACGCATTGTGTTTTGAGCTGCCTTTTGGAGGAAATTGTAGTAAACAGAACCAAAGCCACATGACCTTGTAGTTTGTATGATTCCATTCATTAAACAAGTCCTTGTTATTCGTGGATCACATGTTGAGTATATTTTTTATATGTATTGTTGCATCACATGTGACATGTCGTAGTTGATGGGCTTGTCACCCTTTTTGTTTGGTTCATAAGCATTCAGGTTATTTTTTTGAAAATGATACTAAATAGTTGCTGCATTTTATTCCGTTTATGAATGTTTTTGGGGAAATTTATTTTCGTATTGATATTATATGTATATATTTTGTTTGGGAATTTGTTGCTTTTCAGATCGATTTTAGTCAAAGTTATAGGGGAAACCATGTCAATTTTTTTTTAGATCAACAGACTACTCAAAATCCAGGATCTAGAAATGAGGTTGAGAATGATCCTTATGCTGAGAGATTTGTTGCTACTCTTGATACTTTATTGCAGAGGTAGTAAGACACGAATAAATACAGTAATGAGCAAGTAACAAAATTGGGAGCAAAAGTTTTCAATGATAAAGGTGTCCCTGCAGATGCAAATAATTGGATGACCAAATTGGAAAGAGTTTTCAATTTCATGGAGTGTCTTGAAGAAAAGAAATTGCACTGTGCTACCTTCTTGTTGGAAGAAGGAGCTTGTGATTGGTAGGGATGTCAACGAGCTGAGCCAAAAATCAAGGCTCGAGCTTGGCTCGAGCTTTTAGGAGTTGAGCTTTTTTTGGCCCGAGCCAAGTCAAAGCTCGTCCCCAAAAATAAGGCTCGACTCGAGCTTTTTCGAGCCGAGTCCCAAGCTTTTAATTTTTTTTTATATTTATAAAAAAATCCATAATTTTTTTATTGAAATGTATATATATAACAAGTTGAGTCAAGCTCGTGGTCAAAATTCATGGCTCAAGCTCCCATCGAGTTTTTTGAGCGGGTTTTTTTTCTTTTCTCGAGCTGAGCTGAGTCAAAGCCCGTCTCTCAAAAACAAGCTCGGCGCCGAGCTAAGCCTAAGATTTTTTCGAGCCAAGTGGGAGCGGCTCAAGCTGACGAGCCGTTTTGCCATCCCTAGTGATTAGTGGTTATTGATTCAGAGCCGCTATACAGATCCTAGTATTATTTCATGGGAAGACTTCAAGAGTGCTTTCAATAAATCCTACTACCTCAAGCTTACAGGAATGCCAAACAAGAAGAATTTTTGCACTTAGTAGAGGGGTCTTTGACAGTGGTTGAATTTCAGAAAAAGTTCGTGTAGCTATCCAAATATGTTGCGGTTTTGATAGCTAATGAAGATGACAGGTGCAGAAGGTTTGAGGGGAGAGATTAATTCAACAGTGACATCTTCTGATCATAAGAACTTTAGCAAACTAGTGTAAGTTGTTTTTAGGATTGGGCAATGTATTTCAGATTCTGGAGGTAACCGAGAGCAAACTGCAGTCAGAGGTACAAGTGGACAGCGAGGGATAGGGACTTTTAGAGGCAATTTATTTCGGATTCTAGCCTGGTGTTACTAATATAGCTAGCTTCAAGAGTAAGACCAAAGGGAGTAAGGGTATTGTGTTTAACCTGAGTTCAGTTCAACAGCCAACACTCCATCACCCTCATCCTTAGAGTTCTTCTCAAAGTCCAGTTATTTTACATCGACTGGGAATTCTAGTAATACTAGATTTCCACAATGTCAGTTGTGTGGAAGATTCCACCTAGGAAAATGCCTTAGAGGAGCTAGTGTTTGTTACCAGTGTGGTCAAGTAACAAACACCAGCTCCTCTGAGGAGCACAGATGAATGGTGCCCGCAATAGTGGTTCTCAATCGAAGAGCCAAGTACGACGTCCCAAGACCTAGGGGAGAGTTTTTGCAATACCTCAGGAGAATTCCGAGGAGTCACCAGATGTAGTCGAGGGTATGTTATCTATTTTTCGTAAAAATGCTCATTAACGCTACCCATTCAATTAATTCATATGGTTTTTCTATTCATGCAGATTGTGCATTTGAACCATTAGACAGTGATCTAGTTGTGGGGACGTCCTAGTAGGCGATTCACTTTTAGCTAACAGCATATATAGAGACTGTTTGATTATAGTGAATGATTAGGAGTTGAAAGCTAATCTAATTCCACTTAACATTCATCATTTTGATGTTATTTTGGGCATGGATTTCTTAACTGCAAATCATGCTTCAGTTGACTATTTTCGCAAAGAAGTTGTGTTCAAAAGGTCAGGAGAACCTAGAATTTATCTGCATTTGATGCTAGAAAATGTATTGAAAAGGGTTTTCATGCATATCTAGCCCATGTGATTGATACTCAAATCACTAAGTTGAGACTTGAAGATAGTTCTATTGTGAGAGAATTTCCAGATGTATTTCCCCAAGATCTTCAGGGTTACCACCAGATAGGGACATTGAGTTTACTATTGACTTAATCCCAAGGACAACTCCTATCTCCCAGGCACCTTACAGAATGGCCCTAGTAGAGTTGAAAGAGTTGAAAGTACAATTGAAAGAATTAGTCAATAAAGGTTTCATTAGGTCTAGTACATCTCCATGGAAGCACCACTCTTATTTGTGAAAAAGAAAGATGGCACAATGAGATTGTATATTAACTACAGACAGTTGAACAAAATGACAATCCATAATAAGTATCCTTTGCCTCATATTTATTATTTGTTTGATCAATGCTGGGGTGCCACTGTATTCTCTAAGATTGACTTGCGTTTGGGGTAACATAAGCTCAAGCCTCAGGATTAGAGATTCTGATGTACTGAAGACTGCTTTCAAGTCTCGATATGGCCATTACAAGTTTCTTGTGATGCCATTTGGATAAACTAATGCTCTGGTAGCATTTATAGATTTGATTAATAGAGTATTTCAACTGTACCCAGAGAGATTCATGATTGTCTTTATAGATGATGTATTAATTTATTATCGTAGTTGCGAAGAGCATGCTGAGCACTTGAAGATTATTTTGTAAATCTTGCGAGATAAGCAGTTGTATACTAAGTTTAGCAAATGTGAATTGTGGCTAGACAACGTTGTATTTTTGGTCATGTTATCTCGGTTGAATGCATTTATGTAGATTTACTACCGCTAATTTGTAGAGAGTTTCTCTAAAATTGTTCTTCTCTGAACAATTCGATTCGAAAGAACACTTTATTCACGTGGACTGAATATTGTGAGTAGAGTTTTCAAAAGTTGAAGAAAAGATTAGTTTCTGCACCAGTACTCACTCTTCCATCTCCAGGTGAAGAGTTAGTGATTTATAGTGATGCTACACGTCAGGGCTTAGGTTGTTTTTGATACAGAATGGAAAATTTATAGTTTATGCTTCAAGAGAATTGAAGAAGAATGAGATAAACTATCCAACTCATGACATAGAGTTAGCTACGGTGGTTTTGGCATTGAAGAATTGGAGACATTATTTATGTAGCGCCCCGAGTTCCGTATACCCGGTTCACCACTTAAATCGTCTGATCTAACTTTTCAATTAATATTTTTGCGGAAGAAATAATTGAAATTCATTTTTGGCAACATTGAATAAACTGTAATGGTCGATAAAATTGTAAACATTTATGAAACCATATGAAATAGTAAATCGAACCATTAATATTGTAAAGGAATTGACAATATCATAATTTCTCAAATAACTGAAGTTCTCAAATTATTCAATGTTTGGAAAATACGGAAATCATTAAAGTCAAACTTTCATCCATTTAACGTTTATTGCCACCATCATTCATCGCTTGCCACCGTCTCCGAAATCTGCAAAATTGTTAATAATAGACATGAGCATTTCATAGAAATACTCAGTAGAGTCATCGTCAATTAATTAATCTACAATATAATTGAACACATAAATGCAGGCTCTTTAGAAACATAGGGTTGGGTAGTCTCTTCTTGTGCATTAAAGCACGGGGCTTCTCTTGAAAAATCATATACTCTTTAAAAACATTGTATGTGGGTAGTCTCTTCTTTTCATAAATCATATACTCTTTAAAAACATTGTATGGGGTAGTCTCTTCTTTTCATAAATCTTATACTCTTTAAAAACATTGTATGGGGTAGCGGATTGGGCTCCCTCAAGGGGCCTTTTCCCAATCTTGCCCGTATACTCATTCTGTAACGACCCGGCTCCCTCGCTGGGGCCTTCTCCGAGTCATACTCATTCTCTTTCTACTTTTGTAGCGTTCCCGGTCCTCAAGGGATACGGCTATCTACTCATGATCTTTTCCACAAAGGAAATACATTCTCATTTAGCGGATTGGGCTCCCTCAAAGGGGCCTTTTCCCAATATTGCCCGCATACTCATAGTCTTTCCACTTTTGTAGCGTTCCCGTTCCTCAAGGGATACGGCCCTCTACTCATGGTCTTTCCATACGTTCTCATTTTTGTTCATAAAAATGACTTTCACATAAGTCACATAACATTCTTTAAAACATAGAATGTGGGTAGCGGATTGGGCTCCCTCAAGGGGCCTTTTCCCAATCTTGCCCGCATACTCATGGTCTTTCCACTTTTTGTAGCGTTCCCGTTCCTCATGGGATACGGCCCTCTACTCATTGGACTTTCCAAGTTTTCTTTTCATAAGAATCATACTCTCTTTAAAAACATAGGATATGTAAATCACATAACGTTGACAAACATTCACATGTAATCATAATTTAAATCAATTAATAGGGCGAGTCTACACATTGGTCTTTCCATGAAAAATGCATTTTCATTTCTTCTCATAAAATGACTTTCACAAGTAACATGACATTCACATGCAATTATAATTTAAATAAATTAATAAGGAGAGTCTACCTTAAATCCGACGAGTGCAAAGTTGAGCGGGAAATGACTTTCATTCTTTAATTCTCCGTACGCTTCGTCTAGCCCGTAATTCATCATTTAGAAATTTATAGTTTAAAAATGATAATTTATAATTTGAGGACTGAAATTGATGTTTTGAAAGTTGAGGGACTAAAATGAATACTTTGAAAGTTGAGGGACTAAAATGAATACTTTTCAAACTTAAAGTAAGATTTAAAATATTTAAACTGTAGGGACTATTCTTTTAAAACATAATAAGGTTAGGGACTGAATTAAATAGTTTTGATACTTTAGGGGCTGAAATAATAACCTTTGAAATTTGGAGGACTGAAATGAATAACTTTGGAAATAAGAGGGACCAAGGTGCAAATTACAAAAATTAAAATAATATCCTCAGATTTTCTTTCTCTCTCTCGACACTATTCTCTCTCTCACTCACACTTGCACGACCAGAGAAGAAAAGGGGCGGAGGAGGCGAAACCAATTCAAAATCTGACCTTCAGCCGGTGACTCGTCGGCGCAACACCGGCGGGATTAGTAGCAAGTAACGGTGTACAAAAGGCTGGGTTTTTGGGGGGCTGATTTGTGCGAGACTGTCGCAGAATCAAAGTGAAATCGAAACTCAAATTTCGAACTTAGGGCTGCGTTCTTACGGCGGTGATTGAGGTAAGTCTTGGGCTTGACTTAATCTGAGTTTTGGGTTTGTTTTATGGTTGTATGATGGTGATGGTGTTTTGGGTTCTCGACTGAGGTTGGGTGCGAGGGAAGTGATGATGGAGATGATGATGATGTTGGGTGTTTGAAGATGACGGTGTTGCAGGTAGTTGGGCGGTTGATATTGATGATGAACGGTGGTGGCTGCATAGGTGGTTTGGACTGTGATTGTGTGGATGTGGTGGTGTCTGATTGGGAGATGATGATGCTGGTTAGTGCAGTGTGGTGAGGTTGGCCAGGCTTTGATGAATTGAAACTTGATCAGGCTGGTTGGGTGAATGTGGTATAGTGATGGAGGTGGTGATTGGCTTGTGGTTCATTGGTGGAGCGTTTTGTGAAAAATGGTAGTGGTGGTAGAATTGAACGGTTTTGGGCAGTGTGGTTGGTCTATGTGTGGTTGAATATGGTGGTGATGGACTGAGGAGGGAGCTGCAGTGTGGTGGTTATGGCTTGGTTGAGGTGGTGATGCTGTTAATGGAATTGAGCAGTGATTGGTTTTGAGTTGTAGTTGCTGCTGCAGATGGTTGGTCATGGCTGCTTAAGGGTTATGTAGTATTGATTGTGCAGATGACCGTTGCTGAATGGTGATGAAAATGTAGGCTTTCGGCCATAAAGTCAGGGTTGTGGGGGTGTGGTGATGATGGTGTTTCGTGGAATCTAGGTAGGTGGGGTTGGTGATATTGGGGTAGATAGAAGTTTGGTGTTTAGATATAATTTTGATTAGTACACGTATTTAAAACAGATATATTTTGGACTGAAAATAAGTTTGAGAATAAATAAATTTTGAGATAAAATTGAATTACGTATTTTGGACTTAAAATAATTTAATAAGAAAGATTGAGATATTTTACGGAATTTGGAATTAAAATGATTTTTAAAATAATACTTTGAATAAATAATTAAAATAATATAATTTTAGAAATTCGGACATTTAATTTAAAATCGAACAAATTTGATATTTTCTCGACTTGGTTAGACGAATCCGTCGCGGCGTTAACTTCAAAATAATATGTGAGATAGTAGCAACACGGTTTTCTAAATATTAAAATAATTATTAATTTCGTAAAAATTCTTGGTCGCTACAATTTATATGGTGAGAAATGTCAAATATTTAAAGATCACAAAAATTTGAAGTATATTTTTGATCCAAAAGAATTGAATCTGAGGCAAAGTAGAATGCTAGAATTGATTAAAATTATGACTGCAGAATTGATTATCATCCAGGGAAGGCTAATGTTATCATAGATGCTCTTAGCCGAAAGCATAGTAGTTCCTCATCTCAACTAAGTGCAACCTTGATTTTCAATTTTAATTACTTGTGTGCTGAGTTGTCAGCTAGTACAACAAGAGCACTGCCAGATCATTTTTCAAGTACGACCTACCTTGATTGACAAGATTAGAGAAGATCAATCTCAGGATTGACATTGAGGATTTTGAAGGAAGAAGTCAATGTTTGTTTATGATCTGACTATGAAATCAGCGATGGTGCATTGGTTATAGGGAGCAAATTGTGTGTTCCTGATATATCAAAATTGAAGCATGAGATTTTAGAAGAGGCACACAGTTCAACCTACAATATAAACCCAAGAAGTACCAAGATGTTTCATACTTTGAAAAAAGCATTATTATGGGCTTGGTATGAAAAGGGAGATAGCAGATTTTTTATCTAAGTGTCTTACCTCCCAATGTGTAAAGCCTGTCCGTCAGAAAATAGCTGGGCCTCTATAGCCTTTGCCTATTCCAGAGTGGAAATGGGAACATATTACTATATACTTTGTATTTGGTCTTCTTCGCACTTAGAGTGTCATGATGGAGTTTGGGTGATTGTTGATTGTTTAACCATGACTGCAAGAAATCTGCCGATCAAAGCTACATTTTCCTTAAGTAAATTGGCGAAATTATATGTGAATGAGATATTTTGTTTGTATAGGACTCTAGTGTCTATTATTCGATCTACTTCGAGATTTTGGCCTAGTCTATAGAGTGCTCTGGTTACTAAGCTTCATTTTAGTACAACTTTTAACCCACAGACAAATGGTCAATCGGAAGGAACTATACAAACTTTAGAAGATATGTTGCGAGCTTGTGTCCTAGAATTGAAAGGTAGTTGGGATGCTTATTTATGTTTAATGGAGTTTTCCTATCATAATAGTTATCAGTCAAGCATAGCATTGCTCCATTTGAAGCCCTTTACGGTATGAGGTGTAGAGCACCAGTTTGTTGGGGGTGAAGTCGATGAGAGAAAATTAGTAGGACCTGAGATTGTCCAAATTGCCACAGAACAAGAGAAAGTGATTTAGGATAAGCTAAAGGAAGCACAAGATAGAAATAAATGCTATGCACATAAACGAAGAAGAGATCTAAAATTTGAAGTTGGAGATAAAAATTTTCTTAAATTGTCTCCTTGGAAAGGTGTGTTTTGATTTGGTAAGCAGGGAAAATTGAGTCCGCGATATATTTTCCCTTACGAAATCGTTGAACAAATTGGTCCAGTGGCTTATCGCTTAGCCTTGTCAGTTGAGTTATCTAGGATTCATAATGTATTTCATGTTTCTATGCTTCACAAGTATATTGCAAATCCTTTACATATTCTAGAGTCACAGCCAATTTAGTTGAAAGAAAACTTGACTTATGACTATGAACCAGTGAAAATCTTAGACAGAATGGATCAAATTCAACAGGAAAAGAAAATTTCACTAGTTAAGCACCAGTACAAATTAGTCCAAAAAAATAAGCAATTAACGTCACTTTGGGGTAAAACCGACGCGTATAAAAATGGCGATGACAATTTTGTAAATATGACAGCTCATTATCTGACGCAAAAAGAAAACCGAAAAAAATGCGTTGGTTTCTAAAAAAAATCGATGCATTTTGTATATGTATATGCGTCGGTTCTTCTTTAGGAACCGTGCATATATTCAAATTCATTTTTTACGTCAGCGAATTATCTCTCTCTAGATCTCTTCGCCTCATCGCTGTCGCCGCTCTAGCTCCAGTCGCTACCCGTCGCTCCCACTGTCGTCGCTGCCTCTTCAAGCCATCACCGTCGCCTTCTTTAAGGGGGGGGGGGTGTGAGTGTGTATAAGTATATGTATATATATTATATTTATGATGTATATATATACACCAAGCAAATTACTTCTTTTAAAATTGAATAGAAATGCATAGAAGAGATAGTGCTTTTTCAACTCTCTCAAAATCAAAATGGAATCTATTCCAAACATATATGCCATGGTTCCTTACTTCGACAGGGTACAAATATCTAAATTTATATAGTGTAGTAGTTTTTTTATATATATATGTTTTATATTTATTATGTATATGATTGAATTTATGTGTTAATTGGTTTAAATGAACTTTATATTAGTTTAGTTTGAATTTTAATTTTTGATTGTAGACTTTGAGTTAGTAGATGGATATATTGCAATTTTTGAATTGTTGGAGTTTTATTGAAATTTTAGAATTACTCAAATCTTAGTTTGAGATTTGAAGAAATATTGGATAAAATGATGATAGTGAGATATGGATAAGTGAATTGCTTGGGATATTTTGTACTTGTTAGATATTTTGGTGAATTGAGGTGATTATATTGTGATGATTGAGAGATATGGGCATGAACATATAGAGTGAATAAGATGCTAAAAAATCCTGTTGGTATTGACTTCTTCGGTGTGCCTTTAGATACAAATGTTTTCAACATATGGACGGCACATATATTTACATCACGATCAACGACATAGCCGATTTGCCTAAAATACAGTGGTTGAATGTATCTATTCTGCAAATACACACAATATAAGACTAGTTAACACAAATTTATAAATTTCATTTAAATTTTTATCATTCATTTATTTATTGGTTTATATATTTTTAGGTACCTACATGGGTTGTGTAAGGAATTAGGTGTCAAGTCGGTTGGATTTAATTGTCCATCACAAACTGCATCAATTACGGTAAAAAATAATTTTGACGCGTTATTATGTATATGGCTGAAACCATGCAAAGCTTGCAATCCAAGTAATACGTTCTCGCACCGTACTTTCAAGAGTAAGACTATTTATATTCATTCTTTCTTACTTAGTTTGAATCATTTAACATTTAAAGTTGTATTTACACGTTTATAATACCTAGAAATTTTTTGATGTTGCTTATGATTTGTTCTCAATCCAATACTATGTACTTCTTGGATTCTGCGAGGTCAAATAAGAGTAAAATGCAAATCAGACTAGCATTGAATACGTAAGTAATTAATTTTTGTTTCCTTGATTTTTTTTTTTTTAGTGTGTACGTGGTGGATAAGTTTTTATAGTTTCCATAGAATAATTGTTATCGAGTTTGAGATGAATATGATGTGTTTGTATTGTGATTATTGATAACTTAAGAAAGTTTTTAATAGAAAGGTCTCTATACATTATGGTTATATTCAATTTATAGGGGAGATTCTGTCAAAATTTCTATAAAAACATTATAACTCATTCATATTTATTGAAATTTTAGGGCTCTTAAAACGTTCTAGATATGTGGTTGCAAAAGGAGAGTATAGGCAATGTAAATTGGAAATCAATTGCGGTATGTCAATTTAAAAGTTACTACAAAGTCCTGAATAATTATATATATTTCTATTTACTTATACGAATAATATTATTAATAGTTTTAATGTGAAAATTATAGTGTCCTCAACATCCGGGAGGTTCTTAATGTGGCTGTTATGTTATGAGAAATATGTATGAGATAGTCACATAATATTTTCAATTGAGTTCTTTAGATAAGGTATTATAAGTTACTGAATACTACGAATTGTTTAATAATAGATTTATTATAATTATTAACAAATAACTAATCATTCATTTTAATTATTTGTAGACATTTTATCAAAATTCTTATTCAATTGAGGAGATAGACGAGATTAGAAAGTTATGGGCCAACTACTTCTACGAAGATTGTATGTACATTTTGATTTTTTATGTTATATGTGAACATTTGCAATAAATAATGAATATTAATGTAAATTGATTCATTTAATTTTATTACTTATTTGATGTTGATTATATGTTGGTTTTTTATAGCTACATTTAACGATGAGAATGTAGAAAAAGTAACAGGATTTTTGGGGAAAAAATAGGAATGTGTGTCAATTGTGGCTTATAGATTAACTATATGCGTCATTTGTTTGACGAAAACCGACGCATATAGTTGTACCACAACCGACGCAAATGATTGAAACTGTACTAGTGAAGGTCCATTGAAGAAATCATGCCATACTACATGGGAGAGTGAGGACCAGATACGTACACAATTTTATCATTTATTCCAAGCCTAGCCAACTGAATATCAAGGAAGAAATTCTTTGAAGGAGGTAAGATTGTCATAATTCACTTTTTGTGAGTCAAAAGTTATTTTCTTAGACAAAGTCTAACATTTTATTTGACCAAGTCAAAGTCAATTTTGGGCCAACTTGTATTAATGAGAACTTTAATGGGCCATTTATAATTACTTAAAGTTAAATCTAAATTGACTTTAACTAAAAATTAAGGGACTCAACTTACCAATTAAATCTTGAGGGACTTGAAAATTGTATATCAATTTATCTCTAAATCCAATTGAAATAAAACCCATTTTCTTCCCTCATTGTCTGTGAACGAACGGAGCCAGAGAATCGGAAAAAGGAAAGAAAGTGAAGAAAAATAGGAAGAAAATGTTGGTATTTTGTCAAGTTTGAGTCCTATTCTTCTATTTTCCTAGAGGTAAGGAAGAAATTTCTTATTTGAGAATTTATTTAAAATTAGGGATTTTGCATATTGACTTAGATATGAAATTTATGACGGGTGAAGTGTTTTTTTTAGTATATAGAGCTAGTTAATGGAGTTTGGTGATGAAAGAATCGGTTGGAATTCTAGGGTTTTCAACTTGTGACTTAGATTCATGATTTTAACAAAGTTTAGTTATTTAAAACATGTTTTAGCTTATAAATGTTGGATATGATGAAGTCTATGGTATGTCTAGTTCACATTGTGATTATGTTAAACTATTGGCTAATTTTGTTAAGTTATTACAAAAGGGGATTTTAGGTACATGTCTGTCCTCTTCGATTATAAGGTAAATAGAACGTGGATTAAGTCCTAAATGATCACATTGTGATATTGGGGGAAGGAAGTCATAGTGTTTAAATAGAATAAAAGAAATTGCCTCGAGTTAAGTTTTCAATTAACTTCAATTGGTTCATAGATATGGAAATCTTGAGATTTCTACTCGTGAATACAATTGGGTGTTAAGATATTTATTGAATTGTAGATTTTCTTGAAACAAGTTATTAAGGATTTCTTAAGACTAAGTTGATCCAAACTCATATCTATATTCCAGGAGGAGACATTGAAATAGGCAAACCTTATGAGCCGACCTAGCTTACGATTCCTAACTCTATGAGTTGAAAACTTTATTTTTCAGAAATAAATACTTTTTAATTTATTTCAATTCCAAAGTTTATAGGAAATATTTCTTTATTATAGTTCTTATAGTGAGTTATAGAAGTTGCAAAGTTACTTATTTCAGAAGATTGAGTTACATATCATATTTTTATAGTAAAAAAGATATTTATAAATAAGTATTTTAATTATAAATTCAGTTCAGTTTAGTCGACTTACCAAATTTACTCGCTCTGCACTGATGTGAATTCTTTTCCACAGTGTATGACTAGATATGTTATTTTTACTCGTTCTGCACTAATGTGGACTCATTTCCACAGTATATGACCAGATTATAAGACTCAGTTTACTAGTTATCAGTTTGAATGACTTTGTCTTGTATATAAGATTACTCTGTACATAAGGCGGTTCATTGGATACATATTTGTGTGATTTTCAGTATTATTATAATCTTTTAGATTCTAGATAACATAATTCCGTTTATCCAGCTTATAGAATAAAGATTCCAACTTATAGTATATTGAAATGATAGTTTGTTATGATTTTTATTGATACCAGATTATTTATTATCTTTGTGCTTCACACATGTCATATAGAGTAAAGAGTAAATGAATTTGTGATTCCAGAACGTTCATTAATAAAGGTAAATATCAGAATTTAAATTGTTGTAAAGTTATGACGAATAAATAAGATTTTTAGAATATACAGATGAGAAAAGTGTACTTATTTTTGTTGCATTTCAGGTCGGTTTGGTCAAAGTTATAGGGGAAACTTGTTAAATTTCTTTTAAAAAAAAAATTATAACAGTCAGAAACATGTCAAATTATCTTGGTGGTAGATCTTGTATCTAGCTGGCATCCATCATCGTTACACATCACGTCTCGGGTCCACTAGGATGATTTGGACGTTCTTCATAATTGATGAAGCAAAAACTGAAAACATAAGAAATAATGTTTAGTAATAAACAACCACATTGATTAATTCAATCAATGGACCAATTATATTCATTTGGTGAGTCTCAATAAATTTTACCACCCAAGTTGGTTCGGCATCAGATTATTTTAGTGAGTTTTTCATGCTATCGCAATATGATTTGTTCATTAGCAGATTTTCACTGTCATTTTGGAACAATGTTGGAAAAGTTTTTTCTGAATAAACCAACTTGACAATATGGCTTAAGTGATTGACCAGTGTGATATTAATTGAACGTTCAGCTAGAAATGGTCGACAACGGAATTTACTTCTCTTCGGGGTGGGAATATTTTTTAAGAATGATTTTTTCCTCATTTCATTTCCAATAATTAATCACAAATATTTTACAGATCAATACATATCTATAGTTGAAATTACATCAATTGTGTTTATTTAGGTAACATTAATTAAACACAAATAATTTACAAATAGATATCTATAGTTGAAATTATTAATTCAACTATCACTACTGCTACTTCACTAAAAATATCAATAAGAGAGAATCTTTCAGTTACAAAATTTGCCCTCACATATTTTTTTCTAACACAAATATGTCATTACTTCTACATTAATTAATTAATAAGTTAACCCCCCATCAATCCCCACCTCTCCATTTACCCTAGAAACAAATATGTTTTATAATTTACAGAAATTGGCTTTCAATCAGTTTTTTTTTTTTTTTTTTTGGCTGAAATTTCGCAAAAATTATTCAAAAGTTTTTTATTACAAAATAAAATTATACAATTTATTCATCATTTATAGAAGACGTGCAACACACGTACTTTAGACTAGTCTTAATAGAAGTGTATTACTTCAATTTTTCAATTTTGTATATTTCATGTAGCTTTTTCTGTATATTTTCTATTCTATTTAGACTTGCTGTTTCAATTTTCAATTACCTTATTTATTCCTTAAAGTTTACAACATTTACCCAAATGTCACACTAATATATGCAAAAATATGAACACCGCACGTGCAGACTAACTTTGCTGCAAATAGAATTCTAAAACAAAATATAAGAAGTGATTGTGTATGCTTATCAACACAGCAATCCAATTTGTATGTCAACCATCAATCGAAGATATTCGGTCACATGCTCCGTAAATGCAATAATTTCTTTAAAGACATAAATAAAGAATCAATATTTAACATTCAAAAGTTTTTGAAACTACAGTGAAGTCCCAATACTTTTAGATTTATGTAACTTGTGCTGTACATCAATTATTAGGAAAAAAAATATCATGTTAGAAAATTAGCAAAGTTATCACAGCTAAAGCAACGGGACTACAATTACTATTATCATTATTAATAATTCGGTCACTCAACATATATTTATATTTTAGTTGGTTCACCCATTATTATTATTAATATTTTTTATGCTTTTTATTTTTTCGTGAAATTAGTTTCTCACTGTTCATAATTAAGGAAATTTTATGGAATTGACCAAGGTTTAAAAAAAAGAGTAACCCTATTCTACCACACAATGTGCAGCACCGGGTGTTGAATAATAGGAAGTTACAAAATCATTCAAATTTCAATCATATTTTTTTTTTTTAATGTTTGATTAATAATTGAAAATTTGTAAGAAAAATTCAATATTGCAAATTTTTCAATATATTTCACAAAATATTATTGAACTTCCTGTCAAATTTCATGTTTAGAATTGATAAAAGATAATGCAAGGAAAAAGTTTACCATGACACACATTTTGTACGATTTGGATGGTCACAAAAAAATTGTGAAAAAACATCGCTACCACTCATTTTTTCCATTTTCCCCTTTCAATAAATTCAAAAACCCATCTCCCGACTTTATAAAAAAAATTATTATAGAATATTTAAATGTATTGTCGATTAATATTACTAACTAATAAAAGACAAAATATAAAGGAAGATATTTATATAAAACCTAACAAATTTAGAGCGTTATTGACAAAAGTGAATAATACAATAATTATAAAAAAATAAAAAGAATCCATAATTTGACTTTTTATAGATATTTTCTTTTTCACAAATCCATAAATCACTTATTATATGTCACATATAAATTTATTTTGCATTAATAGAACTCCCCTAATTCAATATTTAAAATAAGTTCATCAAATTCAAAATTTTCTAAAATGGCTGGTAAAAATAGACAGAAAAAATGTGTGTGGATATATGTATATAAATGAAAGATTATTTTTTATGGAATCATTGTGTATAATTGAAAATGCTAAAAAAAAATTTATTGAAGGACGATGTAAAAAATTTTAAGATAATTTTTCTTACAAATAAAAAATATGAACTCTAACAACGAATCATTAAAAATTTAAAAAATTATTGAGAATATATATATATATATATATATATATATATATATATAAATATGAAATATTATAATAATAAAATAAAATATATAATGGTGTGAATAAGAATTGGTAATCAAAAGTTTCTCCTAAATTCTCATTTTTTTTTATATATTCTAGAAAATAGAATATGAGGAGTGCACAAAATGAGTCCCTTCATTTTTTTAACTTAATTAATTAATTAATGGATAAGATAGGAGGGTATAATTGGTTTAAAGTAAAAAATGTGAGGATTAAATCGTGATGTCAAATATTCTCCCATATCCGTACTTTTAAAGTAGCGTAGATATTTAAATATCAAGAGCAAGATTTTCCCCAAAAAGAATCAGCATTTTGCCTATGTAAGCATCTGATGCTGCATATAAAAAAGAGCTTCCAGTCAGTTATTCCATTTAATTTGAGTTTGGATGCTAACATTATGCAAGTGTTACAATTCTTATTCCCTCCACACTGAACAAACTAAACTATAAATTGCAATCATCAAGAGGGAACAAGCCTAAGTTTTAGAAAAGTTTGTGATATCTTGTGTTTCAAAGATGGCATCACTCAAGGCTGAGAAACCTGTTGGTTCTCAATCTGGCAAGAAGGAGCCTGCCAAAGCTCCTGTCCCGAAACAGGCCCCTGTAAGGGTTGAGCAGAAGCCCCGTGAGCCTAAGAAGAAGGTATGTGCTGGTGACAATCTAGTTGAGACCATTATTTCAAAATAATGTGGTTTGTAATAATAAGTTTTTGGAGGATTTGTAGTTAAAAAGTAGGAATTTTTTTGGTTTATATATAGATTATTTTATTAGTAAAATTTGTGGTTAAAAATAAGTTTTAAAAAAAATGATGTTTCAAATAATGGGTACCAAACAGGGAGGAAAAATTTTCAAATCGTCCCCTCACATGCGTGCTATAATCATTTTTTCTTCGTCAAATGCTTTACACGTACACGACTTTCATGTGTGTGTGTGGCTTAATGATATGTGTGAGCTCTGATACCATACTGAACTAACTCATCTTAAATATAAGTCACATCCGTGCTTTAATATAATATTAAACCATCTCATCTTAAACTTGAATACATTAGATTACGCTTCATTAAAATATATACATTAAATCAGAGTAGATAATACTAGGCTAATATATTATTCTTGTTGTAGGCAACTGGTACCAGGTCATCTACAAAGAAATGAGAAGAGCAAGGAAGAGTAATATTGGAGTTATATTATTATCTGTAACTGTTAAACAGCCCATTTGTGGCTGCCTTTCGTTTTATTTATGATGTGAAAGTAGTGGCTTGTATGAAACCCTTCTTCTATGGCTTTGCTTGCCCAATAAAATGATTATTACTATTTAAATAACGATTATGTCAATTTATCTCTTTTGTTCATTTTCTTTTTGTCAATTTGATTATTGAACTTTCATGTTTGATTGATTTATAAAAAGATTAAAGAAAGAAAAAGATAGAAGGATTGAAGTAACACTTTGAAATCAAGAAATGGTGCATCGTCTAACCTATCATGCCTCTACCCGTTTTTCATGAAGGAAAAACAATTAGTTCCCAAGAATAGAGGTTGAATCGCTTGCCTCTCTCGTATGGAATAAATTGCACCTTCTCTGGTCATAAAAATCGATCGCAAATGGAAGGGTTTTAATGTCCACAACCCAAGTACCAACTTTTGCCTACTACAAGAAAATTAGGTTTATCCTACAAAATTTTCGTATTCAAAATAAAATTTGTATGTGGAATCTACTTTTTCCTACAAAAAGAATTTGCTCCAAAAATAATTATACTTAACCTACAAATTTCCGCATACAAATGAAGTTTGTATGCGGAGTCTATTTTTTTCCTACAAAACGAGCTTTTGTAGGGATAAGTATTTTGCACCAAAACTATTTATACTTAAACTACAAATTCTCCGCATACAAAATTAGATTTGTCGGAGAAATTTTATTTTTTCTCATGAAAACAAATTTTTATATATATATGATTTGGTTCCAAAAATTTCAAATTGAGATTATTCGTACTCAAGAACATGTGAACTTTTCTTGACAACAAATTTGTCACGAAAGATATATCATTTGGTGATAGAAAAGTTTGACCAATTTGTAGACTAATATAGCTCGAAAATTTTTAGTAAGTTTTTTAATTATTTTAATTCTTGTAAAATATAACCTATAAGGTAATTAAAAGAAAAAAGAAAGAGAAAATTCTCCAATTAACATAACAATGTTTTTTCAAAAAAATAAAAAATAAAATACCATAAAAGATACTAGCAAATTTTTGTGAGCTAATTCTCAATTTTCAAAACACAAAATTGACTTCTTATATGATTCCTGACACTTTCTTCACTTCATCAATAATCCCTGCGCGCGAAACCAATCATCCCAAAATTTTCCCTCTAATCTCGAACCTACTGTACAGAGTTGCATTTAATTTAATTAAAATTAGGAAAACATTTAGTGGCACTTTGAGTTTTATTTGTAAGTTGTGCAACTAATTATAAAACTTAAGGGAATTAAGGGACTAAATCACAATTTCACAAAAGTTAAAATTATAAGCCCTAACCCCCTAACCCCAACTCGTCACTCATCTCTCCCTCTCTACCTCACTATCGCAACTTTCTTCCTCACCATAATTCCCTCCGGCAGCGCCCCCTCTCTCTCGCTTTTAGCCGGACATCGTAGGCCACCACCACCGCAGTAAGACACCCTTCCTTTTCCCTCCCATCCATGCACGTCACACACACCCCCACACACACCCCGTGACACACACGCAACGCACGCATGCACACGTGCGCGCGCGCGCACACACACACTGGTTCACACACACTAATATGTAAATATAATGATGTACATGTATGTTTAACTTATCTAGTGATCAATGGTATTTGGAAGTGTTCACTATTTCTGTTGAATGTGGGTTATGTGATTTGTCACCCAAATACATAGGTGCTTTAGTTGGCGCAAGGATGGGTAGAATGGCATGGATTATTATGCATGGGTAATTATTAAATGCATACTAGTAAAGATAAATTAGAATGCTAATTTGAAATTATTTTTGTGAATAACAATTTGGATTAGATTCTTGCTAGTTTTGACTTTTTATAATAGAAGAGATGTAAAAACTCTAGTAAATTAAGCCCTTGTTTGAATCTCATTAAAGTTTTCTCCTTTTTCTACAATACTTAATCTCAATCATCCATTAAAAGTTAAGTCCACAATATTTGACTTTTCAACCAAATCTTAACCATCTATTCTCCTAAAAATCACTATTCATTTAAAAAAAAAAAAAACTATTTTTAAACAATACCAAACACACACTAACTTAGAATGCTAGTTTTTACCTTTCTCAATAATGATGCATTTTCTTCCAAATCAACTTGGTAGTTTAGGAAAAAAGAAGTCATTTCTTAATGTGTCCCTTTATTTGTCATTGTATTTTTTCTCAATTGAATTGAATAGAAAGATTTGTGTTCACCGATATCTCGCGATGTAAGATATCCCCACAAGTGTACAGGTCGTGAGAAGTAATAAAGTGGACCTTAGAGTTCGAATTATCGTCCCACGGAGATTGCTATTAATTATCGAAATATGTTAGTTTTAAACCTTATTTGAACGGACGAAATAATTTGAGATTTTAAACTAAAACTAAGGAATTAAACTAAAGAAATAAAATAAATGCATAATTTGTTTTGTTTTTAAAAATGATTGTAAAGTAGTTGGAATTCACGATTTCACCTAACCAATTAAATCAATTCCAATTCCAGTTTTATTTCCTAAATATGCATTCAGTCGAATTCACTAATGTATATTGAAATTTCTCTCTCGAGTTAAAATCAATTCTACTTAAATAAGTCAACCATGTATCTCTACAGATGGTTTGAATATTCCTTATCTAGATGCATAACACACAAGAATTCACACACGACCGCAATAATAACAACAGTATATCTCTATCTCTTGTTCAATTACCGAATTTATTACCACGTTCTAAATTATTAACTCACCTCTCGAATTATGAAAATAACTCAATATATCATGAATTGGTGATCAAACAATTCAAGCATTAAGGGTCCGTTTGATTACACTAAATTTTCCATTGAAAATGGAATATGTTTTCCAATTCCTACTTTTGGTTTTTTTGTTTGACAAAATTTTTCATGTAAAACCGTTTCCGTGGACCCCACTTTTTCTTCCATTTTCCTTGATTTGGTGGAAAAGATTTTCTTTGGGTTTTGGTGGAAAAATGTTTTCCATGATAGATGGAAAATGATTTTAGACACGTTTAATCAGTTTTGTTGTTGTTAATTGACTTATTTTCTTTCCAAAAAATAACATTATCATCATCAAGTACAAATATATTTAAAAATTAAAAAAAAAAAATTGATTAAAATAGCAAAAAATTACTTTATTTTCCATGGAAAATAATGTCAATCAAACAACAAAAGTTGGAAAATTCCCTACTTTTTCCACCTAGAAAATTAAACCAATCAAACACATTAAACTTCTAATTCCCAGTAATTCAATTACCTAGAATTCAATTCCCTGGAATTCATTTTCTTTCCACTCAAATTTCACCCTCGCTATCAAACGGACCCTAAGAATAATAATAAATCAATACATGCAACGAATTACTAAAATAAAGGAACTTGGAATTAAAATAATTAACTAGGCTACATCATTCATCCCAACATTAAATTTAGTTACACATCATGATTAAAAAGCATAAATAATAAAATAAAAAGTTCATTGAAAACAATAAGAAGAAAGGAAAGCATGCACCAAGTCTCAATTATCTTCAATTCACGTCCCTTTGAGATGCTTAATTTCCCAAGACTATGATGTTGAATTCTCTATTGTGGCTCGTTCTTTGGAGAGGCCAAGGTTTGATTTTTGTACAAAGAGGTTGTATTTATAGTTGGTGAAGAGACCAAGTTGAAGAAGGAAAGAAATTTATCAAATCCGCGCGCGAGTCTTTTTTGGTATCTGCACAGTATTCAGTATTTCGACTGTATCTTTCTCTTTCCTTATCCGATTGAGGTGATTTCAAGTTCTTTGGAAATATAACATAAAGGGATATAATTCTTCCTGAAATAGGATTTTCCCAATTCGAACGTTTACTACCCCAAAATTAGGTCTCAAAGTCCAACTAGAAATCTATTCAGAATCTTGTGCGATTGGAATTAATTTATGATAAAATTCTTATCATATTTCATTCCGTTTTGGACTTCTACTTGCATCCAATTGACTCCTAAAAATCCTCAAAGTGTTTTGTTTTGATCCAAGGCAATCATTGAATATTTGCAAGTTGTTCCCTCATACTTAATTTGCTCTTCAATCCTTCAACTTCCAATTGCAACAATATAGTCTCCATACTTTGAAATCTTCTCAATTCGCTCGTTTCAACTCTCAATTCCTTCAATTAGATCCTCCAACTTCGTATTCCTTTACTTTGGCAAATTGCATCTTTCCGGTTGACGTCACAAACTTATCAATTGCTCATTTTAGCTCCAATTAGCATCCAAATGTTCATTTTTCCCATTGTTTGCTCCATTCTTCGCCTTTTGGGATATTTCCTGCAAAGTAACAATTAAAGACAAATTAAATAGCATATATTCTAAAATAACAATGATTTCTTCTAATTTAGACATACAAATAAGTGCATAAAATACACTTATCAATTTGACTATTAAATTGAATATCTTTAAGGGGCAGTGGAACCAGTTTGGAATTTTAAAGCTTCTTTCAATTCAAATTGAAACAAAGTAAGTTCGTATATTCACGTAATGCACCTTCAGTTTATGATGATAGTAATCTCTACACAAATTGTCATAACATTGTTTGTGATATTTGTTGATATTGCTTACCATAGAAGAAATTTTGTGGACTGGACTATTTAGTAGTATTAGTTATGGCATGGGATGGAATTCTGTCAATCTTGATAATCTTATAACAATTGCAATTTCTCTTGTATTCTAGTTTACATTAACCTGGTTCCTACTTGCAATGTTTTTATGTAGATTCTACTGCACAAGTTCATCATAAGGCTGTTGAATTTTGTGGCCAAGAATTCTCTTTAGGGTATGCTTATATGCCCCAATTTATTTATAATCTTTTCTATAAATCAGATGTACACAAGGGGATGAATTCATGACTTTCTTTTATCTTTTTGGGATAGGGTCTTGATTATACTTGTATCCTAGAAGAATTTCAAATTTTTAATGTGGGACATTGAGTTATAGGTAAGTCATGTCCTCGTATTACTAACTTGCTTTTGATAACTTTTTTATCACTTTCGTCTAGAAGTTGCCACTGCATTACTTTTTGGTTCACTTACAAATTTATTTTTGTGTTTTGCATTTAAGAATGATGATTCACTCTGATTGCCTCCATGTAGGTAGGTTGAGTTCACCGGCTTCTCATAATAATTTGTTTGTATATTATTTGTGAGTTAGCTAATCGGGTTATAATTGAAGTATAGGCAGATGAAGCCAGATGCAGCATATGATTGTGGGAAGTTGATACAAACAAGGGTCTTCTTAGCATCTGCCCAGTGGAAGGTTTGTTTTGGAATTTTTTATTTTTATTTTTTTATCTGCCTTGATGGAAGTTGTTCATCTGGTTTATACATTGTACGTATCTGTTGCTCCATTGTTCTGCAGTTCTATCCAAGAATTTTACCATCTCAAGGCGAAGGCTAACTGCTCAAGGTTATTGGCTAAGAGAGATCTCTTTGCATTTGACAATGTCTCTGTAGTTGTCATAACAGAATCCGATGTGGATGAATATGTACCAAGAAATGAGCCCAGCATTGATGGAAATGAGATACTAATGAGAAAAATGATGACGTTGGGGACGAAGAGAAGGATTCAATGAGGACTACTTTGGTGATGATAAGTAACGTCTAATTTAGAAAGAATGTTTGCTATTTTGGATGATTTTATTTGTATATTTTGGTATATTATTATTTCGGCTTCAAATATTGATTGACATTGATTAAATGTAGAATTAGTTTAAATTGTTGTCTTTTTGTATCTTTATTTTATTTACAATTAGGTTAAAAAATTATATAATAATAAAAAAGAAAAAATAAATTTTTTAAAAGGATTCGATTTCTCCCTACAAATTATATTATTATTGGGATAAACAATATACATTGTTCACAAATATGTTTTCAGAAAAAAAAAATTTTGGTAGGAAAATATAGGATTTAAGCCTACAAATATTTTTCAACACAAAATAATTTTGTAGGAAAATGTATGATTCAATTTTTATCTTGTGCCCACGAAGCCTATGTCCTAGGTCAAACAAACTTTAGCAGACGAATAATTTTGTCAAGAAATAATTTAAGCGAAAAATTGCTTTTGTCTTCAAATGGTTTGCAGGGAGAGACTTTAGCCCAAAAAATTTCAATTTTTGTCGTCTAATATCTTTCCCCACGATGTTTGCACTAACAAAAGACCCTACAAATTTTTTTGTCTCGAAAAGTTTTTCCCCACTAATTAGAACGTTTCCCTACAAAATTAATTTGTTTGTGGAATGTAAAGTTTTAGTAGTCTCAAAATCAAATCAATACACCCACTTACTTATCACCTTTACCTGTAATTTGAGAATCAGTGTCTTTGGATTTTCTTTCTTCTTTTTTTTTTTTTTGTATTTGCATGGAGATAAATATAGATTGGTTACATGGGGAAGTTATTCCAATTCAAAATATAAACTTCTCCCTTCAAACCAACGCAATTCCGGTCGGGTAAACCCACATGGGCAACCCGTTTAATCCAACATCTCCCACTCACACATGATGGGATTGACTTAATTCGATATGACATCAATAATACTCATATCATGATCTCAAAGGTTATACTGGTAAATGGGTCATGCGACCAGCGAGTCAATATTAGAGCTCACAAGACTATAACGCTGTTAGGGATATATAGTCAATGTTTTAAAACCCGACCCAGGTATCGACCCGGAAAAAGGAAAGGGTCAAAGGTCAGTGGGTCGAATAGGGTTGACTCGGTTGGTAAAATAAAATTATAAAAAAAATGAAAAAATGGACAATAGGAATTGGGAGCAACAATATTTTTTTAATTTTAGATTTTTTTGTATTATTTTAATTTTTTAAGGCGTTAAATAATTTTTATATATAAAACTATATTTTTTATATAAATATTGAATATTTATTAATTTAAAATCACTAGTTCAAAGAAACTATAGATTAGTTTTCATTAATTATATATATTATACTATAAAAAAGTAAAATTAAAACAAATTTAATACAAAAAAAAAATTAAGCACCAAATTTTAAGATGCGTGGGTATTTTTTTCTATTTTGATTAGTGTTGTCTTTTTTAAAAATTCGAATTCGATAATATATTGTAATAAAATATTATTTGTACTATATTTTTTATTTGATAATATGATAGTATGATTAATATATTTTCATGAATTCCAAAAAATTAAAATGTCTTAAGCACCGTGCAAAATATTATTATTTCTTTAATATGTAAATTTGTATGTGTGTTGAAGTTTTTATAAAATATATGTAATCAATACATTAAAAATTAAACTTAATTAAAAAGAAAAATACATTAAAAAGAAAATTGGTAATGAATACAAATTAAATTAAAAATTTAATACAAAAAATTTAATTAAGCCTTAACTTATTTTTGTTTTCCTATTTTAATTAGTGTTGTCTTTTTTAAAATTTTAAATTCGATAATATTTTGTAATAAAATATTATTTGTATTATACTTTTTTATTTAATATGATTGTATAATCAACATATTTTCATGAATTCCAAATCATTTTCATGAATAAAAATCCTGTGCATCACACGAGTGAGATACTAGTTTTTTTTAAAGAAAAAAAAGGGGCTATTTCAGCTTTTTTTCCTTTTTTTTTTTCTTTCTTTTGAATACGTAGAGGGGTATTTAGGTTATTTATTTATAATATGCTCAAAGTAACAAAAATGTAGATATAGACAGCAAGCAATATTATGGCTTTCACTTTTCATTGTGCAAATGCTTTTGGCAGATCCCACATCGGATGATTCTAAGTTGGAATGTGAGAGAACAATGTTATATATTGGTTGTTTGGGAAGGATTCATTTTCATGGTTGGGCTGCTATATGAGGCCCATGATTGAGTCTAATCTTATTTAAAAAAAGGGATAATTGTGCACAGTACCATTTTTATATCACCAAACTGAATTTTACGGCCCAGAAGAAAATTTCTGAAAACTACGGTGATCATCTTCTTCCTTCTGACCTTCTCTCGCCACCATCGCTGCTGGCCTGCTGCTGCTACTACTTCTACACCCGACCATCGATCATCGTTGCTACGTGCTATATCACATCTCTACATTCCGCCTGATTGCCTACCACCGTACAACCACCAAGCCACCACCGCTGCAGCACCGACGAGCTCATTGCTTCGAGCAGCATCGCGACGGTTGAGTGTGATGTTTTTTCTGTTACGTGGTTGTGTAAGTGTTCGCCTATGTGGGGTCCCCGATTGGAGCTATTGGCAGTGGTCAGCGGTGGTGCGCAGTTCCATGTTATTTTTATTGATTTCTTTTTGCTTGCGGTTGTTGGGAATAATGTTGAAAGATGCAGTTGTACTGCTGTAGCACCTCTCCTACTCCGATTCTGCTTGACTGAGAATAAGAAAATATTGCGTGAAAATCGTTTGATTCTAGTTTGAGACAAAGCTTCGTAATTAAAAGTGTAAAGTTTCAAGCTATGATACTATAATTTCGCTCAAAGTATCATAAAAAATTAATAAAGTTTCATATTTTGATACTAAAAATTTGAAGTCATGTTGTGATACTTTACAAGTATCTTATGATACTTTAAATATGCTATTGTGAAACTTGTAAAGTATCATAAGATACTTGCAAAGTATCATATTGTGATACTTGTAAAGTATCATAAGATACTTGCAGAGTATCATGTTGTGATACTTGTGAAAACAGTATTTTTCCCCCAAAAAAAATGAAGTATTTTTCAATTTTTTTAAAAATGAAATAAATCTCAATTATGATACAAAAATATGGGTATTTTTGCAAACGTCCCAAAAAAAATTATAAAAGTTAAAACTTGACTCGTGAAACCCACCAAACCCGGTACGGGGTTGATGGGTTCTTTAAAAACCGGCCTGGTTGACCGGTTTTTACCGGGTTTTTTTATACATGGGTTCTTAACGTTTTGTGACCCAATTTTTGAACTGGGTCCGTATTTTACCGGTCGGACCGGCCGGTCCGGTCCGGGTTTAACAACATTGATATAGTAGCTATATTAAAGGAACGTCACATCTTACTACTCATTATCCAACATTAATACAAGTATTTTCGATCCCTCGAATATTTATGGAACATACTTGAACTTCATAATTTATCATTGTATTCGCAATTTTATTCTAAACCACAACGAGTTAACACAATTGTCTGGCCGGTGAATACAAGCCTAATGTTGGTTAAACTGGTTTTCCTTTCCTACTCGAATCCTTCAAATTCATATCAATTGCTTTCCTAGACATGTCCCATCAAATAGAATCAATCATAGTTATAGGTAACATGCTAAAGTAGCATCATTGGAATAAAATCTCGAAAAATAGTCATAAGAGTATGAATGAGGTTATATAAACCTCAGGGTCTCACACAATGAGGAAGCAGGGATCTATTCACTCATTTATCCCATATTGGTCATAAGAACACATGCGGTATGAAACATGTGCTATCATGTTTTCTCCCTCTCTTAGGGTGTATGTCCTGCTCTATAAAATAATTACACCATACAGATTTTAGTTTAGATATTCCTCGATACCTAACTTGAGTTCTCCTTATTTTCATTCCTCCAAGCAATCTTAAAACGAGAACTCGATCTGGCTTCTAAATAGGTTCAATGGATACCGAAATCCATTAAGATTACATATTGTAATCTCATATTGATATTCATCAAGGCGACTAGATCATGTACTTAACACGATCGCTATGTCTCATCTCAACAGACAATAATGTCTGAGGCGATTGTTCGTGTGAGGGAACCAATCTAAGCCTATTTGACATACTTTATATGTGCATATAGATCATCGTTCAATAATCAAAATAATAAATTATATATGAACTCAAAATATTTCATCTATGGGCATACAAAACTCAATCAAAAGCTTTGTTATACAAAAAGCATCATTTTCTACGCAATTCTGGAGATTCATCATTATTAGCAAGTATATCTCTTAATATCTTCAAAGTACGATGATTACATATCATCATGTGCGTAGATATATAGAAAGATACTTTCTATGCTAATATCTCTCACAGAAACACCATCAAGTGTTTGGTTCCATCGTGATAATTGGGATCCTCGACTCATGAGATAGTGTCATAACTACATGGATCTCATATTCTCAACTAGTGTCATTAGATGTTCAATACATCTTTACCAAACAATTTCTTCAGCTGCAAAGACATATCTTCAGGATATGCTTCTCACTATTCTATATAGCAAGAGTGCACAAGTCCAATAACTACTTGTGTTCGATTAACTCGCATCCTTATTCAACATATGTATGTTTATTTAAATCACAAGTTATTCCCAAGAAAACTTTTGGATTAACTATCAGAAACAGCCTTAAGGTACCACAATATCCTTTCTAAGGATAACATTTATACCTAGCTACTGACTAGATCCATGGCATGTTACAAAATAAAAATTAGGTCATGTATACATCATAGCACACTTCTAACTCCTAACAATACTAGTTATGGTTCTTTGGATATTTATTTTTGCATTAATGGAGTCCTTGAACATATAAGAGGACTCATATGCTCACCTCTCGGTATAGGAGTATCAACAGGGTAGCAATTCTACAGTCAAGAAATATTCTAAAATCTTTATAGTACACAACTTTTGTAAAAAAGTAAGAAGAATAGAATAATCTTCTATCTCAAAGTATACAATTTGATCAACCCATGTCCTCTCAAATATTGAAGACAACCATTTCAAAATGGTCTCAATACACTCCTTCTCATGCTTAGCCAATAAATGTTGTCAATTCAAAAATCAGAATTATAATTTATCATCAGAACTTCAAATAAAATAGTGATCTTCATCCATATGACAAAATTTTATATGAGATTTTAAACCCAGTTAAAACTCAGGTACCATTGTCCAGATGACTGTATTAAGCTACGAGTGTAACTATAAAGTTATCACGATACTAGAAAGCCTTCAACATGTAATCAACAAGTCAATTCATATAGATCTCTTTAGGGGAATAGCGGTATTTGAACTCCCTATGTATAATAATTTGGCAAATAGACTTTGACCAAAAATGTGAAAATAAAAAAAAAAAAAAATCAAATAAAACATAAATTACATATATATCCTTCACACTTTCCTTCACAGTTTTCCTTCTTTCTTTTTCTTCTACGATTTTTTGTCCTTCTTTCTTCCATCTCTCTTAACCCATCTCTCTTTTGCAAGATAAATTATTGAAGATGGTATTAATAAATTCTTCAATATGCTAAAAGATGAGAAATCGAAATTCTTTCAGGTATTTTTTTATTTTCCATTCATTTCTTAAATACACATAAAAATGAGAATATGGTAATTTCTTATTATTATTATTATTATTATTATTATTATTATTATTATTATTATTATTATTATTATTATTTTGGAAATATTGCTTGTTGGGTGAAGATTTTATTCATTTCTTGATGTAGATGGAGATGGGCTATGTATAGTTGAATATATTGAAACTTGGATTGAACTTTAGATTATTGAAAATTCATATATATGTGAAGTAGGATGAAATGAGTAATGCTCTTATGGTGTTTGATTAAATGACTTAAAAGAATGAGTTTATTGAAATTAATTTTGTTATTGAACACATAATGGCACCAATGTCGTTTCAGTTATACCATAACATCACTGTTGCCGTTATGAGTTAGAGCTCTTTCAATTGCGTTCTTGATCTATTTTCACACACTCATAATGTTAGATACACAATTTTTAGTTACTTTAAGACTTGTGATATTCAAAAAATATATAAAATTGTGTAACGGCATGCATGTCGTTATATTTTAAAGTGATGGCCCAACAAAGATTCCATTAGCTATAATCACTCATTCATGCAGTGATGAAGCTGGAATTACTTATTGCGGGAGCGAAAATATGGAGGTCCCGGGGTTTGGGGGCGGAGCCCCCGAATTTTTTTGAACCAAGTGAATGTACAGATACTTAGGTGAATGAATGGTAACCGTATGTCAATCATTTTATCTTTCGAACCTAAATTCTATTTTTCCTTTTTTGCTCCATATATTTTCTTCCATAGAAAAACTTCATGGCCACAATGATATTCATTTACTTCTTTATTCATCGTGATTTCTTAAAGAATGGTTAGTATTGCACATAAATCATTCTACTCTAGTCATATTGATTAATTAATGTAAGCTACATTGATTGGCGCATATTATCATCTCTTATCATATAATAAAAATAATTTACTATCATTGTTGATACCTCTCAATTGCTTTGCAGATTCGAATGTTGATTTGTTACAATGAAGTTCGTCGAATTTTCTTTTGCAGGATTAGACTTGAGTCTTGTTCAGCCGAAGCATTTGATGATGTGGAGGGAAAAAATGACATCTGGAATTTTAGCATAACATTTTGACCTGTAGAACATGTTTTGAGATCGATTTATTTTGTACAGTTGCATATGTAATTCTTAATTTATTAGTAATGTAGAAATGATAATTTTGTAAAAATGCTTTTGTATCCAGATTCTTGTAGTTGTTACCATATTTTTTGTTGTGAGGTTCTATGTTCATGCTCGTGGACAGGTTCTAGTTAAACCGTGACCACATGTATGTCGTTATGACTTTAAATGCAAGTGAACAAGTAGAAAGGATAACACCATATTTGACTTTCAATTATTAAGTGGTTGTTTATTTACAGGTTATTAGATGAATGCCCAAGTATAAAGGATAACAGCATACTTGTCGTTCTAGTTATGTCGTAACGGCAGGCATGCCGTAATGCCTCTAAATTCAACCGGACAGGTTACTGTACAAGATTTTGTAAAGTCGATTTTTGTGTATAGATTTGATTTATGTACTTCGGGACATTTGGATGTGGTTTTCGGGTGTCGGAGTAGAAGAATGCTCAAGTAGAAAGGATAGCGGCATGCATGCCGTTCTAGTTATGTCGTAATGGCATGGTTGCCGTTATGCCTTTACATGCAGCCGGACAGGTTTCAAGTAATGTAGTCACAATATTTATGTACTTCTGAACATTTGGATGTGGTTTTGGGTGTAGGATTAGAAGAATGCTTAAGTAGAAACTATAGCGGCAGGCATGCCGTTCTAGTTATGCCGTAAAGACAAGGTTGTCGTTATTACTTTACATACAGCCGGACAGGTTTCAATTTATGGAGTCACGATATTTATCTAATTCTTGACGTTTGGATGTGATTTTTGGGTGTAGGATTAGAAGAATGCTTAAGGAGAAAGGATAGCGGCAGGAATGCTGTTCTACTTATGCCGTAAAGACAAGGTTGACGTTATTACTTTACATGCAGCCGGACATGTTTCAAGTTATGGAGTCACGATATTTATGTAATTCTAGACGTTTGGATGTGGTTTTCGAGTGTCGGATTAGAAGAATGTTCAAGAAGAAAGGATAGCAGCATGCATGCCGTTCTAGTTCTGCCGTAACGGCAGGGTTGCAGTTATGCCTTTAAATGCAACCGAATGAGTTTTTACTTGTGTAGTTACTACATTTACGTACTTTTGGACATATGGATGTAATTTTTGGATGTCGGAGTAGAAGAATGTTCAAGAAGAAAGGATAGCGGCATGCATGCCGTTCTAGTTCTGTCGTAACGGCAGGGTTGCCGTTATGCCTTTAAATGCAACCGAATGAGTTTTTACTTGTATAGTTACGACATTTACGTACTTTTGGACATATGGATGTGATTTTTGGATGTCGGAGTAGAAGAATGTTCAAGAAGAAAGGATAGCGGCATGCCTACCGTTCTAGTTCTGCCGTAACGGCAGGGTTGCCATAATGACTTTAAATGCAACCGAATGGGTTTTTACTTGTGTAGTTATGACATTTACGTACATTTGGACATATGGATGTGATTTTTGGATGTCGGAGTAGAAGAATGTTCAAGAAGAAAGGATAGCGGCATGCCTGCCGTTCTAGTTCTACCGTAACGGCAGGGTTGCCGTAACGACTTTAAATGCAACCGAATGGGTTTTTACTTGTGTAGTTAGGACATTTATGTACTTTTGGACATATGGATATGTTTTTTGGATGTCGGAGTAGAAGAATGTTCAAGAAGAAAGGATAGCGGCATGCCTACCGTTCTAGTTCTGGCGTAACGGCAGGGTTGCCGTAATGACTTTAAATGCAACCGAATGGGTTTTTACTTGTGTAGTTATGACATTTACGTACATTTGAACATATGGATGTGATTTTTGGATGTCGGAGTAGAAGAATGTTCAAGAAGAAAGGATAGCGGCATGCCTGCCGTTCTAGTTCTGCCGTAACGGCAGGGTTGCCGTAATGACTTTAAATGCAATCGAATGGGTTTTTACTTGTGTAGTTACGACATTTACGTACTTTTGGACATATGGATATGTTTTTCGGATGTCGGAGTAGAAGAATGTTCAAGAAGAAAGGATAGCGGCATGCCTGCCGTTCTAGTTCTGCCATAACGGCAGGGTTGCCGTAATGACTTTAAATGCAACCGAATGGGTTTTTACTTGTGTAGTTACGACATTTACGTACATTTGGACATATGGATGTGATTTTTGGATGTCGGAGTAGAAGAATGATCAAGAAGAAAGGATAGCGGCATGCCTGCCGTTCTAGTTCTGCCGTAACGGCAGGGTTCCCGTAATGACTTTAAATGCAACCGAATGGGTTTTTACTTGTGTAGTTACGACATTTACGTACTTTTGGACATATGGATATGTTTTTTGGATGTCGGAGTAGAAGAATGTTCAAGAAGAAAGGATAGCGGCATGCCTGGCGTTCTAGTTCTGCCGTAACGGCAGGGTTGCCGTAATGACTTTAAATGCAACCGAATGTGTTTTTACTTGTGTAGTTACGACATTTACGAAATTTTGGACATATGGATGTGATTTTTGGATGTCGGAGTAGAAGAATGCTCAAGTAGAAAGGTAACTAGTCTATTGTATCTAATTCATCATAAACACAACATGCATCCTTTAAGTTACTTGATTTATTTTATTATGAAATCTTAAAAATGAAGCATCATTAGTGTCATTATAACAACTAATACTTTAATTTTGTCTGTTTTCGAATGTTAACATATATGGGGATCGATTAAAGCATTAAATTAGTAAGGTATGATTATAACGACACGTACGCCGCTCTATTGTTTCCATAGCGGCATTTCTGCCGTTATGGGTATAAATTGTTCGGAACGACATGGAAATGAATACACGGGCATGTTAGAGTCATATTATAAAAAATAACACGTTTAGGACTGATACAAATGGATGACAAGTCCGGTTATGGCCATAACGGCAGTATGCCGCTTTATTGTATCCGTAACGGCTTTTGTGCCGTTATTGGCCTAAACTCTTCCGAACGACATAGAAATGGATACACAGACTTGTTAGACTGATTTTCTAAAAAATTAAGACATTCTTTGCTGATGCAAATGACTGCAAGTCCGGTTTATGAACATAACGGCACGTTTGCCGTTTTAGTGATTGGATAACGGCATCTGTGCCGTTATGCTGACAGATTATAAACAAAACTTGAAGAAAAGATCTGTTAACTACCTATTACGATATTTATCTGCTACAACGTTAAAAAAAATTTATCTCCCTGTTACATGTAGAGATGAGGTGTGCTGATCAAAATGAATGACAAGTATAAAATTATGAGTATAACGGCAGTATGCCGATTTAGTGTACCCGTAACGGCTTTTGTGCCGTTATTGACCTAAACTCTTCCGAAAGACATAGAAATGGATACACAGACTTGTTAGACTGATTTTCTAAAAAAATAAGACATGATGTGCTGATGCAAATGACTGCAAGTCCGGTTCATGAACATAACGGCACGTTTGCCATTTTAGTGATTGGATAACGGCATCTGTGCCGTTCTGCTGGCAGATTATAACCAAAACTTGAAGAAAAGATCTGTTAACTACCTGTTACGATATTTATCTGCTACAACGTTAAAAAAGAATTTATCTCCCTGTTACATGTAGAGATGAGGTGTGGTGATCAAAATGAGTGACAAGTATAAAATTATGAGTATAACGGCAGTATGTCGCTTTAGTGTACCCGTAACGGCTTTTGTACCGTTATTGGCCTAAACTCTTTCGAACGACATAGAAATGGATACACAGACTTGTTAGACTGATTTTCTAAAAAATTAAGACATTCTGTGCTGATGCAAATGACTGCAAGTCCGGTTTATGAACATAACGGCACGTTTGCCGTTTTAGTGATTGGATAACGGCATCTGTGCCGTTATGCTGACAGATTATAACCAAAACTTGAAGAAAAGATCTTTTAACTACCTGTTACGATATTTATGTGCTACAACGTTAAAAAAAAAATTTATCTCCCTGTTACATGTAGAGATGAGGTGTGCTGATCAAAATGATTGACAAGTATAAAATTATGAGTATAACGGCAGTATGCCGCTTTAGTATACCCGTAACGGCTTTTGTGCCGTTATTGGCCTAAACTCTTCCGAACGATATAGAAATGGATACACAGACTTGTTAGACTGATTTTCTAAAAAATTAAGACATTCTGTGCTGATGCAAATGACTGCAAGTCCGGTTTATGAACATAACGGCACGTTTCCCTTTTAGTGATTGGATAACGGCATCTGTGCTGTTATGCTGATAGATTATAACCAAAACTTGAAGAAAAGATCTGTTAACTACCTGTTACGATATTTATATACTACAACATGCGTAACAGTAAAATTCACAGTTTCAACAATACTAAAATGTATTAAAAACTTGAAATGCAAATTACATATTTTATCAAAAGGATGTTCAATTACTACATAAAGTGCGTCCATCTCTATGTAGCCGATAAAGGATTTGTAGAAGAATAGGAATCACATTTGCTGGACCATTGCCTATATGCCTCCATGTCCACCAACGCATTCTTTCTCCACAAACTCAACAAAATAACAAACTGATATCCACACCTTGTCCAACACATCCATCACTGCAATTCAACATAAAACAAATATATTTCAATTTATTATATCATAAAGTACTACACTATACATGTCAAAATGCAAAAAATAAATTTTTCACTCAATACATGAAGAATGCTAACTATTAACCTATGTCTAATAGTACTAAATTAGTCACATTTTCAAAGCCAATTATCACAATCAATGCTAGGTATATGGTGTCAGTCAAAAATTAGATAATGACATGCGTGCCGTTATAGATCAAAGATAACAGCAAATATGACGTTATGACAAATTATTAAACAAATGCATATATCAGCAACATTTTTGTAAACCCTGGATGTTATATACATACTGACAGTGAAAAAAAAAAGATAACGGCATGAGTGTCGTTATACATCACAGATAACGGCATGCATGACGTTATGGCAAATTCGTAAATAAATACATAAATCAGCACTGTATAATACACCAGAATAAAAAATGTAGCAAAAAAATTATAGGAAATGATTTTAATGTGTACCTTTTTTCTTCTCCAATTGCAAATCTAAAATGTGGATTATTTAACAATTTCACAAACCACTCTAGCTTCAATGGGCAAAAGAGGATGACAAATAAGAATATTGTTGGATTTCTATGTAGAACAAGTGCAATGGAAGAGAGAGAGAGATGAGAGAATGATTGATTGTTGCTGTAGAGAAGAAAGAATGGGTATGAATCGGTTGGGTGGAAAAAATTAGGGCTTGTTGGATTGTAATTTTGGGTATCAAGATCATTTGACAAGTATGGGTATTTTGGACATTGTTTAATATCTTTTGTATTTTATTTATTGAATAAATCTATTTGACAAAACATTGTGGAAGGACATCTATTTTACTAAACTTATGCTTTGACACATCTTTTTAACTTAAAACCCCATCTCTTTAATCAATACTCAGTCAGAATAAAAAATATAGTATCGAGGTCTATTTGATGTAACTCTAAATCTAAATCTAAACAAATTATCATAGCTAGCATAGGCGTACACAAACCTTTTTCACAAAATGAAAATGAGCTTTGTTTATCATAAACTTATTAGTCTTCCACTCAGTTTTTGAGAACCAAAATGTTCTGAATAAACTTAATGTCCAATTAGAAATATCAACACATCTCAAATATGGTTGGATTTCTATACTCTATCTATACTTCCATCATTTCCAATTTTTCCTCATTATACTCGTTTAAGTAAGGAATTTTCTAAACTTGGAATCATTGAAATGAGATTGTTCCCATTTGATGAAATTAAATTGCTCCCACTTGGAAACAAATTACTTCCACTTGAATCAAAAGTTTAAAGCACTCATCAATACTTTAACTGATTCACCACGCACATAATCTCAAATTCATCAATATTCTCCAAAAGTCTCTCCCTTACTAGGAAAAATGTTATATATTATGACTTAATATCCATCCAAAACTCACAAATGTACCTTTTGGACTGTCATTGTATCTCATAGAGATGCAACTCATTTTTAACATACTCAGCTTCCAAACTTATTTTGAAAATTTTCAATAATTGAAAATGAGCTATTTATAAATCAAGAAAATGAGCTGCAGGAACTTTCGGTCGATCAATTCAACACTTTCGGTCGACCGAAAGTTCAAAACTATCTGTTATACTATTTGAGCCATTAGACTTTCGGTTGATCAAATAATTTCGGTCGACCGAAAGTTCAAAACTAGCCGTTATAACACACATTGTTGCAAAAAAAAATTGACATGGAGTCCCCGTATTTCGTACAAACCAATAAGAATAGAAACTTATCATATATGTATCACCTAAACTTCAACATCATCACATCACAACGCAATGCAATAATCATAACAAAAGAAAGCATTTCAACCACAATATGCAAAGTAAGTAGCACAAGGAACATTAACATAAAAGAAAATGTAATAGTTTGAAACATGAGTACATAGTTAAAACAAAAGGTTTGTGAAAAATCAATACTAAAGATGAAAATATAAAGATGTGATCTTCAATCAGCTTCCGGTGGTGGAGGTGGATTAGGCTGGTAGATTGAGTAAAAATGAGCGAAGAAGGCCTCTAGAGAAGTGTGCATTTGTTGAAGTTGATGTTGGATGCCTTCAACCGCAGTGGTGAGAGAATCGGTACGCCCGTTTAAAATATTGAATTGATCTTCAGAGATGGATCGACAGGGAGGTGCTGTAACTTGCGAAGCTCGAGTCTGTGGTCTTGGTCGAGGCTAATCATCCACCTCGCCTTGTTCATCACCTTCACAGGCACCCCCTTGGTCACCTCACCTGCAGCCGCACCTTCACCAATCTCCAATTCTTCTTCGGCTTCTTCTTCGATAAATGGCCAACTCGTAGGTCCCGAAGCATCATCAAAACCTTGAGTATTACACACCCATTGCCCGTCACCCTTGACAATTTTCATCCGTTTGAGAGTGTTGATGTTGATAATATCGATGTGTTTTGGTTTAAGAATAGGCTCATTGTCAAGAGGTACATTGAAGTGATTGAAAATTTTGGTGAATATCATGCCGTAGGGTAGCCCTAGAACTCTTGGAGATGTATGGACATGATGAAGATGTTGGATGAAAATGTATGGGAAATCCAGATTACGACCGACAAGGAAATAATTGAGAATGAATAGGTCGAGATGATTGACTTCGTCATAATGACCACTATGGGGTACAATTGCATGAGCAATTGCACGATGAAGGACCTTGCATGGAATAGTCAAATGGTTGAGGTTCAAGGTCATAGTGGTAGTAAGTGGTTGGGCAGTAACACGACTACATGCCTCAAGTTCATTGTACCCCTTGAACCTAACAGGATAATGGGTGACATATGCATAATTTTCGCACGGTTGCAATCCTAGGAAGTTTCTAATGAGGGATCGTTTGATAGCGACTCGGGTTCCCCTAACAAGACTAGTAATTTCATGCAGATAGAAAGTGGCGTTTCGAAAGAATTGCCTAATTAATTTTGGGTAGGAATTTTCTGGAAATTGACATAAAATTTTTCCATCCTGTATCTTCAAAATAACGCTCAATTTGAAACGAAGGGCTTGAAGGTAAAATTCGAAGAAATCGATGGACTTATCTATGAGAATTGGATGATCGGAGAAGCGGTCGGGCAAGGATGCACGTTCCTCAACGTTTGATGAGCTTGCTTTGCCTTTCTTCGATTTCTTCTTGGGAGGTATTGTGATTTTTTCGAGATTTTGAAGGCAACAATAGAATTTCTTGAAATTTTTTGGTGAAAATGGGTGAAGATAATGGAAAAAGAGTAGAAATCGAACTTTAAAGTAGAGAATGGTGATTTTGATGGGGTGAAACCGAATTAAAATGAGAAATATGGATATGGTCGTGATTTTGCCCCAAAGTGTAGGGTTTTGATAATTCTTGGTGAAATTGGAAGGAAAAAATCAAAATATTGATAAAGATGATGATGGATAACACGAATTTTTGGATTCTTTAAGTGATTTGATGAAATATGATGGATTTTGGAATGAATATGGAGAATGGAATTCGAGATTAAGGTTTATAAAATGATTTTGGGGATGAAATTGATGTTTAATCATTCTGAATCCACGCAACGTTCGGTCGACCGAAAGTTTGTGGGTCGACCGAAACTCTGCAAGTGTGAAAAGTGGTAGCTGCAGGAGGGTTCGGTCGTGTAATTGTCGACCGAAACTCTGGTTACGGTCGTACAGAAGGTCGACCGAAACATGTTTCGGTTGAACACTTTGCTCAACCAAAAGTCACCTTTCGGACGACCGAAAAGTTTTGGTCGACCGAAATGCTCAAAAATCAAATTTTGCATATATTTCGGTTAAAACAAATATATAATGTAAATTTACCCACAAATATCATTTTCATCAATAATACCCATTCCTCTTCTAATGTATGAAAATCTATCATGAGCTAGAGGTTTAGAAAAAATATCGGCCAATTGTTTTTCGGTATTAACAAATTCTAAGAAAATGATGTCGAATTTCAATATACTTTGTGTGAGAGTGCAAGAAGGGATTTTTTGACAAATTAGTAGATTAGTGTTGTCACATATAATAGGAGCATTTTCAAAAATCAAGTGATAATCACTAAGAGTTTGATTCATCCACAAAACTTGAGCACAACAACTAGCGGTCGAGATACATTCGGCCTCGGTGGTAGATAGTGCAACGGAATTTTATTTCTTGCTAAACCATGACACAAGTGCAAAGCCTAGAAAGTGACAATTTCCACTTGTACTTTTTCTATCAATTGTGCAACCCGCCCAATTGGCATCCGAATAATTTATAAGATCAATATGAGTGCCTTTTGGATACCAAAGTCCCAAAGTTCTAGTGCCACATAAATATCTAAAAATATGTTTTAATGCAATTAGATGAGATTCTTTAGGATTGGATTGAAATCTAGCACATAATCACACACTAAACATAATATCGGGTCTACTTGCGGTTAAGTAAAGAAGAAATCCAATCGTACCTCGATATTTTGTAATGTCAATGGAAGTGCCTTGCTCATCTTTGTCCAATTTGATTGAAGCACTCATTGGAGTATTCATTGGGTTCAAGTTTTCCATCTCGAACTTTTTGAGCATGTCCACAATGCACTTAGTTTAACTAATGAATATTCCTTCACTAGTTTGTTTGATTTGAAGCCCGAGGAAGAATTTTAACTCTCCCATCATGCTCATTTCAAATTCATTGCTCATACATTATGAAAATTCTTCACAAAGAGAAACATTAGTTGCACCAAAAATAATATCATCAACATAAATTTGTACAACAATCATGTCTTCCTTTTTGGTTTTGATAAAAAAGTGTAGTATCCGCATTTCCCATTTGAAAGTCATTTGAAATAAGAAATTTGCTCAATCTTTCATAGCTCTAGGAGCTTGTTTTAAACCATATAGAGCATTTCTTAGTTTAAATACATTATCCGAAACTTTATGATTTTTGAAACCGGGAGGTTGTTCAACATAGACTTCTTCTTGAATAAAACCATTTAAAAATGCACTTTTGACATCCATTTGATAAATAGTAAAATCCTTGTGACAAGCAAAGGCAAGAAGCATACGAATGGATTCTAGTCTAGCAACCAGTGCAAAAGTTTCTTCAAAATCAATGCCTTCTTCTTGATTGACCTTGGGCCACTAATATAGCCTTGTTACGCACAATTATACCGTTTTCATCCTTTTTGTTTGGAAAAACTCATTTTGTACCAATAACGGTTTGATCATTTGGTCTATCAACTAAATTCTAAACATGATTTCTTTCAAATTGATTTTGTTCTTCTTGCATTCCAAGTATCCAATACTCATCAAACTCGGATTCTTTGAAATTCTTTGGTTCAATTTGAGAAATAAAGGCACAATTATTTAAGAATCCTTTAGTAGAGTTTCTAGTACTTACCCCTTTTGAAGGATCACCAATTATGAGCTCTTTTGGGTGAGATGGAGCAAATCTCCATTCAATAGGAAGTGTTTGATCACTTGAGTTTTTGGAAGATTGTCCTTCTTCTTGTTGAGGAGTTGGTTCTTCCAAGTCTTTTTCTTCATTTTCTATGGGAATTTCATTGCTTTGATCTTGAATATTCATTTCCTCAAAAGGAATTTCCAAACCTACATTAACACCTTTCTCTTGATCAAGAGAATTAGTTTCATCAAAAGTAACATGTATGTATTCTTCCACTACTAGAGTTATTTTGTTAAAAATTCTATAAGCTTTGCTAATGGATGAATAACCAAGAAAAATTCCAACATCGAATTTTGAATCAAATTTTCCCAAGTTTTCTTTTGTGTTAAGAATAAAGCATTTACAACCAAAAACCTTAAAATACCCGATATTGGGAATTCTATTTTTCCAAAGCTCATAAGGAATTTTAGTTTTCTTTCGACTTACTAAAACTCTATTTAAAATATAGCAAGCGGTGTTAACAGCTTCGGCCCAAAAATATTTTGGTAAATTATTTTCATTTAGCATGGTTCTAGCCATTTCTTGCAATGTGCGATTCTTCATTTCTACCACACCATTTTGTTGAGGAGTTCTAGGAGCCAAGAAATTATGTTCATACCCATTTATTTTGCAAAACTCATCAAAAGCCATGTTATCAAATTCTCCACTATGGTCTCTTCTTATAGTTGTAATAGATAATCCTTTTTCATTTTGAACCTTTTTGCAAAAATGTTTAAATGCATTCAAAGCTTCATTTTTCAAATTTAAAAATAAAACCCAAGTAAGTCTTGAGAAATCATCAACAATGACAAAAGTATAGTGTTTACCACTCAAACTTGCGGTATTAGATGGTACAAAAAGATCCATCTGAAGAAGTTGTAATGATTCTTTGGTGGAAGAAAATTGTTTATTTTTTAAAGAATTTTTGGTTTGTTTTCCAAATTGACAAGTATCACAAATTTTATCATTTTCAAATTTCAAACTAGGTAGGCCTTTAACAAAGGAATTTTTTGATATAAGGTCCATACTAACATGACCTAATCTTCTATGCCATAACCAAGTGTCATCTTTAAAACTTGACAAACATTTTAATTCTTCCTCAAATTCAATGTTGATGATATAGACATCTTCACTTCGGCTTCCTATGAACAATACCTCTTTCGATGTAGCATATTTGATAAGACATCTAGAAGAATCAAATTTAATATGATAACATTTATCACATAATTGACTAATACTTAGCAAATTATGTTTGAGATTATTGACTAATAAAACATTTTCAATAGAAGGACATAGATGATTACCAATATTTCCAATACCAATGATTTTTCCTTTGGCATTATCTCCAAAAGTGACATGACCTCCATCCTTTCTTTTGAATTTTGATAAGAGTGATTTATCTCCGGTCATGTGCTTTGAGCAACCACTATCCAAGAACCAATTGCTCTTTACTTTTGTTGATACCTATAAAACATGACTTAATTTTTGACTTCTTGGTACCCACATAATTTTGGATCCTTGATAGTTAGTTCCTTGAACCCTCTTATGCCTTTCTTCAAAGTGTAGTTTCTTTTTAACTAAACAATTAAAAGCTACATGTGGTTGAGGTTTTGACAAAAGTATTTTGATGAAAGGAATAAGAAGTAGAAGCTTTAACAAAGGAGTTTTTGGTAGATTTTTGTTTCAAAAATGGTTTGTATCCAACTCCTCCTTTATCAAAAGCACATTGTTGTTTACCAAGCATTAGTTCAAAATTTTTCTTGCCTGGAGTGAATTTGTGAGCAATGTATGTTAAATCTAAAACTTTCTCCTTTAGGGAGAGGTTTTCTACAATCAATGCATTTTGATCATGAAACTTCTTTTCAATATCCTTTTGTTTTTCCAAATTCTTTTCGACTTCATTTTTCAATAAAATGTGTTGCTTTTTAAGAGTGGAATGTTTAAAAACAAGTTTTTCAAAAGCTTCAATCATTTCTTCATATGAGGTAGATAATTCATCATAGAAAGGAATGTCATTTGTATTTACCTCATCTTCAATGGTCATGAAGCACATGTTTGCAACTTCATCTTGACTTTCACTTCCCTCTTGCTCATCATCACTATCATCCCAAGTAGCTTATAGAGCTTTCTTTTTGAGAAATTTTCTCTTGTTGGAACATTCGGTTCTTTTGTGACCGGGTTTATCACAATCATAGCAAATAATCATTTTCTCTTCTCCTTTATCTTCTTTCTTTTGAAATTTATGGTTGTTGCGAAAAGCTTTCCACTTTTTGACAAGGAGAACAAGATCATCAAGTTCCTCATCACTCTTGTTAGAGTTTGAGGCTTCTTCATCATTTGATGACTTTAAGGCAATTTGTCTACTAAGAGGATCCTTCATTTCTTCCTCTTTTGCTTTTCTAGACTTTTCTTTTGTCTCGGCATGATTTAGCTCATATGTCATCAATGTTCCATAGAGCTCTTCCAAGGGATATGTGTTGACATCTTGGGTGTTTTCAATCAACATCCTCAATGGGCTCCAATCTTCCGAGAGAGACCTAAGCATTTTGCTAACAAGTTCACCATTAGAAAATTTTCGATCAAAATCATTAAGACCATTAACAATATCAGTAAATCTAGTAATCATGCTAGCAATGGGTTCATTTTGTTTCATGAAGAAATTTTCACAATTTTTATACAAGAAATTTTAGTTTTCTTAAATTTATTTGTGCCAATGTGTGTGACTTCTAAAGCATGCCAAATATCGTGTACGGAATCACATGTGCTAATACAATTAAATTCATTAATACTAAGTGCACAATAGAGAAGATTTTAGGCTCTACACTAGTACAATAACAGTCAAAGTCGTCCGTTGTAAAACGGAAAAGGCGTCGGTTGTACAGGAGACGCCTACAGTAGTGACGCTAAAAGTGCATACTTAAGGCGTCAGTTGTGAACCGACGCCTTATCATAACTTAAGGTGTCAGTTGTTAAGTAAAAATCGACGCCTTAAGTTATAAAAAGGCGTCGGTTGTTCTTAAAAACCGACGCCTTTAAGTAACTTAAGGCGTTGGTTGTTGAATAACCAAAATCAAATGCATACTCACATCAAGACATACTCAACATAGTGTAGCTAAATATTTCATAAACCTAGATCCCAGGTGGTTAGACAATGCTTTTCTAACAATTTATTACATCTCTCAGGTATGATCAGTTCATCGTGCTTTTCTATAAAATCCTAAGGTTCCTTCTACTTATGTGTTTCTAATCATCAAACATTTACATTTTTCAATACATGGCAGTCAGAATTAGCTAAGCCTGCCTAAACGATCAATGGTAAGCGGTTTCCTAATCCATGCATTTAGTTTCAAAAGTCTCAGTCCCTCAAGCTTAATTACTTGGTCACAAAGGCTACAGAGAAAAGTTAAAGACATTTTTATGTCTTATGTGTAAGTCATCTCACCATTAAGCTTTCTAGTTGACCCATGTAGTGAGCTTTAGACTGATTGCTCCCAACTCAGATGAATTTAGTGTACCAAGTTTTAAACGCTTAAAAGCTTAATTGCTCGATTTAAAAAAGGTTACGAAGAGAAGAATAAGACTAATTTATTAAGTGCTAGTGCTGGTATATACTCATTGACCAAGACTCCTTAGACCAAAGTTACATTTTGGGAATTTCATACTCTCAAAAGTTGAAGCCTACCTTCACCAATCTTTCCACCCCCATACTGCTCTTGAGAAAGTATAGATTCTAAGTTTAAAGGTTGGGATGTCTATAGATCTAAGGTTAGGAATCATAGAGTCAAACCTAGGTCGAAAAAATTTAAAATTGCCCCACATATACTGAATAAATCTCGCCACAGGTAATTATCAAACCATGGCTATGTGCTCGGTTTAAGAAAAGTCTAACATGGGGTTAAATCTCAAACTGGTTCACTTCTTGAGGCCTAGTTTTGGTAGGTTATCCCAATTGTACCGAGAGGACATTTTGATGATGTAGAGGATTGCCACCGGTCATAGGTTGAACATTTGTGATTTGATCATCTTTGGCATCTTCGAATTTATTCTTCAGCCTAAGTGTAACGCCCCGAATTTCGTAAAACCTGAGATGCCACTTCGTCCTTTTAAGCTAACTTTATTGCGGAAATAAAATGAATTCTAAACATCATTTTTTATTTGAAAATCAATAAAACGAACTTAAATTCAAACAACTTTATATAAAACCATTCATAAAATTATAAATTCAAAATTTTTTGGTTTCATAAAGACAAAATAAATTATTAAAACTCATAAATTTTGACTTAAAAAAATAGCTCCATTATTTAATTTTCCATTGTTGCCCTACATTCGCCACCGTCTCCGAAATCTGCAAAACCTGTTAAAATAACGGAAAAAATATTTTGAAAAAATACTCAATAGACTCATCGCAAATAATTTATTTACAGAATAATTGAATACATACTTATACAATTATATAGTGACATCATCATCATAATCAGAGGCTCTTTAAACAAAATCATAGGGTGTGGGTAGTCTCGTCTCATGCATTAAAGCATGTAAATTATGCATAACAACATAATTTCTCATTTTATCTCTTAAGAGATATTCTCGTCTTATCTCGTCTCATGTATCAAATCATATAAATCACGTAAATTCATATATTACATGCAATTATTGTAGCGACCGAAAAATTTTATTATAATAAAAATTAAATTTATTAATATGTGTCGCTACAATTTCACTCAATTACTAATAAAAACGTGTTCATCCAGCCATGTCAACTTTTTTAAGATTTTAGAAAATACATTTAAAATCATATAAATCTTTAAGTCCGTTTTGCAAATTTAAATTTGTCCAAAATTATTTTTTGATTTTGAATACAAATCTTTATTTTAATCCCATAACCAAATACCTGATATTTTTTTAAAAAAATTTATGGCTGTTAAATTCAAAGTGTAACCCCAATTCATCATATTCTCAAACATTCCAAAATGATATCGCCATTCAATGGCAGATTAATTTTCTCCATCGACGTAGGAGTTAAAGATATGCTTCAACTTTAGCCATGTATAAATCACCCCTCCCATTTCTTTCCCTCACACGATCATTGCAAAAATTTGGGTAAGCATTTCCTTTGTCTCAACCATTAGCTCCTCAGTTTCTTCATCGACTGCAAAAGCCAAACCAAAGCCACCAGTCACAGACATTATGCCCTCAGTCACTGGTTGTCCTTCACCCAAACCACCGGCCACTCCAAGCACGAGATACCGTAACAACTAATCCCCATCACTGAGACCTCATCATCGCAAGCCACCAACCAAATTCAAGAAACCCAAAACTTCATGTCCCATCCAAAAAAATAAAAACCCAAATGAAGAAACACAATACTCACCTTCGTCGCCGAAAATTCTGGCAGGAAATCGTAATCTCCAATATCGAATCCATGCCTCGGTTTACCTCAATCCTTCCACCAAATCGCACCAAAATAGTTCCTCCTCTCCACCAACCACCAGCAGGTCGGTTGCCACCACGCAGTGACGACAATATCGCCTGCTGCACTGTCGACGATGGGATGATGGAGGAGGGGGCTTCGCCCCTCCTGACTGCCTCTCTACTGTTCGAACAGCAGAGAGAGAGAGAAATGGAAATTATATATTTTTTTGTTTGAATTTTCGAAATTTGTCCTTGTGTCCCATGTTTCTCAAAGTTAATTATTTTGAGTCCCATTGATTTTAAAATGTTTATTTCAGTCCCATGTTTTAAGATATTATTTAAGCCCTACAGTTTTAAAATATCCCAGTCAGTCTCCTGCTGTTCTGAAAATTTTAATTAAGTCCCAAATATTTTAATCTATTTTTAAAACACTCAAATTTATTCCTAATTTCTAATTTAATATTTATTTTTTTTGGCTAGACAACGCGAATGGAAAGTTAGAGATTTGAAGTTTCCCTGCTCGACTCGAACTCATTAGAATTTGAGGTAGACTCATTCTTAATAATTGATTTTAGCTATGATGTACATGTGAAATGCGATTATGTGATTTATTCATATGTTAATATGAATTGAGATGAGACGAAGTTATGATGTTATATGCGCTATAACTTACATGCATTATTGCACGTTGAGACGAGACGAAGCTACTTTTCCACACTCATATTTATATGAATATGGAATGTTATATGCGTTATAACTTACATGCACAATGGATGTTGAGACGACACGAGGCTACTTTTACGCACTTATGTGATATATGATATGATGTTATGGTTAGCATGATTTGCATTTTTATGTGTAATATCATAGTTTAAGGTTAATTTTTTTGTAATGAGTTTACTGAGTATTTCTTCAAAATACTTACTCCGTTGATGGTTTTGAATAATATTTTATTCGAATTTTAAAGAAAATTGTTATTTTCCTCTCAATTTATCATTTTGAAAATTAGTTTGGGACGATGAAGTGACGTTCCGGGTATTTAGAACTCGAGGCGTTACAATTATAATTTAAACTAATTAGTGTGGGGGAATCTACCTCAAATTCACTAGTTTGAAAATAGAGCAGGAAGATCTCGTCAATCTTCTAAGGGGGGTTTATTCAATGTAGACTTTAAAAGATTTTTAAAGATTTTAAAGGATTTGAAAAGTTTAGGTGTATTTAATTTAGACTTTAGAGATTTCATAAAAATCTTGAGGTATTTAATATAGATTTTAATTGACATTTTAAAAGTCCATAAAAGTCATGGTGTATTAAATAAAGACTTTTAAAAGTCTTTAAAAATCATGTGTTATTCAAAATGTTAATGACTTTTAAAGACTCCTATGAAATTCTTATTGTACTAACTTTTAAACAGAATGTACAACCACAAAATCTCTTAATTTGTCTCTCTTCAACCTCCAAGATTTTGAAAGACTTTCCAATTTTTTTTAAAAAAAATATCTTTAAATTGTAATTTTGTTTCTTTTATACTTTCATGTTATTTTTAGAAATATACAACTAAACAAATCATTAATTTTATTCTCTTTAACTTGTTATATATATATATATTTTTTCATTTTAATATTCTTTCTTTATATTTTGGCTCTCTTTATTTTCATCATTTTTTTTTCAATTTTTTTATGAAAATAAATTCAATTAAAATTTTATAGAAAAATAATAATTAAATTGTATCAAAACAAATAATAATTAAGCAAAGTGATTCTAGAATTTTCTTCAAATAAATTTGTATATTCAATAATATTAATTAAAAATCAATCGAAATCTATAAAAAATTGTATATTCAAAATTTTTATGAATATAGCATGTTTTTTATGTTGATGTTAGATGTGATTTTATTTTTTTCCCATTTTTTTTAATCACAAATATTTCTCTATTTATCTCCCATGTTTTTTTTAATTCACTTGACATATAATTATTATTAACTATTCACATTTACACCATATGAAGATTAATTTATTAGTGTTCAAATTGTTGAATAAAAAAATAAAAGTCTGTAAAAATTTTTGAAAGTCAATTAAAGTCTTTTAAATCAATCCATAAAAGTCTTTAAAAGTACATGAAAATCTTTTAAATAAATATCCACAAAAGTGTTTGAAAGTCTATAAAAATTTATAAAAATCAATAAAATCTAACGAAATCCATTAAAAAAAGTTTTTAAATGTCTTTCGAAATCTTAATTAAATAAATCCTTAAATCACTAAATGTTTCGTCTAATAAAAAAGGTAATTTTAAAAATCAAAATATAACAATATATCACACTCATATGTCTCTCTCTCTCTCTAAACTCGTTAGAGAGAGAGAGAGAGGAGGAGTGAAGCGAAGGGGTGAAGCCCCTTCTAGCCAGCGAAGCACCGCCGGGTGAGGCAGCAGTGAGATTGGTACGATGTGTGAGACAAGGAGCAGATTTTTGGGCACGAAAAATGAGGCAAACTGAAGCTTGGATAACCCTTGGATTTTGGGATTTCTGGAGGTATTCCGGCCAACACAGGATGGCGGTTAAGGTAAGTTGTTTGGGTTCTATTTATTATTGGTTTTTGGGTTTTGATTTGGGTGAGGATTTAAGATTGATGGTGGCATTAGGCGGAGATTTATGTGGCTTGGGTTGAAGAAGGTGGCGGTGGTTTCCGGTCAAAGTTGTGGTGCCTAGGGCTTTGTTTTTGTTATTAAGTGTGGGATTGCAGGAAGTGTGAGTTGGTGGCTATGGTTCGAGGCTCGGCGGAGAGGCATTGCGGCGGTCGATTTGTGCGGTTGAATATCGAGATTTGCATAATTGTGGGTAGTTTATAGTCGACGATGGCGGTTCGATTTTGGTGGATGTGAAATTGGGTTCGACTGGATGATGAAGGTTTCGGTTTATGGTGTCGTAAAGAAGTTTGGATTCAAGTGCTGGAATGTACAGTTTCGCTCATCCCCTTCGATTCATCATTCGAATCGAGGCGAAGATTCTCAATGTTGGATTAGAGGTAGTTGAGGGATTAGGCTTTGTGTGAATTGATGACGCTGTTGGTTTTACAAGTTGCGGTGGGCCGTGGGTGTTCAGATGGTGACGGGCAGTAGTGATGGTCGAGAATGTGGTGTTCTTGAGTTCTCCTTGTCTCTTTCAAATCCATTATTTGGATTGAAAGGGACGATCTTCAACTTCTCCAAATCCATTTATTGGACTGGAGAATGCTAAAGGATTACGAACTTTATGATGCCATGGTTTCGGTTGAGAGGAAGAATTCTTACCCACTGATTACTTGGAGTTTGCTAAGCTTTTCTGTCTGTGTGAAGGATTAGGGAGAGAGATATGTGTTGGTTTTGTTTTCAATTTTAGGTAACTTAGGCCAGATTGACATATTCTGCTTTAGACAAATTCACAGGATTGAGGGTGATTATGGGGAAGGAGAATACATGTTGAATATGCGAGGGAGAGATTTTGGGGATTCAAAATTGAAATGAACGTGAAGTGGGGATTTTGTCACTTGGTTTGGTTTCTAGATTGGGCCAAGAGGGTTTGGTTGGATTAAATTGAGATTGGACAATAAGAAAATAAAATTAAGAGTTGGCCTTAAAAGGTTGGATCTAAAATAAAGGGATAATTGCACAGGATACTAACATTATCTATCAAAACTGAATTTTACTGCTCAACAAAGAAAAATTGAAAAATACCTGAGTTCTTCCCCGGCTGCATTCACTGCCTACCAGTGACAACCACCGACTCACTTTCACCACCAGCATCAACCACTACCAAACCACCGTCACCACCCGCATCAACCACCAAACCACCGCCATCGAACTGGGATGGCCCCGAATTTTGTTGATTTCACAATTCCCGACCATTACTGGCACTGCGAACCACCACCCACATCAACCACCATCGCTACAACCACACTGCACACACAAATACCACCACAATCATCATCACCACCTGCTACAGCCAACTCCATCGTCACCAACCACTACACACACCTACGCTGCCACCACCTCAGCCAACAAGTCTCCACAAACTACACACTCCACCACCATAGCACCACACAACCTTGATGACCACCACTGAACAAACAAACACCACCAACTAACCGCACCTCACACTCTGTAGAGAAGAAGCTGCGCGACCTATGCCATCCACATTGGCTGTGCGACCGTTGAAGGGCTGCCGGCCGGCCAAGTCAAGATTGGGGGTTTTCGATTTTAGGGAGGTGAGAATGAAGAGATAGATGATTGTGAAATTTGTGATGCCGTCTCCCTATAGCTGAAGAATTGCTGTCTCGCATCTCGTTTTGTGCCTATATATCAATAGCCAATGGAAATGCTGAATCTTGCTGATTTTGAAGAAATAATTTAAAAGGGGATGTGAAAATGACAAAAAATGTAATTAATAGTGTATGAAAAGTGTTTGATTTTATGTTGGAGATAAAGTATCATAAAAAATTGTAAAATATCATTCTGTAATACTAGAAAAAATTGAAATGTATCATAAGTATCATATTGTGATACTAGAAAAAAATGAAAAAAATATCATAAGTATCACAATGATTCTAGGAAAATTTGAAAAGTATCATAAGTATCACATTGTGATACTAGAAAAATTGAAAAAGTATCATAACTATCATATTGTGATACTAAAAAAAATTGAAAAGTATCATAAGTATCATAATCTGATACCAACATAATCATAAGTATCATACTGTGATACTAACATATTTAAAAAGTATCATAAGTATTTTTCAGTTTTTAAAATTTTATTATAAGTAATTTTCAAGTTTTATAAAATGTAAGTAAATTTCAATTTGATCCCTAAAAGTAGGGTATTTTTGTGAATAGCCCTAAAATAAATTAAAATTTGGACTTAAAATAGGGAAAAAATATATAAATAAGGTGTTTTAAAATACAAAATTACAAAAATGAGGTCAAACTTGTATTATTTCAAAAATCAGGTTGTAACTATAATTAATTAATTAATTAATTAATTAATTAATTAATTAAATTACATAAATAAATAAAAATATTTTAATAAATATATAAATTAATGTCACAATATGGGTAAACAGCGCAAATGGTCCCCAACCTTTAGGTTTCTTGCAAAAATGGCCCCCAACATTTAAATTTTTGCATTTATATCGTTAGAATCACCAAACGTTGCGAAAATGGTCCCTACTGTTAGATTCCGTTAGTATCAACCGTTAAAAATGTGTAAATAGCACAAATGGTCTCTAACCTTTGAGTTTCTTGTGAAAATAATCCCTAACATATTAATGTCATATTTGGCATATTTAGTCTGTAAAATCCAAATGTTTGGCATATTTAGTCCCTAATATATTAAGTTCTTACTTTTGAGTATTTAATACCTAACGTGGCTTTTAATTGTAATTTTTTGAAGAATTTGTGATTAAAAAAATGAATTTATTTGTAGATTATTTTATTGATGGAATGTATGGTTGAAAATGAGTTTTAAAAAAATAAATTTTATTCTGGATTTCTAAAGTGTACAATAAAATATTTAACAAAAATTCTCTGCATTAACAGTTCAATCTATTGGTAAAAAATAAATAAATAAATAAATTATATATATATATATATATTAATTTATATATATATATATATTTTTTAATTTATACATAAATTTTAAAAAAAAATCCTACTTTTTAACCCAAATTCTCCAAGTATACTTTTCAAATCGACCGATTTTCAAAATCGAAAAACGAAAGTAGAACTAATAAAAACATATTTGTTATTCGATTCCTAAAATGATGTCCAATATATTTGTTTGTTTATAATCCATGAATTTTTTTTTTTTTTTTACTAGTAAGTTGAAAGGTTAATGCAGTGAATTTTTGTTAAATATTTTATCATGCACTTTAGAAATGCAGAATAAACTTATTTTTTTAAAATACATTTTCAACAACACATTCAACCAATAAAATAATTTACAAATAAATTCAAATTTTTTTTTTAATCACAAATTCTTCAAAAAATTACAATAACAAACCACATTATTTGAAATAATTGGTCTCAAATAGGAGATTAATATGTTAAGGACTAAATATGCTAAACCTTTAGAGATTTAATATGTTAGGGACTAAATACGCCAAAAGTTTGGAGGTTACAAACTAAATATGTCAAACATGACCTTAATATGTTAGGGGCTATTATTGCAAGAAACTCAAAGGTTATGGACCATTTGTGCTATTTGTACGTTTTTAACGTTGGAAATTAACGGAATCTAACATTAGGGACCATTTTCGCAACGTTTGGTATTTTTGAGGGTATAAATACCAAAATCTAAACGTTGGGGGACCATTTTTGCAAAAAAAAAAATCAAAAGTTGGAGACCATTTGTACTGTTTACCCATCAAAATATTGTATAATTTCAAGTTACAGAAGACAGATTTTTTAGGTCAGGAATTTATTTTAGGTCACAAGTAAATTTTTAAGATCAAGACTTATTTTTACGTCACAGCTTTAATGTATTTTAGGTCACAACTGATAAATGAATAGATCACAAATCTTTTAAGTGTCAATTATCAAATTATTATGTTACAATTATTTGATTTCTAGGTCACAACTTATTAGGTCACACATTTTTATTTTTAAGTCATCAGAACCACTGCACAGAAATTCTGATCGGTGCCACCATTTTATCTGCACAACCACCACCGACCACCGGTATCCACTCTCCCTGCGGTGGCGGCAATGATGGCACCCACTACAAGAGCGGGAGCAGCAACGCAGATATGCACGACGACAATGCCACAATCTTAGATCTGGACGACGAATCCAGCAATGTGCAAAGATCGATGCCACCATTTTATCTGTACAACCACCGCCGATATACACTCTCCCGCTGGCGACAACGATGATGACGACACCCACTATAGGAGAGGGAGCAGCATTGCAGATTTACTGGATGACGATGTCACAATCATAGATCTTCAAGGAAAATCCAACGGTGTGAGTATATTGGCAGTCTTCATTTGAGGCATGGGCTTCTCTCCGGTTCTTCTTTTTTGTGCTTCTCACCAGTGCTTCTTTTATGTGCTTATCTTCGATTCTTCTTTTTCGTGCTTCTCCCCGGCGCTTCTACAACTTCTTCTTTGTACTCTCTCTGTGCTTCTTATCTCATCAGCAATCTTTGTTTGGGGCATGGCTGGAGTGCGGCAGTCATGGTGTGTGGCAGGGATGAAGGGGCGTCGTGTGGCATAACGCTGCGTGTGGCTCTCATTGAGAGTGAACGTATGGAAGAGAGAACAATTGGGGTTTGATGTGGAGTTGTATGGCGTGGGATTGTGATAAGATTTGGATAATTAATTTAATTTCAAAATATCATTATTTTAATTAATTAATTAATTTTGAGATTTTAATTATAACTTGAAATTTGAAGTCATACGTGTTTAGTCTCATATTTGAATTTGGATATTTAAAAGTAGGAGTGTAATTTCCACTTAAAATAATTTAAATCCAATTAATTGAAAATTGGACTTTAAAATAAATAATGGACTTGGGACATCATTTAATAAAATTTGGAATTGGACTACGATTTTTTAAATAAATTTAATTTCACTTAATTGGCTAGACGATCCCCTTTTTAAAATAAATTGGCAAAGTCGTAGCGACACATCTTTTAAAATAAATAATATTTATTTAAATGAGTCACGAAAATTCCTAGTTGCTACACTAAGACAAGGATCATGGTCTTTGGATGTTTGATCACTAATTTGTTACACAAGTTAGGGGTTGACTTTTCTGGTGAGAAGATGAGTCACTTGCCTCCCAAAAGAGAAACAGGAAAAGTTTCCCATCTAAAAGCAAATTTTGTTTTCCAAAATTGGTGTTGGGTTAAGGCAATAAAGCCTCCTAGATATGCAGCTAACAAGCCTCCCAAAGCTGAGAGTTGGGATGACTTCGTGGTCGACATGTGGTCTTTTCAAACCGACGTTCGGGAGGAGCTTCGTGACATAAAGAAATCCATTAAGGCCATAGAAGACTTTGAGGAGAAGAGTTCAGAGGAGGAAGAGGAAGATGAGGATGAAGATGACTAGGCTTTAGTTCTTAGTCACGTTATACCCTTTCATGTATTCAATAGCATAATATTTGGTGCACTTCTAACTTTTGCGGCATGTACAAATATTCTAATTTCTTCCTATCATATGCTTAACATAATATACATAATCATGTTAATGAATATCCTTATAAGGATTATCTTTAAAAGCATGCATTCTAATGCATATTTAAATAAGGATGGAATCTAGAGAAATCGTTCATACCTGTAGAGCATATCTCAAAATGGGGAGTCATATTATTACAATCTCCAAAATCATTTAGCGGGACTCTGATGCCACCGCTATCACAACCCCAAAATTTCATTTTTTTTGTTGCTCGTAACACACATTCTTTTATAAATTAGGATACCAATACCTCGCAGTGGAACGTATTGGTTCTTAGTTCCTTTATAAAATATGGATATCCTATTAGTTTATAGAATGTTCATGAAAATAGAACAATATAAATTTTTAAACAAACCTTAGAGCGTAACAAAACATGATTTCATAAAAACATATTAAAAATTATATCAAAAGATAAGTTCATTATTCTTGGGAAGAATTCCACACTACCAGACCCCATGATACTCATTCTGTAGCAAAAGAGAGGAATGGTACTTCACTATTATTTTACAAAAGGGGTTTATAGCAACTTTCATATTTACTTACAAAAAGGCCCTTTAATTACAAAATACTATGTACATTACTCAATATCTTTAATAGATAAAGAGTAATATACCAAGGGGCTCTAGAGTGAAAGAGTCATAAACGTAAATCATCTTGTAGGTTCTTTCTTTAAAATAAACCCCCGGCCATAGGGGGAAATATACCCACACTTGTCTCTTGGTAATAATATGAAAATCCTCACCATTCCTTGACGCCCTCGACCATGATGTCACAACATCATAGATTTCTCGGTCCATGTCCTACATTTGTCATGAAACGACTTATATGCTATGAAGCTTAGTGAGCAAAGCGACACATAATCACATATTCACATAACGTGCTCTTATTGAAATGATACATAAATACATACATTTAGATTGGATGAGTCTAAGGAAATAAGCAACTCAATTTCACAAGTACATAAAAAGCAATCCGAGACCTTGCTCGGCTTATCAAACTTCGCGATATCAATAACAATGTTTATTGATTATATTAAAAAATGCACACGATTCACCGGGATTTCTAAATTAAGTCTCAGTCTATTCTTCTTAACATACTACTAAATTCAATTGACATAAGTGCAACTATAATTTCCTCCATCAATTAGTATTATAACTTAAGGTCACCATATTCAAATCCAAGTGTGGAACTAAATGCATACAGTGTTAAATTAACTCATATATCACCCTCAACAATGAACTCGTGCAAGAACTTTAATTCAACAATGAAATTACATATTGACTTCTAAGTTATAAAACACTTCATATGGCCAAATTATCACCAAATAAACTCGCGCAATGATCATTATTGAAAATTTCAAATTATTATCTTAAGTGATCAAGCACTTCATGTAACTCAATTAGTCACCAAATAAACTCGTGCAATGATTTTAAATCATCAATATATGAAATAGATGACATTGTATGAATGGAATTGAATGTACTTTTCAATCCTTGCATTTTCATTCTTTTCTTGGTAAGTGACGTGCAATAATCATTGCTATACTCTTCACTTTCATTCTTTTACATTTTTGGGCCCTTCCTCTATTAGGATTATACACCGTCTGTCATATATGTGTACTCTGCTAAGCACGAGTTCACAAGAGTGGTTACACTCCCGAGTAACTCCTTATGAGCTAAAGCTCCCTTCATTTGAGCCGAAACTCCATTCATTTGAGCCGAAGCTCTATTCATTTGAGCCATCAAGCTCGATAGGGGCACGTCCCCATGGTCGTGAGACGTCGATCTCAAAAGGTACATAAGACCTTATGGACAACTGGTGTCTGTGACCTCCATTCATTTAGGGACTTGTTGCCTTGGTGTACAATCTAATAGGGAAATTCTTAGTTCTTCACGATCATTACTTTTAAAACATATTTTCTCTTCAACATGCTTAACAATCATGAATGCAGCTATGAGGTAAGAAATTTAACATCAATCATCAAAGTCATATCACTTGTACAACCATTCACATAATCATTTCTTCATTATTGGTAATTATGTGCTTTACTTTCTCATAGGAAATGATCATTTATGCAAATGTACTTATCATGAAACCTACGATTCCATGTTCTTATAAAAAAATCAGCTACAATTTACGCAAAAAAGTAAAGTCAAGTGTTAACTCATGGAAATGGCAAGGAGCCATGGAATCTAAGATGGACTTAATGTATGTAAACAAGGTAAGGATCATGGTCGACCTAACTGATTGAATAAACCCCATAAGTTGAAATTGTGTTTACAAGAAGGTTACATAGATGGAAACATCCATACATACAAAGGAAAGCTAATATTGAAATGTTACAAACAAAGGAAAATAGTTGACTTTGACCTTTTCACCTACAACCATGCTTAAATCATATAGATTTTGCTCTTAAATAGTTGCATATTATAAATATAAGATATGACAGAAGGATAACAAAACTGCATTCCTGAGACAGAATATACAATGGGAAAATGGGAAGTGTATGTGTAGCGCCCCGAGTTCCGTATACCCGATTCACTACGTCATTTTCTGTCTAAATTTTTCGAATAATATTTTTGCGGAAGAAATAGTTGAAATTCATTTTTGGCAACATTAAATAAACTGTAATGGCCGCTAAAATTGAAAACATTTATGAAACCATTTGAAATAGTAAATAGAACCATTAATATTGTAAAGAAATTGCCAATATCATAATTTCTCAAATAAATGAACTTCTCTAAATTATTCGATTGTTTGGAAAATACGGAAATCATTAACGTCAAACTTTCAACCGTTTAACGATTATTGCCACCATCATTCATCGCTCGCCACCGTCTCCGAAATCTGCAAAACTGTTAAAAAGTAGGGTGAGTATTTCATGGGGGAAATACTCAGTAGACTCATCGCATATTAATTTAATTTATAAGATGATTAAACACATAAATCCCGGCTCTTTATAAAACGGGCATTGATAGAGCTTCTTTATAAAACTGCTCTTGATAAAACTCATATTGTGCATTACAGCACGGGACATATTTTGCAAATCATAGGCTCTTTGAAAACAGCTCTTTGAAAACCATATACTTATAAAAATATTTTAATTATGCCAAGCATAATTTCTTTTGAAAGCATAACATAAGATATGATTGAAATCCTCATAAACATAAATAGACACAAGAACTTTACCGAACTTAGGTGGCAAGAATTCTTATGCAGTAAAATCATAATAACAGTAAGTTTTCATCATAACATAGGATAAGATCGAAATCCTCATAAATATAAGAATTTTACCGAACTTAGGTGGCAAGAATTCTTATGTAGTAAGTATACCAAGCATAATTTTCTGAAATTCATAGGGATCAATTGCATCATAACATAAGATAGGATCGAAATCCTCATAAACATATGCGACAGGAATTTTACCGAACTTAGGTGGTAAATCCTCATAAACATATGGAAAGATAGGAATTTTACCGAACTTCGTGGCAAATCCTCATAAACATAGGAGACACAAGAATGTTACCGAACTTAGGTGGCAAGAATTCTTATGTGTAGCGCTACTAAAACTCCGGTCCCCTTAACATATCATAACTTATCATATGGGACCCAAAACAATCTTGGTAGATTGATTTCATAGCAATGATCCAAAAAAACATTTTCGTGAAACATAGGGTATACTTACTTTTCGTAAAAACATAAAGTATATTTTCTTTTCATAAAAACATACTTACTTTTCATAACAACATAAGGTATATTTACCTTTCATAAAAACATACTTGTTTTTCTTAAAAATTGACTTTCACAAGTCACATGACATTCATATGAAATCATAATTTAAATCAATTAATAAGTGCGAGTCTACCTCAAATCCGACGAGTGCAAAGTTGAGCGGGAATGACTTCAATTTCTTTTAGATTCTCCGTACGCTTCGTCTTAGCCAATAAGTCACTTTAGTCTATCGAATATATAGTTCAAAATGATAAATTATAATTTGAAGACTAAAATTGATGTTTTGAAAGTTCAGGGATTAAATTGAATACTTTTGATAGTTGAGTCGGAAACTCAAAACAATAGGGTTGAAATAATATATTTTAAAACAATAGGGCTGATTAAAACTCATTTAAAACTTAAGGGTTGAAATTGATAAGTTTAAAAGCTGAAAGGACTGATTTGAAAACATTTGAAACTAAAAGGGACTGAATTGGATTGTTTTAAAATCATAGGGGTTGATTTGAAACATTTCAAAACTTGGGGGACCAAAGTGCAAATTCCGAAAATTAATAATATATTCAGATCTTTACTTCTCTCTCTCAAAATCATTGTCTCTCGTTCGATACAATACAGACAGAGAGCGAAAGGAGAGAGGTCGGCGATCGGCGACAGGGAAGGGCGAGAGCTGGGGAAATCCGGCGGAGGTACTGCCGGCTCAGGTGCGGTGAGTGGCTAGACCGAGGCTTGAAGGTCACGATTTGGGTGTGAGTTTTAGGTGCGAGACCGAAAGTAAATCAAGACTGGAAGTTATGGTTTTCCGGCGAAGAGGACGGCGGTCGAGGTAGGTAATAGATCTATTTCTGATTTTTGGGTTTTATTTGAGTTATTATTTTGAGTTTGAGCTGAACTTGGAGTTGGCTGCGTGGTGGTTTGGCCGGGGTGTTTGATGGAGGTTGGTTGCAGTAGGTGGTTATGGTGATTGTAGCAGAGGATGAAAATCTGATGATGGTGAGTGAGGGTAGTGAACTGTGATGGTGGCTATTGTGTGATCGATCCTGGAAGGAGGCAGAGTGGTGGAAATGGATTGATGTTGGTTCGTGGGTGGAAATGGGTTGAAAATGGTGGTTCTGTTGGTGTGAATGGTGGTGCTGATTGATGATGATGAATTTGGTGATGGCTGCAATGTTTGGTGATTCGGCAGTGATGGTATTGGTAGCTGAAGTGGAGGAATCTGAGAAGAGGCTGGCTTGATTTACAGATTGGATATTGAAGTTTAGTTGTAAAATTTGATTTGGATTGAAATATATTGTGGTTGAATTCTCGCATTAGGACAATGGTTGTGAAATTGATTCGATCGGCAACAGAGATGGCTGTGAAGCCATGACATTGAACTGGTTTGGCAGTGATAATGTGATTGAATATGGAGGTATGTACCGTGGCTGGTGATGAGAATAAACGAGGTTGCTGGGAATATATTTGTGATATGGTAGTTGGAGCTGGAGATGGATTGAATTGGAAATGGCAGAGGCAGTGTTGGTTGAGGTGATGATTGCTGATTCTGAAATGGTTCTATGGTGGTGTTTGTATGAATTTGGTGATGCTCGGTGGTGATTGTGATGAGTGCTAAGTTGATAGCTGTATATGGAGGTGAATATATTGTGTTTTATTAGCCAATTAAGAAAGATAGTGGAGAGTTAGGTGATGTGAGAGGGTGGAAAACATCATAATTGGAGGGGTGGAAATGAGGTGTAAAGAAATGCTAATTGATGTTGGAGAATATTAGGTGCAAAAGTAGAAAAAGAAATAGAAAAGAAATGGATTGGTGGAAGATGGTTTGGGGAAATCGTGGGTTGTGATGGGGATAGGAGAAATATATGTATTGATTAGGTATTATAGAATAGGATAGTGTAGAATTAGGTAGAATATGAAATAGAAAATGGTGTAAAGTGTTTAGACAAAATGATGATTTGTAGATGGAAAATTGGTGTAGAATTAGTTATGTAAAATTTTGATTATGATAAATATTGGACTAACTTTGATTTGAAAACGTATTTAAAACTGATATAATTTTGGACTGAAAATACATTTGAGAATAAATAAATTTTGAGATAAAAATTTAATTACGTATTTGGACTTGAAATAATTTGAATAAGGAAAATTGAGATATTTTAATAAATTTGGAATTCAAAATGATTTTGAAAATAATACTTTGAATAAATAATTAATATAACATAATTTTAGAAATTCGGATTTTAATTTAAAATCGAACAAATTCGATATTTCTTGACTTGGCTAGACGAATCCGTCGCGGCGTTAATTTCAAAACAATGAGTGAAATAGTAGCGACACAATTTTCTAAATATTAAAATAATTATAAAATTGAGTAAAAATTCTGGGTCGCTATAGTATGTGACACAACCCAAAAAGTTTTGAATCCAAAAAGCTAATAAGGAATGCAAGATTGACTAATCCATGTTTGGATCAAAACAAGCCTCTAGGAGCTATAATATTCATTTTGATAAGATAATCAAAATGTTTGATTTTATCAAAAATGAATGGAACTGTGTGTTTATAAAAGGCAAGTGGGAGTGATATTATATTCTTGATATTATATGTGGATGACATATTATTAATGAAAATGACATCCTCGTAATTCTTCGATAAATTTATGGTTGTAAAAGATTTTCGTCATGTAAGATGTGAGAGAAGCAACATATATTTTAGAGATAAAGATTTTTGGAAATAGATCTATTGCTTCACTTATCTCAATCTAATTGCATAGGTAAAATCTTAAGAAGATCTTAAATGAAGAAAGTGAACTAGGAGTTCATGAAATACTGATGCAAAATTCCGATTAGACTAGGAAGATGGCAAATTCCAATAAAATATGTGTTGACTCTTTCGATGGAGTGATTAGTTGGAAATGTTCAAAACGAGAAACAATCGATAATTCAATAAAGGAAGCCTAATACGTTGTTGTTTTAGAAGCAACAAAGGTTATGTTCTGCATTATCAATAAGTTCATTAATGAACATGGAGTAGTTCCTAACATTGTTGATCATATGCTCCGTACAATGATAACAATGGAGCCATCACTGAAAGTGAAGGAACTAAGGTCTCATCAATGACCTAAACATGTGTTAAGGCATTATTATCTCATTAGAGAAATAATAAAAGGAAATGACAAAAAGGAAAGAACAAGTTCTCGCAACCGCAAGTGTAAAAACATTGCAGATCCACTAACAAAGAGTTGTTACAGAATAAACATGATCTTCATGTAGACTCTTATGGTATTAAATAATAAGTGATTGAATCTATTGCAAGTGTGAGTTTGTAAGTCTTATGTCCTAGGTCCAATCGTTTGACCAAACAGTTATTAATATATTTGATGCATTTAATATATGTCACATATGTTAAATAATTGATTTATAATAATATTTTTATTTTTGCAAATTAAATCAACAGAGTTCGTAGATTTAAATCTTGATAGCTTGTTAATCACAAGGAGTTGTGATCGTAAGATATAAGTTATAATTGAATCTTAAAAATCCTCGGTCGTAAAGTAAAATCGAAATACATATATATTTAATACGGATAGATCAAAACATGTGTCATCTCCCACTTTAGAAGTGAGTAGCTGATCTCAGAAGCTAAGATGTAGAGACATATAAATGAACACGTGGATGTTTTGTTAAGAGAACAAAACATCGGAGACCCGCAACATAGATTCCACATGGATAACTGTCTGAGTGTCAATGGTCAATCTCTAACTTTCTTTAGTGGAATTGATCATTTAACTTGAGGTCATCATAGTACCTTATATGAGGGCACTCATACTTTGGTGATGTCTGATGTTGCCCTGAAAGGAGTTACTAATACGATGTCGTTCAGGTATGTCAAGAATCATATGAAGGTTGTGATGATCAATATAGATTCGTCACTCTTAGATAGTAAGGGATTTTGATATATGTTTTAACTGGTTAAGTCAATATCGAAATTCGTGACTAAGGTGAATTCGTAAAGTCGAAAGTAGTTTTGATGTTTATTAACTTAAGAATGAAATAAAAGATATGATTAATAAACGAGATTGATACATTTCCAAATCTCATAATTGATCGGATCATATTGACGAAGGGATTGTAGTTTCATGATAAACGAACAAGTTTGGTTTTGTCACATCACGTAACATTTCCCCTCACATGTATTGCCCGACACAATGCTAGATGTCAATCAGGACTTTCAATGTGAATTAATTAATCTTTGAGAATTAATGATTAATTAAAAAGAGAGTTTCAATTAATCTTATTTTGATTAGATCAAAATAATAATTCATGTCGTGGGACATCGTCATTGGAAATCTAGAGGATTACACACAATGGGAGAACTAGAAGAATGTAATTAAAATTAAGTAATTAACAAGCGTTCAACCTTTGTAGAATTAATTAATTATGTTGTTTATTAATAGACTTCAGTTAATTAATTGAATTGATTAACTAATGTCTCATGTTTAATTATTCGGATTAATTAACTGGGTACTTCCAAAAATACCCTTATTTTTGGACCATTTACAAATTTACATTTTAAAAAATTATAGAGAGCAAAAATATTGTGTAAATTATTAGTGCCACGTTTTTAGGATTTTTGTCACTTTTTTAATGACTGGAAAAAAAAAAGTGACAATATGTGTAGCGATCAAAAAATTTTCATGACTTATTTAAATAAATATTATTTAAAACGTGTCGCTAAGATTTTACCTATTTATTTTAAACACACTTTCGTCTAGCCAATGAAGTGAAATTAAATTTATTTTAAATTTATCGTATTTCAAATTTTATTAAATGATGTCCAAGACCATTATTTATTTTAAAGTCAAATTTTCAATTATTTAGATTCAAATTACTTTAAGCCAAATTTTATTTATTTTGAATCCAATTCGTATTTTTTTTCAAATTCTCAACTTTATTACCTTGTCCCATTTTAAATTTCCATTCAATTTAATTAGCATCATTTCCCCAATTTTTTTTCCACACGTCTCCTCAGTTTCTTTTGCAGATTCCCATTTGCCACCTTCCTCATTCATCTCCTCTCAATCAACCAAGAATTTCACTCCCCAACTCACGCTATTTCCATCCCACATCCGGCACCACAATCAGCCTAAATTTCTCCCCAACTTCCATTTTCATATTCAGCACATTTTTTTCTCCCATCATCACTCCGGTCCCCTCAATTTACGATCCATTCTTTCCTTTCCAAATTTGAATCCAAATCAATCGTAATGTATATTCCCTCACCCTTCAACACACATTTATACCTTGATAAATTTTAGCTTCTTCCCCAATATTCTCAAGAGAAATTACTGCTTCCTTTTTCTTCCCCCATGATCACTCTTCAATTTCTTAATTCCTTCCCCAGCTCCCTCAATTCTTCCCCCACTCTAGCTTACCATTTTGAAGACAATCAATACACAGTATATACACCTCCTTCACGGCAACCACAGAACCACCACTAGCAACCAACCTCCATTTATGAATCCACCAACCACAATTCCAATTCACCATCACCATTAAATCTCCCACCCAAACATTTCAAACTTCACAACTCCACTTCCATCACCTCCTTCGTGATCAACACTGAATCACCACCATCATCCAACTCCAAATTCTGCCCTTGTCCACTGCCTTCTTGTTAACCATCATCCAACCCCAATTTGCAATCAACCAACATCGATCGAACCACCGGTCCACCACCGAACCTGATACCAATCAACCACTGCCCAACCACCCCAGCATGCCACAGTCAAACCACCGCCTCTGCCACAGCCCTTTCACCCAACCAACATGAATTTTCAACACACCACAAATCACTACTGCCACTGCCATAGCCAAGACCTCAACACCAAAACCACCACATCCGCCGCCAACCATCCACAACCAAATCACCATAAACCACATCCAATGCATTCAATCAATCCACCACCCAATCGCCTGCAGCACCAAGTATACTGTCACCACCTCAACCTGCAAGAACCACCCTTTCAGCCACCGCCTGCGGATTCCATTCCACGGCCAACACCACCTCAATCGAGAACCCAAACCACCATCACGCCCCCTCCTCGCAAACCACCCAGCAACACCACACGGCCACCCACACCCAATCACCTCCTGCAAACGACCGCACACCACCAAGCCGCCGTCGCCATCTTCATCACCCAATCAATGAACCGCCCCTGCCCACAGCCCTTTCACCCAACCAACATGAATTTCACAAGCAAATCATCATCATCATCATCATCACCGACCGCCATCCACCACCTCAATAGCCGAACAAACCGCCACTGCCCAATCCAGATTTAAAAACCTAAAACCAAGAAATAAATGAAGCCCAAATACCTACCTCATCCCTAGACCGGAATTGCCACCGGATTTCGCAGCCAAAATCGCGATTCAAGCCTCTTTTTGGATCCAGTTTCGCACCAAATCACGCACCTAAGCCCCTCAAACCTGAACCTTGCCTTGGCCGCCGCTCGCCGCCACCTTGCGCCGGTGTCTTGCCGGCAAATCGCCGTCGAAGGACTGATTCGCGAGTTGCGACCCGCACCGTCTCTGTCCCTTGCTCTCTGATTTGAAAATGGGGGAAGAGAGATGAAATATTGTATATATTTTGATTTTCGAAAATTTGCCTATTAGTCCCCCAAGTTCCAAAATGATTTAATTCAGCCCCTTTAACTTTAAACTCTTTTATTTCAGTCCCTACAGCTTTAAATGTTTTAAATCTTAATTTGAGTTTCAAAAGTTGTTATTTTAGCCCCTAAGTATCAAACCCATTTTTATTTCAGTCCAGTCCCTGTAGATTAAATTCATTTGATTTTAAGCCCAAGTTTTACAAGTTATCTACTTCAGTCCCTCAAGTTTTAAAATAGTTTAAAACAATCCCTTCAGTTTTAAAATTTCTTATTTCAGCCACTATATTTTTGTTCGTTTTGAGCTTCAACCCAACTTTTAGAAAATTTACATTTTAGTCCCTCAACTTTCAAAAAGTATTCATTTTAGTCCCCCAAGTTTTAAAATAATCATTTCAGTCCCTAAAGTTCAAAGTTATTTAAATCAGTTTTAAAGAATTAAATTGTACTTATTATTTTAAGTTATGCTAGACGAGGCGCTTGGACATTTAGAAGAACAACGTGAATTTTCTTGTTCAACTTTCAGACTCGTGATTTGAGGTAGACTCGCCCCCACTAATTAGTTTAAATTATAATTGCATGTCTTATGTGAAATTACGTGATTTACATGCCTTGATGCATGAGACGAGAAAAGAATATCTCTTATGAGATAAATGAGAAATGATGATGTTATGCATAACTTATGTGCCTTAAGTGCACGAGACGAGACTACCCACACCCTATGATTTTACGAGCCTTGATTTTGAAAATAAAATAGCCCAAGAATATGATGATGATGTCACTATATGATTTCATAATTACGTGTTCAATTATTCTGTAAATTAATTATTGGCGATGAGTCTACTGAGTATTTCTTTCGAAATGTTCATTTCATTTTTAACAGCTTTTGCAGATCTCGGAGATGGCGGCGAATGAAATGGTAGCGCTGGAAAAATTAAATAAATGACGATTTTATTAGACAATTTTATGAATGTAAATCGTTTAATTATTTATCGTTAATTTCATTTAAATGTTTGAGACACAAGTTCTATATTTCAATTTATTAAGTTTCCGCTAAAATTTTCAAATAATGAATACGACGTTTTGAATTAAATTTATTTTCCCCATTAAAGTAGATTTGAGAGGACGAAGTGGCGTCCCGGGCTCCGCATGGAATTTGGGGCGTTACAGCGTGGTATCAGAGCGGGTCTACGTTTCTGTAGACTTGCAAATTTTGAAAAGAGAATTTTTTTTTTTAAAAAAAGATAAAAATAAATAATGTTTTGACGACTTTTGCCGCTGCCATCGTTCGCTCCGCCAACTCCGAAGGTAAATGATTTTATCTTGAAGTTTATGTTATGATGATTTCGGATACATGAGAAATGAAGTATTTTGAGAATGTGATGAGAAAGAATGAGAAATTTTTGTATCCGAAATAAATAAGAAAAAAAGAAAGAAAACGAGTTGAGCATAATTTGAAGAGTTTTTAAATATTTTTACGTCCTCGTAATTTTAACTAAGAGAAATGGATAAACCCCGCCAATTGGACTTTGCATAATTGGGTTAGGACGTGGCACCTTTCACAAGAAGTCAACGGAGGAATTTAGATCTAGGATATGCTATATATTTATTGTATAGGAGGCTCCTATCAAAAGGATATCAGACTATGTACGTAGATATTTCATCGGACGAAAATGGTTATTTTATATTGTCATGATTGATGATTATAACTCTGATTTTTTTGGGAAAATAGTGATTTAATTGGAATTTGGAGACTAGATCATATTCTATTTCATGATTAAATTAGGTTATGATACACATACGTCAGAGATTTAATTTTGGGATTAGATATGAAGATGAAGCTTATTGTAGCAAGAAGAAAGAATTGAATTTTGGGTTTTTGATAATATAGTGAGGCTTAGACTTATTATTGGGTTAAGTTGTAGCGCCCTGAGTTCCGTGTACCCGGTTCACCACTTAAATTTTCTGATCTAAATTTTCAATTAATATTTTTTTTTTGCGGAAGAAATAATTGAAATTCATTTTTGGCAACATTGAATAAACTGTAATGGTCGATAAAATTGTAAACATTTATGAAACCATTTGAAATAGTAAATCGAACCATTAATATTGGAAAGTAGTTGGCAATGTCATAATTTCTCATAAACTGAACTTCTCAAATTATTCAATGTTTGGAAATACGGAAATAATACTTTCAACCATTTAACGTTTATTGCCACCATCATTCATCGCTTGCCACCGTCTCTGAAATCTGCAAAACTGTTAAAAATAGACATGAGCATTTCATAGAAATACTCAGTAGACTCATCGCCAATTAATTAACTTACAAGATAATTGAACACATAAATGCAGGCTCTTTAAAACATAGTCTCTTCTTTTCATAAATCATATACTCTTAAAAACATTGTATGGGGTAGCGGATTTGGCTCCCTCAAGGGGCCTTCTCCCAATCTTGCCGCATACTCATTCTATAACGACCCGGCTCCCTCGCTAGGGCCTTCTCCGAGTCAAAATCTTATAATCTTTCTACTTTTGTAGCGTTCCCGTTCCTCAAGGGATACGACCGTCTACTCATAATCTTTCTACTTTTGTAGCGTTCCCGTTCCTCAAGGGATACGGCCGTCTACTCATAATCTTTTCCACAAAGGAAACACATTCTCATTTCTTTTCATACTTTTTAAAAATATACTCATGGTCTTTCCACTTTTTGTAGCGTTCCCGGTCCTCATGGGATACGGCCCTCTACTCATTGGACTTTCCAAGTTTTCTTTTCATACTCTTTAAAAACATAGAATACTTTTGTAGCGTTCCCGGTCCTCAAGGGATACGACCGTCTACTCATAAATACATTTTCATACTCTTTAAAAACATAGAATGTGGGTAGCGGATTGGGCTCCCTTAAGGGGCCTTTTCCCAATCTTGCCCGCATGCTCATGGTCTTACCAAATTTTGTAGCATTCCCGGTCCTCAAGGGATACGGCCCTCTACTCACGGTATTTCCAAGTTTTCCTTTTTGAAATATCATAAACTCTTTAAAAACATTTTATGTATAAATCACATAACGTTCACAAACATAGAATGTGGGTAGCGGATTGGGCTCCCTCGCTGGGGCCTTGTCCCAATCATGCCCGCATACTCAAGGTCTATCCGCCTTTGTGGCGTTCCCGGTCCTCACGGGATCTAGCCTTCTACTCATTGGATTTCCCAAGTTTTCTCTTGAACAATCATAATTTAAATAAATTAATAGGTACGAGTCTACCTTAAATCCGACGAGTGCAAAGTTGAGCGGGAACGATTTCCATTCTTTAATTCTCCGTACGCTTCGTCTAGCCTATAAGTTACCTTAGTCTTTAGAAATTTATAGTTTTAAAAATAATAATTTACAATTTGAGGACTGAAATTGATGTTTTGAAAGTTGAAGGACTAAAATGAATACTTTGAAAGTTAAGGGACTAAAATGAGTAATTTGAAAGTTTAATTGAAACTCAAAACGTAATATTAAATTATAAAGCTTAAAATAATAGATCTTAAAAATGAAAGGGCTGAAACGATTGTGTTTTAAAACAGTAGGGTCCGGTTTGAAACTTTTGAAAGCTTGGGGACTGAAATGATTATTTTTTAAACTTAAGGACTGATTTGAAATAACTTTAAAAGAATTGGAAGGACATAATTAAAACATTTCAAAACATAGGGACTAAACTGAAATTTCTGAAAATTCAAATATAATAATCTCAGATTTTACTTTACTCTCTCTCTCATAATCGTCACTCTCTCTTTCTCGTTTCTCAAAAAAGGTGTAGCCCACACCCTGAGGGCCCGAACCGACCACGCCCAAGGCCATTGGTTCGGGAATTTCTCTTTCTCTTTCTCGTCTCTCATAATCGTTTCTCTTTCTCTTTCTCGTTTCTCGATCTCACTCAACGCAGGCGACGCAGCGGCGGAGAAGGGTTCTTCTAGCCGGCGATTCGCCGGTGATACTGCCGTGGAGTGGCGGCGGAGTGGTTGTGAGTGTGGGTGAGGCTGAAGGAAAATATTTGGGTGGTTTATTGCGTGAAACCGAGGCAAAAACGAGGCTCAAAGTCGCGGTTTAGATCGCGATCTTCCGGCGAAGAGGGCGGCGGTCGAAGGTGAGTAGTTTGGTAAGTTATGTTTTGGGTTTTTGGGTTTTTTATTTGGGAGGATTGGAGAGGGCAGGGGTGGTATTGATGTATTGGTTGCGGTGATTGGGTTGTTGGCGATGATGATGATGATGAACGGAGGTGGTGGCTGAATTGTTCTGAAATGGAGGTGGCTGCGGAGTTGGCTGTGAAATGGTTGAGTGGTTGTTGGCTGGTGCTGGTGATGGAGGCAGGGCTGTGGTGCGTGAGTGGTGTTTCTGATGAGGGAATTTTATGGTGGAAGGGCAGTAGGTAGTAGTGATGGATTCTTGGCCGTGTGTTGGGGTTGATGGAGATAGGTTGTTGCTTGCTGGTTGTGTGTTGGAAATATTGGTTGCAGGCTATCATTCAAGTTGTGTGATGAAGTTTGGTGATGAATAGAAGTTGGTTGATGGTTTGCTTGGTGAAGAAAACAGGTAGTGCTGCATTTTGAAGAGGTGATGCTCGGTTGTGTTGAAATTGTGGTCTGGAGTTTGAAGCTGGCCATGGCAGTGAACTGGTTGTTAGGTTGGCAGCTTGGTGATAAAGGAGAAGAAAGGTGCTGGAAAATGGAGCTGTAAAGTAAAGGTAGGTTGTAACGGTAATGTGGAAAAGAAAACGTGTGGGGGTGTGGTGATGATGGTGTTTTGTGGAATCTAGGTAGGTGGGGTTGGATTAGGTGATTAGATATAATTTTGGATAATCCACGTATTTAAAACAGATATATTTTGGACTGAAAATAAATTTGAGATAAAATTAAATTACATATTTTGGACTTAAAATAATTTAATATGAAAAATGGAGATATCTTTAATAATTTGGAATTTAAAATGATTTTGAAAATAATACTTTGAATAAATAATTAAAATAATATAATTTTAGAAATTCGGACATTTAATTTAAAATTGAACAAAATCGATATTTCTTGACTTGGCTAGACGAACACGTCGCGGCATTAACTTCAAAATAATAGGTGAGATAGTAGCGACACGATTTTCTAAATAATAAAATAATTATTAATTGCGTAAAAATTATTGGTCGCTACATAAGTTTTGTCTTCTTGTTTAAGTATTTGATTGAGATTGGGATGAAAGAATTTAAAGTTTTGAATAAAATAACCACCGACAATATTTACGGATTTGATGAACCGAGTTTTTCTAACATTAATTGGACATGTTTTTCATTGTATTCATGGACAATATTTTGGTTTATCCTAGAGATAGTAAACAATATGAGGAACATTTGAGGATTTTGTTGGAGACACTTCGAGGTTATGAAAGGGAAATTTTGGTTGACCCATGAACAATGAGGAAATATTATTTTTCAAGTATAAGATGGTTGAGAGTTATTGGTTGTTTATTTACATTGCGGCTTAGGTAAGCATGTTTACTACAAGAGTGAAATCTTGAACAGAGTATCAATTTGGAGTTAAAGTTTTGATAATTTTGGAGATTGTTGTTTATAAACATCTTGATTGGTGAAGTGTACAATCAATTAAGTATCAATGTATATGTGGAGTTGTATGATCATTTGAGGTATACATAGGAAATACCAAGTTATATCTTGCAGAAAATGTTGTGACATTCGGGAGCAGAATCGTAGTTACTTGGGAACAAATTGTTTATTAATATTAGTTGAATTTCGTGATACGTTTTGGTGACGTATATAGGAAGATGTTAGAGATCAAGATGGTGCATAAATGTGCTATATGAATAGATTCTCGTATACGATAAGCTGATGATATTATGCTAATTTTTGGATAACATGTTATTAGGCATATTACACGGAAGAATATTCATGTGATTTCTAATGTTACAATTGATTTTGGGTTATTCATTATAAGAGGTTTGAGAAGATGATGATAGACTTCATAATGATTGATTATTATGGTGCGATATGATTTCTTAAAGAAATAGTAGAGATTAATAAAGAGGTTTCTCTAGTCAAAGTCCAATGGGGTAGACAAGATAGTGCTAAAACTACTTGTGAAAAGAAAGAAGAAAGAAGTCTGGCTTAATACCTAGATATATTTAGATCGAGAAAGTTTAAAATTTCGAGGACGAAATTATTTTAAGTGGAGAAGGTTGTAGCGACCGAGAAATTTTCAAACTTAAAAGACTTGTTTTACCAAACTTGTCGCTACGACTCTCCAACATCAACGATTATTATTCAAAACCAGCGCTTTCGTCTAGTCATATTAATCATTTTAAGATTTTTAAAAAAAAAAAAAGAAATTTTGAAGTATCCAATTATTTTAAATTAAGAAAATTTTTAATTTCGAGGACGAAATTATTTTAAGGTGGTAGGGTTGTAGCGACCAAGAATTTTCCATGACTTATTTAAATAAATATTATTTAAAACGTGTCGCTACGATTTTACCTATTTATTTTAAACACACTTTCGTCTAGCCAATGAAGTGAAATTAAATTTATTTTAAATTTATCGTATTTGAAATTTTATTAAATGATGTCCAAGACCATTATTTATTTTAAAGTCAAAATTTCAATTATTTAGATTCAAATTACTTTAAGCCAAATTTTATTTATTTTGAATCCAATTCGTATTTTTTTTCAAATTCTCAACTTTATTACCTTGTCCCATTTTAAATTTCCATTCAATTCAATTAGCATCATTTCCCCAATTTTTTTTTTCCACACGTCTCCTCAGTTTCTTTTGCAGATTCCCATTTGCCACCTTCCTCATTCATCTCCTCTCAATCAACCAAGAATTTCACTCCCCAACTCACGCTATTTCCATCCCACATCCGGCACCACAATCAGCCTAAATTTCTCCCCAACTTCCATTTTCATATTCAGCACATTTTTTCTCCCATCATCACTCCCATCCCCTCAATTTACGATCCATTCTTTCCTTTCCAAATTTGAATCCAAATCAATCGTAATGTATATTCCCTCACCCTTCAATACACATTTATACCTTGATAAATTTTAGCTTCTTCCCCAATATTCTCAAGAGAAATTACAGCTTCCTTTTTCTTCCCCCATGATCACTCTTCAATTTCTTAATTCCTTCCCCAGCTCCCTCAATTCTTCCCCCACTCTAGCTTACCATTTTGAAGACAATCAATACACAGTATATACACCTCCTTCACGACAACCACAAAACCACCACTAGCAACCAACCTCCATTTATGAATCCACCAACCACAATTCCAATTCACCATCACCATTAAATCTCCCACCCAAACATTTCAAACTTCACAACTCCACTTCCATCACCTCCTTCGTGATCAACACTGAATCACCACCATCATCCAACTCCAAATTCTGCCCTTGTCCACTGCCTTCTTGTTAACCATCATCCAACCCCAATTTGCAATCAACCAACATCGATCGAACCACCGGTCCACCACCGAACCTGATACCAATCAACCACTGCCCAACCACCCCAGCATGCCACAGTCAAACCACCGCCTCTGCCACAGCCCTTTCACCCAACCAACATGAATTTTCAACACGCCACAAATCACTACTGCCACTGCCATAGCCAAGACCTCAACCTCAACACCAAAACCACCACATCCGCCGCCAACCATCCACAACCAAATCACCATAAACCACAGCCAATGCATTCAATCAATCCACCACCCAATCGCCTGTAGCACCAAGTATACTGTCACCACCTCAACCTGCAAGAACCACCCTTTCAGCCACCGCCTGCAGATTCCATTCCACGGCCAACACCACCTCAATCGAGAACCCAAACCACCATCACGCCCCCTCCTCGCAAACCACCCAGCAACACCACACGGCCACCCACACCCAATCACCTCCTGCAAACGACCGCACACCACCAAGCCTCCGTCGCCATCTTCATCACCCAATCAATGAACCGCCCCTGCCCACAGCCCTTTCACCCAACCAACATGAATTTCACAAGCAAATCATCATCATCATCATCATCATCATCATCATCATCATCATCACCGACCGCCATCCACCACCTCAATAGCCGGACAAACCGCCACTGCCCAAGCCAGATTTAAAAACCCAAAACTAAGAAATAAATGAAGCCCAAATACCTACCTCATCCCTAGACCGGAATTGCCACCGGATTTCGCAACCAAAATCGTGATTCAAGCCTCTTTTTGGATCCGGTTTCGCACCAAATCTCGCACCTAAGCCCCTCAAACCTGAACCTTGCCTTGGCCGCCGCTCGCCGCCACCTTGCGCCGGTGTCTTGCCGGCAAATCGCCGTCGAAGGACTGATTCGCGAGTTGCGACCCGCACCATCTCTCTCTCTTGCTCTCTGATTTGAAAATGGGGGAAGAGAGATGAAATATTGTATATATTTTGATTTTCGAAAATTTGCCTATTAGTCCCCCAAGTTCCAAAATGATTTAATTCAGCCCCTTTAACTTTAAACTCTTTTATTTCAGTCCCTACAGCTTTAAATGTTTTAAATCTTAATTTAAGTTTCAAAAGTTGTTATTTTAGCCCCTAAGTATCAAACCCATTTTTATTTCAGTCCAGTCCCTGTAGATTAAATTCATTTGATTTTAAGCCCAAGTTTTACAAGTTATCTACTTCAGTCCCTCAAGTTTTAAAATAGTTTAAAACAATCCCTTCAGTTTTAAAATTTCTTATTTCAGCCACTATATTTTTGTTCGTTTTGAGCTTCAACCCAACTTTTAGAAAATTTACATTTTAGTCCCTCAACTTTCAAAAAGTATTCATTTTAGTCCCCCAAGTTTTAAAATAATCATTTCAGTCCCTAAAGTTCAAAGTTATTTAAATCAGTTTTAAAGAATTAAATTGTACTTATTATTTTAAGTTATGCTAGACGAGGCGCTTGGACATTTAGAAGAACAACGTGAATTTTCTTGTTCAACTTTCAGACTCGTGATTTGAGGTAGACTCGCCCCCACTAATTAGTTTAAATTATAATTGCATATCTTATGTGAAATTACGTGATTTACATGCCTTGATGCATGAGACGAGAAAAGAATATCTCTTATGAGATAAATGAGAAATGATGATGTTATGCATAACTTATGTGTCTTAAGTGCACGAGACGAGACTACCCACACCCTATGATTTTACGAGCCTTGATTTTGAAAATAAAATAGCCCAAGAATATGATGATGATGTCACTATATGATTTCATAATTACGTGTTCAATTATTCTGTAAATTAATTATTGGCGATGAGTCTACTGAGTATTTCTTTCGAAATGTTCATTTCATTTTTAACAGCTTTTGCAGATCTCGGAGATGGCGGCGAATGAAATGGTAGCGCTGGCAAAATTAAATAAATGACGATTTTATTAGACAATTTTATGAATGTAAATCGTTTAATTATTTATCGTTAATTTCATTTAAATGTTTGAGACACAAGTTCTATATTTCAATTTATTAAGTTTCCGCTAAAATTTTCAAATAATGAATACGACGTTTTGAATTAAATTTATTTTCCGCATTAAAGTAGATTTGAGAGGACGAAGTGGCGTCCCGGGCTCCGCATGGAATTTGGGGCGTTACAATATGCCACTCTTTATCAATTTTCTTTTAACTAAAAAGTGGCAAGGCGTCACTTTTAAGTTAAAAAAATGACACGTTACCTTTTTGCATGAATGTCATCTTTTCAATTTTTGTAATATTCACATACAAGTCCACAAACATGAGTAAATACGTTACATATTCTCCATACACAAAAATTGATAGAAACAGTAAAATTACATACATAATGCCACTTTTTAAAAAAGTGACAATGTCATTTTTTTATCACTTTTCTTTTAACTAAAAAGTGTCATCTTGTTACTTTTTAGTAAAAAACGTGATACTTTATTTTTTAATCCCTGACTACACGCCACAAACACTATTACAACCTTATTTATTATTCTACAAGAGAAACACTTATTTCACTTCTCAGCGAATTCAAGGAGGCTCAAATCTTCATCTCGTAAATATAGAACCAAGGCTTAAAATCCCATGTTCTTGAGTCCCCACCTTCAACTTTCAACGGATGAAACTAGAACAATAGAAAAATCCATAGAAATTTCTAGCTTTTTCGGCCACTAGTTAGTGATAAAAGTGCCACTTAGTCACTTTCTCAACTTTCATAATATCCATTACACATCCTAGAAAAAAAGCATTATGTAACTTTTTATCACACTTTTTTTTTTTTTTTTTTTTTTTTTTTGAACTAAAAAGTGACAATGCCAATTTTTATCACCTTTCTTTGTCAATTTTTAGTAAAAAAAAGTTATATTTGGTCACATTTTCTACTTTTTTTTTCTCCTCACAAAGGATAGAAATAAGAATCAAAATATTCCAAAAGCATAGGCGAGTTACAAAATTAAAAACCAGTCCATGCTTTTAAATGTTCAAAGAAACGAAATATCAGCAGAAAATGTCACAAGTTCCGAAGTAATCAAACGTTGTAGAGTATAAACTTCCATCTAAAGTTAGCACGGCAAATATTTAAACCCATCAACATAAATTCAACCTCCATTTCACATAAAATCATTCATTCAACTCCAAACCAGTCAATTGTTGAGTCGGGCTGCTGGCCTGAAGCTGAGACACGTTTCTCATAACTGTTAATATGTAATGTGTTTTAATGTCAAAGAAATGTATTTTAATTTTATCTAATCTAAAGGCTGTATAATGGACAATTGTATGGCTGATTTTATGTATTCTAGTAGGTCAAAATTCACCTTTTTGTACTGCACAAAAAAGCTGTACTGATTTGGTAAGAAAAAATCAGATTTTGCTCTCTCCTATCTCACGTTTTTTTCTCTCTCAGCACCTCTGTGTTTCTCCTCTTCCATAACCATTTTTTGTCCAGATTATTAGCTTGCTGCTGGTGCACATTTCTACTGGTTAATACCAGATTGCAGGTACTTCATTTCTGCCCAAGAACTTCCTTGTTTCTGCTCCTGTTTTGCTGGTTTGCTGTCCAGATTTGTTCAACCTACTGCTGATGCGTTTTCTGGTTCTTTCTCAACGTATAAAAGGTCCACAAAGCTTTCAAAACAGCCAACATAAGTGGTATCAGAGCATCTCCAGGTCTGGTTCATTTTCTGCTGTGGTTCATTCTCTACTGCAACAAAAAAAAATCTGAATCAAGGGTTAAAAAAAGAGGGCTTTTTGCTGAAAATAAATTTGCAAGCACATGTGGTTCAAGTGAAAGTTTGTAGCAGTCCTTTGTTCCAATTTTTGATGGCCAAAACTATGATTTTTAGCGTGTGAAGATGAAGACTTCATTCATTGCTATGGATCTATGGGATATGGTGGAGAATGGTTATGAAGAACCTGAAAATGAAGGAACTCTAACAGCAGCCAAGAAGAAAGAACATAAAGAAGCAAGGCAAAGGGATGCAAGTGCACTTTTAATGTTGCATAGGGCAGTGACTGATTGTCTTCCCAAGGATTATGATGGCAAGCAAAGCAAATGAGGCATGGAAAATTCTAAGAAAGGAATACCAAGGAGACTTGAAGGCAAAAGCCATTAAACTTCAATCACTTAGAAGAGATTTTGAGAATATGAAAATGAAAGACAATGAATGTGTTAAAGAATTTTCGGATAGATTTAATGAACTTGTGAATCAAATGAAGTCATATGGGGAAAATGTTACAAATACAAAAATGGTGGAAAAGGTTTTAATTAGCTTGCCGGAAAAATATGATTCTCTTGTGGCGGTGATTGAAGAAACAAAAAATTTAGAGGAGTTAAAAGTTGAGGAGTTGATAGGTTCATTGAAATCATTTTAACAAAGGTTGAATCGACGTTCCGAAAAATCAATGGAGAGTGAATTTCAATCTAAACTAAATGTTGGATCAAGTAGCAACTTAAGGCAGCCCCAAAATTATGAAAAGAGGATGGATATGTCAAGTAGAGGTGGAAGAAGTAGTAGGAGAAGATCAAGAGGAAGAAGTCCAAGAGGTAGAGGAAGAAGCAATTTCGAAATGAAGTTTAGTGGAGAAGATCAAAGGTGCAAAATTTGTAAGAGAAGTAACCATGACGAAAATGATTATTGGTTCAAAGGGAAGCCACAATGCTACAATTGCAAAGGATTTGGACATGTGCAAAAGGATTGTAGAGTAAAAAATACTCAACAAGCCAATTGTGTAGTCGAGAAGGAGGATGAATCGAGTTTGTTCTATGCTTCTTTAAATGCGCCGGAATCAACAAATGAAGCATGTTTCTCAAGTTCAAATTGTTCAAATGAAACTCAATGATACTTGGATAGTGGATGCACAAATCACATGACTTCAAATGAAGGAATCTTTGTTGATATGGAAGATTCAAACTCAAAAGTGAGATTGGGAAATGGAGATGTAGTAAATGTGAAGGGAAAAGGAAGAATTGGAGTTCAAACAAAGAAGGTCTCTAAACTTATTCGAGATGTCATGCACGTACTGGACTTAGACCAAAATTTGCTAAGTGTTGGACAGCTTTTAGAGGATAATTATTCTCTATTTTTCAATGATGGTTGTTGCATTATTCGTGATAAAAAGGCTGGGAATTCAATCATAGAAAAGGTGAAAATGGAGAATAGAAGCTTTCCTCTCAACTTCAAGCATTCAAATGACAAAGCTTTTCGAATGGTGGCTAATGAGTCTTGGTTGTGGCACAAACGGCTTGGACATTTGAACTTTCAAGGGCTGAAATTATTGGAGCAGAAAAACTTGGTTAATGGGCTTGCAAAAATTGAAGAAAAGCATGAAGTTTGCGAAGGATGTGCACTTGACAAGCATCATCGTCAACCATTCCCAAAAGGAGTAGCTTGGAGAGCAAAGAGGCCACTTGAATTGGTGCATACGGATGTTTGTGGACTGATGCATATACCATCTCATTCTCAAAATAGGGACTTTATCCTATTTATTGTTGATTTTACAAGAATGACATGCGTTTATTTTATGAGACAAAAATCTGAAGTTTTTACAATCTTTAAAAAATTTAAAATTTTTGTTGAGAAACAAAAGTGGTCATTTCATAAAAGTTTTGAGAAGTGACAATGGAAAAGAATATACTTCGAACGAATTTGACAAGTTTTGTGAAGTTGAAAGTGTTGACAAGCAATTGACAGTTGGTTATACATCACAACAAAATGGTGTTTCTGAGAGGAAGAATCAAACGGTAATGAAGACGGAAAAATCAATGTTGCATGAGAAAAAGCTTCCAAAAGCTTTTTGGGCCGAAGCGGTTTATACGGCCGTCTACTTGTGTTAAATAGATGTCCAACAAAGGCGGTATGGAATATGACTCCTATAGAAGCTTGGAATGGGAGAAAACCTTCGGTGACACACTTGAAAGTGTTTGGATGTATTTGTTATGCTCAAGTGCCAAAAGAGAAGCGGCGCAAACTTGATGAAGGAGGTGAAAAAGGCATTTTTATTGGTTATAGCTCACAATCAAAGGGCTATAAGTTGTACAACTTGAAGAGCAAGAAAGTAGTTGTTAGTCGTGATGTGTTGTTTGATGAAAATGCTACTTGGAATTGGGAAAAAGAAGAAATTGAAAGAAACGTTCTAGTTTCAATAAATCTGCCCCAAAAATATGTCATTGAAGATTTACAAAATGAAGAAAATGGAGTTCATTCAAGCTCACATTTATCATCACCAAGCAGCCCCTCAAGTCCCTCAAGCTCAAATCTATCATCATCAAGCTCAAGTCCAAGAAAATTGCAGGATTTAAATGATGTTTATGCAAGATGCAACTTTTGTATGATTGAGCCCAAAAATTTTGAAGAAGCAAAGAAGGAGAAATGTTGGAAAAAGGCAATCGAAGAAGAGATTGAAGTTATTGAGAAAAACAACACTTGGGAGCTAGTTGAAAGACCAAGTGAGAAAGATGTCATTAGTGTGAAATGGGTATACAAGGTGAAGCATAATCCCGATGGCTCATTCAAGAGAAACAAAGCAAGATTGGTGGTGAAAGGCTATGCACAGCAGTCCGATATTGATTATGATGAAACTTTTGCTCTGGTTGCTCGTCTAGACACCATTAGAGCACTTATTGCTCTTACAGCCCAAAAAGGTTGGTTATTGTACCAACTTGATGTCAAATCGTCCTTTTTGAATGGAGAACTCAAAGAAGAGGTATATGTTGAACAACCTCAAGGCTTCATCATCAAAGGAGAAGGAGACAAAGTGTATAAGCTAAGAAAGGCTTTGTATGGGCTCAAACAAGCACCAAAGCTTGGTATAGTCAAATTGATGGTTATTTTCAATAACATGGATTTCTTAAGAGCAAAAGTGAGCCAACCTTGTGTGTGAAACATCAAGGTAACACCGACATTATTATTGTTGCATTATATGTTGATGATTTGGTGTTTACGGGAAATAATGCAAAAATGATTGAAGAATTTAAAGTTGAAATGATGAAAAGATATGAAATGAGTGATTTGGGTTTGTTACATCATTTTCTTGGTGTGGAAATATATCAAGATAAAAAAGGAGTGTCTATTTCTCAAATGAAGTATGCCGAAAAAGTGCTTAAAAAACTTAGAATGTTTGGATGCAAATGTGTGGAAACTCCTTTGGCTTGCAATGCAAAATTGATGAAAGATGATGGAGAAAAGAAAGTGGATAAAAGTTTTTATAGAAGTTTGATTGGAAACTTGCTTTATCTCAACGCAACAAGACTGGATATCATGTTTGCCGCAAGTTTACTTTCAAGGTTAATGAGTAAGCCAAGTTACAAGCATTTTCGTGTTGGAAAAAGAGTTTTGAGAATATAATGGAGACATTAAACTTTAGGATCAGATTTGAGAAGAATTTGGAAGTGAACTTAAGAGGCTTTTGTGATAGTGATTGGGGAGGTTGTGTTGATGATATGAAGAGCACCTCCGGTTATGCATTTTCCCTTGGCTTGGGAGTGTTTTCGTGGCTATCCAAGAAGCAAGAATCCATAGCTCAATCCTCAGCTGAAGCGGAGTACATGTCAGCCTCTATTGCGACTTCACAAACTATATGGCTAAGGAGAATTTTGGAAGACATTGGAGGGAAGCAAGGAGAAGCCACACCATTGTTTTGTGATAACAAATCAGCTATTGCAATGGCAAAGAATCCATGTTTTCATAGTAGAACAAAGCACATTGCAACAAGTATCACTTCATTCGAGATGCAATTGAAGAAGGAGAAGTTGAACTCAACTATTGCAAGTCCGAAGAACAAGTGGCGGACATCTTCACAAAGGCGCTTCCGACATTAAAATTTCAGCAATTAAGAGATGCACTTGGAGTTCAGGAAAAACACATTAAGGGGGGAGAATGTTAGGGTCCGTTTGATTATACAAAATTTTCCATGGAAAATGAAATATGTTTTCCAATTCCCACTTTTGGTTTGTTTGTTTGACAAAATTTTCCATGTAAAACTTTTTCCGCTGACCCCACTTTTTCTTCCATTTTCCTTGATTTGGTGGAAAAGATTTTCTTTAGGTTTTGGTGGAAAAATGTTTTCCATGATAGATGGAAAATGATTTTGGACACGTTTAATCAATTTTGTTGTTGTTAATTGACTTATTTTCTTTCCAAAAAATAACATTATCATCATCAAGTACAAATATATTTAAAAAATAAAAAAAAATTTGATTAAAATAGCAAAAAATTACTTTATTTTCCATGGAAAATAATGTCAATCAAACAACAAAAGTTGGAAAATTCCCTACTTTTTCCACCTAGAAAAATAAACCAATCAAACACATTAAACTTCTAATTCCCAGTAATTCAATTACCTAGAATTCAATTCCCTGGAATTCATTTTCTTTCCACCCAAATTCCACCCTCGCTATCAAACGGACCCTTAATATGTAATGTGTTTTAATGTCAAAGAAATGTATTTTACTTTTATCTAATCTAAGGGCTGTATAATGGTAGGGCTGATTTTATGTATTGTAGTAGGTCAAAATCTACCTTTTTGTACTGCACAAAAAAGCTGTACTGATTTGGTAAGAAAAAAATCAAATTTTGCTCTCTCCTATCTCACTATTCTTTCTCTCTCAACACCTCTGTGTTTCTCCTCTTCCATTACCATTTTTTGTCCAGATTATTACCTTGCTGCTGGTGCGCATTTCTACTGGTTAACACCAGATTCCAGGTACTTCATTGCTGCCCAAGACCTTCCATGTTTCTACTCCTGTTTTGCTAGTTTGCTGTCCAGATTTGTTCAACCTGTTGCTGGTGCGTTTTCTGGTTCTTTCTCAACATATAAAAGGTCCACAAAGATGTCAAAACAACCAACAATAACCTCCATAGCCTCTGCAACCTTAACCTTTAAAGCATCTGGTGATTCCAACAAGTGTAAAACTTTAGCCTGTTCCATTTTGAAAAGCATGCCCGTCACTTTGGCTGCAGTCTCGGGCTCTAGATGTTCAACCTATGGGCATAAATTTTCGTCCAACATCTGCAGACAAAACATGCAATTCAACATTCAAATTATTAACAAGGGTACATATGTGCATACATATCTCAAAGACGTGAAATTTTACCAAATAATGAATAAGAATTATTCAATCAATATCTAAAAGGATACTATTCCCCGAAGTTAAAGGATGAACATGTACATTCATATCCATATCCATATTGTTGATAATTAGCTCAGTACAGTTGCAGCCTAGACTTGAAGAATTCATAATGAAAGCCCAGAATTAAAAAGGCTTCTTGACTCAAGCTTAGAGTCCACAACCCAGTCCATGTTGCATTTCCAAAATGAGGTTACTGTTGTTACAACTGAATCAGTTCTAGTCGTTAATCTAATTAACTGGAGCGTCCTAAGCTGTTGGATCTCTACGTCTATTTGTACCTCAAGAAGCGTCCAGATGCATTATTGAAGCCAGATATTTTTCTCTCACTTGTTCGTCTCCTTTGAAGGCAATTTTTACTCGTCTCTCAATCGTTCTAATTCTAGAAGAACTGCTTTGTGATCTCTTCTTTCCTTTGTAAACCTTCGTGATATTGTATAACAGAGTGCTGTGTGATAGTATATTCGTAATTTTGAGAGATTTTCAAACGCAGTTTGTCTACAAACTCAGTTTAAGTTACTTCGTGATTTCTTTGTGGTTTTTGTAAATAATTACAACAAGTCATGTAATACTTTGTAATTTGAATCAACTTTGTGTTTTTGTTACGTATTCTAGGTTCTAAATTTTTTACACATATCAAGTGAACATTATTGTCAAACACACTATTCATAGCTGGAAAATAATTGATATTTTGAAGCCCCACTTGTAAATGCAAGGACTAGGAGGAGTCTCTCAGTCACATCTTATTAAATAATTTTCTCAAAAGAACTTTAGCAAGTGTCCAATTTACGTGAAAAAGGTCGTGCATTTCTTTGAGCAGCGTCCAGTAAGAAATTATTGAAATTATTGTGAGGAAAAACAAAAAAAAATTTCGTGGAACATGGCCTTATAAATTTAACAGAAAATGCATCAAGACAGCTGCATAGCAAAAGAAATTTTGAAAATGTACAACTAGTCAAATGCGATCAACAAATAAATTGTCATCTCTTTGACCAAGACGAGAGAAACTAGAAACACTGATAAATGATTTCTCCCGGATTAAATCTTAATTGAGATGGAAATTTTGAAACTAGAGCAGCTGGAGACATTGGAGACATTGAGAACAGATATGACTTGACATTCAATATATAGTAATATCTCAATAGTGGTATCCAACCCAAGTTTGAAAACCCGTCCTTGTAAAAAGAACTAATCTAAGGACATGCAATCCACTGCTATGTGGTGGACGCATTTACAAAGGCGGATGCCAAAGCCCCAACTGGCTGAGGCATTCTCACATCACGCAGTGGCATATTACCCATTACATAAGGGATAGAAAGCATGCCCCCAGCAACAAATCTGTCACACCGTCGGGTAAACCATCAACCCTATCAACCACACCTAGCACATTTGCTGGTGTGGATCACATTTAGAGGTTGAACAATTTGACAGCTGTGGTGTGCCAGTAGATCAAAGAAATCAAGATTCTCATATCCGTCTGCAAGAACATCAAGAGGTATATAATTGTTCTTATCACAATTTCTATCTAAACACAAAGCAAATCTTTGTTTGGGAATTGAAAATATTTTAATTTCCACCGTGCATGATTAAGTGAATTTCCAACACACACATCTTCTAAGTTTTCTCCTGAATTGTTTCGTACGAAACCTGAACAGATTCCTTTTGAGAAATTTCTGCGAGTTTAAAACATTTAGCAATCAACTTCAAACTGCACAACCAAAAGAACTTATTCTAAAAAGGGTAAAGCATATTGTGAATTAAATTCTGGCATTCTTGTTTTTAGCCAGTCTTCCAAGCTTGTTGGAACTGCTTTATGGGTTCTGTTAAATTATTAAAGATACTTTGTCCAAATTACGTGAAACAAAATTATATAAGATAATTGTTGACTAAAGTATAAATGAAAATATATTAAGAAGGTTCTGTTATATTATTACTTTGTCCAACTTACGTGAAATAAAATTAAATAATATAATTGTTGACTTAAGTATGTATGAAAATATGTTAAGAAGATTACTGGAGTAATGAACTATATCAATTAAAACTAATACAGAAATCTATTATTATTATTATATATTATTATTATTATTAAGCTCTTAGATTACTATATATTAGTGAATTCTGTCAATTCAAATATATAAATATGTACATAAATAGAAAAATATGAGTTTCTAATAACTATATATATAATTATTCTAATTATAATTATAAATTAAATGAAGCCCTAAATACTCACAGATTAGTGAATAGTTCTGTGACAAAACTTTATATTTCGGTTAGTAAAACTTTGATTTTAATTGTGAATCCCATTAAATGTGTAGTTAAAATTAATTATTGATTTTGAATATCGTGTTCAGATTTTGTTATCATTCAACTTTTGTCTACATTTGATGATTCATTTATTTGATTCAACGTTCAGTTTCTCCTCAATCTGTAAATTTTTATTTTCTTGTGTTTTGTTGTGTTTTGGATTATCAGCATTGTGGTTTCTCGAATCACAGAGTAGAGGTGAAGGTGAAGTATATACTTATGAGCATCCACAGATAAGTATATATATCAAGGATTGCAATTTGCAGCATGAGACACAAGCACTCAATTGTGAAAATGTAGATACTGCATTCTTTAAACTAATCGAGGAAATTCACAATGTAGTTCCAGAAAAGGCATTGGATTGCAGCAATCGAAATGCGACGAGAGTAATGGTGGACTGCTTAAGGATTGAAAATTGATTTTAAATCTTATTTGTAAGAATGTAAAAATTTCAAGGTTGAGGCCCTTCCAAATTAATGTTGTAGCTGAAGAGAGAAGGTAGTTTGAAATTAACTTCAATTTTCTATAACTTTGAGTGTGGGAATGTTGGTGCAGCTTGGTGGTGCCTATATCCAGTATCCTTTGGAATTATAAGATGTAATATAGGAATTGATCTAGTACTCACAGTGGGCAAATTTTATGGCACCCACTGTAGGTGTGATGTTGTCATGTGTCACAAAAAATATATAATAGGACACGTGCTAATATCACAATCACAATGAGTACATTTTATGGCACCCACTTTGGGCACTAGATCGGTACTGGATGTAATATATGGTTATATCTAGTGCATTTATTTTCTTTCTTTGTCCAGTTTTTTGTGGCATGAAAAGTCGTTTATTCGTTTCATCATTAAAAGTGTTCTTCTCTTGTTGCTGTAAATAATCAACCGAGCCATATTAAATTTATTGTTTTTCTCATTTGTCCCATTTTTTATTTTGTGTTTCCAATGCTTTGTTTGGTGGGAAATAATTTTTTTTCTATACTGGTATGGTGTGAAATTTGATTATTTCCGTCAACAAATGGTATCAAAGCAAGGTTCAACTTTAAGATTACTGTAATGATGATGACATGTTCCAAAGGTGGACCGATTTCACAGGACAATAATTTCAATGTTCGAAGAATTACAGTTGAAGATGCTTTCATGCAATATGGATTTTCCGAAGCTTTGCAAGGTAAGATGTCGAAGAAATGAAAGATGCATATTGGAAGAATTGGAAGCAAAGGAAGTTAATACGATCAGATTGACTCTTGTATCTGAGGTAAAGTTTAGTTTTTGAATGAAAAATCTTCAAGATTATGGAAAATGCTAGAAGACTTGTACATGTCTAAGTCCTTAACTAATGTGTTTTATATGAAACAATAGTCATATGAGTTGAAGATGGATGATGATACTAATATTAGGGGCCACCGGACGAAACTTAATAAATACGTGATGGAGTAGCTGAATGTGGATGTGAAAATTGAGGAAGAAGATAAGATAATTATTTTATTCTCTTCCTTGTCTAAATCATATGAGACTCTGGTCACTACGTTGCTAGTTGGTAAATCTATTTTGACAATAATGGGGTTTCAACTGAATTAGTAATGTAAATGATGATCAAGTTCTTTTGACCACTTCTGAGAATAGACATAGTAGACACTACTACAAAATGAACCTTTTACGACCTGCCTTGGATGTCGTAAAACCGTTTTTACGGTGTGTGGCGGTCATGCCGTAAATATTTACATCATGCAACGTGTTACAAAACAAAATTATACACATTAATTCATATAAAATCTGTTTTATACAATTTTGGTAAACAAAAATATTTAAAACGGTTCAATACACAATAACCAAAATGTATATCTATAACTTTATATTCCAATTCAGGTCTTGTTTGAATGAAACCACGTCTTCCACCCTGAGCCTGCAATACAAAGATATAGAAAACATCAAAATCATTAATACAAGGTGCAATATAATTATATAAGAGATGTCAAAATCATTAATACAAGGTTTCATATCCTCTAGTTAACATCAAATTTATAGGTTGAAACCTATCACAAGTTCTATTACTAAACCAATCAACACAACATTGCTACAGTGTTTCTGAATTTTACCACAACAAGCAGAGAATTATCATTGGGATTGTACTTATCCCGAAACAAGTTTGGAAAGCTCTCAATAAAAGCTGAAGCAGCAACACAAATAAGTGGATATACTGGATAGAGGAATCAGCAAAAGGACAGGAAAACAACAAGAATCATCACTTAATATTTCCTTCATATCCATTTAAAATCTCAATTTAAATTAATTTATTGATTTCTAAAACCAAGACAACGTGACTTATATTGGAAAGACTAATTACAAGTGCAAACTATCAGTGATAAAAAGAAAGTTATCTAAGTTGGAGAAATGAGAAGGAAAATAGATGGAAGAGGATGACCTCACTAAGAAAAAAAGGTGGGAATTTCAACTTTTTCGTAGCAAATTTATTTGAAAGTGCAAGAAAATGGCAAAAGTCAGCTAGTGGTCCAACACATAAAACTTCACACTTGAGTAGAATTAGGAATATCAAAAGTACCAAGCTTTTCGTAGAATGTACCATAAAATAATGAAGATTGAAGACCATGTCTATGTGAAATTATTTTTCTCAAGTGCTCGAACTTTTAGACAAGGTGACGGGTCGAAAAATTTATTTGAACAAAGTTTTCTTGATCATTTTCAGTTTCCTCAAGGCTAAAACAAAAGCAAACTGTAATTAGGTTCTTAATTAATACAAAACAATCTTCTCTTATACAATAATCTCTCTCTTATAATTCCTAGTGTCCCTTTGGACCAAACTAACAAATTACACTTCACGTTCTTCATAAGCAAAAACAAACAAAAATCAATCTTAAATCAAAGACAAATTAACTTAAAATGAGAACTACATACCTCTCTCTTCTCTTCTTGAATTAATTAACTAGGTAAATTGTATACCATTACTGAGAAGCATTTTGGCCATCTTACCATGAGTGACGCATAAAACTCTTACCATTCAATATTGGACCATACAACACCATAGAATATTAGTAATAAAAAGAAGATAAAATTTTGTTCAAAATTTTGGATATTCTTAAAAAAATAAAATTAAAGGTTGTGCTTTTAAGCAAACTCTAAAGGTTAACTACTCGCAACCAGTTGAAAAAAAGATTTCTCAACTCTCAAGATTCAATGCACAATTCATCTGCACTCTATATATAGAGATCATAATGAGCATATTACAATGAACTTGCGGTAAAACTCACCTTTAAAATTGGCTTGCAAGGGACGGACATTGGATGTGCTTATAACCCATAAAACTAGTCGACCTTGGGGGTGACTGAAGCTGGAGAAGCAGGGCACATGTTGGCTAAATTGGTTGGAGTATATTTCTGATCTAGGAATTCAGCGTGTGCCCGGCCTCTCCATCTTCAGTCCTCTCCTATGGTAATCGAAATCCAACTTGGATTGATTGAGCCATTGATAAGTTGAGCAGGTAATTGCAAGCACTATTGATATTCTCTGCTTCTGCCCACCTGATAACTGTACCCCACTCTCACCTACCTGTAGCAAAATGACAAAAATACAATTACATTGTCAGTGAAACGATGTTAAAATCCTGTCTACTATACCACGCAATCCTGTCAAACATGACGTACCAGATGCATTGATATTTATAGAGTCTAAAGCATAGGTTAGCTAGAAATGAGCTTTACTGTCAATGCTAACTGGCCTATTTTTCATAGCCTTGAGGAAGGCTGCTGTTAGAGCGCATAATTGCTACTTAATTTGTAATATTTCTTCTTACTTCATTAATTTTAAATGTTTAAATTGTGGATATTAATCATATTTTATATTTTATGGATTAGGTAGAGAATTGAGATCAAATTGGACTCAATATTACAAATTGAAAAGAAGAAGTTTGGAACTCAAAAGTACACAATCAGAGAAGGATTTAGCATAAAGCCTGAGCACGCCTTATTGTTTCAGAAAGACAGCAACCTCAAATAATTAATAGGCTGGACACATTCTTGGAGGGTGAAATTAAAAGCCCAGCAACATTATTGGGAAGAAGCCTAGCAGCCGAAGAATATATTCTTGGAATAAAAGGAAGTCGGCAACTAATTTATGGAAGGGAGAAAGGACTCTTGCACGACACTTAATTGGAGGTAGCATCACTCTAAGACTTTGGGTTGGGAATTAATTTTTGTAAGCTCAATAGCTGGGACAATTACGAAGGGCAGATTTCATGAGGATTGAAAAAAGAAGGGAAAAAAAAGAAGAGAGAATTCTCAGCAGCAAAAATTGGACATAGGAGGCGGCGGCACTTTTTTTCTTCACTTGGAGTTTGATTTCCTTTTTTTTTTAATTATTATTATTATTTCTTTTAGTTTTTAATTCACAATGTTTATGGATAGCAAAATTGTTATTCCAGTTCAAGAATAATTGAAGTTGATTCTTCAAGAATTGTGAGATCTAATTAATTTTATTGTTCTTTTATCTATTTTCTATTTATATATCTTTTGATTGCATTGAAGTTGTTGTTTTGATTGATTAATACAAAGTGCACGTTGTTTTAATTGTCAAACCGATACTTAGTCCATTAGGAATCTAAATCCGTAATTGTTTAGATTTTATAATACAAGTGACAAATAACATAATTGATTATAGACTGATTTTTTTATTCATGTTATGAAGATATATAACATAGCTTAAATGAATCACACATGTGAATTTGTTGATTAGAATTGGTCGTCTCTCTAGAGATTAATACTATTGGTAAATTAAATCCTAAGATTGTATCTAGGGTTGTTGATTGATTAAGGAAATAATCAACGAGCGTCTCTTGATTATCGAGATTGTAAGGAGAGATAGGTTGTTAGATCGTATCGATGACCATAACCAATTTAGAAAATGAGTAAAAAAATTTATTTTTGCATCCATGATCAATTCTACGAATCAATTTGATATTATACCCTGGGCTGTATATTTATTTAATTTGATATTCTCATCACTTTAATTTTCAAGTTGTTTATTTACAAATTGATTTTACATTCAAAATTCAAAACCCCCTTTTTAATTTACTAATTTAATTTTCTGAAGAATTAAGTCTAACAAATCCCTGTGGATTCGACCTTACTCACCACTATCACAATTTATTTTTATAAGAGCAAGAAAATATTATTATTTCTTGGATTCGATACCCATCAAATTTTTGGCGCCGTTTTCGAGGATTTGTGTCAAATAGATTTAATTTCTTTTTAGTTTTTATTTTATTTATTTATTTATTTATTTATTTATTTTTATCCCTTTTAAGCTCAATTGATTCATCATTCAGTAATTTTGAGATAGGAAAAAGAATGGCTTTCGAAAAAAGAACATTAAAGGAATTGGCTGGACTAAATGAAAATCAACAGCCACTTTGCATTCAATACCCAGCTTTGGAGGTGGACTTTGAGCTAAAATCTAGCTTAATTCATTTCCTCCCTAAATTCCATGATCTTGAGAATGAAGACCCCCACAAGCATTTGAAGGAATTTTACATAGTGTGTTCAAGCATGACACCACAAGGAGTGACAAAAGGGTAAATTAAATTGCAGGCTTTTCCATTCTCATTAACTAATAGGGCAAATGATTGGCTATTCTATCTACCACCAGGTTCTGTAAATACGTGGACGGGTATGGTTAGGTTGTTCCTTGATAAATATTTTCCTGCTTCACGAGCTGCAAATATCAAAAGAGAGGTATGTGGAATCTAAGCAAGCTGCAAATATCAAAAGAGAGGTATGTGGAATCAAACAGAGAGATACTGAAACCTTGCATGAATATTGGGAAAGATTTAAGCAACTGTGCCCAAGTTGCCCTCAACATGAAATTTCTGAACAATTGCTTATTCAATACTTTTATGAAGGATTTTTGCCAATGGAAAGAAAGATGATGGATGCAACTAGCGGAGGAGCTATAGTGAATAAAACCCCAACTGCCGCAAAGGATTTGATCTCCATCATGGCTGCTAACACACAGCAGTTTGGATTCAGACAGGACACCCCTGTGAAAAGGGTGAATGAGGTAAATGTATCTTCTCTTGAAAATATAATAGCAATCTAACCTCTCTTGTTCAACAAATGGCTGTAGGAAATATGCGACAGGTTAAAGCTTGTGGAATTTGTGCTGCTACTGCTCATCCAACTGATAAGTTTCCTACTCTTCAAGAAGATTCTTTTGAACAGGCTAATACAGTTGGAAGATTTCTAGGCCCACCCCAAGCGAAGTATGATCCCTATTCAAATACTTACAATCCAAGATGGAGGGATCATCCCAACTTTAGTTATCAGACCAGGCCACAGTTCCAACAATTCTAGCCTACTCCTCTACCGTAGCAACCTTCATCAAGTTCAGGTATGTCTCTAGAAGAAATTGTTAAATTACTTGCAGTTAATACACAAAAATTTCAACAGGAGACGAGGACGGGCATTAAGAACTTGGAGACTCAAGTGAGTCAATTGGCATCAACTATGAGCAGATTGGAATCTCAAGGTAAATTGCCTTCACAAACTATTGTTAATCCAAAACAAAATGTTAGTGCAATTACCTTGAGAAGTGGGAATGAATTGAAAGAACCAAGCAAGATGAAGCATGGAAACTTAGGGGAAGAAATTGAGAATGAAGTCGTTCCTCAACCTGAATCTGACAAATCTGAAAGACTCAATAGAGAACCACAAAGAGTTTAGGTGACACCTCCTCCATTCCCTACAAGATTGAGTAGATCCAAAAAGGAGGAAGACAAGGAAATCCTTGAAACCTTTCGCAAAATTGAGGTAAATATTCCCTTACTTGATGCAATTAAACAAGTACCTCGTTCTATTAAGTTTCTCAAGTAGTTGTGCACCAACAAAAGGAAGTTGAAAGGCAAGGAAAAGGTAAGTCTGGGAGAAAATGTTTCGGCTGTACTCCAAAAGAAATTGTCTCCAAAATGTAACGACCCAGGTATGTTCACCATCCCTTGCAAATAGGTAAACTAAGGATTGAGAAAGAAATTTTAGATCTAGGACATTCAATAAATATCATGCCCCTTTCTCTTTATTCATCTTTGAATATTGGTCAATTAAAAGAAACGGGTGTGATTTTGCAACTTGCTAATAGATCTAATGTATATCCTGAAGGTATCTTAGAGAATGTTTTAGTACAAGTAAATGAGTTGGTTTTTCCTATTGATTTTTATGTACTTAATATGGATGAAGATTCTTCTAATTCTACACCAATTGATGTGCATGATGATACACTCACAATGGAATTCAATGGTGAAATTATTAAGTTTAACATTGATGATGCCATAAATTGTCCTAAAGATGTTAATTTTGTCTATTTTGTTGATGTTGTTGATTGTTTAGCACAGGAAATTTTTAAATTTAGTGAAAAAGATGGCTTGAAAGTTGTCAAAAGCAAGCATCAGAAAGTAGATGGTCATAGACATAAACAATTCTATGAAGGTCACCAAGTGGAGAACTTAACAAAACGAATTCGTGGGAATCCAATTGATCCTCGTTGAAGAAAGAAAAAAAATAAGTCTAGCCAAAGACGTAAAAGAAGGCGCTTCCAGGAGGCAACCCGAGTTTTTCTTTAGTTTTAGTAATAAATTTTATTTTTATTTTTATTTTTGTTTTTTTTTTCATTTATTTACTATTATTTGTTTCATGATATCCATAATTTTTTTTTTTGAAGTGAAATTGACCTTATTTTGATTTTTGGGCAAATATGAATCTTCATTAGGACGTGAGCACGCTCTATGAAGAAAATAATGAATTGAAAGAATCTTGAAATAAGGCATGTCCACGTCTTATTCAAAGTGATTCTCGAGTTTAAACACAAGGTCTATGAAAAAAAAAAATTCTGAAAAAAAAGGAAAAAGAGAACCCCAAACCCTACCTCACGCATCTCTCTCTCCTCCTCTCACCCTCATCCACTTTCTACATCAATATTTTGTAATTTCAATAGCAGCCACCATCAAGAGCATTATGGGAGGGAGAAAAGCACCCGTCACACTTCAAGAAAATTTGTAAGGTCGACCTCAGGTGCAGAAACCTGAACAACTCGGATGAGGTCCAGACACTTCTAGGGGTCCTCTATTCCTATTATCTTCTAGTTTTCATAATTTATGATTTTGTCACATTGAGGACAATGTATGGATTAAGTGTGGGGGAGGTTTTTTATGTGCTTTGCTTAATTTTTGAAAGTTGATTTATAAGTTACACCTCAATTTCCATTATATTTCATGTTTGCTCTATTTTTCAAGGAAATTTTTGAAAACTCTCATCCTAATTCTAGATTATATCGATGCTTATTCATTTATGATCTTAATTATTGTGAATTATTGAGATGAGTTGAGGCACAGTGGGGAATTGCATGAGTAGTTGAATTTTCATTTACTACACAGTGATTGATTTCTATTGATGGTGGATTGAATGCTGGGTGTGTGGGATTTGATGCACATTAATTTTGTGAGCTTTTGAGCCTCTTGAGCACTTACATAAAAAAATTACACCATGCTCAATTCCTTTGTTTGTGTGATTGTCATGTGTAGTTGATCTCTTCTAGAACTTGCTCTGTTATGCATGTTGAGATGCCTCTCGGTAATTGGATACACTAAATAAGTAAGGACACTTAGGTGAAGCCAAATTTAGTTTTCTTAAAAAGCCTACCTTGAAATATACTCCTAGAAAGCCACTTTTGAGCTATAGCCTTTTTGTTGAAAATTAACCACAATACAAGCCATGAGAAATCCTATTCTTTGTTAATCTTCCATTCTTTTTATTGAAGGAATATATAGGCTTATTCACATGAGCTTCAATTTATTTTGGTTGAGATTTAAAGACATTGAGAATGAAAGACCTATGATATAAGTCTCCTCTTTCTTTTGAGAAGTGGTAATGTGAAAGAAATGTTGGGGATAAAGTGGTTGAGTTACAATCTATGATGTTCTTTTATTTGAAACCTAATAGAGTCAAACCAAAGTTGATATGATGTAACACCATCCTGATTAACCTTAATCCACTTTTTTTAGCATTAAGCCTTGGTCACTAAATTTTGAGTTCGAAACCAGGACCAAGCAATGACTTATATCTCATAAATGGATGGGACCAACACATATAAATCGTAATTCGTGAGCTTTTGAGCCTATGAGCTGCTTTTACTTTTTATACTAAGCTCTTATTTCTTTGATGTATGTCATGCATGGTTAGTTTTTTCTTGGATGTGCTCTCTTGTGCACGCCATTATAGCTTCTTGACTCAAGTGCAAAATATAATAAAGGCATTAGGTGAAACCTAATTTGACCTTCTAAAAGGGCCTTCCATGATACATGTACCAATGAAGCCCCTTTGAGCCTAAGCCTGTCTTTGGAATTTTGGTGCCACGCTACAAGCCACGAATACCCGCTCTTTCATGCTACCACTACCTTGAACCCACAAGAGAGGAATTTCACAAGCTTATATTGGTTGAAAAGTATGAGACGGACTAAGCTTCAAAAAGATCGATGATTTCACTTTGTGCTAATCAAGGATTAAGTGGTAATGGAGTCAAAAGAAAACAAGCTGCAATAAATTCATTTGAAAAAAAAAAATTGTTCAAGCTACCGGATCAAGAAAATTCCCTAGTGAATAGAATAAACCCCCAAATGCATAACAAGAATCAAGGGTTAAATTGATTGGATACTAGGAAATTGTGGAAAATTACATTGAAAGGTGGAGGAAGAGATTATCGTTTTGAGCCAAATCGGCTTGTGAACTCTCCTCTCACCTTAGCCTAAATATTTTCCTTTTATCCTACCTAGCCCGAAGCCCGGTTAAAACCAAGTAAAGACATTTACTTTGCACTTGTGTTATTGTTAGCTCCGGTCATGATATCTTGGCTGTCTATGGCAATGAATTCTCCATGCAGTGAGTTAAGTAAAAATTCTCACCCTTAAACACTTTGTGCGAAGAGATGAATACCTAAATATTTATATATCTTTTGTTTGCATTGAAGTTGTTGTTTTGATTGATTAATACAAAGTTCACGTTGTTTTAATTGTCAAACTGATACTTAGCCAATTATGAATATAAATATGTAATTGTTTAGGTTTTCTAATACAAGTAGTAAATAACATAGTTGATTATAGACTGATTTTTTACTCATGTTATGAAGATATATAACATAGCTTAAATGAATAACACATGTGAATTTGTTGGTTAGAATTGGTCGTCTCTCTAGAGATTAATGCTATTGGTAAATTAATTTCTAAGATCGTATCTAGGGTTATTTATTGATTAGAGAAATAATCAAGGAGCGTCTCTTGATTATCGAGATAGTAAGGAGAGATAGGTTGTTAGATCGTATCAATGACCATAACCAATTTAGAAAATGAGTAAAAGATTTTATTTTTGCATCCATGATCAATTCTACGAATCAATTCTGAAATTATACCTTGGGCTAGATATTTATTTAATTTGATATTCTCATCACTTTAATTTCGCAGTTGTTTATTTATAAATTGATTTTACATTCAAAATTCAAAACCCCCCATTTTTAATTTATTGTTTTAATTTTCTGAAGAATTAAGTCTAACCAATCATTGTGGATTCGACCTTGTTCACCGCTATCACAATTTATTTTTTTATAGGAGCAAGAAAATATTATTATTTGTTGAATTCGAAATCCATTAGCTGCTGATGAAATTATGAACATAAACTTCTTTTGAAGTTATTTCAATCTCAACCCATGAAGCATTAGGATTCCCGAATGCAATGTTCTCTCTTATGCTCCCAGTAAATAGTGTTGGCTCCCAACAAATATTTATAAGCTAATGCTAGAAAAGGATTTGAATAAATCAAAAATAGGGAAGATGTCAGCCCATCCCCCAAATGATTTTTTTTACTTATTTTTCATCCACAGACCAAAGACATGCTAAGCTTAGAACAATTACCATCTGTGACCAGGAGATGTATCCATATTTAACCCATTTTGACAAGCTTTTAGACCAAAATTATCCGATCTCAACACAACTATCCATTCTGACAACTAGGAAACTAGACACTACATTCAGAACAAGTGGTGCCCGAATGTTCAACCTAACAGTGGTGCATTGCACATTGTGCAAAAAGATGGGAGAATGTAAAAGGAACTTAAGTTAGTGAAACAAAGTTAGTGAAGCCTCGAAAAAAAATTAAAAGAAAACAAAAAAACTTTAAATCCTAAGAATCGTGAGTAGATTCTAGTAGAATAAATCCTAAAATCCACCTCCAATAAAATCGAAATTCCAAAATATGAAATCCTGAAATCAAATCAAATCACATCCCTATCAAAATCCAACCTGATAAATCTGAAATCCCAAAGTCAATCCTAAACCATCCAGATCTAAAGCGTTAAAAAATAAATTAATTAATTAAGCTAATAATTTCTCACAAATAATAAATAATCATTAACTTAGAGGTTATTTAGATAAAAAAGAATAACTGGATTATTTAGTTTCAGATAATGAGCTCCCGGTAAGTACAAATAAATAGAAACTCAATAAACTCAAATTTCATATCACGGATTGAATGGAAGGGGCTCAATGTATACAATACGTGAACTGCTGGGGCTCAACATAATGGCTAAATTACGTATTGAATGCAATATAGTCTGAGAGAGAAGAGAAACCAATTTGAAAAGAAACAAATGAAGGGGGAAAAATTCTGAAGGAAAGAAAATGTAAGAAAGGAAGAAAACCTAGAGAACAGAAAGGGAAAAGAAAATAAAAGAAAGGGAGGGAGGGAGGGAGGGAGGGAGGGAGGGAAACAAAAAATATCATTACCAGGTTTTCATCTGTCTGAATTTTTTACGGCATACCCATTGCATGCTGTAAATGCTCCTCTTTTTACAGTGCGCAAAAAAATATGCAATCTAATTATAACTTCACACGCCATAAAAAGTCTGAATTTCCAGAATAATTAACTTTTTACAGCATGCAAAAAATGTGCGCCGTAAAAACTTTAAATAATTTATTATTTACGACACACATATAAGGCATGCCGTAAAAACTCTCTTTTATGTCATGCCGTAAATGCACTCCATAAATGCATGCCGTAAAAGATCACTTTTGTTGTAGTAAGAAGTGAATCACAAGGAAGAAATTATTGTCGGATGGATTATTCTCAATCTTGTTCTGGGAGATATATAGAGTGTTATTACTATAACAATAAGAGACATGTTAGAAAATACTACCAAGGACTCACGAAGTATTCTAAAGCAAAGAGGAGTTAAGAGACTTTAGAAGCATGAGATTCTGCAAATGTGGTAGGTGTAATTATGATCCTCAAGATGTTTTGTATGTTGCTATAATTGCGAGAGTCCATTTGGGGGTAACACCTCAAGATGCTTTTGTCATATGTGTACAAATAGAGATTAATTTGAAATTTATAAGTCATGTGATGAGTGTCATGTTTTGTTATTGATGAAAAAACTCAAAGTTAAAGGTTCGGATACTATGAATGTGAAGATGTTTGATGGGGGTTGTGAGACGAATAAGATGTGTTTTGCATGTCACAAGATTGAAGGGAAGTTTAATAACGTTGGGAGCATTGGATCCATTGAGTTATGAATATGCTTCACAAGCTTTTGTGATGATTGTCAAGAAAAAATACCCCTATTTATTTATTTTGAAACGTAAAAATGACATTTGAATGCTTCACATCAAGCTCGTCATGTGTGATCCTTCGCAATTGTTAGTGAACATTCCTAAGAAGATTTTACTAGTAGAATTAATAGTTTTATACCACAGGATTTTTTTTTTACAAAACCAGAGAAATTATCCTATGGAATATACACCTTGGAGAAGTATGGAAACATAAATCAGTTCAGGAGGAAGATGGTTAGACTTAGGAAGTGTACAAGATGTAGATCATGAATTAGAGTTATAGGTAAAATCTAAGGCTATGATGGCATATACTAGAGAATGAACAAGAAAACAGTTCCAATTAATGTTAGATAATATATTTATAGAAATCACTGCAACATAGTAGGAAAATTTAACTGAAGTATACAAAATAGAAGTTTAGATGAAATGGTCAAGATGAAAATAGGACAATACTTATTAGATATGAAGATGGATTAAAAAGAAAATATACATTAGTGGTAAATAGAAATAATAAAACTAGTTCAAAATTAAGAAATACATATTTACTAGCAAGTCTATCAATATGTGATATGTGTTATTTTAGACAATATGCATGTGAATTTAGAGAATATTATGAAAAGACAGAATATACTACATAAGTTGGATACATGGAATTATATAGAGAATGAGAGAATTTAAATAAACCTTTACAATTTATAGAACAAAGATAACAAGAAAAATGCGTGGAAGCAAGTAATACATTAAAATATTAGAAAGCAAATAAAAAACTATGTTGTGATAAATTACAACATATACTAACCTAATAGATATGTCAATTACAAAGAAAACATAAGAATTTTTTTTTATAAAAAAGATGAATTCAATAAATTCTGAAAACCTTATAATAGAACATTTAAAAGGTATAGAATACCTTATTGAAAATATTTAAGACAAACAGAACAAAAACATAACAAAAACATATTCCAAAAATCCTAAAAAATGTAAATGTTATTCATGTTGAGAAATAAGACATATATCTCAGAATGAAGTGAGCAATGAAACAACCTTTGAAGAATTAGAAGAAGTAGCATTGAAGTTGAAATTAGAAGGTAATACTCCTGTTGTGGTAATCCCACCAAGTGAAGAAACACATAATTTGGATGATGATGGGATAACGGATGTAGAAGAGGAATTAGACTTGGAAGCAGAATGTAGAAAAAAGGGAGTTTCGCTTAGAAAACTCCTTAGGCAAATATACCAGGAAGGCGGTCCAGAAGTAGGTTTATTGGGTGAATCGTTTGGATGATTGTTCAAGCTTTTGGTTTTATATGGGACCCAAAAGGAAGAAGAGGGGACCTCGTGCTGAAGAGAACAGATTATATCCAAGGATTTTGCCTCCACCAACTATTTGGGAGAAACGTAAGTTGGTCCTATGCAAATAGAAAAAGTCAACAATATCCAGGGAAAAGGCATGTTACAAGTAGACATACCTAGCCAAAATAAGCATGAAATGGAAAACAAAAAAAATAGTGCTTGAGACAAATGAAAATGTGATGTTAAAAAAACATTCCTTACGTTTGACTAAACACTTAAGGTCATTGTGCATAAAAGCCTTTATTGACAACGAAGCAAACATCAACACAATTTCATACAGAATGTTGAAGAGAACACCCAGGATTTTGTGTTTCTTTGAATTCCAAGCCTGTAAAAGGCATGTAAATACTTTGAATATGACAAATTAATAATTGCACATTAATTCAACCATATTTGGAGTAATTGTTGACACATAAAAATATCTCATTCAATGGCCCAATATCAGAGTTCGAAACACGAGAGTCCATTACAATTAATAGGTGATGTGAAGGAATATGGGAAACTGGATTATGGCAGAGGTGTTTGAACGAATGGATGATTGGGCGAACAATGAGGCAATATCCATAACTTATACTACAATTTAAGGAAGATATTGGAGTCACCTGTGAGCAATTACCATGACGTGAACGACTAAGTAAGATCATGGAAGTTATTTAATAAAAGGAGTGGGTGACGGTTAAGCAAAGTAGTGAGCAACGATTATCACAAGTAATTTACGATGTTGTGGCGGAAAATCAAATGATCAAAGTAATAGAAAGTATTTTACCAATTTGTATATACTAGTAGTAAGCACGTCTTATGTATATGATGAATGTTAAAGTAATATTTTTTAAGTATTAATATTGTTTATGACAGTCGTTCACGTAATTGATACTGTTACGACCATGACTAATTTTACATGACACATCATCCATATGGGCCCATCAGGGGATCCACAAAATATCCATTCACCTAATTAATTATGACCCACAAGCCAAACTATGGATACCAAACTTGTTGGACTCTTACATGCCGAGGTACCCCTATGCCGAAGTACCCTATGTCGAGGTACCCCCTATGTCGAGGTACCCTTATGTCGAGGTACTCCTAAGTCGAAGTGAGTACCATGGAAAGGTGACAAGATAGATTGATGTGACAACATCTTTAAAGGGATTTTCTAGTTGCTTTAACCCTATGACATGTAGTAATGATTATAGTCAAAGAAATGGTTTACCTCATGAATAGTTAGGATCTTTCCATGTGTAAAACATAACACGTGTCACAATCTAAGAGAATTACCCATTCTATAAATAGAACACACTTGCCTCCAAGGAAAAGGTTGATGATTCAATATTCTAACTCAACATTTTACTCACTTCTCTTTCTCTCTTTTACACACTTATATTTCCCGCACTCAATTTATATTTGCTTGAAATGAGTACTGACTTAGGCATCGAAGTGCAAACGGAAGCCGCCTCGACCCCCGTTGCAAGCTGATTGTTTGTCCTAGTGCGCAGGAGATCCACGTGTTCAAGAGGGAGGAGCTTAGACGTGTTGATTCAAGGTCCTAGCAGATTTTGTGGTCAACGGATATTGTTAGAGGAAAATTTTAAAAAGTAAATTGACTTCAATTCTTAATATATTAATATTTTATTGAAAATTTTCTTTTAGTTCTTCAAAATATATGTTAGTCAATTATTTAAAATGTGAGCTTAACAAATAAATCGCGTGTGAAATATTAATAAGCAATCTAATAACATAAAATATTAGGTAAACAAATATTTTTTTTTATAAAATATTTATGATAAGTCACGAAAAAATGTGAAATGCATAGAAAAATTAAATTAATTTGTGCTCATATTTTTATAAGGAAAAAAGTTTAATATTATTCTCTTGTTTAATTAAAATAAGATTTTTATCCAAGTCAATGTCAACAATTAATTTTAACTACACATTTCATCGGACCCACCACATTTTATTAATTTTTATCAAAATCTATTAAAATCTGATTTTAATCATCACCAAACATTAACTATATAAATTTAAACTAAAACTTCAGTTTTGATTTTTTTCTTTTTCAAAGTGTTTTGAAATTATTTATTTTAGATTCCTAATCCGAATATAATTAATTTTTTATATAAATTATTTGGTGATTTTGATAAGAATTTAAGTGGGTTTAAAAATAAAAAGTTTCCCACTCACCCTACTTTTTTTTTAAAATGTGTATTTTACCAATACTAAAACATAATTGTTTGAGTTAAAAATAGAAAAACTCATTAAACATATAAACGCACTCTAAGAATTGTTCAATGGAATTATCACGAAAAATAAAACTTGATAGGATAATATTCTAAAAGTAAATAAAAAAATTGAAGCTAAATTAATATTAATTGAATAACCATTTTGATTTAATCAATGTGGATAAATTAATTTTTTGAAATAAGAATTAAAGTAAATGTAAAATCAAGTTTTAATAAATGAACTAAGGGCATTATTTAGAAAAAAAGAAAATAATGTATGGGATAAAATGGGAAATCAAAAGATTCTCACTCATTCATCATTTTCAAACATTGTAGATAGATGTAGATAGATTGTAGATAGTGAAAAGTTAAACGTTTATAAAAACCAACAATTCTAAACTATAAAAATAAAAATGTAATTTTCTTATTTTAGATTTTAGAATTATTCTAATTTAATTTGTGTGATTGTGCTCGTTGGAGGCATCCTGTTAATTAAGTTTTATATTCAGTGCAAACCTATCATTTTTGGGACTTTTTCTTAAGAGGTTTGGTCATAACACTTTCATTGTCAATTTAATTGTTAGCACGAGCGAAACAACCCTCAAGGAAACACACCAACACTTTTATAGAGGCTTTTAAAAAGCTCTATTAAATACAAAGATTATTTTATGAAATAAAATTAAAATTAAAAAAAAAAAAAAAACCTATTCCACTTTAAAATGCTACTTTAGTAATCTAGTCATGAAATGACATAATTTTTCTAGAATGTCTTGAGATTTTTAATACGATTTAAATAAATCATAATTTAAAAATATAAATAAATATTGTGTGAGATTGGAGAATATATGGGAAAAAAAAGTATAAGAGAAACAAGTATTTCTAATCATAAATATAAAAACAAAAATTATATTAATGAAAGAGTTACTAGTTAGCTAGCTAATTAAAAAAAATTGCCCTTGTTTCGTATTGCAAAAAATCTGAAATAATTAACTACACATTTTATAAGACTCAAAATTTTTCAAACAACATGATCTATCAATTTTTATAAGAATCTATTAAAAATCTAATATTAATCTCTATCAAACATTGCTTGATCTACTTTTAGCTTTTAATTTTTTAAATATCTGGCCAACTAGGTTGGACCTCATGGATGATGGATCTGTTTGGTAAATCATTCATAAATGATTATATACCAATACTATTTATAAATAATGACAGACAACATTTCATTGATCTATTATTTATTCATATATATACATTTTTTTAAAAAGTAAAAAAATGATTGACGAGAATCTTTGACTAGTAAAAATTGTTAACTTTTCAAAAAAATCCAATGAAATGCTATCATGTGACCGTTTGTTTATAAACAAATTTTACCAAACCAGTACTAAGAAAATAAAACACTTAGCAGTACTACATGTTCATTATTGTTGAACAACCTTCATATCTGGTCGAACTGATTTTGATTCGACTTGTTTAGAGGCAAGTAAGTCATCCAGTCCAATTTTGATACCGTTAGACTCGCGCTAATTCCTAAGTTCTATATTTTTCTGAAGAAAAATGGTATAATTATTTCAACCTCTTCAATCAAACTTATTCCATTATTATGAATGCTATCTTCCAATGCATTGTTCTCAGAAGATTGAGGTCCTTTATCCTTTTGCTGGAATACTCGGAAAAGCATGAAGATAAGGTATATGCTAGGCAAATAATCAGTGGAGGCCTTATTTATAGTCGTACAAAAACTTGAAGTATATGCTGCCCGAACTGAATCAACAATCCTCAGGAATTGGGCATTGATAAGTAATGCACCCAATTAATCCAATTTAAAATGGCATTTTTCTGCATTTAAAGTTGGATATTCTCCATTGATATGCATATTTACGATTTATTTAAGGGCATCACTTGGAATCCTAATCGAGAATTGTATTCCAAGAATCATCTTTGTCATACGGGTATATTTCATTTTGCATTATACTTCAATTTTGTTAAGTTTGGTTAGTTACAATTTAATTTTAAAAGATCAACACAAGAGATTTTTCGACCAAAGCTCCGAAAGTTAGGTACAACCTACTCCTTGTTGAGCATCCACTTAAAGTGGAAAAAACTCGATATTTCACTATAGGGCCAAAAAGGGCAACCAAGATATACAACAATTCAGATTCCAGAAAGAATCAAGCTAAACTTATCGTCCAAACTTCCAATCTACTTTTTGGAGTAACTGTTCACGCAAGAAAACCACAAACCACAACCCAACCAGCGATCAACAATTAAGGGATATAATTCACTTGATCTTCACAAAGAAATCAAAAGAAAAAAGGTGTCGAAGTAGAGAATCACGAAGAAGATTTTCGAGATAGAGAACCAAAAACCAGAATGATTGTTCAAAGCACCGAGCAGGGCAAGTGTTCAAAGATAATCAATAGCTAGGAATTTATTTATCTCAAATGCTTAAAGAAGCAAGTGCAGTACAAAATGTCTATATAAAGGAAAAGAAAGAAACGAAACTAAACAACAGAACACGCTTGTTACAAAGGTGGTGCTGAACTATTTAGACTAATAAAAATAGATCCTCAAGGAATAATTTGTATATCCCCCCTCAAGTTGGAAATTGATGAAAGTCCATCAATCCCAACTTGGAGAGTAAAAACTTGAATTGAGGACTTGGAAGAGATTTAGTGAAAATGTCAGCCGCTTGATCATTGGAAGAAATATGTTGAGGAAGAATGAGCCCCGCCTTGTATTGTTTCCGAACAACATGACAATCAATTTCAAGGTGCTTTGTTCGCTCATGAAAAACAGGATTAACACTAATGTGTATAGCTGCTTTTTTGTCACACCAAAGAAGAACAGGAAGATGTGGAGAAATCTGGAAATCTTGTAAAAGAAAGGTTATCCACTGGACCTCACAAACCGTAGTGGCCATGCTACGATATTCAACCTATGCAAAGCTGCGTGAGACCGTCTGTTATTTCTTTGTCTTCCACGAGATGAGAGCATCTCTCAACAAATTGCAATACCCAGTCAAGGTTTTTCTAGAGTCAGGACATGAGGCCCAATCCACATCACAGTAAGCTGCTAGTAAGAGATTATTAGAAGGAGAGAAAAGACCTTTGGATAGAGTTCCCTTGACATATTTCAGTAAATGTAAAGCAGACTCCCAGTGCGAAATGGTTGGAGATGTGACAAATTGACTAAGCTGCTGAACCACATATGTTATGTCTGGTCTGGTGAATTTTAAATAAAGTAGTCGACCAACAAGTTTGTGATACTGATCTGGTTCCTGATATAAGGTTCTTTCTGCAACAAACTTATGCCCTTTAGGTATAGGCGCATATGTAGGCTTGGATTCATGTAACCCAGCATCAGACACAACGTCCACGGTGTGCTTTCCCTGGTTAAGATACAATCCTTGTGAACACCTTGCTATTTCGATTCCCAAGAAATACTTAGCAAGTCCAAGATCTTTAATGGTGAATGTGGCATCAAGAAAGTTCTTGACTTTCTGTATTTCCTTCTCACGAGAACTTGTAATAAGCACATCATCTACATAGACAAGGAGTGCAGTGAGAATTGTGATAAGTTTTGATGATGAATAAATAGTTATCATGTGTTGATTATGTAAACCCGTAGGAGTGCAAATGTTTATTGAATTCTGAATTCCATTGCCGACTAGCTTGCTTTAATCCATGAAGGGATTTTCTAAGTTTACAAACTTCACCTTGTTGACATTTAAGATATCCATTGGGAGGCCAAAGATAGACCTCCTCATCCATGAACCCATGCAAAAAAGAAAAGTTATTAATGTCCAACAGAAAAATGGGCCAATCTCGTGCAGAAGCAACAGCCAAGAACATTCTGATTGTCACACATTTTACAACTAGGGAGAATGTTACAACCCACTTTTGATTTTACAAGTCAAACAATTATTTTATCAAGTCAACATTTATTTGACCAATTTAGTCCAAGTGGGGACCAATTTAAATGAGTGAACTTTTTGGGGATCACTTAAGTTTTATTATAAGTTGGTGACTTAACTTATTATCATTTATATTTGGGAATTTTATTGAAATGATAAATGAAGGACCAACCAAGCAATTTTATTAAACCCATGTCTTGACTTTAGTAGACCAAAACAATCCAAACACACAACACACTCACAGCAATATACAAACAGAGGCTGGAACGCAGAGAAGAAAAAAAAAATCTGTAGAAAGAAAAAAAAAAAAGGAAAAAGAAGAAAAAAAAAGGGGGTCGGAGGGGGATTTTCATTCAACCTTCAAGACTTCATTTTCACCTTCAAGAGGTAAGGCAATATCCATTCATTTGAGATATGATGTTGATTTTAGGGTTTTGATTTTTGAGTTAAATGTTAGATTTTTGGATGGATTTATGATTCATTGGAAGATATTGAGCTAAATATTCAAGTTTGGTTGAATTCATTGTTGGATGGATTTATGATTCATTGGAAGATATTGAGCTAAATATTCAAATTTGGTTGAATTCATTGTGGTTACATGCTAGGGTTTGAAGTAATAGTGGAATAAATTCATGATTTGGGCAAGATTAAGTTATTGGAGCCTATGTTAAATTATTTCATGCTTAATTTGGTGATGTTTATTTGGAGATTAAATTATCCATGTAATTAAGTTGAAGATTTAGTCTTTTACTAGTTTCTTTGGAAAGGGGTTTTGGTGTTATGGTGCATTTATTTGAAGAATTGGTTAATTGAAGGATAGATTAACGATAATGAGATTATATTTCACGAAAGAGATGTTGGTTAATTATAATGTTGGAAGTATATGAGATTTGTGAAATGTTATAGGATGTTATTTTAATTGGACATATACACTATAATTGTGATGAGTTAAGTTAACGCAAACTCTTATCTATATTTCAGGAGGTGATATTGAAATAGGAAAAGCTTACCAGCCGAACTAACTACAATTTCTAACTCTGTGAGTGGATAAAGTTTTTTTTTTTTAAATAAGCACTTGTTTAATTTATCTTAATTCTACAACATTTATGGAATGTTTATTTATTATAGTACTTATATTGAATTATATAAATTGCAGAACTTGGCTATTTTTAACTATTCAGTTTACAGTAAGATTTTAAAAATAAAGTGAGGTTTATGATAAGCAGTTCTTTTAAAGCTAGAATTAGTTCAGTTAAAGGATTTCATTGACATTCTATCAGCATTAGATATTCCAGTATATTTAAATTATTTTAAAAATCATCAAAAAGCACCCAAGTGATTTTACCCGCTCTGCACTGATGTGAATTCGTTTCCACGGTGTATGACCAGATACAGTGATTTTACCCGCTCTGCACTGATGTGAATTTGTTTCCACAGTGTATGACCAGATATGGTGATTTACCCGCTCTGCACTGTCGTGAATCCGTTTCCACAGTGTATGACCAGATATGTTATTTTACCCACTCTGCACTATTGTGAATGCGTTTCCATAGTGTATGACCAGTTTATAGCCTTCAGGAAGCTCTGCACGCGTATGACCAGATTATCAGATCATCAGACTCGGTTTATTAGTTATCAGATTTGAATGACTTTGTCTTGTACATGATATTACTCTGTACAAGAACGAGACTATTCATTAGGTACATTTTGGTGTGATTTTAGTATTACTTCAGTTCATTTGATTTCAAATAACAGAATTCAGTTTATCTAGTCTACGGAATGAAGAATTCAGCTTATAGTATGATGAAATGACAGTAGTTATGATTTCTATTGATGTCAAATTACTTATTATCCTTATGCTTAAGTTACATCATCTAGAATCAAGAATGAATGATTTTATGATACCAGTACGTTCAATAATGAAGGTAAATATCAAAATTTAAATTTCTGTCAAGTTATAACCGAGTAAATAAGATTTTCAGGAAATATGTATAAATGAGAAAAGTATACATATTTTTGAACTATCCACTCACTAAGTTTGTAAACTCATATCTTATTATTTTTCTATTTTAGGACGCATTATGTTTTGAGCAGCCTTTTTGGAAGAATCTGCAGTGAAGAGAACCAGAGCCACGTGACCTAATAGTTATATGATTCCATTCGTTTAACAAGTCCTTGTTATTCATGGGTCACCTGTCGAGTATTTTGTGTATATGTTTTGCATCACATATGACATTTCATAGTTGATGGGCTTGTATCCCTTTTGGAGGGGTTTACACATATTCTGGTTAATTTGTAAATGATACCAAACAGGTCGCTGCATTTTATTTTGTTATTGAAAATTTGAGGTTGTCTAAATTTTATAAACAGACTGTCACAGACAAGTCTGGACAGTAACTAGTTAACAGTAAATCATTAAGTTTTGTTTAGCGCAGTACCAGATGAATCTAGTTAAGGCAGATTCGTCTGGATAGTAAAATGTAAACAATCAGAATAAATTGTGCAAAATTGTAAATAGACAAGAACACAATAATTTGAGCTAAACGTGGGAAAAACCCTAACAGGAAAAACCCACGGTTCGCATCCTGCGAACAAAAACCAATCACTATATAAGGAAAGAGTTTATACAGATCAATCTAAACTATAGGATAAATCTACGCATAGACTTTATCAAACATCCAAGAAATAGATCACTCCCTGATCCTTCGGTGGCATGTAATGTGAGTTGGCATCCTACCACTCTTCAGTAGTTTTCTTTGAATCTGCAACACTTTTCAGCAACACGAACTCTCGTTCGATCTTGATCCAAACCTCCCGTTTGATCTTCACGCTGAAAATCTTTCCTTCTCTAAGTGATTAAATCCTCCTCCCGGAGTATTGAAGTTACAACACGAATGAAGCTTTAATTATTTGCACCACACGAAAAATATAGCTTCAAGACTTCTTTAAAGTGGACATGTATTTTTGTAAGCACCACACGAAAATTGGATTCTACACGTCTTATGAAAATATCTAGTTTTCCTTCTCTTTATAGTGCAATTCGATTTACTTGACTCCCAAATTTCCTTATTGCGCAAGATCTCTACTACCTGCAAAACATGGTAGAGATAATTAGTAAAAGGTAAGATAATTATCCTTAAATAAATTTTACCATGAATAATGATAATGATAAATCATAGAAGATCTTACCATTTATCAATCAAGTGATAAACCTTGATATTTATCACCATATTTTCGGCCCTTATGAATATTCTTCACAATCAAGATTTTCGACCTTATAAACTTACCATATGCAAAGATAAGATTAAAAATATTCTTGACCATATCAAAAAGATACTTACCATATCTTGAATAAGCTTGAGTATCAAGAATAATCACAAAATATATTATCACGAAATTTACCAAAATCACAAGATAACAATATCAATATTTCGAGATTATGATTTCAATATTATACTCGGCCAATTAGAATATTTTACCAAGACTTAAAATATAATCAAAATACTTATAAGTGATAAAGATAGAATTTCAAGCCAAGTAAAATATTATCACAATATTTCTTGATCATTATCATAGAAGATAAGCAACAAACATTATCTCCAAAATATTATCACAATATTTCTTGATCATTATCATAGAAGATAAGTAACAAATATTATCACAATATATAGGAGATAAAGACAATATTACATCCAAGAAATATTTAAGTAATTTAATTAAACTTAATAAATTACAAAATAAAAATATTTAGTAATAAACTAAATTTATCAAATTACAAACATGTAGGAAAATAGAAAATGCCAATAAATATAACTTAAAATAAGTTAACAATCTCCCCCTTTGGCTTTTTCTATTTTTCCAAAACCTAATCATCTTTTCACAAACATAGAAAGACGTAACATGCAATTATTAAGCTCCCCCTATCAAAATTCTCTCCCTCAAGTCATGCATCACATTAAGCTCATTTCAACAAATTCATGCATGTAACGAGAGAAAAATAATAAGCACATAAAGGAGAATCAAAATAAACCAAAAGTTACTTCAACATTCAATCAATCAGAAAAGATGAAAAAAAAATACTACTCCCCCTTTTTGGAAGAAATAGGGGAAGCAATCCAGGTCTTGTAACCTACCAATGTAAGCACGAAAAAAATGCTCCCCCTTACTGCAATGCATAGAAATTTAATGCAGTAGGATATCTATGTCTCTTCCCAACGACCCCTCAAACATAGAATTCATGCAAACATGGAATTCATGCAAACATGCAAATAGATTCCAGTTGCCCCATTATGCCATCCTGACCAGTCAATTCAGGTTGTCCAGATCCATCTATAGGTCTCTAGACACCCAGATATATGATTTTTGATAAGGCTGCATAAGGCTGCTAACAAATGATGAATGATCATACCTGGATCCACCTGGTGTAGTGTATTCATCTACCCTTGTACTCAGTTTATTTTTCTTTGTGGTCACCGTGTTATTCACTTTTTTTCTGTTCTTTCTGTCTGGCCTAACAGTCTCTTCTTCTTCTTCAGATTCTACAGCATCATCCTTGTTTTTAGGCCTTTCACTCTTATCAGATTCATTCTGCTCCTCTAATTTTTCATTTTTAACTCCAGACTCAGATTCCTCTGTTTCATCTGGTTTTTCTTTCGAAGAACCTCCAAGCAACTGATCCAGCTTGTCTTTAAGTCTTTTGACACAAACCTTGAGATCAGATACCTCTGCTTTTAACCCAATAATCTCTGCTTCTAGCTGGCCAATTCTGGTATCCTGGCCAGACGAATCATGTTTACCAGGAGTGTCACCCAAAACCTGTTTCCTGTGAGAGGTCTGCACCTCCAGTGTTTTCGTGCATCTGACCCTGTTTAACACCTTGGGATTGATCACCAGATTATCCTCTAGCATCTGAATACCCTAATCACGAAGCAATTGTGAAATAATCCAAGGATAAACCAACAATTGATTCCTCTGCTTTCTCTTCTTCAGCCTCTGACTCTGAATCACCAGATTCATCTAATGTACCTGAGTCCGGGTCAGATCCATCTACGTCTTCTGACAATTCATTTTTCAAATTTACCTTTCACATCTTTATCATCTTTAGGCATCTCCCTCTTTGTTTCAGACTGTTTGCTCAAAATTTCTCTAGCAACAATCAATTCACTTCGAATATCTAAGGGAGAAAGGTGACTGGTAGGAAGATAATCAAACATAGGTGTCGAATTTGCACCCATAACTTGTGGCTTGGTGGTAGAGCCGCCTTGGCTTGGTTCAGCTATAGGCTGAGTTGGAATTTGAACTCGTTCTGGAATGAGTAAGAAGGGCTGGTGTGGAGGCAGTGAAGGAGATTTGAAAAGAAATTTTTGACGAATTTGAGTACAAGTAGAATTCAAGAGATTTTTAATTTCATTCCTTGTAGAGAAAGATATCTCTTGAGAATCCTAGTACATGTCAATTTCCTTTCCTTAAAAAATGGGATAAATATAGAAACAGAATATGTTAAGAATTAGGAAACAAATAAATTACCAAATTGTGCTCCACAATCAACTGACTTGTTCTGCAAGATTTGCACATATTAGCCCAAGATATACTTCCTTAAAAATAAAGATTTTCAGAATAAAATCTAAAAATCGTGAATAAGAAAAATCTAAATGCATATGTATACTTGAGACACGTCTGAGCACTTGTTGGCATCTGTTGAGTCAGATATATCTGGCAGTAGACAGTCCACAACGAGCATGATTATGTTGATTAATGTGCGTATGTGATCTGAGCAATCCTTAGTCATCCACATACTACCAAAAATCATATGATTACTCTGACTTATCGATTTGTCACCGTAATGCACAATAAGACCGATCAAAATCTATAGAAAGTGCATTTTCTCAGATCCGGCTTGCCGACTTTTTCTATATTGTGGCAATGTCTTTTGGAGGTGGAAATAGCTTCACACAATCCCCAGAAGTTATCTTACTAGGTTTTCCCCTTGCTTCTACAATATTACCATATTTATCTCAAATCATCGTATTTTGAAGCTAAAGGGTATGAACATGGCTTGGATAGGCAGCCTTCTTTTCCACTAGCCCTGCCCTTGGATAACAAGAAAAATGCGTACAATGCAATAAGCAAGATTTAGATCATAGGTCTACACACAGAATATAAAATCTCATCCAGTAACAACCATATGACATAGACAGCAGTGACTTATCCTTAGGATTGTCCAGATTTGAGTGCTAGTTAGATTCATTCGGAGACATGTTGACTGCTATCAGCCAGACGTATCTGTCTTGTTATTAGCCACAAGCACTCAAATATATCTGCAAGAAAAACCATGATCTACTTAATTTAAGAATAGGATAAGTTAACCAAAATGGAAAAAAATAAATAACAAATGTGTTTTTAATTTTTTTTAAAATATGCATGTTCCTATTCAGAAGGAGGTGATACTTCAATTTGTTTCCTAAGGCTTTCAAATTTGACAGTATCGAGGGCCTTAGTAAACAAATCTGCCAGCTGTAGATCAGTCTGTATGTGCTCCAGATTGATAATCTTTTGCTCCACCAATTCTCTGATGAAGTGGTGTCCAATGTCAATATGTTTTGTTCTGGAGTGTTGGACTGGATTCTTTGAGATATTGATGGCACTGGTGTTGTCAGAATATATAGTGACTTGTTCTGTAGAGATTCCATAGTCTTCCAACATTTGTTTCATCTACAGGAGTTGTGTACAGCAACTCCCAGCTGCTATATACTCAGCTTCGGCTGTGGATAGTGACACTGAATTTTGCTTTCTACTTAGCCATGCCACCAAATTGTTCCCAATGTAGAAACATCCTCCAGATGTACTCTTTCGATCATCCACATTCCCAGCCCACTCTGCGTCTGAAAAACCTGCAAGATTGGCAGTGGTATCTCTTGTAAACCAAATTCCGTAATTCAACGTACTACTTACATATCTCATGATTCTTTTCACAGCAGCAACATGAGACTCCTTACGTTTGGCTTGATATCTTGCACAAACTCCAACACTGAAGGATATATCTGGCCTTACTGGTAGTAAGGTACAGAAGACTTCCAATCATGCTTCTGTAAATGGATGGATCTACATCCTTACCACTGTCATCCTTTGAAAGTTTTAGAGTAGTCCTCATGGGAGTTCTCATTGCCTTTGCATCTCCAAGTCCAAATTTCTTCACCAGATTTTTAGCGTACTTTTCTTGAGATATGAATATGCTAGATTCATCCTGGTGTACCTGCAAACCAAAGAAAAAGGTTAGCTCACCAACCATACTCATTTCAAATTCTCTTTTCATTGTATTTATAAATTCATTAATTTTGGACTTAGATGTAGACCAAAATACTATGTCATCAACATATATTTGAGCTACAGTTAGTCCAGGATTTAGATGCTTAATGAAAAGAGTTTTATCAGTTCCTCCCCTTTTGTATCCGTTGCTTAGCAAGAATGATGTGAGCCTTTCATACCAAGCTCTGGGGGCTTGTTTCAACCCATATAACGCCTTTTTGAGTCTAAAGACATAATCCGGGTGAGATGGATCTGTGAAGCCTTGAGGCTACTCCACATAGGCTTCCTCATTAAGCACACCATTCAGAAAGGCACTTTTGACATCCATCTGAAATAGTCTGAAGTTGATGTAGCAGGACACAGACACAGCTAGCAACAGCCTGATGGATTCCTGTCTGGCTACCGGAGCAAATGTCTCGTCAAAGTCTATCCCTTCAATCTAGGTATAGCCTTGAGCAACAAGTCTGGCTTTATTTCTTACCACATTTCCTTGTTTATTTGACTTATTCTTGAAGATCCATTTGGTTCCAATTACATTACCTTCTTTAGGACGTGGAACCAGCTCCCAGACATTGTTTCTTTCAAATTGGTTAAGTTCCTCCTGCATAGCTTGTACCCAATGTTCATCTGTCAAAGCTTTCTTGACATTTTTTGGCTCAATTTGAGACATATGAAAGATGTAACTCATCTCAGCAAATTTTCTTCTGGTCACATTTTTCTTAAACATATCAGTGAGAATGTTGTCAAGTGGATGTGCCTTTTGGATCCTAGCAGGTGGTAGTCTCGATGCTTCTGATTCAGCAATATCAGGTGTATCTGGGTCATCTGATTCGTCTCGATCTGCAGGCTCAGACTCATCATGATCGGATTCTTCAGTATTATTGAGACTTTCAGCTTGGTGCTGTTCTTCTTCTGATTTTTCGCTTCCAGCTTCTTCTTTTGGTGGAATTTCCAGTTGATCACCATCTGCTACCTGTAAATCCGAATTTACACAATTAGTATCATCCACTTTCACATTAATTGACTTAAGACCAGTTTGGGTTCTTAGATTGTAAACTCTATAGGCCCTACTATTTTCAGTATAACCTAAAAATATTCCATCATCCGATTTTGAGTCAAATTTTCCTAGGTGTTCTCTATCTTTCAAAATGTAGCATTTACTTCCAAAGGCATGAAAGTAATCAACCCTAGGTTTTCTACCCTTCCAACTTTCATATGCATTTTGGTTTGTTCCAGATCTAAGCATGACTCTATTGATAATATAACAAGCAGTGTTTATGGCTTCTGCCCAAAATTTCGTGGGCAATTTGTTGCTATTTAGCATGACAGGAGACATCTCTCGTAGAGTTCTATTTTTCCTTTCCACCACTCCATTCTGTTGAGGAGTCTTTGGGGACGAGTACTCATGCTTGATCCCATATTGGATACAAAAATCAGCAAACTCGGAGTTTTCAAACTCTCTTCCATGATCACTTCTGATCCTTTTGACTCTTACCTGTTCGTCGGCCTTTTCATTGCTCAATTTCTGAAAAAGATTAACAAAATTGTCAAAGGTATCATATTTATCCCAAATAAATATGACCCAGGTGTATCTGGAGAAATCATCAACACACACATAAATATACCTCTTGCCACCAATACTTTCCTTTTGGATAGGACCCATCAAATCCATGTGAATTAGTTCAAGTATATGAGAGGTATTAACAGATGTACCTGATTTGTGTTGACTTTTGATTTGCTTACCCTTTTGACAATCACCACAGATTTCATCTGGAATATTGTTTATGTTGGGTAAGCCTCTCACAGCTTGTAGTCTGGTTAGCTTCATGAGATCATGGTAGTTTAGATGCCCTAATCTGTTATGCCACAGTTTCTCATTTTTGGTCTTAACAGAATTGCAAGTTTCGAGACTCTCAAGTGTATAGCATTTGTCTCTAGATCTAACTCCCTTAAACAACACCCTGTTTAACGAGTTAGACTTCTTGTCACAATTTAAAACCTTGCAATATTCTTTTGAAAACACGACAAGCAAGTTATCATCACATAGTTGTCCTACACTGATCAAATTTTCCTTAAGTCCTATAACATGTAAGACATTTGTTAATGTAGGCAGTCTCCCTTGATGTTGATGACACCAGATCCATCTATCTTTCCCTTTTGTCCATCACCAAATGTAACAGCACCTGTTTCGCCTTTTTCAAAATGTGTTAGTAGAGAGAGATCACCTGTCATGTGTCTAGAACATCCACTATCAAAATACCATGTGTTTGGAATCAAAGTACCCAAAGACAATTGAACTATATAAGCAATAGTTCGAATTTTCTTCTCTTGTCTAGAAACAAGTCTTCTTTTGAAATCTCTCTTCACAATGTGGTTATCATGCCATTTCTTGGTCCTCTCCTTATAGATACGAGCATTTTCATATGAGTTGAGGTGAAATTCATCAAGTTCATTGAGTTGAAGCAACCTCTTCTCACCAATTAATTTTGCATCAAATTTTAATGTCCGTGTAGTCCAAAATGCTCTATGCTCAAGTTCAACGGGGAGATGACATGATTTTTCAAAAACAAGACAAAATGGAGACATACCAATGGGAGTCTTGAAGGCGGTGCAGTAAGCCCATAATGCATCATCTAGCTTTCTAGACCAATCTTTCCTTGATGTATTCACCGCCATCTCAAGAAATCTTTTCAACTCTCGATTTGAAATCTCCACTTGGCCCCTTTTTGGGGATGGTAAGATGTGGCTACTCGGTGCTTCACTCCATACTTTGACAAAAGTGAGTCAAGGAGGAAATTGCAAAAGTGTTTGCCTCTATCACTAATGATGAGTCAGGGGGTTCCAAAGAGTGTAAAAATGTTCTTTTTGAGAAAATTGACAACCACCCGAGCATCATTAGTAGCCAATACCACTGCCTCTACCCATTTAGAAACATAGTCCACCGCCACCAAAATGTATTGATTTGAGAACGAGGATGGAAATGGCCCCATGAAATCAATTCCCCATATATCAAAAATCTCTACTTCTAAAATTGAAGTCAATGGCATTTCATTACGCAGAGAGATATTCCCACTCCTTTAGCATCTATCACATTTGGATACTAAAGTATAAGCCTCCTTGAACAAGGTTGGCCAATAGAACCCAATTGAAAAACTTTTGAGGCGGTTTTGGAAGCTCTAAATTGACCCCCATAAGGTGATGAATGACACCTATTAAGAATTGCTTCCATTTCTTCCTCGGGAACACATCTTCTAATGATTTGGTCCGACCCCCTCTTAAACAAATATGGCTCATCCCAAAAATAATGTTTCACATCGGCAAAGAATTTCTTCTTTTGTTGATAAGAGAAATCCGGGGGAAGAATACCACTTACAAAGAAATTCACAAAGTCCGCATACCATGTTGCTTCGAAGACTTGGAGAAGATGTTTGGCATGCAAAAGTTGTTCATCCAGAAAAGCTTCATTGATTTCCTCTACTCCCAATTCTTTAGGTTGATCAAGCCTAAATAGATTATCGGCTACAAGATTATCCGCTCCCTTCTTATCACGGATCTCCAAATCAAATTCTTGCAAGAGAAGGACCTATCTAATCAATCTTCGTTTCGCATCCTTCTTAGCAAGCAAGTATTTTGGAGTGGAGTGATCGGTATAGACAATTATCTTTGAGTCGATGAGATAAGATCGAAATTTATCAAAGGCAAAGACCACAACAAGCATCTCTTTCTCGGTTGTGGCATAGTTCAATTGAGCATCACTTGATGTTCGGATTGCATAATAGATCACATACGACACTTTACCTCTCCTTTTCCCCAAAACCTCTCGTACGACATAATCACTAGCATCGCATATGAGCTCAAATGGTAAGCTCCAATCTAGGGCCACAATAATAGGAGCCGTGATAAGCCTCTCCTTAAGATTGTTGAAAGCCAATAGAAACTCTTGAGAGAAATGGAAAGTGTTGTTCTTCTCAAGTAGAGAACAAAGAGGTTAGCGATTTTGGAGAAATCTTTGATGAATCTCCTATAGAAGCCGGCGTGCCCCAAGAAACTCCTTATGCCTTTCACCGAAGTAGGAGGAGGCAATTTCTCAATAACTTGGATTTTGACTTTATCAACCTCAATCCCCTCTTGTGAAATCCGGTGGTCGAGTACAATGCCTTCTTTCACCAAAAATGGCATTTCTCCCAATTAAGCACTAGATTGGTTTCTTCACATCTTTTCAACACTAAATCAAGATTATACTAGCATTCATTAAAAGAAGAACCAAAAACCAAAAAATCATCCATGAATACCTCGATGAATTCCACCATGTCGAAGAATATGGCCATCATACAACGTTGAAAAGTAGTCGGTGCATTGCAAAGGCCAAACGGCATCCTCCTATAAGCAAAAGTCCCATATGGACATGTGAAAGTGGTCTTTTCTTGATCTTCAGGGGCTATCAAGATTTGATTGTATCCCGAGTATCCATCCAAGAAAGGGGAGAGGGAAGTAATCTTTTCTAGTTACATTGTTCAACTTCCGGTAGTCAATGCACACTCTCCATCCGATCACGGGCCTTGTAGGAATAAGCTCATTGTTCTCATTTTCAACCACAGTGACACCTCCTTTCTTCGGAACACATTGGACAGTACTCACCCATGCACTATCCAAGATTGGATAGATAATTCCCGCATCCAACCACTTCAATACCTCGACTTTTACCACTTCTTTCATGTTTGGATTCAGACGGCATTGGTGCTCCACCATTGGTTTGAAGTCATCTTCCATGAGGATTTTATGCATGCATAGAGTAGGGCTAATACCCTTGATATCCTCCATAGTCCATCCAATAGCCATTTTATGCATTTTCAACACCTCAAGAAGCTTTTCTTCCTCCACTTCATTCAACAAATTCAAGATAATAACCAGAAGGATAGAAGAATCACCCAAGCATGCATACCTCAAATGTGATGGAAGAGGTTTGAGTTCAAGATTTGGGACTTGTTGAATGGAGGGTAGTGAAGGAGAAGAGCTCTCTCCCAATTCTTCAAAATATGGCCTCTTCTTGAAGGGGTAAATTTGGTAGCCTCCAAGTGTTGTGACATCCTTCTAATGTCTAAATCATCCCCTCCCTTAGTGGTTAAGAGTGAGCAATGCAAGTCTCAAGGGGATCCTTAGATGATCTATGGATGAATGATGTAGCCACTTCTTAATCAATGATGTCTACTCGAGAGCATGAATTGACCTCGGTGGGAAACTTAATGGATTTCATGATGTCGAATGTGATTTGCTCATCTTGAACCCTTATTATCAATTTTACTCCTTGCACATCTATTAGAGCCCGACCGGTTGCTAGGAAAGGTCTTCCCAAGATGATAGGGATATCAAGGTCTTCCTCCATGTCAAGGATGATAAAGTCGGCGGGAAAGATGAATTTGTCCACCTTGATTAGCACATCCTCAATAATACCACGTGGATGCTTAATAGAGCGATCGGCCAATTGTAATGAAACTGTAGTTGGCTTCACCTCTCCCATGCCCAATCTCCTGAAAATAGACAAAGGCATTAAATTAATACCAGCACCAAGATCAGATAACGCTTTTCCAAAAGTTAAATCACCAATAGTGCAAGGAATAGTAAAACTCCCTGGATCTTTGATTTTTGGAGGCAATTTGTTTTGTAGTATGGTATTGCATCCTTCTATTAGCATCACAGTCTCATGATCTTCTAGCCTCCTTTTGTTTGAAAGAATGTCGTTCATGAACTTTGCGTAGCTAGGCATTTGTGCTAATGCATCGGCAAAGGGTATGTTGATGTGAAGTTTCTTGAAGACTTCAAGAAATTTATCAAATTGGGCATCCACTTTGTGCTTTTGAAGTCTTTGAGGGAAAGGAATGGGAGGCACATAAGCTTTCACCGGAGTAGGCACCTTTGTTGAAGTTTCCCCACTTTCCTTAGATGTTGCATCATTTTCATTTGCATCCTCAACATCTTCTTTACCTTTTGGATTAATCTCGGGTTTTGCCAAAGGTTACTTTACCGTAATAGACATAGGAGGGTAGATTGCTTTTACCGTATGTTGAGAAGACAAATTATCATATTTCTTGAATAGAAGGTCCGTCCTTGCCGACAAAGCCGCATTTGCATCAACTTCATGAATTCCCGCGGCTTTCTTTGGTACCATGCGATCGGTTGGCCAAGTAGAATTTTGACTGGACATCCTCTCAAAAAGCTCAATTGCCTCATTGGGTGATTTTATAGTGATAGCTCCATTGGATGCCGAATCAACCATCACTCGACTAGATGGATTCATCCCAAGATAGAAATATTGGACTTGCATTTCCTTGGAGAACCCATGATTTGGACATTTTCTCAACATCTCCTTGAATCTTTCCCATGCCTCATATAAACATTTGGTTTCAAGTTATCGAAATGTGGAGATATCATTCTTCAATTTAGCCACTTTTTCCGGAGGAGAGTATTTTGTAGTGAATTTTTGAGCAAGATCATTCCATGTTGTAATACTTCCAATGGGGTTGGCATCAAACCATTCACGAGCTCCATCTCTAAGGGTATGTGGAAATAACCGTATGTTGATAGCCTCCTAGCTAATTCCCGGTTAATCAAAGTTACTACACATCTCCAAAAACCGCGAGATATGAGTAAATGGATTCTCCTCGGTCATTCCATAGAATTGTAGATGCTCCTTGAAGAGATTTATCACATACGGCTTACGATGAAAGTCCGGATGTCCAAATGGGGGATATGTGATGTTTTCTCAATTTTGAGTGATGAGAGGGACCATGAATTGCCCCACTGGTCTATCATCTTCATCAATAGCGGGATTTGCACCATCTTGGTTGTTGTCTCCCATATTGCCTTGTATTTTTTGTTGTTCAACTTGTTCTTTCCTTTTCCTAGTCCTCCTCCTATAAGTTCGTTCGGGTTCGGGATCAAATGGAAGAATGTCCCAAGTCGGATGTTGTTGCATAAACAAGGCAAGAGTACCTAACAAATAAAAAGAAAAAGAAGAAAGAGATGAGAATGAGAATGAGAAGACAATTCAATTAACAAAAATCGATGCATTTAGTAAAATAAAATCAGTTCCCGAAAACGGCGTCAAAAACTTGTTCGCTAAAATCATATACCGCAAGTGCACGGTTAGCACTCAAGTAGTAAAATGGACTTTGTAAGTCCGGGTTATCGTACCCACGAGGATTGATTTACTTGTAACTAAATTTGTTGATTTCATTTTAAAAGAAAAGTCAAGTAACACAAAAGTTTAGTTTGATGATGATTAACTAGCTACGAGATATAAGTAAAAACATGATAATATGAAAATTAGTTAACTAAAACAAATAGACAACAAAATAAAAACTAGAAAAGAAACTAGTTAATCTAAGTAAATTAATGATAACATAAACTTGATAATTAAAATAAGCTACATAACATTAGGGCTGGGCGTTTACCGGTTCGGTTCGGTTATTAAAGGAACCGAAACCGAACCGAAACTTTCGGTTCGGTTTCGGTTCAGTTCTTTCAAAGACAAGAATCGAACGGTTTCGGTTTCGGTTCGATTTTCGGTTATTTTTCGATTTTTGTTCGGTTCCAACTAAAAAAAATTAAATTTGATGCAAATACAAAAATAAAATCTAATTGTTTGCAAAAATTAAAGGTAAATACAACCAAATAAAGTTTTCAATTAAAATTAAAGTCCAAATTCATGTATTACCACGAATGTGACTCTCAGAATCTTGATAGTTAAAATCTTTTTTTACTCTAAACCCATTCTTATTTGAAAAGGATATCACGTCGAGGAAGTAAGAACATTTGAATCTCATTAAAAGTAAATTCCACAAAATAAGAATACTATAATAGTATATGAAATAACTTAAAAGTAAATTATTAAATTCCATAATAATAGTGTATCAAACAGACAACATTTCATAAACTGTCTAAGTGTCTATACATTAAAGTGTGGTTCTACTTGAAAAATATTGTGAGTAATGGATTTTTAATTAAAATACTACCAATCTAAACAACATTTCTCAAAGGAAAAAATTGTGAGTAAATTTATACTCCTCTGACCCATTGTCTACACATTAAAGCGTGAACATAAATATATTTTGTTGTATAATTCAATGAAAAATTCAAAAAAAAATATTTTTATCGGTTTCAATTTCAGTTTTCGGTTTTGATTTTAAGAACCGATCGGTTTCGGTTTTTTTTTTTAAAAAAATCGGTTTCGATTTCAGTTTCGGTTTTGAATTTTTTTTTCAAGAACCGAAATATTTCAGTTTTTTCGGTTCGGTTTCGGTTCCGATTTTTTTGTCCACCCCTACATAACATAAGACAATGTAAATTTAGTTTTCATAACTATACTAATTTCTTTTCAAAAATCAGTTAGTGGTAGTTAATTAATCAACCAAATTACATGAAAAATTTTAAAATCACCTAACTTGTGTAGTAAATTCCAATTACAACTTAAAATAGTAACAAACATTTAAAGCTACAAAGCATAAAACAACATTCATAATCATAAATACATAAACATAAATATTAAATACCCACAATCCAAAATACAACCTAAAATGCTTGAATAACCTTAAACTAATCAAACTTTCCAACACAATAAAATTAACCCATAATAAAATGACAACAACATTTAACAAAAAACACAAACATATCAACAATACTCTAAATAAAGACTAAAAACAAGGTAATGAAGAAAAGTTCCCTTTTAGTAAAGTTTTGGAATAAATGATCAAGTATTTCTTTACTTTAAATTAAATTTCTCTACCATACATTAATATTTTCAACAACTCAACACATAATTCCATAAATGTATCATAAATGCTATGAGTTCTTAGATAAAAGGTAAAAAAGAACAACAATAATAAGCTTGGAATTAAGGAAAACAAGTAAAACCACGATAATTTCTTAACTTTAAAGCATTAAATACAAGAGTTAGAGAGCAATAGGTAAAGAAAATACAAGAAAAACTAAGAAAAAGGGGCAAGAAGAAAACCTAACCCTAGTTGAAAAAGTGTTTTTGGTACTTATACAACTCAAAAATGACCCAAAATATGACAAAATCGGCTGGGATTTGCGAAATTCAGTGTTTTCGTCCGAACCTGGTCGGTCGGGTTGACCTGATCATCCGCAATATTTTTTCCATTTTTATACCGCGCGATCACGAGGTGACACATTCGAACCCATTTTTTTCCGTAGGTCCGTTTCATTGGCTAAGTCGCGAACGTGACGTGGTTCGAGCCACGCGTTCACGTGGCTTGGCTGAGTCTTGGTTTGCAGCTTGGACCCTTCTATAATTGCAACGGAGTCCTTCATTTTTCAAGGTCGATCAATTTGGTCCCCTAATTTTGGGATTTCTTTTAAATAAGTCCTTTTAAAATTGCAATGCAAGCCCTTCGACTTTTGGAATCTTGCAATTTGGTCCCTCGGTTAATTGTACAGCTCGTCCAGAACTTCTCGGAAGTGACAAAATGGTCCCCAAACTTGGAATTTCAACATAATTTGCACTCCTTTTGTGATTTTTGGCCTCAAACTTAAATATTATCCTATTTAAACACAAAATATGCATAAATTAGTAGATATTTGCTCAAGATATTCCAAAATATGCTAATTTAAAGGTATAAAAGTATATAAAAATGCACTTAACAATCTTATTACTCAATGTAATTGTTTGCATGCATAGTGGGTTGTGATGCATTAGCAGTTTGTTGGATATCTATTGGTGAGGTGGAGTATAGATTCCTAGGGGTACATTAGAGGTTTGTACCGGGGATGTGGTGTGTAACATTTAGATCGCGAGTTGCGAGGTGATTAAATGTAGGAATCCTTTATTTGTAAAGAGACCTTGATCAGGTGGAGTGCGAGAGAGGCACTTCTATCACTTCTCTTAGGTTGAGAGCCATTAGCCACGCAGGTTGGGAGAAGTGATGTGATGATAGAGGATTATCCCGAATACTTAGGATCTATTGTGATTTACCAGTTAGACATAGGTTGTTGAGTGATTAGTCTAGTGAGCATGGTGGGTGATGAGAGAAGATATGTGTTCTCGATGTGTGAGTAACATGGAATGGGATAGGATAAGTATTGTGAGATCCTTTCATGGGGTCATTTTTGCATCTATTGCATGTGTTGGCCATCTTTTGATTAACTTAGTGTTAGTTTGTAGTTCTGTGTGAACTTGCGTATTTTGAAAAGATTTGAGTTTTATCCTACGTTGAATTGTCATCGCATTTCATTGTTTTCTTCTAACCTGCTGATTAACTTGGTGTTATTGTTCTCTTCTTGAGTCTATTTCATTGTTTTCTTCTAGCCTTTGTGCTTTACAAATCATAATCGTAATCCTGTCCTTCATGTGTGAGATTGATAAGCAATTGGGTAATATATTGGTTGTAGTTCGAAGCCGTTCAGATTGGTTGTTTGGTAGAGAAGGGTAATGTGAAACTAAGCCCAGAAAATCCTCTTTTGATGACTCTTTAAGCAAGCTTCCGCAACAGTTTTAACCAAGGCGATTGCTTGGTTAAATTGATTGAGGTTCTTCCTTGTCCAATTACCCTTAGGAGATCACTTAACTTTAGTTAGACAATCACTTGGGGTTACTTTAGCATTTCGTCATTGTACTCCTCCAACTTCATCTCCATGTTGTTCTTTCATCTTTTGATTTATGTGTTCTAGTCCTTAAACTCTTCATTTTCTTCAATTTAGCTCTGAGTTCATTCTCGATTCTTGTCATCCACTTCCATATGGGACAGTTTAGTCTAAAGTGCATACAATTTGTCTTAATTCGCCTCAATTCATCACTTTTCTTGAATTTTAGTTGATAATTGAAATAAATAAAAAATGCAACGAATTAAGTAGAAAAATTGGAAAATGACAAATAAATTGCTTAGTTTTAGAGTCTAAATAAGTGCAAAAATCTCAACCTCATTTTCTTTAAATTTTTCACATAATAAAGAAGGTTGTAAGTGGTTATGTATATATAAAGCAAATATTACAAATTCTCTTAAAATGAAGGGTAATTAAAACATGAATTCTATAATTACACCATGTTCCTTTTACTAATATAACATTAACTAAAAAAAAAGAATATAAACCTTTGTACACCACAACACCAAGAACACATACTAATTACTAACATATATACAAAATACACACAACACCAAGAAAAAACACAAAAGACACAATGCGCCAAGAAAACACATTAACACAAAAATCAAAAATCAAAAATTCCAATTTTGCTCAACATTTGAAATTAGAATCACAAAATTACAATATATTTTTTCTCAGATGTGGAATAGATTATAAAATACAAATGTTTATTTATTCGATTTTTAGATCTGATATTCTCCCCTAGAGAGAGAGAGAGAGAGAGAGAGAGATTTGTCAATTGAGTGCTAATATAAAATGGGAGCTTTTCGTTTTTTATTGTTAACGAAACTCGGAATTGATCAATTGAATGCTAATATAAAATGGGGAGAGCTAGGCAAATTCTCAATCTCTTCAATTGCATTTTACTCAAATTTCGAGAAAATAAAATGCACATAATTAATGGTCATCGAAGTTCACATAGTGTAAGTGAAATATTTCGGGGACAAATTTTTTTTGTATGTATGTTTTTGCTCTGATTTCTTGAATTAGATTTGCAGTTTGAATTGAATTGTCTTTGTACTGGTGAAATATGTAAATACATATAAAATTTAGAGTTTTTAATATTTGTAGTGTACATAAGAAAAAGTAATAAGAAAAACTAATATAATATAGTGATTATGTCAATTTAATTGTGGTCAATTTGGCAAATATGAAAACTGTGGTGTGATTAACAAAAATTGTAGTTTCAATATAATTATCCTTACTTAAGAATAATGTTATTTGAACACCCAAGTTTACCACCCTATATGTCACCTCCTTCACATGGGGTGTAGGGGCTTATGTATTAATTAGTGGTCCTACCCTTCATGTGAGGGGGTGGCACATAGGGTGGTATCCTGTGTGTTCAAATAGCATGATTCATTACTTAAAATGAAATGAAAGTGTAGCGATCGAGAATTTTTCGTTACTTTAAATAAATATTATAAAGACTTGTCTCTATAACTTATCCCATTTATTTTAAAAGAATATTCGTCTAGCCAATTATTAAGTGAAATTTAAAATTTATTTTAATCGTAGTCAAATTCCAAATTTTATTAAAAATGTTCAAAGATCTTTATTTTTATTTTTTTGTAAATCCCAAAATTCAAAATTTAACTCCTTAAAATCCCATTTTTATCCAAAATTAAATTCCAACTTAATTCTTTTCAAAATTCGAAAAACATCCAAGTTTATCAATCTGAATTCATAAGTATCCTAGCAAATTTTGTGGTTTATCCGAACTCAGCCTCATCAATTCATTAACCCACATTTATCTAATAAGATTTATGCAATTTCAATCCAAGTCCAACACTAACCTATCCAGCCATTATATTGCCTTTCACCATAATTCTCTATCACTCACGGCACAAACACAAACCAGGTAAAAATCTTCACTGAATTATGTTTTTCCATCAGCAGCAGACACACAAAAACCAATACTACACCTACTACAACCAGCTACCAAACTACAACCAAGATCCCACCTCCTCTCTGACTGCCAACCAAAGTCAGGCAACCAATTGTGCACCACCAACCTCCATGGCCGAGACTCACCACTACAACAATCAGTTTCACAACCCAACCATCCCTTATCTCCACCAGCCGCGATCACCACACACGCACCACCGTCCAATGTCACTAACCAACTCTGAAATTTTACCCAAATTCAAACCAAAATCACCGCCACCAACACCACCTCCTGAACACGCACACCACAACCCAAAGCTCAACACCACCACATCGGCACCCTAACCACTGCGACTACCACCTCCTTCTACTGCCTCTGCTTCAAATTTCAAAATCCCCCAAATTCACACAAAAAAAAATCAAAACAAAACCCAAAATACTTACCTCGACCACCGGTATATTTCGTCGAAAAACAAAAATCTGGAACCATGAACCCAGCCTCAGTTTAAGCCACACCTCGCCCCAAAAATCCATAAATCCTAACCCATTACTAAGTATGTCAACGAGCCGAGCCGAATCTCGAGCCGAATCTCGAGCCGAATCTCGAGTCGAATATCAAGGCTCGAGCTTTGCTCGAGCTTTTTAGGACCGAGCTTTTTTTGGCCCGAGCCAAAGCTCGGCCAAAAAATTGAGGCTCGGCTCGAGCTTCATCGAGCCGAGCCGGGCCGGCCCTTTTTTTTTTTTTAACGACGACTGAATATGTATTGTATTTGTAATTACTTAAATGAATTATACACAATAAATGTAGTTAAAATATCAAACATAAGATAAGATTTAATAAAAATGTAAACGTAAATTTCGCAAAGTCTATCTATACTAAAATTAAATTACTAGTTGTTTTATATATATTCAATAAAGGTTACAAGTTACAACCCTCCTCCTTTTTCCGGGCTTGGGACCGGCTATGATCAACATAGGCGGAGTTAAAAATTGTACACGAATAAAAAATTTCGTGTACAATTTATTTAAAAATATAATAATTTAAATTACACAAAATGATTTTTAAAAACTTACAATTTCTTCTATCTTACATATTGCTCCAAGTCCTCGGCCATGATGCTATCAAATTTATCTTGAAGTAGTAAATCTGCACATTCCCAATCCTTCAAGCATACAAGAGCTTCTAATATGTCTTCCTTCAGTCTTGATCGTTCGTCTGAAAAAATCCTACTACTTAAACTAAATGCAGCCTCCGATGCCACGGTGGACACCGGAGGTGTTAGTAAATCACGTGCAATTTTTGCTACAACTGGATATTGCCTTTCATTACACCTCCACCAAGTTAAAACATCAAAATTCTCTAATTCTTGTGGTGTTAAAACACTGCGAACGTCCAAACACATGTACCTAGCTAATTCAGATGGAATTTCAACGTTTGTACCACTTATCGATCTAGATGTGTTTCCACTGGAACTAATTGAGAGAACACTTGCATTTGTATTAATAAAGTCCCATAAAGAATTAGAATGCATTAGAGTACTTTGGGAAACATTAGTTTGGGAATTAGAACTACATTGATCTTTTTTTGCAGTTTAATAATTGTACATTTCACATAATAAAGATTCCACATTAACATGTGATAATTCTATATTTAAATTTTGTGAAATTCCCTTTATAATAGCCTTAGTGCCCATTAAATTTAATCGAGGATCCATCATCGATGCTAAAACAAATAAAGAAGGTAATTCTTCCCAATATTTGCAAAATTTTAACTCCATGGAACTGACTACAACATTAAAAATTGGCAAATTTCTATATTGATTGAATGTTTGTGCAATATGAAAAAAGTGTTGTAAAACAAGTGAAGATGTTGGGTAGTAAACACCACTGCATGCATTTGTGGCATCACAAAAGGCTTTTAAAAATCTTTTTACGCAGAATGCAATTTCCCATTCCCACTCTTCTAAATTATTGTCAGATCCATACGTATGTCTACCATTATAATACATTGAAATAATTTTATCATAATTTTCACATGAGTGTAACATAAGGTATGTAGAGTTCTATCTATGTGATACATCAGTAGCAAATGAATGTTCTTCTAAACTATACTCCGCACACAAACTATTAAATGCTTGTTTTCTTGATGGTGATACATTTATGAAATTTATTGCTTGTCTAATTTTATCTAAGGATTTTTCAATATGTTTTAAACCACTTTTAACAATTAAGTTGATAATGTGACAAACACAACGTTGGTGAAAAAATAAACTATCAAATGCAGGATTAAAATCAGAAATAAATTTATCAATAACAACCTTATTAACGCTAGCATTATCAAAAGTAAAACTACGAATCATATCTTGCATACTGAATTCTTGTATAATCCCTTTTAAAACTAAATGTATGTTAGCGGCATTATGAGGAATTCTACTAATCTAAATGCAATAATTTTTTTGTGTAAAATCCAAAGATTATCAATGTAATGAGCTGTGGCAGCAATATAACCTTTTTTATTACCACCAGTCCATAAATCAGATGTAAATGAAATAACAGTCTCATATGTTTTTAAGGCTTTAATGGTAATTTCTTTCCTTTTGTTATATAATTTTACGGTGTCTGCACGAAGTGTATTTCTACAGTAAGGAGTATACCTGGGTTGAAGATAATTCTGCACAAGTCGGGTGAAGTGAACAGAGTCAATTAAGGAAAGGGGCATTTCAGCGGCCGCCACATATGCAGCCATACCTTCGCGAAATCTTTCTTGCGAATACGCAAATGTTGAAAGCGTAGTAGTACCAGAAGGTCCAGAACCACCAAAAACAAGCTGGGACTGTGTTGGGTCACCAACCGGTTTCGCTTTGCACGCCCTTGCTATGTGCCGATTCATATGTGACGTGCTTGATCCGGGCTTCTAGCTCATTTCCTTACCACAGTAATTGCAACACGCTTTCCATATATCAACTCCATTTTCAACACCAACTTTTTTCCTTGTCATATGTTGTCAGCAATCCGATGACTCTTTTTTAGCTCGTTTGATTTCAACAATTTCCTCCTCTTGGATATCATCCAAGTCAATGGGAGCATTTTCGGAGACATCGATATGAGAGGGAGTACTAGAACTACCCCTGAATTGGTTAACTTCATCGCTGTTAAACTCCATACTTATCAGTAAACAGTATTGTAGTGTAGAATGTAGTTAGTTTCAAATTTGAAAGTTGAAACTTGAAACTGAGAGAAATATTATCACAATAATTGAAGAATATAGAGAAATAGAGAATTGAATAGAAATTATAGCAAACAAATTACTATTATGACGAAATGAAAAAACTTGTAAGTAAATTGTGCAGCTGCCTGCAAATTTGCAGGCAGCTACAGTAGCTGCCTGCAAATTTGCAAGCAGCACTGCTGAAGACATGGGCCAATTCTGGCCCGTGTCTTCGGGCCAAATTGGCCAGCCACACGGACCGGCCCGTGTGGCTCGGCGGGCCACACGGGCCGGCCCCGGCTCGAGCCCAGTGAGTTTTGGGCTCAGCCTGAGCTTCGGCTCGATCCTACGAGCCTCGAGCCGAGCTTAGCCCGAGCTTTTAACGATCTGAGCCCGAGCTACCCGAGCCGACGAGCCGTTTTAACACGCCTACCCATTACACACCCACGTCGATCGCCGCCACTCGACGGCAACGTTTCTTCGGCTAAACACCAGCAGTGGTCTGACGACGGGGCGGATGCCCTTCACAACTCTCCTCTGCTTGTTGAGAGAGAGAGAGAGAGAGAGAGAGAGAGAGAGAGAGAGAGAGAGAGAGAGAGAGAGAGAGAGAGAGAGAGAGAGAGAGAGAGAGAGAGAGAGAGAGAGTTGATTTGGTTTTATTAATAATTTGATTTTGTAAATTTCCTTTAAATCCCAAGTTTTCGAAAAATATATAATTCAGTCCTCTTAATTTTTAAAAAAGCGTTTGTAAGCCATTATTGTGTTTTAAAAATATTTTTATTTAGCCCCTGAGTTCTAAAAATAACTATTTCGGCCCCTAGACCCTTAATTCAGTTTTTTTTTTTTAATTTCAATTCAGTCCTAAAATTTTATTTATCACTTTAGTTAAAATTCGAAAATACTAATTATATTAATTTTCTCTTGGCTAGACGAATCATTTGGAGAGCTAAAAGATTGATGTGTTATTCCCGCTCTACTTTTGTGAACTCGTTAAGTTTGAGGTAGATTATCCCCCACTAATTAGTTTAAATTATAATTCCATGTCTTTATGTGGATTTACTTGATTATATGCTTAATTGCATGAGAATAGACGAGAATATCTCTTATGAGATAAATTGAGAAATTATGTTATGCATGTCATAACTTATATGCTTTAATGCATGAGATGAGAATATATATTCATTTGCACTCCTTATGTGATGTTTATGATGAGAATTTGACAATATCACTGTAATATTTGTATAATTTCATGTTCAATTATTTTGTAAATTAATTATTGGAGATGAGTCTACTGAGTTTTTTTTTTTTTTTTTAAATGCTCACCACATTGTTTTAACAAATTTTCGCAAATTTTGGAGATGGTGGTGAATGATGGGCAAAAGTGGCAAATCATTAAATAGAAATTATTTTTAAGGTCGTGTTTTTTTTTTATGAATTACATTATTTCATTTTGTTTGGAATATAGAATTTTATAAATTTCACAAAGTTATTTATTTAATTTGAATATTCGTCACAGCTTAAAGTCAATAAATGTGATTGTTTTGAGAATTAATTATTTTTTCGCAATAAATTTTATTCGAAAGTTAGTTTTTAAAGAAAGAAGTGGCGTTCAAGGTTTCACGGAACTCTGGCATCGTAGAGAGTATGTTTAGAAATTGATCACGTTCCAATTCATTTAAAATCACTTAGGCCCCAAGCCATTCTACTGCCACCTTTTCAAAATTCCCATTACATGTTGGCCTCGAAGTCATCACTTCTGGCTGCAGTTCGGTCATTTTCCGGCTAACAAAACCACTAAATCAGTATATTTTCCAAATAGTGGAATAAGCATAAGATAATTTTGATGGAAAGGATATTTTGGAATGTGCTCTCCAGCATCCCATCAAAAAATTCCCTTTTCTCCATATATAAATAGTGTGATCAAAGTCCTCCATCAGAACACTTGCAAATCGTAAGCCTAGGAAAATATTTACATATCATCTAAAAAATCTTCAAATTTTATCTGATTTGCAGGCGTAAAATCAAGAACCAAAATGGTGAAGTTTTCTAAACAGTTTGAATCTCAGCTTGTCCCTGAATGGAAAGAGGCCTTTGTTGATTGCAAACAACTGAAGAAAGACCTTAAGAAAATCCATCTCCTCAGCAATGAGACTGAAAATAGCAAGAAACAAAACGATTCTTTATCCAAATCCCTGTTCTCATCTCTAAGGAAGTATAATTTCCTTGGCCATAAGGAAAGAGAACATAGAGTTATCAAAGTACGCCGATCTTCATCCTGACTCCGTTACTATAGTCGCATTTGTCATGTTGAGTAGTCTTCTAGCATTTATTGATTGTCATTTTTCTCAGGTTCGTCGTAAACTTGATGCTTCGTTTAGTAAGGGAGACATGTATGAGACAGAGCTACTGGAGAAGTTTGCTGATAGTGATGCTGCTATCGAGTTTTTTGCACGTCTGGACCTTCAGCTTAACAAAGTGAATCAATTTTACAGAATGAAGGAGAAGGAGTTTCTTGAGAGGGGCGATTCGTTGCAGAAGCAAATGGAGATTCTTATTGAGCTGAAATCTGTGCTTAAGCAACGATGCTTAAAAGGGGCTTCTTCCCAAGACTTGAAGGAGGAGGATTCTATATCAGGCACCATATCATGTGGTATGAATTTCTTACATTTTCATGCTTCATTGAAATGTATCATCTACTACTTTTGAAGCTTTAGCCCCTGTTTGGTCCTGAAGTTTTTCGAAAAATTTCTCTCAAAACTCATTTTCAACGACACATCTATATAGAACCCACTACTTTCACATTTTTCCACCTCTTTTCAATCAAAAATTCTCCCACGTATCCAAAATCTCCTACACCCCTACACCAAACAGGCTCTTAAAAAAATTTCTTGTAAATGTTGATAGATTTAGAGTCCACAAAGGACAGGACAGGACTGGAGCCAGAGCTAGAGCCGGAGGTGGAGCCGGAGACGGAGAATTCTACTGATAAAATTGAAAGAAATGATGTGCAATTACCGGACTTTCCGAAATCTGGTGAACTTGAAAAATCGATTGGAATGAAAAGACAGGGCTCTCTTTCGAGTCGAGTTATTAATTACCAGGGGAAGAACTTAAGGATTCACATTCCTCTGACTAATCCAACTCGTACATTTTCTGCTATAACTTATTTACTTTGGGATGATTTAGTAAATCAATCCTCCAAGAAATGTGGTCCAGAGGGAAATAAGTTGCATATTAACAAAAAAAAGCTACACCATGCTGAGAAGATGATTAAAGGAGCATTTGTTGAGCTCTACAAAGGATTAGACTACCTCAAAATTTACAGGTATTACTTAGTTATTTTTTGGAATTTCTTCTCTCTTTCGAAACACACTAAAAACCATGTTTATTAATGTCTTTCAGGAACTTGAACATGCTTGCTTTTGCAAAGATTTTGAAGAAATTCGACAAAGTATGTGGCATGACGTTATCGATTATTTTCGAGTTTCGTCTTTTTCTTCCCTTTAATATGTCTGACTGGCTTTGTGTATTTTCAGGTGACTAACAAAGAAGTTCTCCCCATTTATTTAAAAGTTGTTGAGAGCTCCTACTTCAACAGCTCAGACAAGGTAAAGAAAACAGCATAAATATATACCATAATCCTTCTCCATTTCCGCGATTCGAGACTCGCTCATGAAAAAGATGGGCAGGGTCGAAGCGAGGAATATGAAATCGGGGTACTAGTTAACAAAATAGTGATAGAACATCTTTACATGACAATGTGTCATTGGAAGATGATTAGATGTGGGGTACAAGGAATTACTCTTTTACAGTGTAAAGTGGTTAAGCAATGGCCCTAAAATTTTCATGTGTATCAACCTAAGATATGCTTGTCTAGCATATTTTGGATAATTTTCTGCCAAAATTTTCAAAAATGTAATGAATTTTTGCATTGAGTGACAGGCTTTGAAGTTAGCAGATGAGGTTGAGGAGCTTTTCATCGAACATTTTGCTGAAGATGATAAAAGAAAGGCCATGAAGTACCTTAAACCGACACTACGAAAAGAATCACATTCTGTAACATTTTTCATTGGTGAGTTTCTGTCATCCAATCAATTCAAGTGCAATAGTGAAAAAAATTGTGACCAAGAATCAGACACTGAATTAAAAACTTGGATTTTAATCCAATTCAAAGTTAACATTTAATCTTAACCACATTTTTATGGGGTACACATCTTTTCAATCACATATCGCATCAATTTTTATCAAAATTTACTAAAAATCTAATTTTTATCAGTACCAAACGGGGACTATATCTTGAAAAGTAATGACTGTATGGGGTTCCAACTTTTTGAAGTGGACTACAAAGAAAGTCGCTTGCTGAGTCATTATAGGAACAATGTTTTACATGGTTTCTTAACCTACCATGACTCTCCTCCACCAAAGTTGGTCCGAGTGGGGATAAGATAACATTTCTCTTCTGCGTGGAGTTTTGAAACATCGAGAACTGGGTTTTAAAAAAATATAAAACATACGAAGACATTCCTATTAACTAATAGTTCAAAATGTAGCTAGCTTCTTTCGGCTTGTGAGTCATCGAGTTTTGAACATCTCTACCTCCATTAAACAAGAGAAAGGGGAAAATATATAATCTATCACTACCACAAATCATCTTATCCCATGCGTATTTAGCCCCTATTTGATATTGATAAAAATCAAAATTTTAGTAGATTTTGATAAAAGTTAATAAGATTTGTGGTTGAAAAGTTCTGAGCCCCATAAAAAGTGTGGTTAAGATTAAATGTTGACTTTGAATTAGATTAAAATTTAAAAAAGTAGTGCTAGGAAACAGGGTTTTAGTATAATTTGATGGCTATCCCATAATCGCTGTGTTATTAGTACAACTCAAAAATACTAGATATTCACTGATCTTTTACTCTTTCTTTCTAAAAATAGGGCTATTTGCGGGGTGTTTCCTTGCTCTTTTGGTCGGATATGTTATCATGGCTCATATTACAGGAATGTACAAGCCTAAATCAGACATGATGTACATGGGAACTGTCTATCCTGTCCTAAGGCAAGTGAAGTTTCATTTGCTCTATTAATGTTTTGAGGAATAAAATTTCATGGCTACTTATCAAATTTCCTCTCTAATTCTGCAGCATGTTCAGCCTACTGTTTTTGCATTTCTTCCTATATGGATGCAACATTTTCATGTGGAGAAAAACCCGAATAAATTATAGCTTCATCTTTGAGTTGTCTCCAACAAAAGAACTCAAGTATAGAGGCATATTCTTGATCTGTACAACATCAATGACTGCTGTAGTCGGGATTATGTTTGTTCATCTATCGCTCGTTGCAAAACGCTATTCTTATGCTCAAGTTCAAGCTATCCCAGGTCTTCTTATACTGGTAAGACGCGAAAAGTTTAAGATCAGCAATCTAGTATAAACCCTCCTTTTTTATCCCGGCTTAGAACTTCGTTTCTTTGATTATAAGTGGATAAACGAACCGATTCTTTTGACAGGTTTTTCTAGTGCTCTTGGTCTGTCCATTCAACATTTTCTACAAATCGAGCCGGTTTCGCTTCCTTTGTGTAATAAGAAACATTGTTTTATCGCCCTTGTACAAGGTTGTCATGCTGGATTTTTTCATGGCTGATCAACTCTGTAGCCAGGTGACAAAATCACTATTACCAGAAACATCTCTCACCTATCAGAATTATTATTATTATTATTTTTCTTTTTTTCAAGAACTAATTTTGTTTATCATACATTATGAATCAGATACCAATGCTGAGAGACCTGGAGAATGTAGCATGCTATTATATAACTGGAAGCTACAAAACTCAGGATTATAAATATTGCATGAGGACAACATATTACAGAGATCTTGCTTATGCAGTTTCTTTCCTACCATATTACTGGAGGGCTATGCAGGTTTAGCTTTACTCTTTGCCTTTTGTTGTATTAATTAATTAATTTTTAATTATTTTACAGTGATAAATGTGACACAGTTTGCTGTTGTATACAATTTTATTTACAGTGTGCTCGAAGATGGTTCGATGAAGGACATAAAAGCCACCTCGTAAACATGGGAAAATACGCGTCTGCCATGCTGGCTGCCGGAGCCAAAGTGGCGTACGAGAAAGAAAAAAGTGTGGGACGGCTTTGTCTAGTTGTAGTCATGTCAAGTGCTGCAACTGTGTATCAATTATATTGGGACTTTGTAAAGGATTGGGGTTTGCTTCAGTTTCATTCCAAGAATCCATGGTTACGAGATGAACTAATATTTCGTCGAAAATTCGTTTACTTTTTCTCAATGGTAAATGTCAATCCTTTTCGACACAATGTATTATCTCGTATATGATCATGTGTCTCTCTTACTTAATTTTGTCCAGTCGAACATGTCTACGAAGTTCGTAACGAGTCCTTTCCAGGATATTACACATACAAATGAATCCAAATCAACCAGAGACATGACAATTGAATCCCACCTCCAAAGAGAGATTTTATTTTTTTTCTTGATTTTTAATTTTTCTAAAAATAGCTGATTTCGTTTCCTGATGGTAAAGTGGTTTGAACAAAAATCTTATACTTTCTGCAGGGGTTGAACCTTGTTCTCAGGCTAGCTTGGTTGCAAACAGTAATACACTACAATTTTGGAAGTGTAGATTACAGAGTAACTGGGTTATTTTTAGCAGCACTAGAAGTCATTAGAAGAGGGCACTGGAATTTTTACAGGTAAAATGAACTCTTCTCAATGTTGATCAATGCCTCAATGGTCATTTTATTTTCACATTGTTCACCAACAGAAAATTTAAATTTTATCCCATTAAAAATTTTCCCAAACATTAGTTATTCAAAAATCCTATCTTCAATGTCTCAATACAGACACAAACACAATTTTTCATAAAAAGAAGCCCCTGTGGCATAGATTAAAATCTTATTCTCAGTAAATTTTGATAAAAGTCGATAGCATGTGTGGTTAAAAAGCCATGAGTCCCATAAAACGTGTAATTAAAATTAATTGTTGACTTTTACTGGATATTAAAATCAGATCCAAATGGAGGTTAAATAAGCTGTAATACAATGTTGGACCAACTTGTTGGGTGTGGTTCAACATCCAACATTCCAATTGCTTATTTGAACAATTATTTTGATACAGATTGGAGAATGAGCATCTGAATAATGCTGGCAAATTTAGAGCTGTGATAACAGTGCCACTTCCTTTTCATGAAATGGATGATCAAGATTGATTCCTATTCACAACAGATGCTAAAGGAATACCAATTAGTAGCCATACAACTTGTTCAAAGGACTGTAAATTCCATTGTACATGTTGATTATCAAGATATCAACTTGCTTTTCTTTTCATTATTAAGATCGGGAAAATAATGTATACTTGTACACAGAAAAAAGGTATATAAAATGCGTTTGTGATTGCTCTACCATCTTGCAATAACTATTTAATTTACGGTCTTGAATTTAAAATTTAAATTAAGGGCTTGATTGGCATGACTTTTGAAATGCCAAAAGTGTCCTTGTGATTAGATGCTCCTTCAGATATGTTTGGAAAATTTTCCGAAAGTTTTGTCTAAATTAGAGGAGCTTTAAGATAAGACGTTCCTAATAATGCTTTTCTACAAAAAGTAAAAACAAAAGTAAAAGTTATTCCAATCAGGCTCGTGTATAAATCAAATCTAGTGGCACTCACTGACAAGTGTCGAGTGGGTATTGCCTTTATTTTTATTTATTTTGGGGGGAATGGGGTAGTATAGCCCACAAGAGTGGGTTTGTTTTAGATAAATTTTGATGAATCAAATGCTTGTCTTAAATTGGCATAGAGGTGTAGAACCAGGCCAGGCTACGCCAACGCATAATTTGCCGAAGCCCAGGCTAACACAAGCCTTTCTCTATACAAGCCTTTCTCGACACCCATCACCCGTGCAGGCCTCTAAAAAAATGGACATGCTCAGCTCAGCCAGTCGCAAGCCAGGCTGACGAATTTTGGCGTGCTAGACAGTGGCAATGAGATGTTGCCTACTGAAAGTATCAGAACTAGTAAGACAACCAAAGATAAAATCATTATCAATCTTAAGGCCACTCGTATCTTTCAGTAAACCTTGAGAGAAACGTAAATTATAATCCTCTGGGAAAAAAATTGTCTCATGCAGATTTGTGATCTCAAGGTTAAAGTATTCAATTTGTTACATAAGAAGTCTACCCAATTTATTCAAGAAATAGCATATTTTGCAGTATCATTTCAACATGATGAAAAGAAAAATGTTCATTTTCCAGTTACTTACAAACAGAACATGATGTTGAAGGCATCGTGCATCTTGGTGAAGAACTTCGTGGGACGATGTGAAATGGGAAGGCATGAAGGTGGTGTGGGAGGCTCAGATTTCTTCTCCCTTTTCCCTTCTCCGTAACTGAAAGAATTCTTGCATAGCATCTGCACAATCTGATGCCAATACTCTTCGTCGAATTGTTATTTTTGGGTGGAAGGGGTGAACTGGAGCAGCGGGCTTATCCATTTGTGCCAAATCATTTCCTCCACCTCCACTAGGAAAAAGCCTATAGATTTTTTAATAACGGAGATAAAACAAGTTTCCATTAATCAATGTTTAACAGTACAGCAACACTGAAATTAGACATCGAATTGCAAAGAAAAGGATAAACAAACAGAGTGCAAGTGAGGACAAAGTGCTATGCAATAGAACGGGAGCCACCTCTTAAACCCGTAGGAGCCACCTCTAGAATCCCGATGCTTGGCAACGAATCCTCAAATGGTTTAAGTGCGACGAGGACGTTGCAAATCTAACGGGGGTAATTGTAATACTCAAGGCCAGGAAAGCTTAAAAGATATTATATGTACTACTCATACCAATAAAGTGCACCTTCTTTTCCGGAAGTCCATCGTTAGAAACTCCACAGTTAAGCGTTTTTGACTTGGAGCAATTTTATAATAGATGACCCCGTGCGAAGTTTTCTCGGGAGCATACGATTGAGAATAAAGTATGCTGAAAAGACTCAAGTTGGTACAGTAGGAACAGTACGTCATCTAATAGCCGAAACAGCCCGTTAAGTGAAACCCGGGTAGTTACATTTCATAGAAATCGCGGGCTTGAGATTTTCAAGATTTGTGTAGCAAATTTGAATTTTATGCTAAATTTGATACTAGATGGCTGATGAGAATACATGCGAGAATTAGTCCGTCAAAAATTGTAGTGAGCTCGAAAACAGGTCCCCAAGAATTTACAGTCCGTATAAACAAATTCATGATGAATAATTAGTCTACAATGGTTTCCAGATAAACTAGCTTTCATCTTTTACTACTGATATGACCCTTTTCTCAATTTAAAAGCTACTTTACTTTCTTGAATATTACATTATTCAACATGCAAAGTAAAGAACCAAAACTTTCAATTAGGACATGACAAAATTGATGCTAAATTTACTTATTTTGAGAGAGAAGAAACAATCTTTCACATAATTGTACGTAGATGGAAAAAAATAGGAGAAGACAGGGGTGATGAGGAATCAGTTAAGTCTCATAATTTAAGCTAATATACTATGCATAGAAACCTATATTTCGAATCTAAAGAGCTAATAGTAAAATCAAAAACTGGGTGCTATAGTAATTAACAAGTGAATCTCAATTCAATTCAGAAACGAAATAAAAATCAGGAATTAAAAAAGTAGAAGAAAAATGATTGTGTAAACAATACTAGAGATACACAAATTAGAGGAAGAGTTAAGACTATGCAGGGAAAACTCGTTTAGCTTTTAGCCGGATTTACAGTACAAATTGAATACTGGATGAATAATGTAGAAGAGCAAAATTTCCTTCGGTGGTTAATGATCCTTTAGTTGCATAATATCATTCAAAAATCAAGTCATCGAGTGCCACAAAATGAAGGCATTAAATGAAAAGTAAAAAATCATGCAAAAGGTTTGCAAATATATCTAGTGAATTCATATTTCCTTTTTTTTTTTTTTTTTTTTTTTTTTTTTTTTTTTTTTTTTTTTTTTTTTTTTTTTTTTTTTTTTTGCGTGCATAATAAGATGCTTTGGAAAATAGAGAAATTTGGAAGGGCGGAAGGGGCAATACTTGTATCGTGTCATGAAGAAAGCTATAAGCTACAGGACATGAAGTACTATTGTATTTATTTTCAAAATAGCATCGAAACATGATACATGAATTTATGATATGGACTCATTACAGGAGCAATGCAAACTTCTTGCATATCTCATTTGTGTCTTTTACTGGAATAAGTAAGAGAAAGGGATGAACTTGCTTCATGGAATAAGAGAGGACCAAAATTTCAAGTGTCTTCGAAAAAACTAATTGCCATATTAAACTAAACGTGTGAAAAGATTCTATAACAGAAACTTGTGATTTTCTTGAAACAACTGAAAACTCATAGTTAAAATGGTTACCTAATCCAGCTGCCATCAGCTCCTAGTAACTTATTGGGGGCTCCCCACACAACAGTGTCAATTCTAGCTTGAAGTATTGCTCCAGCACACATTGGACATGGTTCAAGAGTTACATAAAGTGTACTCTCCTGCAAAAGAGGAAATTCAGGTACACAAGATGGCCTTGCTACAATGTTCGCATAATATATACAAAGTAGTAGGAGTGTCAAGAACACGGAAATCATCCGTTTCTACAGATTTATCAATCAAAATGTGTTGCATCAAACATATCCTTCATGCCTTTAACAAGATACAACTTAGATAACATAATCATCCAATAACTTTTCCAATCTTTCGAGAAACCAAAGTAACAAAAAGTCTGGTGCTTATTGCTACTCTATTAGACTCATACCAGATAAGATACTATAGTATTATCAATGATGTTGTGGCTTTTTGGAGAAGAAGCAGAGGACACTGTACCAGGTTTTAAGTAGAAAGATTCAGTTAAATTCATAAAGAAAGAGAAATTACTGAAAGCCTCCATGTCTGGAGCATGTTTGAAGCCTCCCGTATGCAGATCATTTCCGCATGGGCAGTGGAATCACGTAACTCTTCTACTCTGAAATATTTGCAATTACAGAGAAGTCAATCAGTTGCATTAAACAAACAAATCAGCAAAAAAGCACAAGCAAGAACACGTAACTCTTCTACTCTGAAATATTTGCAATTACAGAGAAGTCAATCAGTTGCATTAAACAAACAAATCAGCAAAAAAGCACAAGCAAGAACAACTTACAGGTTGTATCCACGAGCAATTATCTTTCCACCCTGCACCAGCACAGCCCCAACAGGAACCTCCCAGTTGTCAGCAGCTTTTTTGGCTTCCAACAGTGCTTCCCTCATAAACGTTTCATCGATTTTTCGCTGCTCTGCTTCGACTTTATATGCTTCTTCCCACTCATCAAATCTGCCTTCTGGTATTTGGTTTTTCCTCTGAAGTTTCCTTTGTTTCAATTTATCATTAACATTAGGCCTTGATTTTTTGGCCAAATCAGTGGAAACTGGTTGCCCACTTGTGTCACTACCAGATGAACCAGATTCTGCAGCCCCAGAGATATCTTTCACAATGGGAGATCTTTGGAGAAGGATTGCGGGTGATGGTATTAAGGACTCTGATATTGTAGCACCAAAGGAGGAACCTTCGAAGTTTCTTTTGGAAGTTTCTTCACCAGAAGGAAAAGAAATGGTCATAGATGCTGAACCACTTTCCAGGACAGTTGAAGTGGATATAGTTGAGGTTCTGGAACCATCTTCTTTATTCCGAGTTCTAGATTTGTCTTGTTTTTGATGGATGGATGCAGGTTCTCGTGTCATTCTTTCTTTTCTTCCACTCACTCCTTGATCTTCTTCAGCTTCACGTCCAGAAAACCATGTGTCACTACTTGTAGATTGATTGGGTGAAACACTACCTGCCTTTCCACCTGTGCTATGGCTTTCAGAACGTGTAAGCCACTTCAGACGAATAATATCACCAATGATATTCCACAAGGACCTGTCAGTTCTCTTGACAATAGCATTCTCGGCTTTGCCTGCATTATCTTGTACTTCTTTCTTGGAATGCTCCTGAACAGATTGTTCATCAACCTCCCATGTTTGATCTGATGGCCCTTTTATTATAGAACTCCTAGAGGAATGCCTTGAATGATGCTCCTTCGAATCAAACTCTCCAGAAATATATTGATTCGAACCCTTTTGGTTACTTTGCTCCTCCTCGTGCACAAACTTAGATTTATACGTTTTCCTCTCCTTCTGGATTTCAGATGCTGAAATTTCATGCCTTAACTTATCAACAAACTCACCAACATAGTGTGCAGAAGATTTCTGTAATTGCTCAGCTGACCCAATTGCATCTTCACTGGAGATGAACTTAAAAGGATGTTCATAAGCTTTATTGCTCTCAGCCCTTCCACTTTTTTCATGATGCAATGCTGGAGACCTCCCTAGGACATGTTTATGCAATGCAGTTGAGCCACTTTCTGAACTACTATCATTCACTTCCTCAATGGCGAGCCCACTTGTTGATTCAACGTGCAATTCACCTCTTGCTGCTAATTGAGAAGATGGAGGTGTCACTAGTGTCTCTGATCTTGTCTTGTTTCCATCTTTCGCACCAATTAAACCAGCAAAATGAGTGGCTGTTTCATTAGTCATTTTTTGTGTTCCAATCCTGATATCCGTTTTTCTGAAGCTAGAAGCATCTGTTTGAAAGTGTTGCTCTTTCGATTCAATAAATGAGCCATAAGCTAAATTTACATTTTCTTCTTGTTTTATAATCCTACTATCTGATTGCATCTGTGAAATGGAGCTGCTTCCTTTCTTCATCGAGTTTCCCTTTTCTTCTACCAACGTGGTAAACTGGTCATGTTGTTGATTCTTTTCTGCATCACAAGTAATGACACCAGTTGAATATCCTTCCTCTTCATTCATTCTAGTTTTAGACAGCTGCTGAGATATGGAGGTCTTTCTGGCATTAATCCCTTGAAATTTTGATACTTCAGCAACTTTATGAGTATTCCTCAAATATTCATCTTCTCTGGTACCAAGTCCAACCAATGTTCGATCTTCTCTGTTTGCATCTGAACTTAAACTAGTAACTTTAGTATTCTTTTCCTCCCTGCCACTGTAAAGATTTTGAGAGCCATAAGAGGTTACAACTTGGTCATTACAGTTCTCTGGCATTTCTGAAAATTGTTTATGCTTTATCCTTGTATCAGACTGTTCCATGGCTTCATTGACTGTTTTCATCTGCTGCTGTCTTCTTTCCTCATCAAACTTCAGACCAGAAGTTGATTTTGCCTTCCTACCATCATAACTCATGTAGGAACCAGAAGTCTTTCCAAAACCATTTTCACAAGCCTCCAAAAGACTGGAATGCTTTTGCAAGATTCCCTTTCTAAACTTTGCCTCTTCAATGAATACATCAGTAAGCTTCTTCTCTGATTTCTTTCTGAAGTCAGATTCAACACCACTAGATCCAACATGCATGCCAATTTCAGTATTTTTCTTTCTCAAGCCATCCCTGTACTCATCTTCCCTAACTTCCTCACAGACGATTTTGTCACTCCTTTCCGAATCCTTCCCACACACATTTGACAATTCTACGCCGGCCTCTCCTGTATCCTCAATTTCATCATCACTGTTGTACTCACTGGTCGAAGATACAGAATAGTATGAAGAGCAACAAGAACCATCTCTCCTCATCCTCTCGTGTTCCTCTCTCCTGAGCAAATCATCTCTCTCTTCCTCTCTGACCATCACCTTCCAGTTCTCTTTTCTCAGCAAAGTGTCCCTCTCTTCTTCCTTTGCCCAAGCAATCCCATTCTCTTTTCTCAACAAAGCTTCCCTTTCTTCTTCCTTTTTCCTCGCCTTCAAATTTTCTTTCCTCTGTTGATCTTCTCTATCTTTTTCCCTCCTGACCCTTTCTTCTCTGCTCCTCTTATCATCCCCCCTGGACCTAAAACCCACAGATTCATACTCAAACTTTGACTCGCTCTTGGGAACGACCAAATCGACTCTTTTCGTCTTACTCTTACACCGATTACTAGTCTCACCATTTCCTCTTTTCTGCACTACTATCTTCTTGATTAGCCTTCTATTTTCCTCCCCTACATCAGAACACTGCCCACCTAATTCCTCACTCAACAAATTAAGTAACACCTCGGCTTCGTCAACCCCTCCAAAACTACATCTTTTGCTCCCTTTCTCAGAAACCATACACGTTCTCAACCCCCTTCTCCCACCCACACATCTATCCCTAACATGACACAGTTTACCACAATAACAGATTCTATCCACATCGCAAACCGGTACCCAAGTATAATTACAACGGTCAAAACCTCCAAATATTAATTTTTTATGAGGTAACCACTGAATTAAAGTGGATTGCCTGGAACTATATAAATTACAATTACAGCTTGGGCTTAAGGACACTTTATATACCGAATTCGATAAACAACTACAATATGTTCTTGATGACGAAGGTGATGAATAAGCACATGGATACCTGCTTAATCTTTCATTCCAGTAGTATGTGTAATAATTGAATGAAAATGGGAGAGACCCTCTTGTTCTAAGTGACACTGTTGAAGTTATAAAACTGTTGTCCATATGTCATAGAAAGAGCGAGAGAATTTTTTACTTGCAGATGAGAAGTGAGTTTCGGAGGATTTGGCGAAGGCGACACTGTGGTGAGGATCATGTAATGTGGGTCTTCAATGGATCGGATTTATGCATAAAATTATAAAGTGAGAAATGCAGAGGAAAAACGAGTTTAGTGATTTGGCCGAGGCAAACAGAGGTAGTTCCTAGTTAACGATGGTGCTGTAAATCCTAGTTAGAGATTTTCCGAGCTCAACTTGTGAAAAGTAGTAGATGCCGAAATATGAGTTTTTAACTTTTATGGGGGATTTATTGTTTAATCCACAAGAAACATACAATTTTTAAGGATGATCAATTTTTGTAATTTGTCTATATTATCCTTAATGAAGTTAGTTATTTATTTTGCAATATATGTCTCTGAATTTAATTTGGTTCATTTAATTCAATAATTCTTGTTATATTCATATTTTTTAATTTTTTAAGTTCTTCTAAAAATGTTCTATATTGTAATAATTTCTCAAAAGATTTAGGATGATCTTTTTTAAATATATATCCTAATATTATTCCTTCTGAAATTTCTTCTTCTATATTTTCGTATTCTTCTATAATTTTATGAATTGTATTTATATTATTTGTTGTTTCAACAGAATTAAATTCTATTTTATTTAGGATAGCATAATCAATATCTTCGTATATTTCTTTTAGTTTAGATTGTCCAACAGAGTGTATATTTTTAGATTTTTCAACGATAGTTAATAAAAATGAAATTTCTTTATTATTTAAATATAGTTTATGATCACAGTTATTAGATGCTGATGTATGTGAAGTATTCATAGATTATTAGGTTAGTAAATTATTATACAAAATTTTCTGGTATAAGTCCATTCATTGATTTAGTAAAATACAATAATCTGCAATATACTGTTCGTATTTTTCTAAGAGTTTATTATATTCTTCAGAAGATATGTTTTCATTTTCCATTTGATATTTAATATCTTCCATTTTATCTTTTAATTTTTCTAAAAGATTATCTAGCATTTTTATTGTATATCCTGGCATTTTAGGTTTGGACTGTATTTGTTACTATTTTATTTTCTAAATCTATTTTAAGTTGTAATATATCAGAATAATCTATAATGTATTGATCATGATTTTCTAAAAGTATATAATATTGCTCAGATAATTCATCCATATCTATTAATTGAAATATAATGTTATTTACTTTTTCCATTATCCTATCTAACAAATTGTCTAATCCTTCAATAGTCTATCCAGGCATTATAAACACAAAAATAAATAATTTATAAAGTTTCAAGTAATTTTTCAAACTCTATCAGTGTTTGGGAATTGATAATATCTATATGCTTGGTTCAAATGGTATATTATATTTTGAAATACTTTTCTTTCTCTTTTCTAATTTATCAATTATATTTTGAATATCTTGTATCATTATAGATCTTACAGTACCTCTAGTAAAGTTTTCTATCAAATTTTCTTTAAATTTTTTTAATATCTCTTGTGATGCGTAGAGTTGTTCTTAGTATCCTATCTTATCAATTTCATTCTCATATTTAATACTTTTTTTTAATTTTGATATTCTTTTTAATTTTATATGGACCTCTCTTAGTTCTAGATTTGTTCATGATATAATTGCTTTCGTTTATTAAATTAAGATTTTCAAAAATTGGTAAAGAATTATTCATCTCTTCCATCACTATCATAGTCTATTACAGGGTCATAATTATTATCACTACTAAACATATATCCTAAATATAATTCATTATTTATTTCAGTATTATCACTATCAAGCCAAAAATGAATAATTGATTTTGTAATTTCTAATCATAATATTCTTTTTAATGTTGGAAAGATAGCTAACAAACATGGCATATAGACATGATATAACTTTTTTTATTTCATTATTTGGTCTAGTAAACTGTTTATACATGAATAAAGGTTCAATTATGCTATGATATTCATCATTATAAGGACTGTCTTGATAATTAAATTTAACAATTCTGAATTCTGTCATGTTAAAAGCTCTTCTTCCTCCTAATTCTGTAAAGATAGATATATTAAGAATACTAACATCTTTTTCTGTTCTCAGTACCTTTGTATTTTCCTTTTATTGTTAGTGACCTTTAGGCTTATAAGTTCCTGCTCCACACCCTCCAATGGCTTCTTGCCTTCACGGGTTATTAGCTAAACCTGGATGCCTTCACTGTATAACTCTTTAGATGAAAAATATTTTAGGACGGAGTGTAGAGAGTTTTCTTAATAATATATCTTCTTCTTGCAAATAAGATTCAGAAGACAAGAATTTAGAAACTCATCATAATATGATAAGTAAATTGAGATTTTATTGATAATATGAAGATTGACAAAGGATTGGTATGAAAATTTTTCAAAGACAGAAGATTTGTTGGCTTTCTCACAAACTGAGTGCTCAAGAGAGTTCTGTCTTTCAACTAGCTCGGAGTCCTCTATTTATAATATTATATTGGACACAATTACATCACTGCTTACATCATCGACCTAACAATTTCACAGTTTTTATCATCTAAGGACACACATGTCCCTCTATTATTTATTACATCACATGACCCTTACATTATAAGGATACTTATCCCTCTATTTTTTGGTCTTGACATGGTCCCTACATTGTTCTGCATTGTTGCATTAAAGTAGATCTATTAAACACCTTCCACTTGTCCATCAATTCTGTTGGCATGTAAAACAGATTCATCAAGTGGCTTCCACCTGTCCATCAATTCCTTTGGCATGTGGGGCAATTCCTGGATATGCACGCTTCTTGCAAAGTGGCAAAGCTTCCATGGATTTGATGAGTGTCAAATTTATTGATGTATTCTTGCAAGATTATTGACTTTTCTTTTCCTCCATTAGTGAGTAGGGTCCATCCATTATACTAGCATATGCATTTGAATTTTTTCTCATACAGGTTTTTGGCAATGTTGTAGAGAACTTTAATTCCCAACACCCTTCGGGATCTAAACCATGATCTTGTAATGTTTGGTACTGGTTTGGTATTTTTTCCAACTTCAATTTGAAAATTTCGAGCAACATACCCAATCGTGATAATATGCTCAGCAGGATAATATATCCTTCCATCAATTTCAGAATTGATCGAATAAAATTTTAAATATATGGGTCTTCCTTGGGCAAACTTTGAAATTTTTCCTTTTAGTAAATCATTAAATTTTTCAATTTCTTTCAGATTTTTTCTTGAATAGATAAGATCCAAAAATCCATAATCAGCTGTCATTTTTGTCATGACGGGATCTCCTCCCTGAGTAACGATTAATCGTGGGTATACATGGTCTCCAGATGAAATGTAATAACAATCACATTCCTGAAGTTCATATATAACTTCAACAGTAGTTTTATATTCGTTTTCTTTTGGTAAAAAAGGGGAATCATCTTCCTCTTCAGCACGAATTCTGACTACCCTTGTACGTTCATCTTTGGCATTGATTGTGATTTTTCGAGGACTGGCTTCATTTATAACAACTTTTTTGGGACTTGGTTCATCTCTTTTAATCATTGGTCCATCAGTGCTTCCAAAAGATGTACATGTTTATATTTTTGATATAACATGTTTGATATCAGTCTGTTTGGTAATCAACGATTCAAACTAAGATTCAATCTCAATTATGTTATCGCTCAATTTTTTAGTATAATTGTGATGAAATGTGAAATGTTGAGATTTCCTTCAATTGCTTGAAACTTCCTTAGAGAGTTTCTGCAAGTTGTTCAATTCCAAGCTTTATATCTTCAGCTTCCTCCATGAGGAAGTTCATTCGCTTTTTGGTGTCTATCAGGGATTTTTTGATATTATCCATCTGCAAATTCAATATTCTGCTTAAAAAGTCCGCAAGATAATTATTGACACATTTAATATGAACTATATCAAAATTATAAAATGTCAAATAGGCTTGCCATATATGGAGCCTCCTATATTGAGGTTCTAGTGGTAATTTATTTTTTACTAAACCTGCAACTTGAGAATTATCAGTTTCAACAATGAATTTCTTAGATAATAAAAACAATGCAAACTTCTTTATTCCTTTGATGATTGCTAACAATTCTTTCTCATGAGTAGTATAATGTATTTCTGCTTGGTTAAACGTTCCACTTGAGTATCTACAAATTTCATTAAGATCTGTTTTTAATATTGCTGCCCAATACTTATCCAAAGCATCAATATTAACTATCAGATTATCTTTTTCATCTGGTAATCTTAATTTTGGCAAATTTTTACATTCTTCTTTTAGTGATTTGACAATTTTGTGTGTTGATCACTCCATCCTTTGGTATTTGTTTTTCTGAGTAAAATTTGAATTTTATGTCTTTTTTTTTTTATAGATTTTCAATAAATCCTTCTGCATAATTTAAACATCCTAAAAAATTTTGTATTTATTCTTTTGATTCTAATTTGTCTGGAAAACTTTCTATCTTCTTAGATATATAGGTTTGTAATTTTATCCCTCTTTTATCTATTGATAATCCAAGAAAATCAATTTCTTATTTTTATATTATATCTTTATGTTTTGAAAGAACAATTCCTTCTTTTTTGCATTAATTTATAAATTTCATTAAATGGTCTCTATGATCTTCTCTATTATTAGAACATATTAATATATCATCGAAATAGACAATTAAGAATTCATTAAATTTTCTAAATATGTTATCCATTCTTCTTTGATATATTTGTGGTGCATTTTTTAAACCAAATGGCATAACCATCCATTCATACTTACCTTGGGTGTACTAAATGTTGTATATTGAATAATATCTTCTTCCATTTTTACTTGCCAAAATCATGATTTGCAATCAAATTTAGAATAATATTGTTTTCCTTTTGCAAAGTTTATTAGTACATCTTTATTTGGTAAAAAATATCCATCAAATTTAGTATATTTGTTTAATTCTTTATAATTTATCACCATTCTAACTTTTCCTCTTTTTTGTTCAGAATGTTTCATGACCATAAAAGTTGGACTATTATGGGGTCCATTACTGGGTCTGATTAATTTTTGGTTAAGTAGTTCTTTTATTTGAGTTTAAAATTTTTGTGTATCTTGTATGGTATACATCATTGGTCTAACTCTTATAATAACATTTTCTGTTAATTCTATTTTAGCTTTTGGGTGATGAGGTTTCCAAAATGATAATGGATTCTCTCCAAAAAAAATTTCTAGTTGATCAATAATTTTTTTCATGTTTGTTTGTATGTTCGTTTTTAAGACTTTTTTATACATTATTCTTTTATTTTTTATTTCATTTTGTGTAATTGATTTTTTCTCCCATTTATCACCACGTTGTGTTGGCTGAACTGTGTAATGACGCGTTCCCGGTCGGGGAATCTCGTCGAACACGCGGAATAACGATATTTAAAACCCTAGGAAAGATCTAAATCAGATCTGACACGAAAAATAACAAGAACACGAATAAATAGACGGAAATTAAAATAAGATTGACGGTAGGACCTGGACCCAACAATCACGACGCAATAAATTGACGATGCGGGTTGAAGAACCGAGGTTTTCGAAACGCCACAAGGGATGCCAAATTCCTTGATAAGTTTCTGATTGGAACGCCACAAACATTCAAGAAAAATATTTGATAAGTTCTATAAATTGTTCTTCAAGAACAAGAAAAAGGAATCCTCCTTTTCGTGAGAGAAAATTCTCACATTCATTCAATAATATCCAAGTTGTTTTTTTATAATGACAAGAAAACATAATATAACCTAAAAAACGCGTCCAAAATTAACCCTAGCCGCAAAACACAAATTAAAACGCGGCGGAATTTACGGCCGTGAAAATCTACCTTGCGGCCGTAATTAACCCTCGGGTCCAAAACTGATTTTAACTCTTACGGCCGTGACATTGGTTCTTACGGCCGTAAGACACCTTCTGAATAAAAACTTCCTAGCTTCGTTTACGGCCATGAATTGGTTGTTACGGCCGTGCGATAGCAAAGTTACGGTCGTGAATGTAGCTGTTACGGCCGTGAACACTGGTTTTACGGCCGTGAATGTGCTCTTGGTCACCAAACCTTAACCCTTTTGATTCGGCTCGATCCCTTTGTCTCCTCGGCTCGCTTCCAACATGAAACTTGTGCCGTTTCTCGCGTAGATCACTGTCGCATTGCCGATAGGTCGACTTCTCCTTTGGTCTCCTACTTTGGATCACATCATCCCCCCTTTCTTGGAAAGGATTCGACCTCGAATCCGTATATGGCCTCTCCTTTATGTGTCTCTTGCTTTTGTTGGCTCGAGAGACCTGTTCCTGTTTTGTTCTATGCATCATACTTCGGGGTTGTTCTGTCCGACAATTAATTTTCCCTTTGGCCTTAGTTTTGTAATTTGATTGTAGTACCTGCAAAACAGAATTAGCCAAACTAGGGAGGGATATGTTAGAAAATGCAAATAAGCTCATTTTTGTGGTGGACTCTCTTTTCATTTTCTTTGTACTCTCAAGCTCACCTTTTTCTGAGGTCGTGGCCTCAACTCTCTTGTTTTCAATTTTCACACCCTCTCCTTTTTCTTAAGTCGTGGCCTCAACACTCTTATTTTTTCCCTCAAACTCGCTCTTTATTTTCAATTGGTCCTCTTGGACCTCTTTAGGTGTTAGCGGAGCAAGAGTGATCCTTTTTCCACCCTTCACAAAAGAATATCTATTTTTGAAACCATCATGCACCACTCTCCTATCATGCTGCCATGGCCTTCCCAATAAAATATGCCCAACATTCATAGGGACCACATCGCACACCACCTCATCTCTATAACCCCCAATGGTGAATTTAATATTAACCTGCTTGTTCACCTTAAGTTCTCCCGACTCGGTTAACCACTGTAATTTATAGGGGTTGGGGTGTTTCACCTTAGGCAATCCCAACTTCTCCACCAATAATGTACTAACCACATTAGTACAACTTCCCCCGTCAATTACTATCCCAAAAACCTTTTTCCCCACCAAACACCTCGTGTGGAAAAGATTATCCCGTTGTTCATCAATCTCAACCATCTTAGTTCAAGAATTTAGGACACGTCTATTCACAAGGGACCCTTTCACCGCATAAGTTAACCCCTCTTCATCGTTACTACTATCCCCGATATCTACTAACTTAGGCATTCCCTTAAATTCGTCCTCAGAACTAATTTCACCATTATCACGCAAAAGCATTACTTTCTTATTTGGACACTGTGACGCTATATGGCCAATCCCCAAACACTTAAAGCACTTAATATTTCTATCCCTAGTAGGTTGAGAATCAGAAATATTTTTACCTTTAGTTGTAAGTTCCTCCTTTCCCTTCGGGACGTGCTCATCATTTTGATCTTTCCTCGGTTGTGATGTAGGATAAGTTCCCGGTGATTGTTTAGATGTCCCCTTTCGCCTCAATTGCCTTTCTACCTTCATTGCCATGTGCACCATGTCTTCCAGTTCCACATAATGTTGTAACTCAACGATGTTTGCAATATCTCTGTTTAGCCCACTCAAAAATCTAGTCATTGTAGCTTCCCGATCCTCCACCACGTTGGCCCTAATCATGGCTACCTCCATGTCTCTATGATATTCCTCTACGCTCCTAGAACCCTGCGTGAGCCCCTGCAACCTTTGATAAATATCCCTATGATAGTGGCTTGGGACAAACCTCTTCCTTATGATGGTTTTCATCTCACGCCATGTATCCACCGGCCCTTCACCATTCATCCTCCGATCCTTCACCAACTGATCCCACCAATTAATGGCATAATCGGTGAACTCAACAACCGCTAGTTTCACCTTCTTTCCTTCAGAATAATTGTGGCAATCAAACATCAATTCTACCTTCTTCTCCCAATCTAGGTAAGCCTCCGGATCACTCCTCCCATGAAAAGGTGGAATAGACATTTTTATTTTACCTAGATTATCATCTATCTCATCCCGATCACCACGATCTCTTCTATTATTTGCCCTTTCATTCCTATCTCCTCTACCCCTTCTCCTCCTTACACTATCCACAGATGATTGGATACTACTTCCTTCACTCGCAAAATCTTCATCATCAAACCCATATCCAACCCTTTGATTATGTCTCCCCCTATGATCCCTCCGGTCTTCCCTCCTAACTCTAGGACCCGCATGAGTTTGTTCCCTACGCAACTTGTTAATAGTTTCCTCCTGCCTATCCATCCTAGTCATCAACTTCTCAAACTGCTCATGTATCGTCTCCATCACACCTACATCATTGTTATTCACTCTATTCATACCTTCCGGTCGTTTGTTGTGGCTCGTTGATGGAGCTGCTGGCTCCCTTTTGTAAATTCCCTGGTTGTCCCCAACTGATGAAGATGATGAATCCCGTCTGCTAGACATTATTAGTCCTCACAAAAATAAATTCGGAATATTTAGGAAAATAATGGAAATTTTTTTTAAACTGCTAGACAATTTGACTACGAATATGGTAGAAAAAACGAAATTGGATTTGGACGAGAAACGAACAAGAAAAACACTTTTGAATTTTTGGGATTGACTCTTATGGATCAAATTGGAAAAATTTATGACTGACACGAAAAACGCGAAGAACAAAAAAAAATCAAGAAAATCAAGAATCTGAAATAGATCCAAGATCTGATACCAGATGACGCGATCCCGGTCGGGGAATCTCGTCGAACACGCGGAATAACGATATTTAAAACCCTAGGAAAGATCTAAATCAGATCTGACACGAAAAATAACAAGAACACGAATAAATAGACGAAAATTAAAATAAGATTGACGGTAGGACCTGGACCCAACAATCACGACGCAATAAATTGACGATGCGGGTTGAAGAACCAAGGCTTTCGAAACGCCACAAGGGATGCCAAATTCCTTGATAAGTTTCTGATTGGAACGCCACAAACATTCAAGAAAAATATTTGATAAGTTCTATAAATTGTTCTTCAAGAACAAGAAAAAGGAATCCTCCTTTTCGTGAGAGAAAATTCTCACATTCATTCAATAATATCCAAGTTGTTTTTTTATAATGACAAGAAAACATAATATAACCTAAAAAAACGCGTCCAAAATTAACCCTAGCCGCAAAACACAAATTACAACGCGGCGGAATTTACGGCCGTGAAAATCTACCTTGCGGCCGTAATTAACCCTCGGGTCCAAAACTGATTTTAACTCTTACGGCCGTGACATTGGTTCTTACGGCCGTAAGACACCTTCTGAATAAAAACTGCCTAGCTTCGTTTACGGCCATGAATTGGTTGTTAAGGCCGTGCAATAGCAAAGTTACGGTCGTGAACGTAGCTGTTACGGCCGTGAACACTGGTTTTACGGTCTTGAATGTGCTCTTGGTCACCAAACCTTAACCCTTTTGATTCGGCTCGATCCCTTTGTCTCCTCGGCTCGCTTCCAACATGAAACTTGTGCCGTTTCTCCCGTAGATCACTGTCACATTGTCGATAGGTCGACTTCTCCTTTGGTCTCCTACTTCGAATCACATCATGTAAGGTCTAAATTCTCTTTATATTTTTAGTAAATGTCCACAAGGTGTTTGTAACATTATCATGCAGTTATTTTGTTTGTAGTATTGAAATTGTTGTATAAAGTCATTTCCTAATAATATATTACATTCTAATTTGTTATAATTATATATTTTATTTACAACTATTTGTTTGCTTCCAAGTATTAGTAATTTTTATCTTTCCATTAGTATTCCATGATTTTATTAAGAAACTTTTGAATATTGTTATATCACTTCCCATGTCAATTAATGCACAGGTTGTTATATTTGTTTCAACAATTGTAACTTGTATATAAACAGCTAATGAAAAACTTATTTGGTTATTCATTTATTCAGCTTTTCTACATAATATAGTTTGACCATTATAAGTTATATATAATCATTCACGTTTTATATTATAATCTTCTAGACCATCTAGGAAGCTCATTCCTAATAATACATTAGGATTTACCATACTATTATCTACATGGCATGGTACTAAGAGATTTATTTCTCCTATTTTTATTGGTACTTTTACTTCAAGTTCAGTCATATATACTTGTCCATCAAAATTTATATATCTATATGGATCAGTTCTATAAGATATTAGTCCTTTATTTCTATTTGAAGCTATATGACATTCACTAGCTCCCGTATCAATTAGTATATTTGATCCTTTTATATGTTCTATTCCATTAAAATATTCACCTTCGATTTTCATATTTCCAGCATTTCTATTAAGTTTTATTTTATTTGTATTACTAGTTTCTCCTAATTGTTTTCTATTGAGTAAAGTTGTTGATCTTCTAATTAACCTGCCATCTTCAAATGTTATGTTATTAGTAGGGTATTCTTCTTCTCTTAACTTTATAATTTCTGGTTTATTTTTTTTTATAGTAAGTTCATAATTTCTTGGGACTAAACTTATTGTTTTATTTGGTTCCACAGCTTTACCAAAATATTTGCATTCTTCATGAATTTCAATATATGGATTTTTAGAATAAATATTTCCATAATTAGAATTAGTAAATGTGTATAATGCTCTGTATTCTATAGTCATAATTTTATCTCCTGGTTCCATTATGTCATCTTTATGTAATTTGAAATGTAGTTCTAAAACTTCATTAAAATTTCTATCTTTTAACGATATACAATATTTTGGATAACATATAAATATTAGTTTCTTATATGCTAGATTTCCTTCCACTGTTCTTAAATTACTGTCTTTTAAATTTATTATTCTTCCATCATGTAAACTTACAGTTAAAAGTGAATCTAATCCTTCTCTAAACAAGGATTTAAACATTATTTGGATACATGCTAAATAAACATATTGGATCTTTTCACTTTGTTTTCTATTGATCTTTGTTAATAATTCTGTAACTGTATTTTTTGTTAAAAGGTTTAATTTGTGTGTTCCTTGAGTAGTTCTAACATCTATTGCCCTTTCAATTTTATGGTATTCATTTATTGCTACTTTTTCTCTTTTCCATATTCTATCTAATATTTCCCATTTTCCTATTTTCAAATCTAAAGATAATTTTTGTATTTTCCTGAACTTATTATTATCAAAAGTTACATTTAATCCATAATCTTCTATTCTTTCATATTCTTGTTTATCTATGTTCTTATTTGTTTTTATTTGTTTCTATTTCTTTATTCTGATTTTGATCCATTACTTTCTGAATCTGTTTCACTTATATAGACTTCTTGATCATAGTAATTTTCAATATCTGATATTTCACTTAGTTCACTTTCTATTTCTAGATATTCTTTTTGTAATATTTTAACTTTCTTTTTGTTACAATCAGGGCTTATATGTCCCATTTCTCCACAATTCCAACATTTGCATTGGCTTTTATCTTTCTTATAAGTTTTATTTTTTGTTTTTTATTTGGATTATATCTTCTTTTATAATAACTCCTCTTAGGTTTTATATATTTTTTCCTGAAATTTCTGAATTTTTTAAACTTTCTATTTTTATATTTTCTTTCATAATTTTTTCTTCTTTCAGGGTTACAACTCCATTGGGTAGGTTTTTCCATATCTTCACAACATATTCTAGTTAATTTTCCTAATTTCTTTAATAATTGTCTTTGTTGACATATATATGCTAATCTTTCAAATATGAATTTTATCCTTGATCCTAATGTTCTAGATGTTCCAGGGTTATCCCTAATAAATTTTTCAAATTCTATTTTAAAGTATATTCCTCATGAACCTGATAATTTATTGTAATACATATCTCTATATACTTCTTAATTTTCATTACTCTAAAATTGAACATAATAATATTCTTTAAATTCACAAGTATATTCTTTAATTTTACACATGTCACATATTGTTAAATTTATTAATCTTACTCTTGCATTATCTTTTTCTCTTATTGATTCTGCTTCAGAATTACTTATCCAATTTTCTCCTTCATCCGCAATATAATCTACTAACTTTTCTATTCCCTTTCTATCTGATTTTATTAGTTCTGTCTGTACATTTCTTCTTATTAATGTTTTTGTATCACTACTTATTCCTTCCCACCAATTTCTAACATGTCCTTCAAAATATGCTACTAAAAAATTTATCATTCTATCAGTATTTTCTCATGTATCATCTTTATTGTATAAAAAGAATAGTATCATTGAATCTGCCCAAGTTAATAAAGCTTTTTTAGTATCTATTTTACAATCAAAATCTAATTTTGTTCCTCCATGATTAATAGGTTTATCATAATTATCGTTTGGTTCAAACCTATCTTTATATTTATTCCCTCTAGGTGGTTGTCTATCTCTGATTCTATCATAATATTGCCGGTGTGGTTTACTATATGAGGGTACATAACTTTCATCTGAATCTGGTAATTCTTGTTTAGAAGTTCCTATTGGAGCAGGGTTAGGTGCTCCTCCAGTATTCATTAAAATTTGGTATTCATTAAAATTTTCTATGCTTAACTGGTCAAAATTTTCTGTAAGCAAATCTAATTCTTCATTCATTTTTGTCTTGTTTTTCTTCAATTTTTTCTTCAGTTTTTAATTTTCCTAAAGTTTTTTCTATAGATTTTTGTAATTCTAATTCTTCCTCTAGTATTTTTGGTAATATGTTTCTCCTAAATTCATCATCCATACTTCCTGCTTTTATTATAATTTTTTCTTGTTCGAAATGCTTCTTTCCTATTCTAAGTATTTCTTTTTTTATGAGTTTTTTGTCTATTTTCTTATCTTTGGTTTTATTATTATTTTTTGAATTCTCTAATCTCTAGTTTTAGTATATTTATATCATTGCTTACTTCTTTTAATTCATTTTTTACTTCTTGAACATCACTTATTAATGATTTTATTAATATTTTTAGATCTTCAATATATTCGCTTATTGACATTTTATACTCTTGATTTTTGAGTTTTTTGTACCTTAAATAGTCTGTCATACATATCATCTATTTTTATTTCTATCTTTTTTATTCTTTCTTCTATTGATATGATTTTTTCATTTTCATTCTTTCTTATTTTCTCATTTAATTTATCTATTTTTTCTATAATTATTCCAATTTTATCTTGATTAATTAATTCTCCTGATTTTCTTTGGAATTCTTTTAAGATTTCTTTATCTATGTTTTTAACTTCTCCTATCATTTTTTTTAATTCTTTGAATTGTATTGTTAGTTTATTTTGAATATTTTGTAATTTTTCTTAGATATTCATATCATGTATATTTAATTGTTGTAATTCTTCAATGGCTAGTTTATCTTGTAAATTTATGTTTTTATATGTTTACCATAAAAAGGCACTTATCCAATTTAATTGCATATTAAGAAATCCATCGGATTCTCCCCATGAGCTTAATGGTTGAAACATAGTTGTATTAGCTCCTTTTATTTGGTAAGATCCTACTGTTAGATTAATATTTTCTATTATTTGTTTTTCAAATTTTATTTCTAGAAATTCTGTCATTAAATTCTTCCTCTGATATGTTCAACTTCTAATCTTAATTCCGTGTCATATTTTACTTCTTTACATATTATTATATTATATTCACAAAATTCTTCAATTGATCTTAATATCGTTTTTCTTTGTTGTGCTCTATAACTTTTTATGTAATATTTTATTTCTCCAGTTATATCATATTTTTCCATATTGATTTTATCTTTGTTATTTATGATCATAAGTATATTAGGTAATTGTTTTAGAATTGTATTAAAGTATTTTATTTTACTTTCTAATGATTTTAGTCTTAGAAATCCCTTTCTTTTTATATTTCTTTCTTCTATCATTTGATCTAATAGATTTCCTCTTTGTTCTATTATTGAATCTAATTTTTCATTTGTTTTCATATCTAGATATTTGATTAATAAGGGTTCTCCTCTATGATAATCCATTTCTATAAACTTTGTATAATTCTTCTATTATATCTTTGTGGATTAAATCTAATATTTCGCTTATGATAAAATTTTCTTTTATTATATAGAAATTTATTAGATCATAAATGTATTTTCTTATATCTTCGTCTAAGTCTTTTAAAGTTCTCAAGATTTCTATTTTATAATTATCTGGTAGTATTAATGTATGCATAATCATAAATCTTGATGTATATATTATATATTTATTTTTAATTTTTGTTATATAATATTTATCTTTTAGATCTGTCACATGGCTCTGATACCAAGTGAGGGGGTGCTACTATGAGCGAACAAAAATTAAATAAAATCATATAAACAAAATTAATTAAAAGTATATAAATATATAGTTTTAAGGACTGAGTTATAACTTTTCTAAATTTTAAGAGGCTTAGTTGAAATATGATATTTAAGGGCAATTTTGGTAGTTCCTAATGTCTAAGGCTATTTTTATGAATTGATAAAAATTTTGGCTCTTATCATAAAAGGCCATTTTCATTGTATCCCACAACTTTTATTACTCTCACCGATATGGACAAAGATAATTCACTATTTCTTTTTAGTCCATCTCATAAAAATAATGAATGATACTACACTTATACACAATTTATACACGCTATATTATGCACCCCTCATAATAGATGGGATCTACAATTTTTTATTATTTATGGGCCCCACACCCATGTGAGAGGTGTATAATGTCATCTATAAAAGTATGTATAATAAGTATAGTATGGTTCAAAAATAATTCACTTACTCAAGCCATCTCCAACCCAACTTCAAAATGAAGTTTCACAGCAAATGAATATGAAATCCTGCTCCAACCGGATTGCAATCTTCAACTTCATTTTGAAGTTGTGATGGCGTCCCACTGTTCATATAGCATAAATTTTAAATTTTTTTCCCTGTTTTGCCCTTTAATTTGTACATCAAATTTGTTTCTTCCATCCATGTCCATTGTTCATTTTTTTTTTTATTATTATTTTGTTTGGTTAAAATTTATTTATATTCTTTATTATTTTTATTAATGTAATGAATTAATTTAATATAACAAAAATAACAACAAATGATAATATGGAAGGCAAGGGGTAGCCCAAGTGGGGGAGGCACCCCTTACCAAGGCCTAGGTCTTGGTTCCATCCTTTATGGGGAGGGATAGGTTGGGGTTTATCATAAATGCTTTGTAATGTTTAAAAAAAAATACTAATAATAATATTAAAATAAAATTGTCCATGATTAAAATTAAAAATTTCGTAATGGATGAAAATAAACAAAAATCATAAAATCATGATACGATAAACATGCTTGGAATGGTGACATCGACATTTAAAATTAAAATACTATGCGAGATAATTAAAGATAACAATCGAATAATCAGGTAGATCGGATTCAGATCCTCTAAGATCATCTAAAAAAGAACATACAGAGCTGATGAACTTTGATGATCCCTATTCGAATTTGCACTTCTTTTCAGCATGATTCTTTTTTGTTCATTTAGAAAAAATTCTCGTACCTCCGAATCTAAAATGAAATTGTATTTTCAGAACAATATTCGATCGATTGCATTTAAGCCCTTTGAATTTCGTAGTTTTTCAGTCTATCCTCATTCCCCTTTGGATGACTTCCGCGAGTTCTCGTTGCTCTTCCATGATACTTACAATAATTTTTCAGTATGTCCTCATCCCCTTTGAATTGCTGGGATTGAATTACACAAATCAAAGTTATCCTGACATGACAGAGATATTTAATTTAATCTCGCGGCTCAAATCTCATGCAATATGATCAATGGCTGGGATTGACATACGTAAATCGAACTTATCTTGAATTTATAATATGAAGATCTTCTCTTCTAATGACTTATATATCGTGCAATCTAATCTACGGTTGAGATTGGATAACACAAATTAACCTTATCTACGAAAATGTAATTATAAAAAGCAAGTACGTAGTATAAAATTCATCATTCATATCTAACACGTCAAAATTCGTATATCAATTTTACATCTCACAAAAATAAATTTCAATGTTTGTGGATCTTCCAATGTAAACAACAATGTTCATAACGAAGATGAGTAGATCACGAATGACCTTGAGGCACTTGAGGCCCGTCATGATGCTGTGGTTCGCAACGAACCCACATTACGAAGAAAGGTTGTTTCGACAACGTTATCGCATTTCAAGAAATTTATTTTTACGCATAGTACAGTTTGTGGAGTCGCATGATAGTTACTTCATAGAAAAAAAGGGATAGACTGGATAGGCTAGGGTTGTCCTCTCTTCAAAAGATTACTGCCGTCTTTCGGATGCTGGCATATGGCATTGCAGGAAACGTCTTACACGATATCTTGACTACCTGCATCATTATGCAAAACATTATTGTAGCGCCTTGAGTTCTAAATACCCGGTTCACCACATCATCTGCTGGTCTAACTTTTAAAATAATATTTTTGCAGAAGAAATGACTGAAATTCATTTTTTGGCAACATTAAATAAACTTTAATGGTCGATAAAATTGAAAATATTCATGAAACAATTCGAAATAATAAATCGAGTCATTAATATTGTAAAGCAATTGACAATGTCATAATTTCTCAAATAACTAAAATTCTCAAAATTATTCAATGTTTGGAAATACGGAAATTATTAAAATAAGACTTTCAACCATTTATGACTATTGTCACAACCATCCATCACTTGCCACCCTCTCCGAAATCTGTAGATGTTGTTAAAATAGACATGAGCATTTCATAGAAATACTCAGTAGACTCATCGCCAATTAATTAATCTACAATATAATTGAACACATAAATGCAGGCTCTTTAGAAACATAGGATGTAGGTAGTCTCTTCTTGTGCATTAAAGCACAGGGCTTCTCTTTGAAAATCATAGGCTCTTTAAAATCATAGGGTGTGGGTAGTCTCGTCTCATGCACTTAAGGCACGTATGTTATGCATAACATCATCATTTATCTTGCAAGATATTCTCTTCTTTCTTTCTCATGCATAAAGTAAGTAAGTTATGACAAGCATAACAACATAATTATTTCCGAAGAAATACATTCTCGTCTCTTTTCATGAAATAAATTTCACATAAATCACGTAACATACACATTCACATGCAATCATAATTTAAATCAATCAATAGGGGCGAGTCTACCTTAAACTTAACGAGTGTGGTTGAGCAGGAATAACTTCAATCTTTCAAATCTCCGTACGCCTCGTCTAGCCAATTAGAAGATCAAGTCGAATTAGTCTTTTGAAATTTATAGTTTAAAAATGATAAATTATGATTTGGAAACTGAAATTGATGATTTGAAAGTTCAGGGACTAAAATGAATACTTTGAAAGTTGAGGGACTAAAATGGATAATTTGAAAGTTGAGGGACTAAAATGAATACTTTGAAAGTTGAGGGACTAAAATGAGTAATTTGAAAGTTGAGGAACTAAAATGAATACTTTGAAAGTTGGGTCGAAGCTTAAAATGAATATTAAATTGTAGGGCTTGAAATAAGTGATTTTAAAAAAAAGAAGGGCTGATTAAAAATCATTTAAAAACTTAAGGACTGAAATTATAAGTTTTAAAACTTAGGGACTGATTTAAATCATTTTGCAAACTTAGGGACCAAAGTGCAATTTTTTGAAAATCAAAATTTATTAAAACAATTCTTTTCTCTCTCTCCGGTCATAACACAGAGAAGAGAGGGGGGGGGGGGAAGAGGCGCGCATGACCTCGCGCAAATCTGGTCCTCTAGCCGGCGGTTTCGCCGGCACAGGGCACGGTGAGCTGAGGACAACAAAGGGGTTCCATTTTTTAGGGGTTTGGTACGAGTTTAGGTACGAAACCGAGGCAAAATGAGGCTTAAGGTGGGGCGATTTTCGGCGAAGAAAAAGGGCGATTGAGGTAAGAAAAAGGATTTCTGGGGTTATGGGTTCTCCTCTTTGGGTTTGATTTTGGGTTTTGATTGGGCTTGAACTGGGGATTGATTTGGTGCGGGTTTGGTGGGTTGCGGTTTTGGGTGGTGATGATGATGCCGGTGGTGATGGGGGAAACGGGTTGGGCAATGGCGGTTTGGTAGTGGTTTGTTGGGGGTTGGTGGCTGCGTGGCTTTGCAGTGGTTCGACTGGTGATGAAGGTGGTGAGTTGGAGGTGGCTGTTGGTGGTTGTGAATGGTGGTGCTGATGGTGCAGTGGAGCTTGGTGGTGCATGGTGGTCGTGATGTGTTGGCGTTGAGTTGGGAAAACGAATTGAAGGCTGGTCGTTGTGGTGACTGCTTAGGCTATGATGCTGGGATATCAGAGTGGTGGCCTGGAGTTTGAAGTTGTGCTCGGTTGTGGTTGTGGTTTGTGCAGAGGGAGAGAGGATGGTGGTGATGATGGTTGAAATGGAGCTTAACAGAGGAGGTTGGTGCTGCAGGTGGTGAGGGCTGGGAGGCTGGAAGTGGTGCTGGGGATGGAGATGGGCGTGCAAAGGCTGGTGGTTGGGTTTGTGAATAATGGGTTGTGGAGTGTGGGTGGTGATGAATAATGGAGTGGGTTGGTGATGTAGAGTATGAGAATAGATAGGGTATGGGATTGATGTGATTGATGGATGGGGGTTGGTGGTGTAAAACTTAGACAAACATTGCACGTAGTTCGAGGAGAATTTGCACGCGAAAACAACTGGTTCGGAAGAATGAAACTGATAAAATGAAATTGACATAATTTGGGATTTAAAGCGATTTTGAAAATAATAATTTAAAATAAATAATTAAAATAATAAAATTTTTGAAATTCGGAATTTAATTAAAATCGAATTGACTTTACATTTCTCGACTTTGCTAGGCGAACGCGTTGTGACGTTAACTTAAAAATGGGTGAGATCGCAGTGGCACGATTTTCGAAACTTTGAAATAATCATTAAATTGCGTAAAAATTCTCGATCGCTACAATTATCATAGAGAATGAACGTGATGTTGAAGTATCTATTCGATAGTGGGTAGAAGGGTCGAGGCCACAAGTTGAGATGGTTGTAGATGAAAATGTCCATTTTCAAAAGTTTCTCGCTCTTCGCCGTCAAATTAAGGATAAAGAGGCTCACATTGCACTCTGAAATGCTTTAATTAAACATTTGTGGGAACAACATACAAATTTCGAGAATTAAATTATTTGAAATAAATATATTTGGTGTATTTCTCGTTTTATTTTAATGATCAAATAAATATTTCAATTATAATAATAATAATAATAATAATAATAATAATAATAATAATAATAATAATAATAATAATAATAAAAAAAAGTATGTTTAAAAAGGAAAATAAAAATATTATGGTTATTTTGTGTAAAATTTGAAGTTTTGGGTTGGATATGAGTTATATTATGTTTATTTGGTGTGAAATTTAAAGTTCTGGGTTGAAGATGAGTAATAAGCATAGAGTAAGAGAAACTGCATTTTAGAGTTCCAGATTGGAAATAGCCTCACACTTTGAATTATTATATTTTAAATTGTGAGTAAACTTGCACAATTGCACTTCATTCATCACCCATGAAATTATTGTTGCATGAGAAATTGACTCAATTGATGAAACTCGATGCGACACATTGACGGAGTTAAAATTACCAATTAAGGATGTGTTCGGCTAACAAATTAAAATGAGAATGATTGCCCAAATTAATTTACACAATTTTTCAAACCACGTTTTAATCATAAACATTTTCTCTCTCTAATTTTTACCACACATCTTACCTAATAAACTCAAATAAATCAACATTATAATTCTGATTCCCATGGAAATGCAACCAAACACAACCTAAGTACTGTCCATTCAAGACCAAAAAATGATTTCTCATAAACTTTTGAGCATAATTGGTTCAGGCAAACTCTCAGAAATCAATAAAAATCTTTTTCAATATTACATCAAAAATAACTTCTCTTCAATTGAGCTTACTATGGAACCCTCTTGGATAGAAAAATATTCTTATCTTAACAAATGTTTATCGGATATTTTTCCTCTACATTTTCAATTTTTTCCTTCCACTCTTAAAAAATCTCATGAGATCTATGAAAAGATCTGTCTCAAAACAGGGTCAGCAATTATTACTCACACTTCAAATAATAAAAAAAAAATTATAAACATATTGATTTTTCAAAATTTTCAATATGCAAAGTGTTATCTTTTGATGACTGAGGACAACAACCTTGGGTTGAGAAAAAATATGAACCTTGTAAAAGGAGAAAATTTCTCTTCTCATTTTAACTATTTGGATTTTCAAGATGTCTGGTTTAATATTTTTTATTTTAGGCCAGTAAACCATTCTTGGTTTATCCTTTTTCATCAAAATTGTCAAAATCATTTTCCAAAGTTGTTTCAAAATTGGTTTGATTTATTTGGACTTGAAGAAAGTATTTTACCCAATCTCTCTCTTCAAGGATTTAATCATTTCAAAAATAAGGCAAAATCACTTCTGAAGCCTCAAAAATATATTCTTTTTCAATTTGCTTACAATTTTAAGGCCTCGTGGATTCTGTGTTGGGACTTTTTTATTGTTCAAGATGCAAATAATCCTTTTAGTCCTAAAAAGATTATGAGGAGATTAAAAATAAAATGGTAGTCTAAGTTCCACAAAACAAATTGCTGTCACAAGGCACTTCAATCTCGGATCAATCTAAAAAATAATGAAGGACAACATTCAAAGAAACTTCAAGAGCCCTGCTGATTTCCTCGCTGAAAAAAGTAGTTTGTTAGAACTCTTTGCAAAATGCACAAGCCCTGAAGAAATAGAAATTTTAGCAGACAAAATTGCTGCTCTTGATGAAAACGCTTCAAAATCTTCAATTCAAAATTCTTCTAAGGCCAGCTCAGAAGCAGACTTTGATGATGACTTCTATCAAAATGAAGACGAATGTAATGGAATTGACCTCAATTAATCTCTTCAAGAAGATCTTCAAAGGACCAATTGACTATATGAACAAAGTTTTCTTGATGATTTCAGAGAGTACCAAGCTCATCGTTCAAAGAAGTACTTTTCAGTTTTTGCCAGCTCGAAAGAAATGTCAATATTTGTCGAATCTGAAATCGTCCTTTTCAGACTTTAGGTGCAAGTGAAAGACAAGTTACTATTCAATCAACGACTTTTGAGCCTCAATCAACTATTCAAGATTCCTACTTTTTGAAAAGTAGTCGACAAATCATTGTTCAATCAAGGACTTTCCAGCTGCATTTACTTTTTCAAGATTCTTCAATGTAATTTTTCATTATAAATTTCAAGTTTCATTTCATTGCAAGGTAGAGTTTATACGAATGATAAATTCTCTGCCAAGTTCAAATTACCTTGTATTCAAACTTTTATCAATAAAATTTCTAAGTTTCTTCACATTGTTTATTATTGTCAAGTTTTTAAGATTATTTCTTCTCTATCTATCATCTGGGCTTATATGGTATCAGAGCCATTTTTTCCCAAAATACTCTTGGAATATTATATTGGTTTGTATGTCGTCGGCACTGGTTAGCTTATTCCCATAAAGCCTATGAAGCTGAGAGAGCGTTGGGGTTGGGTTGCTTGGATTCAGTCCTTCCTGTAATTTCCTAAAGTCCACGGCAGTATAATGTTTTAAGTTTATTTTGATCAAGCATGTCTTCTTTTTCCAGTTGGTTTAGAGGATCGGGTAGTTCTAGAAATAGGTCAATAAATTGTGAAATAATTTTCAAAATGAGAAGAAATTTCTCAAAATGAAAATTTAATTTTTCAAAATATAATCAATTCCAATGAACTTCAAATTGCTCAAATTGAACAACTTTTGAATAACTGGACTATTCCAAAGTAGACAGAAGTGTTATCTATGAAATAGGACAATTTAATTTTACTCAAAATTATGTTATTAAAACATTTGAGCAAACTCTTGCTATTAAAGGTCTTAATACTGAAATTGCATTAGTTTCAAAAAATTCTATTCAAGAGCATCGTAAGAAATTTCGATTTCAAAATAGGACTTAGAATGGGACATTCTAAGGGAATATAAACCTACTCTAGCTGTAACACCCCAAGTTTCAAAACCTAAAACCTAGGCATGTTAACTTCCATTCACATTAATTGCGGAATTAAATCGTTTACACGACAAAAATGTTCTTTATCTATTATAAAATTTTAGCGAAATTTCGGCAGAGTCTCCTCTATAAATTGGACATAGCCAACCTGTAGAGGAGCATCAAAACCATTTATAAATACACATCACAACTCACTCCATCCCAAACATCATCCAAACCATTATAATAAGTCCCAAACTCCTCAACAATACAATTCCAAGTAAATAAACTTTAGCAAATGAAATAAGAGGTAATTTAACCTCAATAATACATGAATTAAAGGATTAATAATTAGAAATTGAAATAAATTCTAATTTAACTTTATTTTAAAAGAGTTGATGCGGGTATAGCCTGAGTCAGCTGCCGAGTGCTCTCCTCGGATCACCTAACTTTCATCACCTGAAATGTTGGGGAGGGATTGGGGTGAGCTAAAGCTCAGTAAGTAAACTGTATGCATGAATGCATGCTTATGACATGAATGCTTTTCGAAAATTCCATGTATGTATCCCCATTTACTTTGCTTTCCAAAACTTTCAAACTTTTCGAACTTTCACTTAACATTTCAAAACTTCACTTCATTCCATCGTGAGCTCACTTGATGTAACTTCTAGTCAATCAGAATACAATGGGAAATTACTTATTTGGAACCAGATTAACATGCGCATTTCCACCGCAAAGCGGTTTAACATTCACCTTCCCACCGCGAAGCGGTGTAACATTCACTTTCCCACCGCAAAGCGGTTCATTACATTCGGGTACGCCGGTCCCCCGCGCCCCATTTCCCACTCGCATCTTTCATGAACTAGAAGCACACCCATTCATTCTTTAAAAACTTGGGATACATAACTTTTGAACAAACTTGCACTTTGACACATTTCTTTCATTTAAAACATTTGACTTCCAAATTTCGATGTCAATGCATGCTTGATGATGCAATGACATGATAATGTGCATGCTTAAACATTCTTCTCAATAACATATGCTTTCATAATGTAAATGCAATTCATCAAAGTAAGTAAGTTGCACGACAGTCATTTACACATAACTTTCACATTTACATTCAACTTCTATGAAAATAGGGAGAAGTTTACTTACTTGAAGTCCTTAGCATTTACCGTTTCAGAATTTGCGAGTGGAAAAGTCTCGGATGCCCGTGACGTCAATGTACCAAAATTCCTAATTACATCCATTCATAAATAAGGTATAACTTTAGATTTGAAACAAACACGTTCATCATCCTATTCACTATTATAAACAAAACTCATAACTGAGGTTAACCTTTCTATTAGACTCGCAATTTAACTCAAACGTGTCCTTAAATCATGTCAAACACATATACTATCACATTCGAAATAAGTGTGTAAATTCAAGGGTAAGAAACCTCGAAATCTTACTTATCAAATTATTCAAAGTCAAAACTACTCAATATTATCCCAACTTAATTGTCACATGGACAATTACAATTAGCGTCCTAATTACTCATAAATCTGAAAATAACAATTATAATAAAATGTACATTAAAATTCAGTTCAGACAACCTGATTATTTGAAATCCCTAGATTTGAAAATTTCCATTTAAAAATCGACATTGAACCAATAGAAAGTCAATTAAATAATATGATCATTTAAAGTCTGAAATTTACATACATTCGATATCTATATTTATAGATATCAGTATCATCATAAAATTTCCAGATTTGAAATTAATACATAAAAATTGCATTCAATTCAAAAATCATATTTAACACTTGTAACTGAGGTTGAGACTTTCATGCGACTTACAATTCAAATCAATAGGAATCTTCATCACAACTTGAATTTCACAAAGACAATTCCAATTAACATGCTAACTATTCGAAATATGTAAATTCTCAAAAATGACAGTAAACATTTCAATTGAATTAACAAATTCATAAATTTTGGAAAATGTGAAATTAATCCATATAAATTAGTAAATCTGAAATTCCATATATATACATTATTCACTAACTGAGGTCAAGAATCTTAAAATTCATATATATATATATATATATATATATAGATACACCCACACTTATATACTTCTTTACATACATATATATAAACATCATTCAAATCTCAAATTAACCTTCAAAATTCGAAATCTACATATCTTGAAATCTGAAAATTTGAAAATCTTAGCCTATATACATACACTCAACATATATATACATCAACAAATACATACAATTCCATATATACATACACCAATTACGTGTGTGTTGTGTGTGTGCGTTCGTGTGCAGTGTGTGTGACTGTGGGTTCGGGTGTTGTGCGTTAGGCAGGGGAGAAAGTGGCTTACGTCGTGGTATGGTGGCGGTGACGGACTGCCAACGAGAGGGAGGGGAGATCGCCGGTGAGAGAGTGAGAGAGATGCGTGACCGAGAGAGTGCCGAGGGAGAGGCGACGAGAGGGAGAACCGAGAGAGAGAGGCGTCGGGCGTGAGAGACCGTGAGAGTGAGAAAAATGGGGTTTAGGTTTATATTTTGGAAATTTGCAATTTAGTCCCTCCTTTCCGTCCATGTGCATAGTTAAGTCCATAAGTTCTAATTTATTTCCCAATTTCCCCTAGACTTTCCCCAATTGCCACTAAACACAATTTAGGTCACTTCCAACTTAATTAAATAGAAAATAACAAGATTAATGAATAACGTTACTAATCACACATAAAATTGCACATAGACAATATGTGAAATTTCTATTTGGCACATTGATCAAGACGGCGTCCAAGTCCTTCCACTGCAAAATAATTCAAATCATTGACATAAAATTTATGAAATTTAAAATTTATAATAACATTAATATAAATGTCACGTGGAATTTAAAGATGCACGTAACAATGAAAAACGGTATTACACTAGCTCATGTCAATGATACTCCAAATCAAATTTTATCATTTCCTGATGGAAGTTGGAGAATCATCTAACAATTCAAATTTTTCAAGGTCTTCTTCAACTAGATCTTTTCAAAATTTTCCTTTTCAATCTAGAAAATTTTCCACTTCTTCTGATAGGCTAAAAGATGTTAATTTATACTTGTCATTCGAAAATCTCAATATTCTAAAGAATCTGAACTTGGTTCTCCAACAACATCTGATATGGTACCACCTTCTGAAGAGATTCCTCTTCAGAGGAAGAAACCTTTTCTTCATAGAAGAAGTTTATCTTCTCAACTCAATGTTATTTCTTCTAGCATTGATAGAAGAAAAGAATTCAAAAATGATCAATCTCCTAATGTCAAAATTCTTTGAAAAAAATTTAGGAAAATGTTTTCAAAAGAAGAAATTGAATCTTATTGGGATGAGTTCTTTGCTTAACCTGAAGATTTAAGTTTTTTCGATTGGGTTAATTTCAAAGCTTTTGGTAAAAAGAAATAAAAATCAAAATCTAAGTCAATTCAAGCTACAAATTCAAATGAAAAAACTTGAAAAACTTCTTCAAAACAAATTCTCAAATCTGAATATCCTCCTCTTGAAAAAATCATTTTTCCTCATTGGTCTGTAGAAGTTACTACATCTCCATTCAAACAAATCTCTGATGATAGAATTGAAAATGCTTAGGCAAAAACAGTTGATATAAAAAATATTCAATCTCAGAACAATTTCACTAATATTGTTCTACATTCTATGTGTACTCAGTTAACCAGAATTAAAATGAATTCTGGATCTGAAACCTCTTCTTCTAAAACTCCTATAAATGTTTTTCATCATTTAGGGATCAATCTTCCTCTTCTTCGAAATCTGAAGGTAAAAAACCTCTACTTTTCAGCCAATTGAGTCAAATATTTCTCCTAAATTAGGAAGAAGTCCTTTGACCGCAGAATCTAATGTTCTAAAAGAACTTACAAAAAAATTTTCAAAATTAAGTCCATCAAATAATATCAACACTATTAACATTTTTGACCTTGAAAATCAATTTGTTGAAGAACCTCTTCAAATCAATAAATTGAAAATTTTTAATTCTTCAAAACTTCCCACATTTTATCCACAACCTTCTCAACCAGATTTACTTCTAGAAGAAACTTCTTTTAAAAGAAAATTTTTTGATACTTATTCTGGTGAGGAAATAGTTGAATGGAATTTCGATGGGATGACTGAATTTCAAATTATTCAAACAATTGAAAAAATTTCTGTATGTTATCATGCATACAAATGCAAACAAATTGACGATGTAAGTGCCTGTAATAATTTAATTATAGGTTTTACTGATCAACTCAAAGGTTGGTGGGCTAATTATCTTTCTAACGATGAAAGAAATGAAGTCCTTAATGCTACCAAAAGGAATGGTGAAGAAGTTGTTCATGATTGTTTCATGACCCTTATTTTCACCATTATCAAACATTTTGTTGGAACTCCAACTTTCCTTCAAGATAGGTCATCAGAAATTCTAATGAATCTAACTTGTTCAAAATTAAATGACTTTAGATGGTATAAACATATTTTCCTTTCTAGAGTTATACTTTGCGAAGACTGCAATCAAGATTTTTGGAAAGAAAGATTTCTTTCTGGACTTCCCAAACTCTATGCAGAAAAGGTTTGCAATTTAATAAAATCTCAAAATTCTGATACAATTCCTTATTCTACTCTTACTTATGGTGAAATTATTAATTTCATTAAGAAGAAAGGTCTCGCTCTCTGTAATGATATCAAACTCAAAGCTAAGCTCAAATCGGAAAGATATAGGACTAGAAATGAGTTAGGTTCATTTTATGAACAATATGGTTTTGAAAAAGTTTCTCCTCCATCTTCAAAAAGGAGAAAAAAAATTCCTTCTTTTCTCAGAAAAAATTTCAAAAGAAATTTGCTTCTAATTCTCCTCCTCAATCTCAAAAATCTACTCAAAAAACATTCCGACGAAAATTTTAATATAAGCAAAAAAAAAAAAAATTCCAAAGTCACTTGTTACAAATGTCATCAAACTGGTCAGTATTCAAATAAATTTCCAATGAAAGGAAAAATTAATAATCTTCAAATTGATGAAGATATTAAATTTGAACTGCTCAATTTACTCAATTCCTCTTCAGAAGAAAATTCTGATTTTGAATTGGAACAAGTTTATCAGTATCAAGAAGATTCTGATAACGAATATAATTCTTCCTCATCCTCTCAAAAGAGTCTTGATAAAGAAGTTTGTGGTTGTAAAATCATAAATGTTTTAACAAAAGAAGAAGAACTTATTCAAGAAATAATTGAGAAAATTGATAATCCTCAACTAAAGAAAAAATTTTCTTCACTTCTTCCCTCAACTTAAAAAAATCTTCCTAAACCATTCAGTATGAAAGAAATACTGAAAATGTTTAATCAAGAAGCAACAACAAAATCTTCTAGTTCTGATTTAAAATCAGAAGTCAAAGTAATGAAATCTCAAATTTCTCATCTTGAACATCAAGTTAAAAATCTCAAACTTGAATTTACTCTTTTAAAAAATAACCCTTCAAATAATCAAATTGATTCATCTTCTTCTTCCTCTGATGAATCCGATTCCAGCTCTAAAAAATAGCGAAAATACATTGAAAATATGTGATCATCCTGAAAGATTTAACGACTCATATTTTCCTCTTACATATGAAGAGAAAATTAATGTTATTAATCGTGTCCAACTTCAAAAATTGTATTGTCAAATGACAATCATCGTTGATAAAAATTTCAAATTAACAATTAGAGTCTTAATTGATTCTGAAGCTGATCAAAATTGTATCCGTGAAGGATTAATCCCTACAAAATACATTGGAAAAACTACTGAAAGTATTTATGGTGCTAGTGGTAAAAAACTAAACATTCAATATAAAATTTCAAAAGCCCATGTTTGTAATGAAAATATTTGTTTTAAAAATATTTTTTATATGGTCAAAGATTTAGATCAAGAAGTTATTTTTGGTACTCCTTTTATTGTTCAAATTTATCCTTTTCAAGCTAACGACAAAGGTCTTAAAACAAATGTTTTTGGACATGATTTGATTTTTAAATTTACAAATCCTCCTTCTTTCAAAAATGTTAATGCTCTTAAGCAAGCATCAATTTCTCAAATTATTAACAATATTATTTTAAAAACAACATGTTCTTTTTCTCAAAGAAGAAATCAAGTTTCAAAGAATTAATGATCAACTTCAAAAAATTTCAAATAAAGAAAAAACCTCCCAATTTCTCAAAAAATTTGAAAATGAAGTATGTTCTACTATTCCTAATGCTTTTTGGAATAGAAAGAAACATATTGTTTCTCTTCCATATAATTCTGATTTTCATGAATCAATGATTCCAACTAAATCAAGACACATTCAAATGAACAAAGAACTCCTTGATTATTGTACCAAGGAAATCCAGGATTTACTTGAAAAATGACTCATTCGTCCAAGTAAATCTACCTGGAGTTGTTCTGCGTTTTATGTGCTTAATCAAGCAGAAATTGAACGTCGTGCTCCAAGACTTGAAATCAATTACAAGCCTCTTAATTATGCTCTTCAGTGGATACGGTATCATTACAACAAAAAATGCATTTTGCAACGTTCAAAAAACGTTGTCAAAAGGCTTTTGCAACGTTTTTTGAGTGTTACAAATCGCAGTGTTGCCGTAGAGTAAAAACTTTTTGCAGCATTTTGTAAGTGTTATCGTAAACCTTTTGCAGCATTTTTTAAGTGTTATCATAGACCTTTTGCAATATTTTTTTAGTCTCACCTTAAACCTTTTGCAACGTTTTTTGAGTGTTGCCGTAAACCTTTTGCAACGTTTTTTTAGTATTGCTGTAGACCCTTTTGCAACATTTTTTTAATGTTGCCATAGATCCTTTTGTAACGTTTTTTTAGTGTTGCCGTAAACCTTTTGCAACGTTTTTTAAACGTTACTGTATGCAATTTATATATATTTTTTAATTATTGAATATTTATTTATAAAACCTATATTTTCTCATTAATTTATTAAAATAATAATTTGTACAAAAGACAAAAGTAATTTACAAATTCTCGAATCCATACAAAATAAATATCATTTAATGTTTAATAATTCACAAAAGAACCACATGATCCATACAAAATAAATAATGTTAATATTTAATAATATTTAACAAATCCACAAAAGACCAAACCATCATATCACAAAAGATAGTTGATGTCTTCAAAAAATGTTTAATTTTCATACTCTCAATCGATTCTTTATTCTCCTCAAAGAACTCATGGTACCCCCATTTTCATGATATTTCTCTGTATGCACGGCATCCACTTCCTTCTCCATAGCAGCCAAGTCTCTTCTCATCTTTTTAGCCTCAATATCCATGGCTTTGGTCAAAGTTTCTACCTTCTTTGACAACATCTGATCAACAAGAAAGACAAGTTTATATGCGATCAAGTATATATGCACTGTATCAAAAAAACATTGGTTTGATAATGCAAAGGAAAACCACGAAAAACACAATACATACATCAAACATTTCAATTGATAAAATAAATGAAACATAGGAAACATCAAACGTTAAATCCAATATAAGCTTTCAATCAGTAAAAACACAAAATAACAACCATCTTGTCGCATTTGGATGAGTGCTTCCTTTAACATATACTGTAGCGACCAAGAATTTTTATGCAATTTAATAATTATTTCAAAGTTTCGAAAAACGTGTCGCTGCGATCTCATCCATTTTTAAGTTAACGTCACGACGCATTCGTCTAGCCACATCGAGAAATATCGAATTAATTCCATTTTAAAAATATATTCCGAATTTCTAAAATTATATCATTTTTATTTATTTATTTATTTTATTTCTTTCAAACTTGTTTTAAAGTCCAAATCATGTTTAGCTTATTTTATCAGATCCATTTTTCTCAACTCAGTTGAATTCACGCGTATTAATTTCTCGATTTCCGTTCCTTGTGTTTCAACCCATAAATTTTCCAACATACCCCACCAACCCATACTCCACCCCATACCTATCAAACCCCCACTAACCTAAACCCATACTCTTCACATCACCCAACACCCTCTTTATACGCATCCCGTCCCCCTTCAGTTTCAGCAATTCCAGCAACCTCTCGACCAAGCAACCACCATTCTGTCCAGCAACTCAACTCCAAACCGCCACCACCACCTCCTTCCTCATCTTCATCATCTTCACCATCATCACCACCGCACAACAGCCCAGTCGCCAGCCCTCCCCCATCAATCATCATCATCACCACCAGCACACTGCCAAGATCCCAATCATCACCACCGCCACCTCCAACTCACCTCCACCAGCGGCCTCCTCCCAACTCCATCGCAATCCCATTTCCAGCAACCAACTTAGCTCCTCGCAGCTCCATTTTCAGCCTCCACTCCAGCAAGGTAACGCCCCCTTCTCCTTCATCATCATCATCACCATCACCATCACCATCACCATTACCCGCACCACTGCACCGCCCCCAACGCAGCCACTGCCTCTTCCCAGCATCACCAACACAACCACTTCGACCCACCGTTTACCTCATCACCTGCAGCACCACCACAAACCTCCAACTCACCACATCCATCACGCCACCACCCAACGCACCACCTCAACCACCACTGGCACATTCCAGCAGCCGCCACCACTCATCGCACAACCACTGCACATAGAAGCCAGAATCACGCCATCATCATCATCACCTCCGCGAACCCAACTTCAATCGCGATCCAAAATCAAAAACCCAAAACCACAAAATAAGACATAACCCATACTTACCTACCTCGATCGCCGGTTCCTTCGCCGGAAAGATCACTAACCCAGCTCGTTTTGACTTCGGTTTCACGCCATTTTCCAGCACCCAAAACTGCACCAAATCCACACAAACCTAGCCTAGTGGAACCCTCGCCGTTGGCCGCATCCTGCGCCGGCGTTGCGCCGGCGAACCGCCGGCTGGAAGACGGACTTCTTCCTCCTCCGTCGCGTCTCTCCTCCCTCTGCTCCGATGAAATGGGTAGGAGAGAGAGAAAGATTTGATTTTATAAAATTTTGATTTTTCAAATTTGCAGCTTGGTCCCTGAAGTTTTAAATTGTTTCAAATCAGTCCTCAAGTTTTAAAATAATCTATAGCAGTCCCTACAGCTTAAATATTTTTAAATCTTACTTTAAAGTTTCAAAAGTTATTATTTTAACCCTAAGTATCAAACCCATTTTATTTTAGTCCTTGCTGATTTAATCTATTTGATTTTAAGCCTAAGTTTTAAAAGATTTACATTTTAGCCCCCATAGTTTTCAATTGTTTCACATCAGCCCCTATAGCTTTATAAACTTATCATTTCAGCCCCTTATGTTTCGAAATGATTTTAATCAACCCCTTATTTTTAAAATATATTATTTCAACCCCATTGTTTTGAGTTTACGACCCAACTTTTAAAAGGTTTACATTTTAGTCCCAAATGTTTAATAGCAATCATTTAAGCCTTCATATTTTAAAGTCTTTCGATTTGGTCCATATTGATGATAAATACATGTACACGTATATTTATAAAACTCGAGTTTCAAAGATATTCATTTTAGTCCTTCAATTTTCAAAGTATTCATTTTAGTCCTCCAACTTTCAAAATTAGCGATTTCAATCCCTAAATTATACTCTATCATTTTAACTATAAAATTCAAAAGACTAATTCGATTTAATCTTCTAATTGGCTAGACGAAGCGTACGGAGAATTAAAGAATGGAAGTCGTTTCCCGCTCAATCACACTCGTCAAGTTTAAGGTAGACTCGCCCCTATTAATTGATTTAAATTATGATTGCATGTGAATGTATCATGACTTGTAAAAGTCATATTTTTTTGTAAGAAAAGGCGATGAGAATGTATTTCTTCGAAAATAATTATGATGTTAATGAGTACGCGGGCATGATTGGGAAAAGGCCCCTTGAGGGAGCCCACCCGGTACTAGAGAAATGATGTTATGCATAACATGTGCCTTATGTGCACAAGAAAGAAAAGAAGTAAGAAGACCCGTGCTGAAATGCACAACATGAGATCTATCAAGAGCCAATTTATAAAGAGCCTATGATTTTTCAGAAAGAAGCCAAGTGCTTAAATGCACAAGAAGAGCAACCCACACCCTATGTTTTATAAAGAGCCTATGATTTTTCAAAAGAAGCCAAGTGCTTAAATGCACAAGAAGAGCAACCCACACCCTATGTTTTCTAAAGAGCCTGCATTTATGTGTTCAATTATATTGTAGATTAATTAATTGGCGATGAGTCTACTGAGTATTTCATTCGAAATGCTCAACCTGTTATTTTACAGTTTTGCAGATCTCGGAGATGGTGGCAAGTGATGGATGATGGTGGCAATAACCGTTAAAGGGTTGAAATGTCTTACTTTAATGATTTCCGTAATTTCCAACAATAGATAATTTTGAGAATCTCAATTATTTGAGAAGTTATGACATCGTTAACTGCTTTACAAAATTAATGGTTCGATTTCCCATTTCAAGTTGTTTCATAAATGTTTTCAATCTTATCGACCATTACAGCTTATTTAATGTTGCCAAAAATGAATTTCAGTTATTTCTTCCGTTAAAATATTTTTCGAAAAAATTAAATCAGAAAATGACGTGGTGAACCGGGTATACGGAACTCGGGGCGCTACAGCTTGGTATCAGAGCCAGTCTGCGTTTCTGTAGACTGGTAAGTTTCAAAAAGAAATTTTCAAGAAAACGTTTTCCGTTATGTAATTATTAATGAAGATTGCCACTGCCATCATTCGTTCCACCGACTCCGAGGTAAAGAAATATAAGATGTTTAAAGTTATTTCAGTATTTCGAATACTTATTTTACTGATTTATGAGAAAGAATGAAGAGTATTTCGGATACTTATTTTAATGATTTATGAGAAAGAGAAAGAAGATTTATGATGTCGTTATGCTTGTTAAAACTTACTTGCTTAAATGCATGAGAAAGAAGTAAAGACTATGAGTACGACTCGGATAAGGCCCTAGCGAGGGAGCCGGGTCGTTACTAAAGAGAAAGAGATTTTATCCGAATAAGAAAGAAAGAAATAAGTTTTGAAGCATAACGAGAAATTTTTTTTTTCAGAAAGAAAAGAAAAGAAAGAGAACGAGTGTTGAGCATAATGGGAATAATATGACTTAAGAATGATTTTATAATAATTTTTGTCCTCGAACTTAGAAATGATGAACCCTAACTGGACTTTGCATAATTTATTTTAGACATGGCACCATTTACGAGAAGTCAATAGAAAAGATTAGACAATATTTTCGGAATATATCAACGAGAGATAGCAAGCCAATTTTATGAAGATGTGATGAGATGTTGCGATTATGAGTAATATGATTTTATTGAGACTTGTATGAGAAGAATTATGAAATTTGAGATTTAAAGTTTTGATTCTAAATTATTGGGAATTAAGAATTGATATTGTGTTTGAGTAAGTGAATTATGCCTCTGTGTTGAAGAATGTTTGACCTTGTGAAGAAATTTTGGAAATATTGATTTGTGGCATATATTTTATAAGTATGATGAATTAGTGGTCATTTTGAGCCAATTAATGTATTGAAGAAGTGATATCGTGATGTTGGAAAATATGATTTGAAATTGTTATGTTGAGGAATGATGAAATGATTTTCTGGGATATTTTGTGGTATTGAAGTTCGTTGGAATTGTTGTCAATATTTAAATTATGGTGGTCAGATGTGGAATATAACTACAGGTTGTTATTGTTGGTTATGAAGTATACCTACAAGTTGGATAAGTCCAAATTACAAGGGAGACTCTGTCCGGAATTTTATCAGTTTGAGTTAAGAGCATGGTATGGTAAAGCAACCAACTAAGAGAATTGAGGTTAGACTTGCAAGTACATTTACACCGCAAGCAAGATTTAGTAAGTGATATAGAGGGATAATAACTCTTGAGATATTTTTGGCTTATTCGAAGCATAATCATTTTGTATTGGAGATAGTTATATTGAAATGATCTCCTTGTTGCACAATTTCAAAACAAGATGGTGTATACAACTACTGGGATGTCAAGGTACATTTTGAAATATGAGTGAAGATAAATATTATGGTGTTATTGAGAAGAATCTTGATTATTTTGAGAACGAATTGAGTACTAGTTGGAGATGATCACTTGTATTGGAGAATATTATAAATGATGAGGATATATGATAATACTGTCGATTTGTTTTGGAAGTTGATTGGTAGATGATGCGTAAGATTTGGTTGTTTACAAGTAATAAGATTATTTGGAAAAGTCAGTTATCATGAATGAGAGATATTGGAAGTATTTTACAGTATGACGCCCTTAAAGTATCGAGATTTATTATAGTGAGAATTTGGAGACATATGATCGAATGATTGGGACTATGTGAGATTATGATAATGGTCATAAGGTCGTTTGAATATTAAGGGTGCAATAGATGATTTTAAGGAGTAATGTGATGATGAGAACTGAAGGTGACGATGTATTGAGATTATGAAGTAAGTTGACTTTTCATGAATCAGTTATGCTATGTTTGGTTCTAAGTGGAATTCGAGGAAAGACAAGTCTCAGTCATGGAAAATCGGGATTGCCTCGTGATCAGTGAACGATTCACGGATATACAATAAGTTTTCATTTATGATATTAGAAGATCATGAGAGAAAATTGTTAGAAGAAAGTGATGACAGAAATTTTATCAGGTCCTAAATTTGCTCAAGTATTGCAGAAGTAATGCATTGGAACGGAGGAAAGTTTATGATAAGATCCTACCTTGAAATTTTGGAAAGAGTTACTAATGGTATCTTGGTTCGAAAATAAGAAATGCAATTTTATGTAATTTTCCTTGTGGAAATGAGGATCAGACTTCACTGTAATGACTTATTACGGAGTAGTGTGCAGAAAGAGCGGCAATGACAGAATCCAAGATTTATTTAGTTTAAGAGATTGATATATAATCTTAGTGAGCAGATTGACGTACAAGGTTCACGTAATAGATATGATGGTTATTATATTGTAATCTTAGAGAGATTGATATGATTATTTGAGGTCATATGATGCAACGATAAGTGACATATTACATGATTACTACAAGATATGGGGACTAGACGGGTAATAGATGTTATGGTTATCCCGCGAAGGATTGTGTGAATATATGGAGTCAATTGATCTCATTTTGATGGGTTATTGCATTATGGTGAAATGTTACCTACGATTGAGAATCTTCATTTTGAGTCATAAGATATATGGATTTATTTAAGATTTTTGGTTATGCAGTTTCGATTACTTCTTATCGGTTGTATTTTTTTTGATGTGAGTAAAATATTTTACTACAATGATGGAAAACTTAAGATGATCAGTTGCGTGACTTTTTCTTATAAAAGAGATTGTATCTTTGGGTTAAGTAAACTTGATGAGGAATCCTATATAATTCACAGAAGTCTTATCCAATGGTGATAGACTTAATCAGAGTATTTGTTCAAATTGTGACATGAATTGAAGCTTTGGGTGAACAGGGAAATTGTATCATGAACTTCAGATTGGGAAGATAGGGAGATTTCTAAAGTTTGAGAATATCAGATTTGATTCTTATGATGATACTTTAAGTAAGTACCTTTGTCCTCAGCTAGAATGAGTATGTGATATCAAGTACTTGATACATGATTTAAAAGTATGGACTAAAGGATTTAAGTTTGAATTCTTTCATCTTGAAAGGGAAGGTTCAGTCGAGTTTGGAAATGATTTCGTTTGTAAATCTCTTCAGAAAGATTCTGCCAAGTTTGAGTTTGTACCCAAATGTTTTGGAATTGATACCGTGTTTCTATGTTTTGGGTGATAAGGTATTATTCTTGATCAATCTTCTTGGTTTCTAGTTTAAGCATTTGAATAATTGATGTTTATATCGTGGATTCGATATCAGTATAGATTCTGGAAAGTTTTGGGAATAGAAGGTTAATGAATGAGTTAATAAGTTGGATAATGACGGATGACTGATTGAGTTCTACTCAATAGCTATCCAGTGTCTTTTTGATAGCTTCGTATGAGGTACAGATATATGTTAGAGAGATTGTCCGATTTCATGTATTGTTAGTGTTCATTTTTTTTCGGATAGAGATTCGAGATTTACTTCGAGATTTGGAACAGTTTACATGTGGCAATAGGTACTAAGTTAAATTTTAGTACTGCCTACCATCTTCAGATTCAGACAGTGAAAGTTATGCTTAAGGCATGTGTTCTAGACCCAAATGGTAATTGAGAGATACATTTTCTATCAGTAGAGATTGCCTACAACAAATAATTTTCGAGCTACCTTTGGTATGGCACCCTATGAAGCTTTGTATGGACGGCGATGTTGATCGCCAATCGAGTGGGATGAAGTTAATGAGAAGAAATCATTGGGTTCAGAATTAATTGAGAAGAACAGTCGATGCTATTGAGAAAGATCAGAGTACGAATTAAAGCTGCCCAAGATAGACAGATAGCTATGCCGATCAAAGAAGAGACTTAATGTTTGGGATCAGAGAGAAAGTGTTCTTGAAAGAAATTCCTATGAAGGGTACTTTTGTTTCGGCAAGGAAGAAAAATTTAAGTTCTTGTTTCATCGGACCATTTGAAATACTAGAGAAGTGGATATTGTGGCTTATTGTTGGCTTTGCCACCAGAACTTGCAGTTGTTCACAATGTTTTTCATGTTTCTCTATTGAGAGAGTATGTTCATAATTCTAGTCATGTGGTGAATTATCAGTCTCTTGCAGTTCAGAAAGATTTGACTTATAGAGAGGCACCTATGTGCATAGTAGAGAGAAGAAGTCCATGTCTTAAGAAACAAAGAAATTCCTTTAGTCAAAGTCCAGTGGGGTAGACACAATAATGATGAAGTTACTTGGGAAATGAAGAAGAGATCCTAGCCAAGTATCCAGAAAGAATAGATCAAGAAAGTTTAATTTCGAGGACGAAATTATTTTAAGGGGGTAAGGTTGTAGCGACCAAGAATTTTTATGCAATTTAATAATTATTTCAAAGTTTCGAAAAACGTGTCGCTGCGATCTCATCCATTTTTAAGTTAACGTCACGACGCGTTCGTCTAGCCACATCGAGAAATATCGAATTAATTCCATTTTAAAAATATATTCCGAATTTCTAAAATTATATCATTTTTATTTATTTATTTATTTTATTTCTTTCAAACTTGTTTTAAAGTCCAAATCATGTTTAGCTTATTTTATCAGATCCATTTTTCTCAACTCAGTTGAATTCACGCGTATTAATTTCTCGATTTCCGTTCCTTGTGTTTCAACCCATAAATTTTCCAACATACCCCACCAACCCATACTCCACCCCATACCTATCAAACCCCCACTAACCTAAACCCATACTCTTCACATCACCCAACACCCTCTTTATACGCATCCCGTCCCCCTTCAGTTTCAGCAATTCCAGCAACCTCTCGACCAAGCAACCACCATTCTGTCCAGCAACTCAACTCCAAACCGCCACCACCACCTCCTTCCTCATCTTCATCATCTTCACCATCATCACCACCGCACAACAGCCCAGTCGCCAGCCCTCCCCCATCAATCATCATCATCACCACCAGCACACTGCCAAGATCCCAATCATCACCACCGCCACCTCCAACTCACCTCCACCAGCGGCCTCCTCCCAACTCCATCGCAATCCCATTTCCAGCAACCAACTTAGCTCCTCGCAGCTCCATTTTCAGCCTCCACTCCAGCAAGGTAACGCCCCCTTCTCCTTCATCATCATCATCACCATCACCATCACCATCACCATTACCCGCACCACTGCACCGCCCCCAACGCAGCCACTGCCTCTTCCCAGCATCACCAACACAACCACTTCGACCCACCGTTTACCTCATCACCTGCAGCACCACCACAAACCTCCAACTCACCACATCCATCACGCCACCACCCAACGCACCACCTCAACCACCACTGGCACATTCCAGCAGCCGCCACCACTCATCGCACAACCACTGCACATAGAAGCCAGAATCACGCCATCATCATCATCACCTCCGCGAACCCAACTTCAATCGCGATCCAAAATCAAAAACCCAAAACCACAAAATAAGACATAACCCATACTTACCTACCTCGATCGCCGGTTCCTTCGCCGGAAAGATCACTAACCCAGCTCGTTTTGACTTCGGTTTCACGCCATTTTCCAGCACCCAAAACTGCACCAAATCCACACAAACCTAGCCTAGTGGAACCCTCGCCGTTGGCCGCATCCTGCGCCGGCGTTGCGCCGGCGAACCGCCGGCTGGAAGACGGACTTCTTCCTCCTCCGTCGCGTCTCTCCTCCCTCTGCTCCGATGAAATGGGTAGGAGAGAGAGAAAGATTTGATTTTATAAAATTTTGATTTTTCAAATTTGCAGCTTGGTCCCTGAAGTTTTAAATTGTTTCAAATCAGTCCTCAAGTTTTAAAATAATCTATAGCAGTCCCTACAGCTTAAATATTTTTAAATCTTACTTTAAAGTTTCAAAAGTTATTATTTTAACCCTAAGTATCAAACCCATTTTATTTTAGTCCTTGCTGATTTAATCTATTTGATTTTAAGCCTAAGTTTTAAAAGATTTACATTTTAGCCCCCATAGTTTTCAATTGTTTCACATCAGCCCCTATAGCTTTATAAACTTATCATTTCAGCCCCTTATGTTTCGAAATGATTTTAATCAACCCCTTATTTTTAAAATATATTATTTCAACCCCATTGTTTTGAGTTTACGACCCAACTTTTAAAAGGTTTACATTTTAGTCCCAAATGTTTAATAGCAATCATTTAAGCCTTCATATTTTAAAGTCTTTCGATTTGGTCCATATTGATGATAAATACATGTACACGTATATTTATAAAACTCGAGTTTCAAAGATATTCATTTTAGTCCTTCAATTTTCAAAGTATTCATTTTAGTCCTCCAACTTTCAAAATTAGCGATTTCAATCCCTAAATTATACTCTATCATTTTAACTATAAAATTCAAAAGACTAATTCGATTTAATCTTCTAATTGGCTAGACGAAGCGTACGGAGAATTAAAGAATGGAAGTCGTTTCCCGCTCAATCACACTCGTCAAGTTTAAGGTAGACTCGCCCCTATTAATTGATTTAAATTATGATTGCATGTGAATGTATCATGACTTGTAAAAGTCATATTTTTTTGTAAGAAAAGGCGATGAGAATGTATTTCTTCGAAAATAATTATGATGTTAATGAGTACGCGGGCATGATTGGGAAAAGGCCCCTTGAGGGAGCCCACCCGGTACTAGAGAAATGATGTTATGCATAACATGTGCCTTATGTGCACAAGAAAGAAAAGAAGTAAGAAGACCCGTGCTGAAATGCACAACATGAGATCTATCAAGAGCCAATTTATAAAGAGCCTATGATTTTTCAGAAAGAAGCAAAGTGCTTAAATGCACAAGAAGAGCAACCCACACCCTATGTTTTATAAAGAGCCTATGATTTTTCAAAAGAAGCCAAGTGCTTAAATGCACAAGAAGAGCAACCCACACCCTATGTTTTCTAAAGAGCCTGCATTTATGTGTTCAATTATATTGTAGATTAATTAATTGGCGATGAGTCTACTGAGTATTTCATTCGAAATGCTCAACCTGTTATTTTACAGTTTTGCAGATCTCGGAGATGGTGGCAAGTGATGGATGATGGTGGCAATAACCGTTAAAGGGTTGAAATGTCTTACTTTAATGATTTCCGTAATTTCCAACAATAGATAATTTTGAGAATCTCAATTATTTGAGAAGTTATGACATCGTTAACTGCTTTACAAAATTAATGGTTCGATTTCCCATTTCAAGTTGTTTCATAAATGTTTTCAATCTTATCGACCATTACAGCTTATTTAATGTTGCCAAAAATGAATTTCAGTTATTTCTTCCGTTAAAATATTTTTCGAAAAAATTAAATCAGAAAATGACGTGGTGAACCGGGTATACGGAACTCGGGGCGCTACATATACATATTGAAGGAATCTGACCATAGGAAATTAAAATATATATATTATTATTCCCACAATTCAAATCCACCGCCAACAGTAAATAGTTTATGATACCCTCCCCCCCCCCCCCCCCTTCATCTACAATTACAAGTTCACTTCCCAATCATACTGGCCAAAGGAATCAAAGGTACAAATCAGCTTCAATAGGAACTTCTTTCGCTCTACATAACCGTACATTTCGAACTCGGATTGGATTTCTATTCTAAAAGCTTACATACACTCCACATCACTAAGTCTAAATGAACAATAAATTATGCATTCCTCAGGCTTCTTTTACATTTTTATATTGAAATTACAAATTTATCATGTTTGAGTCATCTCCATCACATATAATCCTTCCTTTAAAATAAACCCAGACAAGTAAATGTGATATACTTGTTGCATCAACAGAGACCCAAAAATAGAAAATAAAACACATGTGATATCCATTTTTTGAAAACAATTATTACAAACACTCAATCTCAACCATACATTTTTAATCAAATTCACAATTTTTGACTTTTTAAACAATTTTAAACCACAAATTCTTCAAAAAATCACAAAAACTCTACAAAAGCTCTACACCAAATAGGAGCATAGTACTAAACATACATATTTTCAGAATATATAGTCTTTAATGGATGTGAGTTTGAGTAGAGGACTTTTTTGTATTTGAAAATGGACATAAGAAAAGCAAACCTCTTGGTGAAGTTGCAACCCTACTAGCATCTTTCTCGTTGCGTATAATAGGGTTGATTTTCTTCTCGACGACTCTGAGCGATCCTTTCCTTGAAAGTTTCCTCTGTAAATAATTATTTATGATCAAGCACGAGTATTAACAATATGTGACTCATGGATAGAAATTACCAAAACGTCTGGAATCTGGTGATTTTTTATGGTATTATTCTCCCTAATCCCAAAAAACAATTTTTGAGATTAAAATGCTAAGAAATTAATAGAGAAAATTACTGAAATTCTTGAATTTGCAATATCAACATCTTTTTCTTTGAGATGATGAGAAACACGTTGCATATCAATCACAAACCTATCAGACTTAATCCCTCCATTTACTTGATGACGTTCAGGCGCGGAAACTTTTCGACCACTATCACCCTTTTCTTCAAATTCACCTTCAAAATTTGTGCTCAGATTATCATAATCCATGTCCATCTGAAACATTAGTAAAAATATAAGACTTGAAAAAAATAAAAAGAGAGAGAATTAAAGAATTAGGAAAATCAACAAAACAGTTGAAACGAAAGTCCGAAATGAATGAAAAAAAAACTGCAATATAACTGAAAACAATAAACAGAGAATTTTGGTCCACCTTGTGCAGCTAAGAAAATGGATAATTATCTCGAAATAAACACGACACCGCGCCAATCCATGTGTAACTTGCGAATGAAAAGTTCTCATCACTGACCCAGATTCGATTAAGTTCACCAGTCTATTGTGTCTAACCTTACCAAGTCCAGCATCTTCTGCCTACAAATGAATTTCATAGTAATCACAAAGACTGATACATAAAATTAAACAGTAGACTCAGGAAATGAATGGAAGAGAAACATAGCAAGTAGGCATTCAGTCAATAGCTTCACATCAACGAAGTCACTTAACTGATTCCATAAATCCCAAGAATCCTACTAAAGAAGTAGGAGTATATTTTTTGTGCTTAAAAGTTACTTTCCTAGAAAGAGAGTTGAGACTTAAATCACAAATCAAAATACTCAATTCAAAAATTCTCTTACCTTTTAAATTCAACTCAAACAAGGTTCCAATTTACTAAAATCAATCAAAACAACCTAAATTCGTAAATCCCAAAATCTGAAAAATTAGCTACATTATCTTAAATAGTAGAAACTTACACACAATTTATATGTCTCTGTGTGTGTGTGTGTGTGTGTGTATATATACTATACCCAACAGTTTAAAATTCGAAATCTAACAAAATCAAAGATCTAAAATTTATTTTATCAAATAAACAAAATTTGAAATTCGAAATCACGAAAAAATGACATTGTAGATTTATTTCATATGAACTGCAAGGCATTAAGAAACAAAAGACTAGATTGTTACCTGTTATCTCTTAGGACTGCAACAGAGCTAGGTACCAGTATTCTTGGCTCAAGACTTTAAGGCTCAAAACAGAACTATTAATTTGCATAGAGCTATGCAAGAATGGCTTACATCTTCCCCTCTCAAGCAAATCTCTTGCTGAGAAGTAATAAAGCACCCAAACCACCAAGAAAAAAAAAAACCTCCATCACGCACTGAGAAGCCAATGAGCCAAACCTCCCCAAAAAATGCCCATAATATCCCCCTCCCAAGAAACCACAGATTATCGCTTCCAAAGCCATTATCTCAAGGGCAGGGGTAGGGAAAGCTGCCAACATATGCCAAGTTTCTTGAGAAATTTCTATAATACTTATTGGCCAGTCTACAACAGCAACCCAAGAAGTTGCACAAAATATAACCCTAAAATCAAATCAGCAAATAACCATTTCACTATACAATCTATCTGCAGTCTCCCATTTCAGTTTTTTGCCCAACCCGAACTCAACCCACTATGGTCGGGTTGAAAAAAAAATCAACCCAACCCAACCCAACTCAAATATGAATTCAAACTCAACCCAACCCAATCCAACCCAATCAAGTTTCGGTCGGGTTGGGTTGGATTGGGTGGTTTGGGCTTTGGTCCAATTAAATAAAATTCTTAGAAAATTAAAAAATTATGCCCATAAATCAATTATTAACTCAAATAAATTATGTACAATACAATAAGTTCAAATATAATAAATTAAATACTTGCTAATAAAACTAAAATATGTTCAAATTATATTTGAGTTTCATCCAAATTAAAAATGGATTTAAGATTCTTAAAATTTAAATAGTCTTATATTTTTAAAATTTTGATTGGGTTGGGTCGGGTTGGATTGGGTTTGTCATCCAACCCTCAACCCAACCCAACCCAAACAGATTTTTTTATAACCCAACCCAATCCAGTTTTCATCAAAACCCAAGCCAACCCGATCAAGTTGGATTGGGTTGGGCGGTTTTGGCGGGTTGATGCCCACCCCTAGATTGATGGGGTCTAGGGTATGAATTTGGGTTTTTGTAAATTGTAGAAGTTTAGTCCTATAAAAGTTTTCCCAAGACCTTTTGTAACATTGGTAAAATGTTGCTAAATGTGACATTTCGCAACATTTGTTAAAATAATGTTTTGGCAGACTTCCCCGTCGATAGTTTCTTACAAAAAAGAAAGAAATTTCGAGCGAAAGTAAGGCCACTTGAAAAGAGAGTTCAAAGGAAATGTCAAGTACTTAATTTGAATGCTACCCGCTCTCGCCACGCCACGCCACACTGACTCCGAAAAGGTAAAATGTTTAAAAATTTATTTTGATGAAGTTTAAAATTTTTATTGCAGGATACCATGAATTTATTATATGACTGCATCTGAAATTGAATATTTACAGTGAAATGTTACATGAAATGAAATTTTACTATAGTTGATGCAGTTTGAAATATTTACAAGTTTGTATCTAGTACACAAAAAATTTCATGAGTTACTACATTTTAGAATTGAACATGTGATGTTAAGTGTTTAAAATTTTCCAAAAAAAAAAAAAATTATACATTTAGTCCTCGAAATTAGACTAAAACATGTAGTAACCCGTCTCACAGGACTTTAAAGACCTTCTTAATTGGTATGCTAAAAAGAACGTGTGAGAGAGACTTTTAAGAAGACTTGTTTGTGGAAGAACAATGAAGCATATGAAGTTTGCTGAGGATTTAAAGATTATTCAATTTATAGAGAAAATATTTTTCAGTGGGATTTATCTCACATTCATCTCAGTAGGATTTACTTTACATGGAACTCAGTAGGAGAACATATTTCAGGTTATGGATATTAGTTGCAACTTTATTATTTTGTTTTCCTTTTTAGAAATTTGAGATAATAATAAAATTTCCTTTTAGATTCACTATGCTTTTGAGATCTGTATTATTGATGAATGGACATTATGGATTGTACAATTAAGAGGATGCTACGTTTGGAGGTGTTTGATATAGTGTAAATGATGCCTTAGATGTTAGTATTCCTTTACGTGAAATTGGTAGAACTAATCTGTTGTAGAAAGCAGCTAAGTTTGAAACAAATGGGAAGAATTTAGAGGAAGACTTGTACTTAATGGAAATGAAGGATTCTGATGTCATTTCAGGCAGAGATTGATATAATAGTAATCGCGATAAGGATAAGTGTCGTGAGGGAGAAGTACCCTTATAGAAATCAATAGAATGTGAATTCTCCTTTGAGACAAAGGTTAAAATCAAGCCCCTTATCATGTCGATGTTGAAAGCACAAAGGATATGGAAGAAAGTTCATACTTGTGGAATAGAGATTTTTCCATTAGTTACATACCAATTTATTAGATATGGTAAAGAAAAGGCAAATTGCGAAAGAAAATAAGAAAATCATAGCCAAGTAAGTTTAATTTCAAGGACGATTATTTTCAAGGGGGTAAGATTGTAACGATCGAAAATTTTTCAAGCTAAATATTAAATAAATATTTTATTTCTCAATTCCCAAATAAAAACGTGTTGTCATACTTTCCCCATTTTAAAATTAAAGCGTATTTATCTTAGCAATTTTGAGTATTTCAAACCAAAGATATAAAAATCGAGTCCAATTCGATTTTAAACCAATTTAGAGTTTTTAAAATTATTTGAATCCATAAATTATTTTTAATTTCAAAATTTATTAATTTTAATTCCCAAAATTATTTTAAATCAAATTTCAATTTAATTGTGATTATTATCCAAAATTATCTTTTTAATACAATTCTTATCTCGTTAGAAGCTATACTTTATTTGATATTCTAATCGTGTCCAACTTTTACAACTCTACTTCAACTACGACACTTCACATTCCAATCTATATATAGTATATACACACACATATTTTCCTAGTCAAATTCACGCACGAGACAACAACGAATTCAGGTATAATTCTCACCAATTCTTGTCTCTCAATTCTTCCCAGCCGACTATGAATTCCACCATCACCAACCGGCCACTTCCCACTGATGCCATAACCACAACAACTCCAACATCGCAGGCACAACCACACATCACCGCCACCAATGTCAAATTCTAAACACCAAGTCGAACCCAACCAACGCCACCGTGTCAACCACCACACAAACCACCATAACAACCATCACCCTCCACCTCCAAGACTGCCACTGCCCCAACAAAAAACAAAAAAACCCAAAACGTCCACTGCTCCATCCCAAATCAAACCTAAGAAATCCAAAATTTAAAACCCATAAAACCAGAAACCCAATGCTTACCTCGATCGTCGGTATCTTCACCGGAATTGCTCCATAATCCGAATACGCAGTCGCAGTTTTAATACCCCAAAAAGCAAGACCACTTCATTCTTTCACTTTCCTTCATGTCGCCGCCTTGCGGTGACGCCGCCTCCAGCTACCGCCTCTGTTTGTGCGTGAATAAGCAGAGAGAGAGAGAGAGAGAGAGAGAGTTTTATTTTTAATTTTGATTTTTTGTAAAATTTTCCTAGAGTCCCTAGTTTCTAGACTATTCACTTCAGTTCCCAATTCTTTTAAAAAGTTAGCGATTTAGCCCTATAGTTTAGGAACATTAATTATTTCAGTCCATGCAATTTCCAAACTGTGTTTGTCAACCCCAACTAATTCTAGAAATTCTATTTCAGCTCCAAAACATTTGAAATTCAACTTTGATCTCAAACTAGTTCCTAAACTTTTAATTCCTAAATTACTAATTTAAGATTTATTTTCTTTTGACTAGACGAAATCGCAGGAAATATCTAAAGCACGTTAGCTTTACATCCAGTTCAATTTCAAGAAAAATTCAAGACTTTGAAGTGGAGTTTACATTAAAGCAATTGTGGTATTTTGTCTATATCATTTCTTGATGTATGATTTTAATTTTGGTATAATGCTTCTATGTTTTGAAGAAAAAAAAAGTTGATATGGACTATAAATAGATCCGGGATCAAAAGTAGGTCCTTGAGTTGCCAACAGTGCACAATTTTAATTAGTGCTAATAACATGTTGTCAGGAATCGTATATAGGTCCAGGATCGAAAGTGAGTCATTGGGATTGCCCCACAGTACACAAATCAACAAAAAAAATTTTTTTAGAGCATGATATTTATAATTGGATTTGCATGTTTGAATTTAACTTGAACTGATTGCTATATCTCCATCAAGTACGATTCATTATGGTCATCCCACATTTTCCACTCTTCCGTAGCTCGGCTATGCAGGGACGGAGCCAGAATTTTACTTGAGTGGGGGCCAAAAGTTTTGAAAACTAAGATTGTAAAAAATTTCAATAATAAACACAAATTCGAATAAAGTTGTTTACAATTGTTCTTTAAGCATTTTCATACTCTGAAAACGCTTTACAATAGCTTCATTATCAATTTTGAATAGATAACAGTAGAGACAAAAGGCGGCATCTTTAGATATACTATACTCCAACCAATCGTCAAAGTCACTAAACCAAGAAGGGTTAAATCTTCTAAATGTTTTTTCTCCAAACTTTCGTTTTGGAAATGAATGATTCAATGGTTGACAAGGACCTTTCAATAAATATGCTCTTTGAACTTGATCTCTAATTTTAGGAGCATAATTCGAAATTGGAATTCTTAATCTAGAGTCAGAGGGAAGTTGTGCAACATCAAATTTCTCAATCAAACTTGAGCTCCTATCAACCGTTTTTTAACTTCCTACTCCTACAAATATATTTGAATCCTTCCCAACACTATTTGAACTCTCCTCAACAACATTTTCTTGACGAGGCATTTTTAATAAATATCTCTTCATAATCTATTAATCTGAAATATGACAAATTGACAATACATCCATCAATAGACAATAATGAATAATCAATTCAAACTTCAAAAACAATAAACCAAAAATTTTAACCCCAAGATATAAGTTAAAGTCATAATCAATTCATTAAAAGTTAAAATTAACAAGAAAAACATGATAATTGATACATGAAAACAATTGAACAAGCATACTGAATACAACTCTATACAATATGTAATTGATGTCAAGAAAAAGAAATAATCAACATCTCATAATCAATTCATTAAAATTTAAAACTTACCTGGTAATTTGATATTTTGATTTGAAATTGGAAAATTTCACCCAATTGCAATTTGCAAGTCCAACCAGCCAAGCTAGCAAAATCCAATAGCAATTGCTCCTCCTCCTCTGCTTCTCAAGCTGGGGTGGGGAAAGACGGCGAGTCGGCGACGGGCGATGGTGGTGGACATGAGGTAGCGACGCAGCAGCCCCGCAGGGAAGGACGACGCATAGGCACAGTGTGCGTGCAGTGCAGCAGCGCAAGGAGCTAGGCATCGAGCTGTCGGCGAAGGGAGTTCGGCGGTTGCAGGCACAGAGCGGGAGCAACGGAGCGCTGGGCTTAGGCTGCGTCACTGCGTGGTTTTGGAGTCGTGGAGAGGAGACCTCAAGCTGGAGAAAATTCTCGGTTTGAACTTTGAAGGAATGAAGGCAGACTGGGGTTTGGGGTGCTGGGCTTGGGAACCAACTTTTCAATTTTTTTTGGGCCAAAATTAATTCATATGGACGGCCCATTTTCAACCTAAAAATTCTTCAAATGTCAGTGTGGGCCAAGGACCCTCCTGGGCCTGAATGAAATCCGTCCCTGCGGCTATGCATGACAATGAGCGGGACAATCTTGAAATTAAATGACAATCATTTTAATTTATAATTTTCTTTTAAACCAATATTTTTGCCAATTAATTTCGAATCTTATTATTTTGAAGGTTTGAGGATTAGTTCATTATGTTTAGGCGTGTCAAAACGGCTCGTCGACTTTTTAAAAGCTTCGGCTAAGCTAAGCTCTGCTCGGGCCGGCCCGTGTGGCGGGCCAATTTGGCCCGTAAAACGAGCCAAATTAGCCCGAAGACACGGGCCAAAATGGCTCGTGTCTGCTGCTGCCTACAACACGGGTTGCTACATTTTTTATCTGATTTGAAATATGCTGATTTTTTTTTTTTTTTTGAAAATTTGAAATTTGAATTTTTTTTTTTCCCACGTTTTTTTTCTATAAATAGGTCGTATTTTGTTAGTTAATTCACAATTCACTTACAAGTTTTTTCATTCGTCATAATATTCATTTGTTTGCTATAATTTCTATTCAATTCTCTATTTCTCTATATTCTTCAATTATTATGATAATATTTCTCTCGGTTTCAAGTTTCAACTTTCAAATTTGAAACTAACTACATTCTACACTACAATACTGATACGTATGGAGTTTAACAGCGATGAAGTTAACCAAGATAAAGTTGATAGCATCATGGCCGAGGACTTGGAGCAATATTTAAGATAGAAGAAATTGTAAGTTTTTAAAAATCATTTTGTGTAATTTAAATTATTATATTTTTAAAAAAATTGTACACGAAATTTTTTATTCGTATACAATTTTTAACTCCGCCTATGTTGATCATAGCCGATCCCAAACCCGGAAAAAGAAGGAGGGTTATAACTTGTAACCTTTATTGAATATATATAAAACAACTAGTAATTTAATTTTAGTATAGATAGACTTTGCGAAATCTACGTTTACATTTTTATTAAATCTTATGTTTGATATTTTAACTACATTTATTGTGTATAATTCATTTTAAGTAATTACAAATATAATACATATTCATTCGCCGTAAAAAAAAAAACAGAAAAAAAGGGACCGGCTCGACTCGATGAAGCTCGAGCCGAGCCTCAATTTTTTGACCGAGCTTTGACTCTGCTCGGCTCGGGACAAAAAAAACTCGAGCCTTGATGTTCGACTCGAGGCTCGACTCGACTCGTTGACATACCTAATTATGTTTAATATTGAAAATCAAATTATTTCAATCAAATATTCGCAACTTATTTTTTATTGTTATTGATTCAAGGAAAAAAATATTATGTATTTGATGTTTATTGAAAATGACTATTTAAACGAAATTTGGACTTTAGTAGCTCTCCGAGTTGACAAAATTTGGGGACGTTACAAAGCAGGCATGCTAGTAGTAAATATCTATCCTTTTGACTACAATTTTTCAAAATTTTATATTTTTTAAAAGAAAACTGAACCTCAAATATTAATTATATAATGTCACTCTAAACTCTAAAGTACACAGAATATTGACAACTCTAAAGTCAAAATGAAATTTTTAACCCAAAACAAGAAAGAACCATACTAAACATACAAACTGAATGACAGATAAGATGACAAACCTCTCACATGGAAGATGCACATATACAATAAAATATTTGTTGTCCCCCGCCATGTGAGGGGTTTGTAATCCCCTTTGCCATCTTTGTTTGTACAAACAGCTTATTTCAACAAACAATGACAAGGATTTAATCCCAATTGTAGAGGGGGGTTTGTAATCCCGTTTGTCATCTTTCTTCGTACCATCTACAGAATCCTATGGGTTGACCGCATTGGTCAGATTGTTCTATTTTCTCCTACTCGATCTTGAGTTCAAATCCTATCCCCTGACCTATATTCTCCCCCATCCCCTATGATCTCCTTGTAATAAGTAAAAAATAAAAATAAAAAATAAACATATACTATCAATAACATAATCTGTTCTCAGGAATTTTCGAAAAATTAAAAAATATAATAGTAGCAGCTGAAGGCTATTTTATGCCAATTTGTGTCTAAAAGCTACGAGGCATCAAGTTTTTTCAAAATATCCCTATAACCCAATCGAGGTGAGAAGTGTACAGTGTAATTAAGCTCTGCAAATCTCACGAGCATTCTTTTCTCGACTCAAGGGTATGACCTTTCCTGACAAACAAGCCTCATTAGTACTTATAAATAAAGCACAGAAAAGGACAGAATAGGCTAATTTAAGATTTGCTGTATCTCACATTTAGTTGATGAAAAAGGAAAAAATATGAATGAACATTGTAATATAAAATATAAAAACTCAGAATTTACATACAAGGAAGAATTGCAGCAACGAACAACAACGACGTTACACATATATCTCATAATCAATCTACTTGAAGAAAACTAACCGAGGTTTGAGATCCAATTCTACTGGATGCAGTAAAGCCAGTGTGAGAAACATCAGTACCTTCAAACCGAGTTGCATTGAATTTGCTTCAACATATTCATCTCAGCTGGGAGACGGTATGCATCAATCTCTACTAATATTTACCATGTTCTGAGCTACTACTACAACTGCTTTGTTTAAAAAAATCTGTACTGTAATTTTGACTACCAAATGCCATCCTCTGGAATAATCTTATTTCTTCGGATTGTTGGGCGGAGTTAAATATTTCACTTTCCCCGACTCTCATTCCATTATTCAAATCCGAGGTAGCCATACTGTCGAAAGCCCTCACAACCTGGAAAGCATGAACAAAATGTAAATAAGAACAAGTGAAAATTTCTAAGCTGACTCCAACTACCAAGAGTCGTTACCTGTCCCATCTTTGGTCTCTTCACAGATGAATGACGAATACAAGCAGCAGCGACCTCAATTAGTCGAAACATTTCACTGTCGACATAATTTCTTTCAAGTCTTGGATCTGCTAACCTCTCAAATTCCTCAGTATCAAGTGCATGACTAAGAAGAGGTCGAGCCTGAAAGAGAAATGCATCCAATGACACGATATTTATAAACATGTTTGCCTATACCTATGTTGCACCAACACTCTGTCGGGAGCTAGCGTGTCGTGTCCGAAACCAACACTCTCCGGACACTCTTAGACACGTGTCGGAGCTACACCATATACATCAAAATGAAAAAAGGGAAGGGCCGAAATGCATGTAATTAAAAAAATGATAAATCTAACTTACAAATTTGTTTTTATTTGATATCCTCATTTTAATTCAATAAATATACAACGTATTGTTTTTAATAAGACTATAATAATAATAAATTAAAAAAATTAATTTGCATTTCCACAACGTGTCGTGTCTTAACTTTTTAAAAAAATCACGAGTCGTCGTGTCCGTGTCGGTGTCCTGCAATTTAGGCTTATACTTAAAAAAAGGTCTTTTAAGTTTTTTAACAAAAAGTAACTTCTGAAAAAGCTCATGCACGTTAGACAAAAAGGGTTCTTAAGTTTCAACCTCAGCAAACATGCTCTTTCTATTGCGTCACGAATAGTTCACTACCTACAAAATCTCAGCAGCATATTGATAAGTGGGTAATGCCAACAGATGAGATGGGAAGGTAAAAAACAGTCTTTTCAGTCGAGCATGGACTCTTGAAATAAACTTTAATGTATGATTCATGAAGTGGATTGAATCGTACTAGATAATATTTAAAAAAATTAAGAGTTAAATATATTCTTAGTTGGTCGCCTAGCTATTAAACAGGCTTCCAAAGAACACAGTACTCTATCACAAGGGCTGAGAGATATCTAAATTCCTAAAAGGATGTATGCTGTATCCGCTGTAAGGTTATGTGATGATAGACCCCTATGGTTTAAATAAGGCGTCAAAAAGGAGGCGAAGGAATTAGCTACACTCACATGGACTTGACAGCAGCAGATTCACCATTTTTATTGAACATTGAATTATATAAGAGGCAAGTGTGATTTGTGTAATTGAGTGTGGAAGAGGCAAGTGTGATTTGTGTAATTGAGCGTGGGAGAGAGTAGGCCTCTTGAGTACATACAGATATCTTCGTAATCGGTCCGTAAAGCAATTCACTCAGCAAACAAAATTCTGTTCCACAACTGCTGCAACATTACATATTTGTCACAATTGTTTTATCAATACAATCAGTAACTGGGATCCTATCAGTCGTGTGAAAAGATTTGACACCATGCAAATAAAAGGTGAGAATTCTCCAGCCAATCTTTAGCCATTTGCAAAACTAGTAAAAATAATAGCTCATGATTAAACCAGGAAAAATAAAAAATCACCAAAGTCTCCTTGAGGAGAAGCTGAGTACTTCCAGTCATTTCTATAAGGTCTCAACTTTATTTGGTCACATGACCCAGAATAGTAGCAAGAGTCATGAAGATTTTTGAATAGCTTCAGGCACTTGTGTAGCAACTAATTTAGCTGTTACAAGACAATATACCTTATTTACTAAAAGGACAAAACTAACAAATTATTGAAACCCATTTCACTCATTTCTATTTCAGATTGTATTAATATAATCTGAACACAGTTCTTCATTCATTATCTTCTGTTTTTGAATTCATCTTAGAAAAATGTACTTCAAGAGGCAACCTAATAAAGGGTCTCTCTCTCACTTGTAAAAGGATATATCCTCATATTTTGTGTTTCCACGATCAATCGAGCTATATAACTAGAAGTAGCAAAGAATTGTCACCAACTCCAAGAGTTCAAGGTTTAACCGTGCACTTGTTTATCTAACTAGCAGATAGCTATACAACTGAACATTCCAAAGAGGAGGTTATTTAACTTAGATGATCTTCCTCATGCAAAAAATATGCACACACGGATTTTGAGAATGTAGTATTATACCACGGGGATACAGAAACTCTGCTGGGTATCCATTATACCACAGGCATACAGAAACTCTGCTGGGGATCCATTCGCAGATAGAGTGTTCAGTTTCCAGGATTCAAATTGCTTATGGAATTTTATTCATTGGGCCTGATTGATGTGGAATTTTTGAGAACTTTGTGGAATTTTTTTTTGGAGAATGTATGATTAAAACGTAGGGAAGAGTAAGGGGTCCACATACAAAATTATTATTTTGGGAGAATGTGTGGTTGAAAATAAGTTTGGGGAAGAACGACTTTTAAAGAAGCTGAAAAAAGGATTCTCACCTCATAGGTACATATCAAAGGTTGTTTTTCTTATTTTCTTTTAGCTGGTATGTGCCAAAGGTCAAGGGCTTCATTTTTCCTGTTTCAAAGGCTTCCAGATTTTGCATTCCAGCTTAATTCAAGAAGATGTCCATTATTTATCAGCAGCCAAGTTTATGTACCAACATGGCTTGTAGCCAGGTTTATTTACAACACGGATTTGAGTTATCTAGCAGAAATGTTTATGTATCAACAAAGAGTTGAGCTATCTAAGCATCTGTTAACAACACGTCCTCGAATTACTTTTTAACCACACACATTTTCTCAAACCAATTTTGAACCACATATGTTACTTCGAAAACAACAAATTCTTTGTTTAAAAAGAAAAAAACTTTCACCAAAAAGTCGGTGGACAAAATAACCGAATCAAACCAGATCAAACCAGAACCAAACCAAACCAAGCGGTTTGGTTCGGTTCTATATAAAAAAAATAATGGTTTGGTTCTTATACTCAAGAACCATTTGGTTTCGGTTCTAATTCCGGTTCTCATTCAAGAACCAGAACGAGAACCAAGAACCAAACTCAATTTTTTTTTATATATATATTTTTACAAATTAGTGGGTATTCATCTCAGTAAAAAATTCAAAACTGAAATTATAAATGTGAAACGTACAAAAATATTATTTACCATACATTTTATCTCATTTCCTATTAGACAAAGATTTTAAATCATAAATCTAAATTCTAATTCTAATTCATTTTTCTTCTTTTCAATTATAAATATGCATTCACACTGCTTTACTTGCACTCCTATAATACAGCAATCGTTGCACTCCTTAGTCACCATCGACGGCATTGATTCACACTGGTTTATTTGCACTCCTATAACACAATAATCGTTGCACTCCTTAGTAACCATCAACGACATTGATGTTTATTTTTTAAAATTTATGTATATATAATCCTCAACCTAATTCGTCAATTCTCAAGAGTTAACATAAACTCAAATGGCAAATTCCATCATTAACTCACACAGCATCACGGTAGAATGAGAGTCAAAACACCAACGTAACCTATATCTATAAGCCTAAACGGCTATATAAGTCTAAACGGCCTTTATGTTCAATTCTCTAAGTTTCAACGAGTCGACGAGCTTCTTTCAGGCGAGTTTCTTCTTCTTTGACTTAGAATAACATGTTACTTTTTCTAAATTTTTGTTTTGTTAACTAAAAACTTCATTTTCTATTTAGTAATGATGTAGATGAATTCTAATGAAGAAGCGGATATAAACAAATTTTAATTTGAATTTATTATTTAAAAATTTAAGTAATGATTCCAGAACCAAACCAAACCAGAACCGAGCTGTTTGGTTCTGGTTTGGTTCCATATCTTTAAAAAAACCAATTGGTTCCATTAATAAAAAATCATCAGTTTATGGTTTGGTTTGGTTCTTCTGAAACCAGAATCAAAACCAAACCAAACCACGTCCACCCCTACCAAAAAGAGGCTAAAATGTATAAATTTGAAAATGCATAGATTTTTAAAACAAATCTTAGATCTAATCACAAATATATTGACTCCTGATTCAACTATTACGGAGGTTCCTAGATTAGGAGTCTGGTTTTAGTTCGAAAAACAAACATCATCTGTAACAAACAATAGAAACTGGTTCCAACATGGAGTGTAAACCATTCTAATTTATTAGCAATAACTACGAACGAGTGTGGATATGGAAAAACTGAGTGAAAATTGTCATCTTGATCTACCTCATGCTTCTTGGCACTAATCACAGACATGAGTCCCCAAGCAGATAGCACTGATAAATGGAAAAATGCTAGTGTATAGAAGTATATATAATTAGATCTGTCTTCTGAATTCAATACAAAGAGGACTTGTATTATTGAACTTACCCACTCAACTAGGCTCTCGTCCCCTAGGGGTTGAGATGTATCCACAGGCTTACGTCCAGTAATAAGCTCCAAAAGCACAACCCCGAAAGAAAACACATCAGACTTTTCTGTCAACTTACCACTCGATGCATATTCAGGAGCCATGTATCTGAATCAAGCCAACCACAGCTATTAGAATAAAGATGCAGTAATAATTACAATCCCTTGATCCATCAAGACTTTCATGTGAAACGGAGACCAGTTTTAGATATCAACTTACCCAAAAGTTCCCATAACACGTGTGGTAATATGGGAATTTGCATCCATAGCTAATTTAGCAAGTCCAAAATCAGAAACCTGTCAAGCCATAATGTGATTTTTAAAGCTTTGTATTGAAGTACATATGAAGATAATGTTTGCCAGAAGTTGGGCATACCCGAGCTTCGAAGTTGTTATCTAGAAGAATGTTTGACGACTTGATATCCCTGTGGATAATACGAGGATGACCTGTGATTCACGTGAAGAATACTTTTAAAATTTTTCTTCATGAACTTAAAAAGATATCCAAATTATCACCAATTGCTCAAGAATTACAACACAAGTAACCACCGATTTGTCTCTCTTCCTGTCCATTTTTATTTTTGAGTCACATGATGGAGCCAAATACCCATAAACCCCATAGCTGAGCCTAGCTCTCTTTTTCATTGTATTATATTTTCTTTTTATTAATTACTTTCTTGTACTATCAATCATTAGATGTGTTTACATCATTATTTAAGCTTTAGGGTTTCCCCCTTCTCGGGGTTACTATTTGAACACTTCAAAGCAAAACCAAAGTAGGGGGCAATAATGTATAAAATATAGTGCCATAACCCAAGTTTGGGGGTCTATTCTCCAAATATGGGGCCAAATTTGGAGAATAGATCCTCAAAACATGGTCTACATTCTTTGACATTACCCAAAAATTTTGTGCCATGTGGACATTATTTGAGAATGGTTTTTCTCCCTCTAGTTTTTTCCCCTTAGCTTTTTCCCTTGACTTTTTTTGCCCCTACATTGATTTTGCTCACAGGGAATTGTAATTTCTTAAAAAGCACGGATACGTGTAAACTTATTGCATAATCATACCCAATGCAAATCAAAACTTCGAATACGTTTAGACACACTCTAATAAGTGGTGGATACATGCTTTTTAAATTATATTTTTCAAAAATTTCGATAAGCATCCGACACCTTAGGATACATGAAGAGTTTTTATTAATTATAAAATCTTTTAAAACTCATTATTATTGACAATAGATGACAATTTTTTTATTTTTTATTTTTTCATTTAGCCTTTGTTTGGTATCTATTATTCAAAAACTCATTTTTCATAACTTATTTTCGATCACACATTTTACCAATAAAATAATGTACACATAAATCAAAAAAAAAAACTCCACTTTTTAGCTACACATTCTTCAAAAAAAATTTTAATACAAGCCACGTTATTTAAAATAATGGGTGTCAAACAAGAGCTTAATAGATAAGAGTTATTAATATCTATTATTTCTTGAAAGAAATAATATTTTATTAATCAATAATTTCAAAGAAAGTAAACATGTTTTAAGATAATATATAATGATACAAATATACAATTTACACTTATTATTATTGAAAATAGAAATAGTGTCAAATAGTTGACAACTAGAGTTTAAAATACTATTGAAAACATGTAAAGCAGTGTTAATAGTTGACAATTATAGTTTTATTATTAAAAAGTATTAAAAAATTTTAAGCCTTTTTTATAAAAATGAAATTATGTTGAATTTTATAATTGAGCTTCTAAAAATACAATGCACACATATAATATATTAAAAACACATCTTCATATCCTAATTTAAAAAAATAAAAAATTGAATTGGAGTACCCATATCAGAATTCGTGCTTATTAGGTTATTTTGTTTGGTTGCTTTTGAATTTTGAATAAGACAGAGATGACTCCAAAATCTATCAATCCTTCAACGAATTCTTCCCAAAACAACGATTGGGTATGTGTTCATCTTTTAATGCTTTCTGCCTGTATGATTGCATTAAAAGGCAGTTATCTCTAATTTTCTGTGGCATACTTCTAAAATTGTCTCCTCAAGTTTTCTTTAGCAACTCTTCAAGAGTGAGTTGAATTATGGAAAATGAATTCTTTCTTTTTTACATAACATAAAGCAGGTCCTAAGATTTGCATTGCTTTAATTTGTTGTAGTTGTTGAAAAGTTCAATATAAGATTACTGTTTCTCCACCTAAATGCAATAAATCATATATTTAAAGGACAAAACATAGAGATACAAGACCAACATAACTTAAAGTTTGACCTTCAGAAACAACATATTCTTTTTTTTTTTTTAAATACTCGAGTGCACGGGGAAAAAGGTCTTTAATCTGTCCATAGCTTGTTTCCTTCGTTTTCCACTCAATATAAGACAAAATTTGTGTTTAAATGGTCACATCATCATTATATTATTATGTATATAGTTCCATGTTGTCAACAGTGTAAACACAGAACCCAATTTTTGAAGATCCACGGCAGTGACAATCAAAGCAATAGTTATTGAGAAGAACGGAAATATACGTACAAGAAACTTTTCTTTCTAGTAGAGAGTAACGAAGATGAACAATGAAAAGAAAATGGGAAAGAAAAGAAGAATACAGGTGACTTACAGTCTTCATGAAGATAAGCTATTCCACGAGCTGCACCAACAGCAATTTTTACTCGAGTGGCCCAATTCATTACAGGCCCACTTTTACCTGAAAGTTTAATGAGAAACATTCAATATTGTTTACAATTTTATCACAAACTCTACAGTCAAATAGTAAATAGTACCTTTACCGTGAAGATGGAAGTAGAGGGTATCATTAGCGACATAGTCATACACAAGCAGCCTTCTGCTCTCAGAAATGCAATAACCTACAAGTGAAACCAAATGTCTATGGTGTATGCGACTAATTATCTCAACTTCAGCTCTGAATTCTCGCTCCCCCTGCTGCCCACCAACCTTTAACTGCTTGACTGCTATCTCTTTACCATCTGGTAGGCTTCCCTTGTACACAGAACCAAATCCGCCTTCGCCTAAGAGATTCTGTACTGAAAATCCATCAGTGGCCTTGACTAATTCATCATAGGTGAACCATGACCTCGAATTGCCTAAGCTGCCAGGGTCATGTGGTGAATAGATGGAATCATGAACAGAGCCACTTCCGTTGTTTGGTGCTGTTATGTTTGCCTTCAATAAGGCAGCTTCTGAACATGGAAAGCATCTCACATTGATTGAAAACACGAACGAAATGTTCAAAATATAATACAAGTATTCCACACCATTACCTGATTTTGGGGAAGAGCCTAGAGAGTTTGGCATAACATAACTAACATCAAATCCAGAATCCTTTTTCTTTCGCTTCCATATGCACCATGCTGCTGTTCCAGCAATACCAAGCAAGAGAAGTCCAAGTACTAAACCAATTGCAAATGTGCCTCCGGTACTAATGCCTCCTCCACCTGTAGACGGTGAATTTGGTGGAACATTGGCAATGGAGTCGTTGGTGTTTCCACTACTTGATGGAACTGGGGAAGATGGAGATGGGGGTGGTGATGAAACAAGGGACGAAGGAGGTGGTGACATTTCATTTATAGGTGGTGGTGATGATCTAGGAGGAGAATTTGAAGACGGTGGAGACGGAGTCAGAGTTGGAGGGGGAGAACTTTTTGGACGGCTTGATGCCGGAGGTGGAGGTGGAGGCGGAGGCAGAGGCGAATTTTGAGGCGGTTTAGCTGCTGGAGGTGGAGGTGAGCTTTCTTGGGGCTTTGTGGTTGGTGATGGAGCAAGTTTTGGTGGATCAGGCACAGGTGGGGGAGGGCTTGCAGGAGGTTTAGGTTGTGGCGGGGGAGGTGAATTCAAAGGTGGATCTGTTGATGGAGGTGGTGGTGAACTAGGAGGAGGATCAGATGGTGGAGGTGGTGAGGTAGTTGGTGGATCAGATGGAGGAGGTGGTGAGGTAGTTGGTGGATCGGATGGAGGAGGTGGTGAGGTAGTTGGTGGATCAGATGGAGGAGGTGGTGAGCCAACTGGCGGATTAGATGGAGGTGGAGGTGGAGGTGGAGGAGACGTTGAAGGTGGATCAGAAGGTGTTGTTGGAGGAGGACTGGAATATGGAGGCTGTAAATTGACTGGAGGAGGTGGAGAAGGTGTTGGCTGAGGAGGTGGAGACGTAGCAGCTGGTGGGGTAGCCATGGAAGGAGGGGGAAATGGTGAGGCAGGAAGAGTTGCTGTTACATTAGTGGGAGGGGGTGATTGAGGTGATGGAGATGCAATAGGAGGAGTGGGGGTGGACTCAGTTGAATTGGGCTGAGGTGGTGGTGCTTCTGGAGGACCAGGCAGTGGTGAATTTGGAGGATCAGGAGGGGGAAAGGAAGGCTGCGGAGGTGGAGAGTTAGAAGAAGATGGTGGAACAGCAGAGGGCGGAGAGTTTGAGGGTGGGGATGTAGATGTCATCTAATGGGCATCCAAAATTAACTAAATTCCACCATTTCCACATCTATATACTTCAATGTACTTCAAGAATTCAAGAACTTCATGCAAATCCACAATGCAATGCAAACAATTCACTTATCAAGTAAAAAGACTCAAACCATATAATCATCAACTTTCCAAACAACCTCGCTTCAGCACAACCCAAACTCTATTTGAGCAATTATCGAGATCTATGTATGAATCGCTGCCACTGACAAGTAGAAACTACTGCAATTTCTTAGGCAATGCCAAAAAGATTGAATATTTTGTGAAGTAAACTCAGAATTTTCTGCCCCAAAACCAGATCTGCAGACTGCAAAGGACCCAGTAATTAATTTCAAGTTTAACTCAAACCAAAATTGCCAATATCCAGCTTACCTTCTTGATAAACACTCATCCTTATCCCAAAACCCTTCAAAAACTTTAGTTCGAATTACAGAACGCAGCTTTCGACAACACCCAGAACCCAGAAACCCCAAATCAAGAAAAGTCACAAATCTTCAAATTATGTAACAGATAAATAAAAAACATATACATATTTTCATGTAAAATCACTTCCCTTAGTAGATGTTGAAAAATCCCACTATATTTTCACTCTCTTTGTCTCCATCTATTGTTCCAGAGTACCATAATCACATTTGAAAGGTACGGCAAAACTTGCTTTCACACAGCAAAAACAAAAAAGAAAGCTTCTTTTCAATTATTGAAGCAATTGAAAACTTAAACTAGAAACATGGAAAATGGGTCTTCTTTTATAAATTCAGTACCGAATCAAACCGACAAAATGAAACCGACTTTCCAAGAACAACACTCATGACTCAACTGCTAGAATGTGAATACAAAGAACCTCGGTTATTCTACTCATTTTATAGCCTTTGTTTGATTTGTTTGATTTCCATAAATATTTGAAAAAAATTGAAAAACTTTGGGGCCGTTCTTTTGACTTTCATTTGGATTTTAAGTTTTGAATTTTGGATTTTGATTGTTTATTTTAGGATTGTTGAAAACATGTTCTCTTTGAAACTTTGTAAAACTGTTTTTAAAAATAGAAAACTAAAAAATACGTTTACTTTGTAATTTTTGATATATTTATTTTATGATATTTTATATGTAAAAACTGGTTGATTTGTTGAATTACATTAATTTTAATGTTAATAAATCAGTTAGGCCCTGTTTGATTACACAAGATTTTTCATGGAAAATGGAATATGTTTTCCAATTTCCACTTTTGGTTTGTTTGTTTGACAAAATTTTCTATGTAAAACTTTTTCCGCGGACCCCACTTTTTCTTCCATTTTCCTTGATTTGGTGGAAAAGATTTTCTTTGGGTTTTGGTGGAAAAATGTTTTCCATGATAGATGGAAAATGATTTTAGACACGTTTAATCAATTTTGTTGTTGTTAATTGACTTATTTTCTTTCCAAAAAATAACATTATCATCATCAAGTACAAATATATTTAAAAAGTAAAAAAAAAAAATTGATTAAAATAGCAAAAAATTACTTTATTTTCCATGGAAAATAATGTCAATCAAACAACAAAAGTTGGAAAATTTCCTACTTTTTCCACCTAGAAAATTAAACCAATCAAACACATTAAACTTCTAATTCCCAGTAATTCAATTACCTAGAATTCAATTCCCTGGAATTCATTTTCTTTCCACCCAAATTCCACCATCGCTATCAAACGGACCCTTAGTTCTCTATGTCAATAAATTCATCATTAATATTATTTCAGCTAAACAAAAATTTAACTTCATACCAACAAAATCTTAACATGAATTTATATATAATGGCAAAATAACATAAGAACTTCAAGTAAATGAAGTGTCTCACATTTACCAATAATAATAATAATAATAATAATAATAATAAATAAATAAAAAATTACAAAAAAAAATCTTAACATGGATCTATATAATGGCAAAATAACATAAGAACTTCAAGTGAATGAAGTGTCTCACTTTTACAAAAAAAAATATATATATATATATATATATAATAATAAATAAATAAAAATTAAAAAAAATAATTTTAAAATGAATCTATATATAATGGTAAAATAATATAAAAATTTCAAGTGAATGAAGTATCTCACTTTTAAAAAAAATATTACAAAAAAAAAAAAAAAAAAAAAAAAAAAAATCTTAACAAGGATCTATATATAATGATAAAATAACATAAGAATTTCAAGTGAAAGAAGTGTCTCACTTTTACAAAAAAGAAAAATTTTAACATGGATATATATATAATGACAAAATAACATAAGAATTTCAAGTAAAGAAGTGTCTCACATTTAAAAAATAATAATAATAAATAAATAAATTACGAAAAAAAAATCTTAATATGAATCTATATATAATGGAAAAATAATATAAGAGTGTGTTTGATAGGCGAAGTTTTCCGTGGAAAATATTGTTTTCCACGTGATTTTCCAACTTTGCGCTGTTTGGTTGCCTAAGTTTTCCATGGAATTCATTTTTCCACTTGCCTCGAAATCCGGTATTTTCCTTGTTTTGGATGAATTCGTTTTCCCGGGGGAGGAGGTTTTATTTTCCATGGAAAATCTTATACCATTTTCATTACGTTTGATCCTTTTTGTTGTTGCTAATTGATTTATTTTTTTTTCTAAAAATTAACATTATTATTATTAAGTACAAACTTGTTAAAAAATGAAAAAAAAAATATATATTATAATAGCTAAATTTTACTTTATTTTCCATAGAAAATAGTGTCAATCAAATAACAAAAGTTGAAAAATTCTTCACTTTTTCTACCTAGAAAATTAAACCAATCAAACACATAAACTTTCAATTCCCAGGAATTTAATTCCCTAGAATTCAATTCCCTGGAATTCATTTTCTTTCCACCAAATTTCCACCCTCGCTATCAAACGCAGCCTAAGAACTTCAAGTGAAGAAAGTATCTCACATTTACACAAAAAAAAAAAAAAAAAAAAATTCAAAACGCGCGTTTTGGTCGTTTTTGAACTTTTTAACACAAAATATCCAAAACGCAATAAACTCGTTTTGAATTTTCTTTGTATTTTTTTTTTTTTTTTGGAAAATGCGTTTCTGAAAATGGGTAAAGTGAACGCGTTTTCGATATTTTCAAAGATCGAAAACTCAAAACAGATTGAAAATAGTAAAGAGAACGAGGCCTTTATTTTTGGAGAATATGGAGGGTAGATTGACTTTAAAAATCAAAAATTATATATTAAAAGTAAGATGTGTGTTGTAAATTGGGTACCGAAGAAAAATGAAATGAAAAAAATAGAAATTAAAAAGTACCGTGATTTAAAATGAATAGTAAGCTATCGGTCAATATTATACGATAGATGTGCTTGAGCTGCTGAGCAGATTTTAACGTCAAAATCGAAGGACTTGAGCAACGTTGCAGCAAGGCAAGGCAGAAGGGAAAATCCACATCCCACTGCCCTTGTTTTATTTGGTAGATATGGACAAAAATTAAACTCAAACAATTCATTTTATCAAATTTTATTTAAACTATAAAATAATTAATTTTTTAAAACAATCAACAGAGGTGTAAGTCTTTTTTTTTTTTTGGTCGTGTTAAATCAATCTTCTTTAGTTTCGATCAAAATTATTAGAGTAGTCATTGCTCTTTGGTTTGCAATGTATTATGGTACATAAATTTATATAAAATGACATACAATTGGACAATTTAGAGTCCCCTTCAACATAAATAGACATATAAACGAAAAATGGAGTAAGAGAATCAGATATCACATAAGGAGAAATGTTTGTTGTATATGGTATGCATGTACTGCCCCTGTACATGTAGTATTTTCCATAATATTAAGTTTACCCATTTAAAAATAAAAAATGATGATGATGAGGATGGTGTTGTTAACTCAATCACAAAAGCTTATTTGATCTTTTAAAGGGATTTGTACGAGGAAAATGCTTGTTGTACAGAAACATATACATACAGGCCTTCATCGTAGTAGTGATTTCATTGTTCAGTGCTACATTGATGTTTGTACCTATACAACAAGCATTTCTGTAATATTATTTACATCCACCTCAAAAAAAGTACGTTCTTTTAAACGGACAATTTTTTTTATGGACTTATATACCATCGGAAATAATGTTATTACTTTAAGTTGAATGTATTAAATTTGGCAAACAACGGTGGAATCATTATTGTTTTTAATTTATCATCCATTAACTTTGTCATTGGAGTGTAGTTATTATACCAATCTGAATCTCTCTCAATTAGAAAAAGACCACACAATTAAAAGTCGATGCCATACATAGAGACTTGTAATCTATTGAAAATAAATATTGTTATTATTTAGAATATTTAAGTTACGGTATAAAATAATCTTTATAATATATAAAAATAAGGTAGTTCATAAAAACAATTTCCCGCACATTATTCTATTTTTATAAATAGCAAGATCTCATAGAATTAAATAGTGTGAATACAAAATTGATGTATATCAAATGTGAATACAAAATCTGAATAAATGTGAACGCATTTATTGCATTATGTATATATATATATATATATATATATATATATATAATGGTTGAAATTTTTTTAATCAATTTTAATTTTATTATTAACATTAACACTGAATGTGTTAAATTAATATTTTTAGTTATTAGTATTAAAATTATCATTTAATTATTTTATTTATTTATTTGTTGTTCTTAATATTATAAATTATATGTATAGCCATCAATATAAAAATTGTGTTTTAATTATTAATTGTCAAATCATTTGTTATCTTTAATATTAAAAATCATATTTTCTGAAATATATTTGTAGTTGAAAAAATGCGCCGCTTATAAATAATTTATAGAAAAAGTTATTGAACGAAGACTAATATTGAATAATTAATGCTTTAGTTTCTTTTTAGTTAATAATATCAATAGAATGATTAATATTTTTAATCATTCTTAATTTTAATAAATTTTTAAAAATTATAGGGTATAAGATTATTTGTATAATTTCGTGATCTCCAACTTTAATCGGTTGTCGTATCATGATAATTGCGAGATTTTCAAATCATTATTTTAACTGTTTGACTTTGATTTTTTTAGAATTGTTTTTGTGAAATAGTGATTTTTTAGAATGTATAGTTAAAAAGTATGAGAAATTGTAAAATATAATTTTTTAAAGAATGTGTGATTGAAAATGAATATTCAAAAAAATTGATTCTTGAAAAATCAATTTCATATGAGTAAGTGATAAAATATTATGTCTTGTGGGTTAAACAACCTACCACTTTTATGAATCTAGATGCATAGATGATTTCTTGGTAAATAAAGTTAAATATATTTACAATGTACATTCGTTAAAATTTAATCAAAACTAATATTTCATGTTACTTAATTTGCTACATTTATTTAAATATATGACATCATCTGTTTAATTTGTAATATTAAAGTAAATATGAAATGAAATATTTGTTTAATAAATTTAAATATCAAATATTTTAATAAGATAGTTAGTACATATTTTAATAGTACTATTCGGATAGTGATAAATTATTTGTGATAATCTAGAAATTATATTTTGAAAAGATTAATTACATTAATAATTATTAAAATTGAATAATTATGCAAATGGTCATTGAATTTTTTTTTTTTTAAGTAGTAAGTTATTTAAGTTCATAAGTATTACAATTGAGGCAACTCGGTTAAAAAAAAAAAAAAAAAAAAAAACTGCCCCTATAATTTACATAAAAATATTTTAAAAAATCATACTTTTTAACAGCTCATTGTACCAAAATTTACTGTTACGAACTGTATTATTTGAAATAATGAGTCTCAAACAGGTGCTTAAATATACATTCTCCACTAAATCATTATTATTAAACTCATTTTGTAGATAATGATGGCTCAAATAAGGACTAAATATGTTCACAAAAGAAAAACGTAATATATAAAGAGAGAACACTTCCCAAAAAAGGTATTGACCAATTTTCCTGTCTAAAACACATTTTCTAAAATGGTAATTAGTAGTATTAATTCACTATTTATTATTCATTTTGGACAAAATTCAGATTTAAATTAATCCAAATGAATGTAAATTTTTAAATAGCTGCAATTTTCAGGTCCCGAGGTTTCTTGATTCGTCCTCCCCTCTTGAATAGCAATTACATTTTTTTTTAAATTAGTAAAAATAAAAAAATAAAATTTTGTAATGAAATAAGAACGTTCATCAATCTATTTTAAATGAAATCAATTACATCTTTTTTTTTTTTAAATTTGAAAATGAAAGATAATGAAATAAGAACGTTCATCAATCTATTTTTCCCTTTCTTTTCATTTTCGTTTTAATAAAATTCTAAGGTATATCACAGATATATCTATTTTTTCTACTTATTACAAATTCTATTTAAATGCAATTTTTCTTTTCCATTTGAAATTTTAAATCAATTCAAATTACAATATTTAAAGAAATTCCTGGAACGATGAACATACAAATCGTAAAAAAAATTAAAAAATAATAAAGGTATGTATAATGTATCTTTGTAATTAATTGTCTTTATTCATTTCTCATTTTTAATTAAATATTCATTTCATATGTTAAAATATAAATTTGATATATGTAGGTAACAAATGATCGTGCATCGCAGGAATGTAATACTAGTGTTATCTAATAGCAAAGTTACAATATCAATTTACAGAACGCTATTTCATGAGCTCAATTAAAGGTAAAATTATGAGACACGTTAATTTGCATCTCATTAAACGATGCTAATACAATTTATATTGATGTTGAAGCTTCAATAATACTAAATAATATTACTTTACGAGTAAAATATGTTTACTTCTCCTTTGGAAAAAAAATAAATAAATAAATTGGAATAATTCTTCTCCTTAAACTTACTATTCAAAATTTCAATTGGTACAATGACACAACAATACAACTTGCGATCATTCGGACATTTCCTTTTGGCTCTATTTTAACTTAAATATTCTAATCTTCAGCTTAGAGTCAAAGACTAATTCTAGATCTTTATCATACAACTTCTTTTTTGGGCATTAAATTAACGAGTACGCGTAGGGTCTGATTCAATAAATGCCAAGTTTTAATTAATATAACTTGTCATTTATTAAATAATAAATATATAACTCAAATAGGACCATAAATTAGAGGTATTTAGTGCTTTTTAATTTTTTTTTGAAATCGCTTTTTAAATATTTAATAATCCTTAATTCTTCAAATTATAATTTGACCTTTTTCCACGAGTTTTTCTGTTTTTTTTTCCCCCTTTTTGGGGGGTAATTTTTAAGGTGGGAGAATCCATAATTTTGCACTTCAATAATCAATATTTGAATTTAATTACAATATTTGATTATATTACTTGCTAGAAAACATTACTTTTGATCGTGACAATCAACTATGACTATACGGTCTATTATATTAATTATAAGTGTGTTCAATTTTGTTTAAAAAGATTTTTTCTTTTAAAATTTTGAATAGTAATTTTTAGGAGAATGTGTGGTTAGATAGTAGAGATTTTTTTCTTTTTTTTGGTAATATTATTTATTGATAAATGTTTGATTTAAAAGAAGATAGAGAAAATTATGATTTTCAAATAAAAAAAATCAAATCGTGAATTAAGTCTATTATTAAGCTTGTGTTCGGGTAATATGTTATAACATGTATTTATAATCATTTCAATTTTCAATGTCACTTTTTAACTACACACATTTTTTGAAATCATTTTTTAACCACAAATTTTACATCGAAAATACAAAACTAAAAATAACGAGGCTGCTCAGTTGTCGAACACATGCTAATTTTTTGACTCTTAGTCCTACCATATTGCAATCTTATTTTAATTAATTAGATTAGACAAAGAGACGATGAATAACATTTCCTAAAATTTGTATAGTTGGATAAAATCATAAAACTTTATGAAAAAATATTAGAATTTCATTTCGATCTATTTTGAGTTTACGGTCAATTGTTCACGAGATATTTTTTTCTTATTGGTACCACATTGACCCGATCACAAGAACATTATTGACATTGGGGCAGACCAACATATGGCCCATCGAAGTACGTGCTTCAGTAAAAATTAGATTTTTTTTTTAAATTTTTTTTGAACATAGTCATTATTTGATTCCCTGAAATTATATTGGATTATTGTTAATTTATTTGCTCTATGTCTTTGTCTATTAGAAATGGAGATTTAGATTTTGGTGAATTGAGATTTTGGAGTTTGGAATATTGAGAATTTGAGATTTGAGAAATTATTTTTTTATTTGAATTTTTATTTGTTTGAGAATTTGAGATTTTAGGACTAATATGTGTTTACAATTATTTATTTGTTTGTTTGTATCAGTTATGGAAAAATATTTTAAGCGTAAATACACTTTTTCTTCTGATGAGAAAAGTAATGAAAATGAAGTTAGAGATGAAAAGGTTGAGAACTTGGTAAAGAAACTGATGTTTAATGTTTAAATTGAAGATATATTTCAACGTCAGGAATAATGTTGAAGATGTTAAGAGTGACATCCTTAAATTTGATGAAGCAAATATTGAGAAGAATGTACTTAATATCGACAATGATGTGATTATGGAACGTTATTAAAGTATGAAAAGCGTAAAGAACAATTGTAATAAAATTTCAAATATTTTTTCATTTTTCGATGTTCTTCCTAAAATAAAAATTCGGGGAGCAATCCAAATACAAGTCATCGGCAAAAACACAAATTCATTTGTGCTTAGTGCTAAAAAATAGTTTACGTCCGCGAGATGTCCAGGCACCAAAATAACCCAGCAAACACACATGTAACGACACAAATGTGCCCAGAATAATGGATGGCCATCAACATCCAATCTGAATACAATGTTAGTGGCTATGGGCAAGCCTATATTCATTACATTTGTGACTTGTACGTATTATCAAAAATCGAAACCTTGATATTCCTATATTATTTTAGCATTTACACAACCTATTTTGAACTAGACAAACTGATTGTTGAATAATTATTAATTTTGGATTGGATTGGATTGGATTGGATGGTCCAATCAATAAATTGCTAATCGGATTATGGTCATGTTGAGCAATATTGAGCATTTTATTCGCTAAAAATTAGTGAGATCTCCACACTATTGGTTTTTTAAAAAAAAATGTTCACAAACAAAAATTATAATATTTTCGAGATAAAATATGTGATTAAAAAAATGATTTTAAGAAATATATAATTAAAAAGTGGTTTAAAAAATGTACTATTTATAAATTTATTTATAAAGAATTTATCAAACAGGGGCAAAATATATTCATTGACTGATTTGCGAAATGAATTTGCTAAAAATCGTTAAGTATGAAATAAATGTTGGGGGAAAAATTAGAGAATTAAACCAAACGAAACCAAACCGAAGGCCTGTGGTTACACGGTTTTCTTAAAACGAATTTGTAGTCTCATTAGGGTGCAAAAGGTTTTGATCAATGTTCAATTCCCAGTATACAATCGATTATCGGTTTACGCTGCACAACATTAACCACCTACAAACTAGTTGTATTTATCTATCAAAGAACTTAGCAAATGAGGAAAATGAAGAACCTTAAAACTGTTGAAAGGGAGAAGAAGAGATGAAAATGTTTTCAACTTTTCACCGTTTGTTTGTGAACGAAGTCGAAACCTCTATTTATAACCAAGAGGTTTCCATCTCATTAATTGGAATTGAATTGATCAGGTTCAATTACAATTAAATGGGCAGTTTTTCACAAATAAATATAGCAATTAATTTTCATTAAAAAAAAAAAACGATCTTGTCTCCCTCTCTTCCCAAACATCTCTTGAAGGCTTTCCATTATGTCATAAGTGGAGCTAAAGTGGTCAAGTTTCTACTGCAATACATTATTCATAGATGCCTTAATGTAGCAACATGTCATCTTATCAACTTTTACCCACTTACCTTAATTGTCCCTTTGGGATTTAGGAGAGTTAGTAGCAGGTTTTTCAGGACATTCCTCATTGAGTAAAAATTCAATGTTATTAGCATTAAGTACGATCATTAAGTATTGTATCCAATCATGATAGCTATCTACGTTTAGCGTGTTTTCTTTCAGTACTGTCGATAATGGATTGAGAGACATTTTTGTAACTGAAAATAAATAAGCAATCATTAAATATAAGTTGTAACTATGATTTAGTGTATGATGTATGAATGTACAAGTAGTACCCGTTTAAACTACAAAAAACACTACAATGACTTAATTTGATTAACCACTGCCCTCGCTTTAGGTAAGGTCACATCGATCTCTCAACTAAGCTGAAAAAACTAATTTCACTTATTTTTATTGTTACCCGGGTACCAAGTACCTTAACATAAAAATTCACAACGTTTCTTTTGGTCATCAACTTTAAATGGAAGAGCCTATTTTGGAGGTTACTAGTAAGGCGATCTTAAGTATATAACCTCTGTCCAGATTCACAAATGTATCTAGATTCTAAAATATTGTCATCTTTAGGATGATCGAATATTTTAATCAATATTTGTGCAAATCCTCCAATTAGGAATACATTCCTAAAATAAAATACCCACACCTTCCTTTAGGGAGGTCAAACAATGAAGTCGACTCGAGGTAAGGTAGTTTTATTTTAGATGTATCGACACGGGGAGACCGAAGGTCACAAACCCGCTCTCACTTAATATTTTTATTTTAAAAAATAGGTTTTGTCTTTTAAAATAATTATCAACCATTATTTAAACATATTAAAAAAAGGATTTAATTATTTAAAACTCCCTTTTCTTAATCAAAAGGATTTTGATAAAATGGCGTACCTCGTGAATGCATGAAACATATAGAATCCTTGGGCGATGTTAATAATTCACATCTATATGAATAATATATGACGTTCATTCAAATATAGCATCCATAAAGCGATAAATAAATTAAAGCATACAATCAATTTGTTTTTGGCCAGACTCAAAGATTGAAAAAAAAAAAAAAACTAAATTGCAACTTTGGGTTCAAGCAAGAATAATTTAATTTTCTTCATCTTCATCACTTGGTCATGTTGGGCTCCCGCTACATCTGATCCTTGATCTGTGCAAGTAGGCCAAATAGTCTCCAACAAATTTATTAGGTCAAGCCCATGTGTTTATGTAACCCAATATATCCAGATATTGAGCCCCCATGTTTCATCGAAATGGACTAAACAAATTTGGCCCAAATCATACATGGTATGGGACACAAAAATTGGGCCTGGACGAAAAAAGAGATGGGGCAACGCGTTGCCTCAATAGCACCCCAAAGGGTGCTGCCCAACAGCGCCCACTGCGGCCTTCACCGAAGGCAGGGTGGCAGGGCGCTGCCCCGTCTGCTCCATCTTGTACCTTTTTTATTACAGAAATAAAAATTGAATCTATACATAATATTACAGTTGGTCCTCTATCCTATAATTCGGGATTTACAATTGATCTATTGCAGACTAGGAAAAAAAAATACAAGAATAAATCATTGGCCATAAACAATCAATAAACCCTAGTACCATTCATCTAAATAAATTCATCATGACATTTAAACATTCATATAAACGTCTATGAATCCTAAATATCGCCCAACTATAAATCATACATTCTTTAAAGATTGAATTCAAATTATTATTTAATTAAATATCTAGCCAGAATCTGATACCAATTGTTGGAAATCGATTCCAAGAAAGTGTTCAAATAAAAAAAAAAAAGATTTCTTTGAAAAACAAGAAAGCCCTGGAATTTAATTAATTACTAATTTAATTAAAAACTACCTTTTAAGATGCACAGCAGAGTTACCTTCCAGTAGATAATATGAACTTCAATCTTTAGAATAATTATTTCAACTTCAAACCCTTGAATCTTCCCCAATATTTCTTCAAGAACAAGATTACATTGATGCGTGGACGCCAAAGCATCAAGAACACAAGAATATAATATTACCCAAGTAGAATAAAAATTCTCACTCTAATATTTAATTAGGGAATAACCAAAAACAAGAATGTGGAATAATTCTTGGTTATCCCTCAAATGTATATATAGGGGAAGAGTTTTAACTCCTCTCCTATTCCTTGTAGGATTAGAGTTTCATATTTTTCATACAAGTAGCTCCATCATTATCCCCATTTTATTAGTGTAATCCAATAACTATTCAATTCTTTACAAGCTAGTCCTTCAATTCTTATTTAGGCCAATTGAGGGGACCCAATTGAATTTATAAAATAATCATAGATGCAATATATATTTATTTCCCACAGTCATTTATCCTCTTGGCTTATCAATCTAATAGTTTGTCCCTGTTTGAGATCGATAATTAATTAGGCATACAATTAACTGTTAGCCCAAGAGTAAACTAACCAAGAGGGGGGTGAATTGATTTATAAAACTTTTTCGATAAATAATCTCAAACTTAAAAATCAATGTGTACAAGTATGAGCACTTAGTGTTGTAAGTAACTTAACTATCAATGTAGTGTGCTATAAATGTGTAAACTTAATTGATAAAGCAAGTATAGCACTTAGATATAGTATTGCACAATATAAATTGATAGAATAGAGTAAGTGCAATGTAAGTAAGTAAAAGGGATAAGAGAATGCAAACGCGATTTATGGAGGTTCAATCAACCAACGTGATCTACGTCCCCCGTTACCGAGCTCTCCGTCACGAGCAAGGCCAAATCCACTATATTGGTAACTTACAACAAGGAGTACCAAATCCTTAGGCGACTTACAACAAGGAGCACCTACCCTTAACCAACAAATCGAGTTTTCACAGGGCTCTCGAAACCACAAGATATAATGAATTGAATTTACAATTGAAATAACTCTCTTGACAAATGATATACTCAAATTAAGTACCGACAGAGTTAGGCTAACACTTCAATAGATAGCAATGAATTAAACTCGAGTGTTAGAGAAAAACTTTGATGCAAATGATAATGAAAAGTTCAATGCAATCAAACAAAGTTTTTTAAATAATCTCTTGTTAAAATATTGAATCAAATTAAGTACCAAGAGATGCCACACTTGAATAATTAACAATGAGTTAAGCTCAAAGTGTTTAGGCAATGGAACTTTGATGAATCAAATGATAATGAAAAATGTAGCACAAATAATCAAAGTTCCTTAATTGGAATTTCTCTCTTTTAAAAGATTAAAACAAGTTTAGAACAAAGAGAGACTTACACTTCAATTCCAATATAGTGTGAAGACGTTGAAGAAGTTTAAACAATATAAAACCAAGAATCTTCACAAAACTTTCTTCCAAAAACTTTGATGAATTTGATAAAACAAAGTTTAAATCAATCAAATTTTTATAATAATAATAGATGAATATAAACCAAGTAAGAACAATGAATTTTCACAAGAAAGTTTCTATAAAATCTTTTCTATGTTGTTGAAAATGAATGTACATGAGATGGCTATTTATAGATCAAGGATTCAAGTTCAGCAACTTTCGGTTGACCAATTCTGGAGTTTCGGTCGACCGAAACATGCATATAGCCGTTACAGATTTTCAACCGTTGAACTTTCGACTGACCAATTTCGATTGACCGAAAGTTGACTTTCGGTTGACCGAAAATTGACTTTCGGTTGACCGAAAATTGACTTTTGAAAAACATGAAAATTTAGGATTTTTAGGTTTCTAACTTGTTTTTCAAAGTGGTTTAACATAGTATAATCATGATTTAAGATCAAATAACATATGAAAAGCAATATTAACTTAGATAAAAATATTTTATGCAAGTGATGAATTTTCAAGTAAGTTTCTTGATGCATAAAAATCATTTTCGAGCTCGTTGAATGTCATCGCTAAATATTGAGAGTGTTATACCTTTACATAAGTTAAATCAACTCTTGAACTTGAACTCTAATCTTGTATGCTTGAATTCTTGATCTTCATGTCATGCTTTTCAACTTCAATTTTGATCTTTGAATATCTTCAATTCTTTCATGATCTTCTTTGCGTCTCATGTGCTTGATCACATAATTTTGATTTATATCATTGAGAGACGATTTGAACATAGAGTGCTTTGAATATTTATCATTACATGAAACACTTGAAGCACACTTGTTAATAACACAATATATTCTTGTTTGTTATGATCAAAACAATAAGGTTAAGTTAGCCATAGGTCAACATTAACTGTTTCACCTAATTAATTATTCACTTTGCTTAAATCAATATTTTTATTGCTATGATTTCTATTTAACATCGAATGCTAAATATTAAGCTTAGATTCCTGAAATCATACTTGCATTTAGAATATTTAAGCGATCTCCTTAACTCCACAATTAGAGCAACTGTTTCCTCTTGCAATACGTCATTTATTAATTCACTTTCCTTCGGTTCCCAATATACAAAGTTATTGATCATATAAATGATTGATCTCACTTATAATATATCAAAGTCCCTAAGGATTGTTACATAATAAATATCATCCAAGATAGATTATGACAATCCATATGATAGTCATGTGAAATCTCAATTATTAAGCACAATCATTCTAGAGAATTAATTTCACGGTGGTCCAGTCCAATATACTATCCTGAAGTATATCAATGTTATTACTCACGACTTAAATAGTCGCAACGATTAAGATAAATTACATATTCTTATTAATGAGAGTAATAATCAAATGAACTTCAATAAAATAAAGTTCCCATCTTTATTCAAGGTTCAGGATTAAATTATTCTCGATTAAAATATAATATTAATCTTCTCTAATTCAAAAGTACTAATATTATATTGTCTTTAAAACAATCGAAGGCCCTTCGTTACAGCTTACATATAATAATGAATTGTAAATTTAAATAAACCTAAAATATTATATCAAATATAAAAATAATCGTTTATTATATTTCAATAAATTCCTAACACTTTTGGGTACAAATCCCAACATGGAGTACCGGCAGATTGACATAAATAATGCTTTCCTAAATGGTGAGCTGGAAGAGGCAGTATACATGCATCAAACATATGGACTCATAGATCAAACAAAACCATCTTATGTCTGCAAATTACAGAAGGCTCTATATGGACTAAAACAGGTACCAAGAGCCTAGTATGACAAGTTAAAGGCAACCTTAAAAAATGGAGTTTTATACAGTCTAAGGCAGATACATACCTCTTTTTCTATCAGAAAGAGAAATACATTGTGTTTGCTCTTATCTATGTCGATAATATAGTAATGACAAGAAACAATGACACGTTGATGTAAAGGTTTATAGTTAAACTAGATAAAAACTTTTCCTTAAAGGATATGAGAGATCGACATTACTTTCTGGGTATTCAAATATTTAGACATAGTGGAGATCTTCATCTAACTTAGACCAAGCATATAACATAAATGCTAAGGAGATTTAATTTTCAAAATCTGAAGTCCTGCTTTACACCTTGTGCTAAGGGAAAAACTTCGTCAAAAAATGAGGGTGAAGTGTTGAAGTTTACTTCGGTTTTTAGAAGTGTAGTGGAAAGTTTGCAGTATCTTTCACACTCTAGACTAGACATAGCTTTTACTTTGAATAAGTTAAGTCAGTTCCTTCAATCTCTAACACCAATTCATTGGAAAGCCTTAGAGAGAGTCTTAATATATTTGAAAGGATAAATAGACCAGGGACCGTGGATTAAAAGAAGTAACACTTTGGAGCTTAGTAGATACTCAGATGCAGACAGGGCGTCATGTCTAGATGATAGAAGATCAGCTGCAGCCTATTGTATCTACTTGGGGGGATAGTTTATTTGCTTGGTGTCCAAAGAAGCAACACGTTGTTGCAAGATCAAGCTTAGAATCTGAATATAGGGCTCTAGCCTTGGTTGCTGCAGAAATAATTGAATACAAAATTTGTTTAAGGAACTTTATCTGCCACAAATTTCAGTCCCTACTCCATGGTGTGATAACATGTTTGTAGATGCCTTGTCTCCAATCTGAACTTGTTCTTCGATACATTCCAACTGCAGATCGGATTGTAGCCCTCATGACTTTCTCTCACTTAAGATTTGAAATTTCGAAGAGCAAACTCGGAGTTACCAAAGTGCACTCCAGTTTGAAGGGAGGTGTTATAGATAAAGGATAAAGTCGACAAAATTTGCATGAATCGAGATATATCCCCATATATCCACTCTTATCCCCATTTATGGGGATATTGCATTTTTCCTCTTTCATCATTCTTCAACCGTGAGCTGTGGCATGTTTCCCACACACTCTCTACTTCTTTCCTTAATTCATGGGTTGCCCTTGATCTATTTTGTATACGTGTATAGTATGGATCTACTTTTAGAATATTATTTGATAGATTTCATGGCTCTATTTATAGATGCGTTTTGTAATTCTGTTTGTAAGTAATTATAATACAAAACTTTCACATTTGTTATATCCTTCAAACCTCAACCAACCAGAACATGAAAGCTTCTACCTTTAAAACGAACCAAGGAAGAGGAGCAAGTTGGTCAACCTAAGGTGTTTTTCCATATTGTGAAAGATATTGATAAGAGATGAAGCCCTAAGAGGGTTAATGCTTTGCTTTGGAATAATATATTTGAAAATAAATAAATACATGCTATATAAATTTGTTAAGTTAGAAATGTTTGTATTTGAACTAATATATTTTCAAAATAAATAAATAAAATCATTGAAGTTTTACTTCCTAATATATCAATAAATGAGTAAGTTCTTCAACGTTGCATGGATTACCGCCTTGGTTTGTAACACTTGCATGGATTAATTTGCTTCCTCCACGTTCTATAACCATCGCCCACGTCCTTGTAACATCCGCTTGCCACGTTGCTCTAAGTAACTTCCACAATTCGTCACTTCAACTGCCACCTTCGTCAACAACTGGCTATGTGATCATAAGATAAGTGTCAAAACTGCTTCTACTTGCTTAGTCGCCCAACTGCTCCATCGCTCACCCAGTCGCCCAAATATCCTAGCTGCCACACAATCGCCCAGTCATCCAATTTCTTGCCTATAATGAGCCCTTAACGTTGGGCCTCTTTTGGTTTGGGCTAAGGCTTAGGCCTCTTGCATTTTTGGTATTTTTTGGGTGTCAACAATTACCCCCCAATATAAAGAAATTAATGTTCATCCATTAATTTTATGCCATATTAATCATTTCGATGTGTCATTTTTCCCAGAAATTCTCAGCATTTCAATCTTCTTCCGTCTTTTCCAACATTGACCATTCAGATTATGCCTTTATGCCTTCTTTTTCTCGCATAAAGAGGTGAACTCTTTCCCTATAAAAAGGAGATTTGGTTGCAGATACGTCTCTTATCCCTTTCTTCCAGTCTTGTACGCCACTGCTATCATGTATATCCCCCCATTTTTGACAAGTCTTTTGTTCCCATTTCTCTCGAATATGAACCATCTAACTTTCCTTTCCCACGATCTGCTCTAAACATACCTTTGGTATGGGAGATATAGGAAATTGTTTCTTGGCCGTGGAGGCTCCCTTCGGCGCCTCTCTCCCTTGTGATTTCTTCCAGCGGATGCATCTGAGAAGACGAGGATGGAAGCTTCACAAAGGTTGAAATGGGGGAGGGGGAAAGACCTACCAGGCGGGTCATTCTTGTTCAAGTGCATGTCACCGTTGTTGGGGTGACGAAGATCAGTATGTAATAGAGACGTCCTCTGTAATAGTTGATAGGTAGTCTTCATTCTGTAGTAGTTAATAGGCAGTTTTTGTTTCCCTATTGTTGCTGAGTGAGATCTTGTTGGCTCCTTTTGTGTTGCGAATGTACATAACTTTTTTGAATAAAAGAAACAATCTTTGTTATAGACGCATCTTATTTTCATTTTCCTTTTTTCTTGCTTGTGCGATAATTGCGTGCCTTCCACAACGAAATACAATGCGTTTATATTTGTTCGTTCTCCCATATGGAAGGAACATATTTCTTCAAGTATTTTCCATTGATGGATCTTATATGTTTCGTGTTATCTAGATCCTCCAAATGATAAGCTCCGTTGGACAACACACTGCTTACTCTGAACGGTCCTTCCCAATTAGGCGAACATTTCCCATATTTAGGATTTTTACTTTCTAAGGGGAGAATGGTTTTCCAGACCAAATCGCCCACACTAAATAACTTGGCTATCACTCCGTTGTTGTAATATTTAGCTACTTTTTGCTTCTGAACTTGAAATCTATCAAGGACGTCCAACTTTAATTCGTCCAGTTCTAAAAGATTCTGAACCATCAATTCTGCATAGTCGCTTTTGCATAGATGGTTCTGTAAACCTGTTCGAATTGATTGCACGTTGATCTCCATAGGTAGTACTGATTCTTGTCCATAGGTTAGTTGAAATGGAGTTACACCTGTACTTGTTAGTGGAGACGCCCTATAAGCCCACAAGGCATTGTTCAAACATTCGTGCCGATTCCTGACATTTTTGCCCAACATTTTTCGCACAATACTGATAAGTGTTATATTAACGTTTATTTTATGCACTTATATCCTTGAATATGTCATAATGTGATTCTATCTAAGTATTATTAATGCATTTTATGTTTTATATTGTATAGGATCATAAAAGAAGAGAAAAGAAGAAAAAAGGACCAAAATGCAATCAAAACTGAAGATTGGGGACTTAGGTGCAAATTTGGTTACGGCCGTTAGGTAACACATTCACGGCCGTAAGAGTATGTTGAATCAGAAAAAAAATAAGCAGAAAAGAGTTTACGGCCGTAAAACATATCCTTACGTCCGTAACCTTCAAATGGTGAAAAATATGCAGAGACACAATTACGGCCGTAAATGGGTATGTTATGGCCGTAACCTCAATTTAAGGAAAATATGCAGAAACCGTGTTACGGCCGTAAAAGAAATGTCACGGCCGTAACTTTTCAGTCAAAAATTTCAATATTTTAATTCTCTCCGTAATCTTGGGATTTCTTGAGCCCAAAGCTAGGGCACGAAATTGAGGCTATAAAAAGGGAATGTCATGACAAGAAAAGCATGAAATAATTATTAAAAGAGGAGTGGCTTGCTTGGAGCGTGGAAGAGAAATAAATCCGGAGAAGAAGATGAATGAGATGCAAAATTCTGGGCTTTTCACCATGACTATGCGCGGCTAAGCTTCCATACCTAGTTCGAAGGGGAAGTTCTATTTCATATCAATTTGTTTATTGCTTTTCCAAACTAGTAACATAGTTCTAAATTCTTTACTTTGATTTGTTGGATTCTTATGCGTTTTTAATTCAATCAATGCAATTCTTTATTTGATTAAGGCCTTATCATTTAATTTGTTGTATTGAGATTTGCTATTTTGAATGATTGGATCCGTAATTGTCTTGTTGTTCAAATCATAGTAGCAAGTGGAAATTTAATAATTTTCATAGAGAATTTCAACTTAGGTTAATTGTCACGAGCTTGTGTGATTGATAATCTAATTCACCCTAATTCTTCTCAACCATTATATAGTTGTTGTCTTAAATCTAAAGAGCTTGTTTTAGGTTATTCAATGGCTAATGTTTGATTAGAGAGCTTATTCTAATTAAATGCAACTAAGGGAGAATAGGAATAGTTAGAGCTTGTTAACTATTTACGGGTGATAAATCAAAGAAGAAATTGAACTCGCGTTACTTAGAAAGTGATAATATTGTGATAGAATACAACTGAACCTGAGAACTAGGACTCGTCAACATTTGATATTTATTCCAACCATTTTAATTGCTTTATTTTATTAGTTAAATCATTTACATACAACTCAAAACAAAACCCCCATTTACGATTCCAATTGACATGACACTAAGTTAGTTCTCGTTCCTTGTGGGATCGACCCTTGCTTCCATTGGAGGACTCTGCTTGCCCGTTAGACTGAGCGTAATAAGGCGTAGAATTGACTAGCTTGACACCAAATTCGTCCAAGAACTCCTTTACTAGATTTCCATTCAATGAGGTTTCATGGTCTACCATTATGGTTTGTGGCACCCCGAACCTGTAAATAATGTGGTCAAGAATGATTTCTATGACTTTCTTTTGGGAAATCTCTTTCAAAGGGACAACCTCTACCCATTTAGTAAAGAAGTTCGTTGCTACAATGATGAACATGTGTTGTTTGGACGATGGGGGATAAATTTTCCCTATTAAATCAATAGCCCAGCCTTTAAATGGCTAAGGTTTAATAATAGGCGCTATTTCCCTGGCTGGCACTCTTTGGATTGGTCTGTGTCTCTGACACGCTAAGCAACTTTTTGCATATTGTATGCACGATTCTCCCATTTTGGGCCAAAAGTACCCACTCCTAATAATCAACCATCTCATTTTTTGGCCTGCTTGATGGGCCCCACATATCCCTTCATGGACTTCTGCCATAATGGTCTTAGCCTCGCTCAAACTTATGTACTTTAATAGCACCCCATCTGAACGTTTCTTGTATATTTGTTCGTCTATGAGGACATAATTCAATGCACGCAGTTTCATTTTTCTGTCGTTTCTTTCACCAGGTTCTTCCAAAAATTTCTTTATTTCTTCTCTCCAATCCATCGCGTCCCCGATTTGTATACAATGAATACCGCTTTCCTTTATCCTCCTTTGTATGGCGGGCAAGATTATTCCGTACTCACAAGTTGTTGCATTCACCACCTTTGAATAACCCGAAGTGACTTGGGCTAATTCGTTTGCTACATCGTTGTAAATTATGCTTATGTATTGAAGCTCCACTTGATCAAATTCCTCCAAAAGCTCTTGGGAGAGCTCATGTTGCTTTATCACAGATTTGCTCTGGCACTTGAAATCGCCCGTTAATTGGTATATTACCAACTGAGAATCTCCCCTGATAATCACATTCTTCACTTCAGCTCTACTAACAGTTCTAGCCTCGTGATCAATGCTTCGTACTCGACTTGATTGTTAGTACATGCTCTTTCCAAGGTGAGAGCATACTTGTAACAGACTCCCATGGGATTTATTAAAACTATACCAACCCCCGCGCCCTGGTAAGTTTTTGATCCATCAAAATATAAAACCCGGGGCTTCGTTTCGAGCGAATCCACTTCTAAATTAACCTCCTTAGGAATGTACAAACATGGATGATCAGCCAAAAAGTTGGCTAAAGCTTGATTTTTAATTTCCTTTTGAGGTACGTGTTGTATTTCAAATTCAGAAAGGGCCAATGTCCAAAGGCCAATTCTTTGATGTAAAACAGGGCGAGAAAAAAAATACTTGACTATATTTACTTTAGATATCAAACACATGGTTACAGGTCGTAAATAGGCCCTTAGTTTAGTACACATGAAATATAGAGCGAGACAGTTTTTCTACAGGTGAATAATTACATTCACACTTCGTCAACTGTCTGCTTAAGTAGTAAATCGCTCTCTCCTCACCCAGTTGGTCTTCTTGCGCGACCATTCCGGCTATAGATCCTTGCTCCGCCGATATATAGACTTTCATTGGCTTCCCATGAATTGGTGACATCAGCATAGGCGGATTTGATAAGTATACCTTTAGGCTGTCGAAAGCCATTTGGTGTTCTTCCCACGGACAAATTCGTCTTGATTTTTCAACTTTAAAAGAGGTGAAAAAACTTTCGTTCGCCCTGCACAATTAGAAATAAAACACCTTAAGAAATTTACTTGACCTAGGATCCTTTGCAATTCTTTTTTATTAGCAGGCGGTTTTGTTTCTAGAATGGCTCTAGCTTTATTTTTGTCGAGTTCGATCCCCCTCTTGTGTACCAGAAAACCAAGGAAGTTTCCTGAATTAACACCAAAGGGTTTGACTTCTACTTGTACTGCCTCATTCGTTTAAATGAACGCCTTAGTTGTTGAAAATGGTCTTTTTCTTTCATTGACTTTACCACAATATCATCTACATATACTTCAATAAATTCCCCAATCATGTCATGAAAAATTAAATTGATAGCCCTTTGATAAGTGGCCCCAGCATTTTTTAGGCCGAAGGGCATGACTACCCACTCAAAACATCCCAAGGTCCTTGGGCATCTAAATACCATTTTATGCACGTCTTCGTTAACTATGTAAATTTGGTTGTATACAGAATACCCATCCATGAAAGAATACATGACATGCCCTGCAGTTGAATCTACTAAAGAATCCACCGTTGGCATATGATACTCATCTTTAGGCGTGGCTAAATTTAGATTCCTGAAATTTATGCACACCCTACTGCTACCGTTCTTTTTAGACACGGGCACAATATTAGATAACCATTCTACATACCTGGCCGTCCTAATAAAACCATCCTTTAAAAGACGTTCTATTTCCTTTTTTTACTTTAGGTAATACATTAGGGGCAAACGCCTAGGTGGCTGCTTATGTGGCTTAAAACTATGCTTAGTTGGCAGTCTGTATTCCACCAAATTCCTATCTAAACCAGGCACGTGTTCATATTTCCAAGCAAAACAATCTCTGTATTCTTTTAATAAGGCAATCAATTCATCACTTACCTCCCTACTGAGTGTTTGACTGATGAATGTTGGGCGTTCTTCCCCTTCGTCGCCGATGTTCACTTTTACAAGAGGGTCTTGCGCCTGAGCGTGCCCCTGTTTGGATATCCCTATTGCTTCATCGTCCAGGCTTTTTGCGAGCAACTCTTTCTCCAAACAATCCACCTTGTAGATCTTTCTATTAGCATTCTACTCCAACTAAAAAATGGCCAACTTGCACTTGAACGTTGCCAATGCTGCTGCCTCTTTTATCTTTTTAGCGTTTTCTTCAGACTTATTATTGAAAGCCATTGGTCTGGCTTTTAAGGCCCGAATATCGGCCACATCCCCTCTTCGCTGATTGCTTGTCATGATTCCTCAATCACTTTTACGCCAATGACTGGCTTCTCAAGGGCCACTATATTTGGCCTCATCTGGTTGAACATCTCTGTTAGGGCATCAATCGAGAATGGCTCTTCGCTTAGTGTGACGACTTGAATTTCTTCTCCCTCTTGCACTACTCTAACAGGCCCATAATTCCCCTCGTACATGAATCTTCCTATAGAGTTCGCTTCCGCCATGAATGGTCTATGATCTGCCTGTATCACTTCTGCTTCTCCTTTATCATTCCAGAATACTAAACACTGGTGGAGCGATGAAGGTATGTACCGGCTCCCATGGATCCAATCTCTCCCTAGAAGTACGTTATAGCTTGTAGGACCATCTATCACGAAGAAAACTGTGGTCCTTGTGGTAGTTCCCACAGTGACGTCCAATGACATCACTCCTTTGGCCGACGTTACCCCCCATTGAAGCTTGTGAGGATAACTTCCGTTGGGATCATATCATCCTCCTTTTTTGCGAGTCTTCTCATTATTCTGGACGGGATGATATTTATAGCGGCCCCGTTGTCTATAAGAACCTTTGACACTGGAATTCCATTAATATGGGCCTTCACATACACTACAGTGGCCTCAGATGCCTGGTTAGTTTCGTGGAGGGTTTCCTAAAGATAACATTTTCCTCTGCATCAATCTCTACCTCCTGGCCGTCTTCCTTTATTTCGACTCTTTTCTTCACTTCGGCTTGCAATACTTCTTGTCCCCCACTCTGATCTCTCGACTCTTCATTTGTAAACCATCCAGTAGGAGGAGGAAGTATCCTGGGAGGTGACCCATACTTCTCAACCCGTGGTACTCTCATTTTCCTTTTGGGCATTCCATACAGTACGTAAAAATAGAACGCTCGCCCAGAGGGCTCGCCCAATAGATCCACTTCACGCATGGCTTCTTGATACAACTGCTTTAGAAACACATAGCGTGACACCCCTCTTTGGTTCCTTCGACGGACTTACTCACTTTGTCCTTGCATCTATCACATAAGACACCCCTGTCTCCTTGGTATTATTTTCCCTTGAGTCGTTCAAACACTTTGGGACGTTGTTGTTCATCTTCTACTCTATCATCAATCACCAGTTTGAACTTTGGAAATTTCTGGGCAAAATCAGTTGCCATCATGTTCACTCCAAGAGGTTGTGGGAAGGGGTTCTCGTCCACCTCCATCTTTTTCTTAGGCTCAAGGATGATCCTCCCCGACTCGATGGCTTCCTGCAACACGTACCGGAAAACTAAACAATTGTTAGTTGTATGAGACTATGCATTATGCCATTTACAGTATTTTTTGCCCTTAGTTTGTTCAGGGTTTGGCAACTTATGTTTATCGCTCGACTTGATTTGCTTCTCCTTATATAACTTGTCGAATATAAGGTCCGCCTTACTAACGTCGAATGAAAATATCTTAGCCTTCTTATTTTTCTCTTCTACAGACTCGTCTTTTACTATCGCACCAGATTTTGCTGCCAGGGGACAAGCATATGGGTCCCCTTTGACTAGCTCGGCCAAGCACACTTCGGCCTGGTCAACGTATCCGTCACCTATTGTGTGTATATCAAAATTTGGGTCTCTATAAAAGGTCCCTTTACTAGAATTTTTCATTTGCTCTTCTTCTCTCAGGAGACGCTCATATCTTATTACATTAGCGCTCAATTGAAATAGGTTAGGGAACTCCCTATCCTGGAGTTTTTTCTTGAGGTCAAAACTTAGGCAACTCTGAGCGATTCTAACGAATTCTTTTTCCGGCAGGGGTACAAAGCATTTACTCCTGGCCATTTTGAACCGTTGGAGAAAGCTTTTTGCCCACTCAGTAGGCATTTGCCTTAGATTGGCCAAATCGGCCAGAGTCACCTCGGACTCCGTTTTATAGAACTGGGCATGGAACAGTTGTTCTAATTGTTGCCATGTTTGCACAGAATTCCCTGGCAGGTTAATGAACCAAGAGAAAGCCATCCCTGTTAAGGAACTTGGGAAAAGCCTCATCTTATGATAATCGGTAACTTCACCACACTGCAACGTGAATCACCCTATGTGTTCTAGCGTGGAGACCTCCCCCAAACCAGTGAATAAAGAGAATTATGGCACCTTGTAACCCCTAGGCCACGGATAAGCTTGATCCACCCAATCTGGGTATGGCTTAGTGTAAGTCGGCCTAACATAAGGACACATCCCCACTGCCATTTGATCTCGCACCATCTCAGCAACTTGATCCTTTAACAAGGCATTGGGATCATAAGGGAATCCTATAGGTTGACTTCCCCCTGGTGGTGCTTGTGGCCTGACATTTGGCAAAGGATTTGGTAAAGGAGTTGGAGCGTAATTACCATTGGTGAAGTTGTTTTTATTGTTCCCTCCATCGTTAAAATGTGGAACATTTTGTCCATTATTTTTGACACTATTCCGAGGTACTGGGTTACTCCCCAAGTTCGGAACTGGGTCACCCCCCAAATTCGAAGTTGGGTTACCCCCCAAGTTTGAAGTTGGGTTACCCCCCAAGTTAGGCACTGGATTACTCCCCAAGTCTGAAGTTGGGTTACCCCCAGGTTTGGCACTGGATTCCCCCCAAGTTTGAAGTGGACTGCCCAAAAAGTCATTCTATCCCCTGATTTGGACTTGAGGTTGGGGAACTATGTCCTACAATCGTCCTGGATTGAAAATGATGTCCTATATTTGGGAAGGTTGATTGAACAACTTGGCCTGTCAACTTATTTATATTATCATGCAACATTTTTAGTTTTTTGGCCACATTATCGAATTGTTCTCTCTCTTTGAATAAACTTTTCCATATTATGGACATATTGTAGATTCACCTGTTCAACCACGTCTTGAGTGAGTTCACCGAATAGCGCGCGCATGGTTGGAGGATTCAAATCTGTCATGGGTTCATAACAGCCATGACTCTCTCCCTCTTTTCCTGGAGGACTTTGTTCCTCCTCATATCTTTCGATTATAGACGGGAGATGATGGCTTGCTGTTTCCTTGTCGGAATTCTTGTGAGACGTGATGGTTCACTTCGTATCTTCAAAAACACACCAAATTGTCCCACTAGGAGTGCCAAACTGTTTCGAGCGGAAGTTACCTCGCTAAATATTACCAAAGGGGGATCAGACAAAAATGTGTAAGGAACAAACCTCTCGAGACAAAGTCCCAACGAGGGGTGCTATATTTATGAAGATTACGGTGAAGACAAAACACCTCCAAGGGACGCAAGCACACAAGTTACACTAAGAGTTTGACGATAAAAGTAAAGATAAAGGAAATTACATATTCTCTTGTTGAGATTTGATTGATTCGTCCCCTAAATGACTAAGTTTTTACAATATATACAAATGCACGAACTTCCTTCAGCCGTTGCCAATATTTGAATCTTTGGTTTGCCACCTTGATTTGTAACACTTGCATGGATTAATTTGTTTCCTCCACGTTGCATAATCATCGCCCACGTACTTGTAACATCCGCTTGCCACGTTACTCTAAGTAACTTTCACAATTCGTCACTTCAACTGCCACCTTCGTCAACAACTGACTATGTGATCATAAGATAAGTGTTAAAACTGCTTCTACTTGCTTAGTCGCCCAACTGCTCCATCGCTCGCCCTGTCACCCAAATATCCTAGCTGCCGCACAATCGCCTATGTGACGACCCGAATTCTCGACCATTCGAGTGCCACAAAAAGTGACTCATATCATATTATCGAGACTTAAATAGTAATGTAAAATTATTCAAAAGAATAATTAGAATCCCATAATTTTATTTGTGAATAAAAATAGAACATAATTTTCTTACATAAAGTTCAACATAATTATCTCATCAATCTTAACCACTTTTGCCACTTCCATGTTGACCGCCTCGAACCTTCAATTATCTGAAAATGGTAAATATCGTGGAGTGAGATTTATAAAATCCCAGTAAGTATACCAAGCATAAATTTTCTTTTGAATGCATATGGATCATTTTCATCATAACATAGGATAGGATTGAAATATTCATAAACATAGGGAGACACAAGAATTTTACCGAACTTAAATGGCAAGAATTCTTATGTGTAGCGCTACTAAACTCCGGTCCCCTTAGCATAATCATAAACATATCATATGGAACCCATAACAATCTTGTGAGATTGATTTCATAGCAATGATCCAAACATTTTCATAAAAACATAAGATATACTTACTTGTCATAAAAACATATGATATACTTACTTGTCATAAAAACATACTTACTTTTCATAAAAACATAAGGTGTATTTACCTTTCATAAAAACATACTTACTTTTCATAAAAACATAAGATATACTTACTTGTCATAAAAACATACTTACTTTTCATAAAAACATAAGGTGTATTTACCTTTCATAAAAACATACTTACTTGTCATAAAAACATAAGGTGTATTTACCTTTCATAAAAACATACTTACTTTTCATAAAAACATAAGATATACTTACTTGTCATAAAAACATACTTACTTTTCATAAAAACATAAGGTGTATTTACCTTTCATAAAAACATACTTACTTTTCATAAAAACATAAGATATACTTACTTGTCATAAAAACATACTTACTTTTCATAAAAACATAAGGTGTATTTACCTTTCATAAAAACATACTTACTTTTCATAAAAATATAAGATATACTTACTTGTCATAAAAACATACTTACTTTTCATAAAAACATAAGGTGTATTTACCTTTCATAAAAACATACTTACTTTTCATAAAAACATAAGATATACTTACCTTTTAAAAGATTAAAATGAAGTGTAGTAGTAAATGGACCAAAACTTTCTTGACCACCTTGAATTTCTCTTACTTGTGGATT